>JAPWIX010000008.1:3807500-5007500 GCA_028751805.1 Podosphaera xanthii
TCAAGTAATATAGGAGCAGGCTTGAGCCAAACTTCTCTCAGAAGAGCTGCAGTGGGGGTGGTTCTGTATACAGGGAGTATTGCTCGGGCTAGGGTGACGAGGGCTCTAGAGACCAAATCTACGAGGTGTTGAGACCGAGTTGAAGTTTGGCGACCGCGGCGGCTATAAGTATGACCGCGCCACCAGACCTCCGCACCGTACAAAAGTACAGGTAGCGCCGCAGCCAGGGCTGCAGTGCGAAGAAAGGCGGTGGGTATACCACGATTGGTGTTGCCGAGCTGTCGTATGTGCGCGCTGATCCGTTGCGTCTTAGCACTCCATACTTGTACATGCGCTTTGAAGGAAAGCTTGGTGTCAAGGAGAACGCCTAGCCACTTTACCGTTGGGTTTGCATCCCTCACGATGCCGTTGATGGTTAAAGAAGGAGAGGGCTGACGGGTCCTATGAAGATGCAGAATCTCCATCTTATTTTCAGCTAACGAGAGTCCATTCCTGTTACACCACTGGGTGACTGCATCAACCCTAGCAACAGTGAGGCGCGAAGATTCGACTAGATTCTTAGCGACCGACAGGATCGCTACATCATCTACATATCCATAAGTGGGGAAGCCGAGTTTGAATAAAGGCTCAAGGAAGAGGAGGAACAGTATGGGTGAAGCAGGGGATCCCTGAGGTAACCCGTGCGGAATGTCCAAAAATTTGCCCACAAAATCGTCCACTCGGAGGCGAGCTTTCCTGTCTGAAGCAAAAGATGCAGCCCAGTTAACGTACGGTACTGGCCATCCCTGTTCGCGCAACCGTAAAGACAGGCGGCCAGGCTGAATGCTATCGAAAGCGCTTTCGACGTCAAGAGTAGCCAAAGTACACACCTGTTTCATATCCCATGCCTTCTCGACATCGTGAACAAGGCACTCAACGAGGTCCATAGCCGATCTTCCAGGAAGAGCTCCAAGTTGCGTTAGAGAGATAACGCAGCTCGACAACGCTCAGAAGGCGAAACGACGCGCAAAGAGGCGTTCCAGCCCTTTCCCAAGGACAGGGAGGAGAGAGATTGGTCGCCAATTGGCGGGGTTAGTCAGATCATCCTTGTAAGGTTTCGGTATAACCACAACTTCAGCGCGGCGAAAAACGCTTGGATGATGTCCGAATGTCAAGCAGAGACTGTACAAGTTTACAATCCACGTGCGCCATGTATCGACTTCCCAGACGTGGCGAAGAGCAACAACCGAGAGATAATCGTGACCTGGGGTTGTGGAAGATGTATCAAGAAGACAGTGTCGCACTTCATCTTCGTCCAGGGAGGATGGCGCAGGAATCTCTCGCAATGCGCAGGTAGGGGTGTACACGGAGACATCCGGCTGTCTGATTAAGCGGGCAAGCTTCGTGCGGAAAAAGATGTCAGCACGCTCAGTCGGGGGATTGTACGTGACTCCTTGAAATAGAATTGGAGGAGGACCGAAGCGACTGGAGAATCTTCGCCATCCAACCGCTTTATGGGCCTCCAAAATTGAAGACACACTATCTAGCTTAGAGCGCTGGTACTCTCGTTTGGTTCGCTTAACGGTTTTGCGGAAGTTACGGTGTGCCTCGCTGATAAGGTCTGGATCACCACTGTTACGGGCATTAACATACCGGCGGCGTTGGTCAGAGCATTCTTGGTTCCAATAATCCTTACATGGCACACACGCGGGCCTCGGTGGGTTAACTGAAAGTAGAATAGCTGATAGGGCAGCGATGCCCGAGGAAGCTGCCGAATCTAACAGCTGGGGGGTAGGTTTCTCGAAGGGAAGAACAGGAGGAGTAGTGGCTATGAGTGCTTGTCGGAACACTTCTGTTTTTTCGGTGGTAAGTTTAGGCAGCCTCGTTGACGGGTAGCGCCTTTGAGCTGAAGAGAGATGAACTAGGCCAGATATTGTCTCGTGATCGGAAGTCGAATGAGACCCGGGGTCCACGCGGGCCAAGAGTCCGTCCATGTTTGTTAGAACTAGGTCAAGGACGTGGCCAGCGCGATGGGTAGGAGCCCCATATGGTAAAGCCGACCTTAAGGAATGATTATCAATCCAGTCGACAAAGCTGCCAACTCCGGACGAGCGAGATACATTTGGCTCCCATAACTCATGATGAAGATTAAAATCTCCCACGATTATGGAGTTCGGCTTGACCGGCCACCTTAGGAGTGGGTCCAGACTCTCAGGCATATGGGCTTGAGGCTGCCGATAGACATTGATAACCTCTATAGGGGGAGAACATTGAAGAAGGAGGGCTACAGTGTCTGGTGAGGGTCCGCTGTCCAGCTGGATAGGACGGAGGTTGGATTTTTTCCGGACGTAGGTTAGTACGCGTGGACGCGCAAGCTTCCAGTCCCGATCAGGAGGAGTAAAGATAACATATGCCGGGTGAGACTTGGTAACATTTTTGAAGTTTATAACTTTAGTCCAAGGCTCCTGGACAAAGATGACGTCGTACTTACCCTGAAAAGCGGCTTGTAAGAGAATAAGGTGCGCAGATCCACCACGTCCAACGCTTGCTTGAAGGAAGCGAAGACAAGGCGGGGGGGTACTCCTAAAGTATGCTCTATTGTTCATGGAGAGTAGGACTAAGAGTATTAATGGGAGCTTGCTCTTCCGAATCTACATCCATAGATCCAGAGGAGGAATTTTCGAGGGAGGTAAATCTATTCTGACTAGCAGAAGGGGTGGTGTTGCCGGGGTCGGAGGCAGTTGAGGCAGCTGTGGCAGCAGCAGTAGCAGCTTCAGCCCGCCGTGTCTTACGGAGCTTGTTGCGGTTGTTTGTGCGAAGTTCAGTAACCTCTTTATCGGAAAGCTGAATAAGTTTGCCCTTGTAAGGACGAGGGCGAATGGGGCAGGTGTGATCATCTGCAGGATGTGGTCCTAAACAGTTAATGCATCGGCGATGGTGAGAGCATTCTCCTTGGTGGCGGGGAGTGCCGCAGAAGGCACACAAAGCCTGGATCCGGCAGCGAGAGGATTGATGAAACCCGAAACAAGCTTCGCACTGAACTACCTTGGGGTTGGGAACATATCGCCGGGATGGCGCGCTGTCAACTATTCGGAATGTAGGAACCTCCTTTGGGAAGAAGATGACCGCCGTATGAAAAGGATCGTGGCTATTTTCATGCTGCGACCAGTGAGCACTGGATGGGGCGACGCCCGTCTGTGCCTGGGCAATGGTCTTGACGTCATCAAGGGTTGAGGAAACCAGATTGGACACGGGATTCCAGATGGTGCGGGGAATGCGTTTGACGACATATCCATACCGGTCCTCTACCTGATGTAAGGCTCCTGAAAGAGAGGCCTTGATGGAATCGGCATGTTTCATCGCAAGATTCAGCGATTCCTCGGATGAAAAGGTCATGCTGAATCCGCTAGAGTTTCGGGAAACGGAAGCGATACCGTCTTTAAGGCCAGGGACGATTTTTATGAAGGCAGCTTTGACTGATGTTACGTCTACTCTAAGGAGAGGGGCATCTTCAGTCAGGCGGAAATTTGCTCTAGGGCCCTTGGACTTCACAGCAGGTTTTTGGACAGCTGTGCGAGTGGGTCGATTTTTGGTACTAGGTTGAGCTGGAGCCGAGGGTAATGAGGCGGGTGGGCTTGCGGCGGTCGCTGCCCAATTTCGAGGTTGATTTGTGATTGGAACGGGAGGTCGGGAAGGAAGGTTATGGCTGGGTTTGGGTAAGGAGCTCGCCGGCTTGGGCTGTCTCGGTGTGTCATGCCGCATAGGTTGCCCAGAAGCAACTGCGAAGAGGAACGCGTCCATCTGCTCGCGCACGAAGGACTTGATAAGAGGGTCAGCTTCTTCGACAGATGTCCAAAACTTGTTGTGGAAGTTTTGAACCCAGGTAGCTCGACCCTTTGCCACGCGCTGTACAAGCTCGAGCTCTTCAGCAACGCGCTGGGCCAGGGGAGGTGGTTGTTGTGATTTGGCCATCACGATCGCGATGACCAAACTAAAGTGCACTTAATGGATATAAACTTAGTGGGATCGAATTGTAGGGAATGTCAGAAGCTTCAATGAGAATGGTGTTGTACTTTTAATTTATATTATTATTATTATTATTATTATTATTATTATTATTATTATTATTATTATTATTATTATTATTATTATTATTATTATTATTATTATTATTATTATTATTATTATTATTATTATTATTATTATTATTATTATTATTATTATTATTATTATTATTATTATTATTATTATTATTATTATTATTATTATTATTATTATTATTATTATTATTATTATTATTATTATTATTATTATTATTATTATTATTATTATTATTATTATTATTATTATTATTATTATTATTATTATTATTATTATTATTATTATTATTATTATTATTATTATTATTATTATTATTATTATTATTATTATTATTATTATTATTATTATTATTATTATTATTATTATTATTATTATTATTATTATTATTATTATTATTATTATTATTATTATTATTATTATTATTATTATTATTATTATTATTATTATTATTATTATTATTATTATTATTATTATTATTATTATTATTATTATTATTATTATTATTATTATTATTATTATTATTATTATTATTATTATTATTATTATTATTATTATTATTATTATTATTATTATTATTATTATTATTATTATTATTATTATTATTATTATTATTATTATTATTATTATTATTATTATTATTATTATTATTATTATTATTATTATTATTATTATTATTATTATTATTATTATTATTATTATTATTATTATTATTATTATTATTTGAATTTGAATTTGATTTCATTGACCTGATTTGGCGCCTTTAGTGGCCCATGCAGGAATCTATCAACTTCTTATGTACATAGGAGGAAACCTCTCGGTGAAAACCCCTAACCTGTCTGGTTGGTTTCTTCAGTTCATACTGGGAGGTCTATGGTAAGTGCGCTCTCTCTGTTCCGCCATGTGCGATATCCACCCTTTCTTTAAGTCTTACCCTTTGACGCATCTTCTCTTTCTTTGAGTAGCTTTTCGACGTCTCTCGCGAGTCGGAATTGTTCTAGCCATCCTTCTTTGATTATCCATTCTGTTATCCGGGATATATCTTCCGGGCTTTGCATCATTACTGTGAAAGACTGATTCTTCGCTTTCCTCATCACTTCTGATCGTCCTTTGGCCCACCTGGGGCAGCACATAATCATGTGTTTTGGATTCTGGGATGGGTATCCGCACTGGCATCTCGGGGATTCGACTCCTGGGACTCTCCTTCTATATAAATACGAGTTGAGCCCAATGTGCTCACTCCTTATTTGTGTAGCAACGCTGCTTTGGGCTATTATTATTATTATTATTATTATTATTATTATTATTATTATTATTATTATTATTATTATTATTATTATTATTATTATTATTATTATTATTATTATTATTATTATTATTATTATTATTATTATTATTATTATTATTATTATTATTATTATTATTATTATTATTATTATTATTATTATTATTATTATTATTATTATTATTATTATTATTATTATTATTATTATTATTATTATTATTATTATTATTATTATTATTATTATTATTATTATTATTATTATTATTATTATTATTATTATTATTATTATTATTATTATTATTATTATTATTATTATTATTATTATTATTATTATTATTATTATTATTATTATTATTATTATTATTATTATTATTATTATTATTATCAACGGTTAACGCCAAGTAGGCTCGCTGGATTGACCCGGCCTCTTGTCTCCCATGGGACGATTGGCGTGCTTGCGCGGCTGTAAGCCACCAAGCGTGTCAAGTTGTCTAATAACATCGAAATTATCTACACAAGCAACCCAAGTGGGTCTAGAGCTGCTGGGGAATGTTTAATTCCCGGCCAAGTGTGCGCAGATGCACAATACAAAGTATATCTGGCCGCGGCTACAGAATGTACGACCGCATTATGTTCGCCCCCCAACCACCAATAAAAACTTAATCTTTTTTCTTTTTTTTTTTTTTTTTTTTTCCCCCAAGAATATACTAAATATCTCGAATTTTATAAGAATCATAAGGGTCATAGTTCATAAGGCCTGACTGCTAGCATCCAATTATGAAAGGCTTGAGCACCGTCCTTCGTGCTGAGAGTCCATTTTACGTGATCTTCTAAGCAGCGCCCAGTCGGATTTTTTGGTCGGCTGCCCTCTCGCCTTGAAAGCGGACAGGAGAATGGGTGTTCTGGAGACTTTTCACGGCCGCAGGAGCAGTACAAATTAGCCTCGCTATGGTTGAATCGACGATGGTACTCTGCAAAATCGCCATGTCCAGAGCGAGCAGAGAGAAGTGACCCTAAACTGCGCCTTGGGATTATGAATAATTCTGCCGGGATACGCGAGCTCATCCCGATTTGGAGGTCCTTGTATCGCTTAGGCGCGTTCAGGTCCCAGTATGAGGCTAAGGCTTCATTGTATCTTTCTTCTAGTAGCCTATATGCACTTGCGATTGAAGCCTCGGACCTAGTTGTCTCCGAGTTGCAGGCCTGCTTAGCTAGGGTATCCGCACGTGTATTCCCAGCAATTCCTTTGTGGCCTGGGATCCACCTTATTTGAACATTTCCGATGTTGGCGGCCGCAGCTCTTTCTCTGCGTGCCCAGGTTTCACGGAGATTCTGAAATTCCGTAATTTGATGGGAGCTTGAGGGGGTGAGCCAACCGCTGTGAAGGCGAATAGCGGCTTCTTCATTATCTAGACACACCGCTACGTTAGTCGCGAAGCGGGCCATGAAGTGAGAGCAGGCAGCCCGGAGGCCAGCGACTGCCCCAATAATCTCTGCGTCGTAGATTTGTGCGGTATGTCCAAGCGGCACTTTTCCATAGAGAATTTCTTGCGAGCCCCGGTAGACACAGTACCCAGCTCCTGCTTTGCCAGCCTTGTTTACTGAGCCGTCTGAGAAGACCGTCAGGTCGAGTGGGTTACGTTCCCGTGCCCACCTTTCGTAAGATTCAAGGCCGTTAAGGCGTCCTGATGCACCAACTTGTAGTGCCAGAGATTCGCGATCGAATTGCATCCATGGTGGTTTGTAAGTGTCAGTAGATAACTCTAACTTCTGGCGTCGACGAATCCAGGCGAAGTGGGAAGAGTTCCACCTATGACGAAGGGGATGCCCAGGGTCAGATGCGGCAATTCTTACGGCTATACGATCATGAATGCGATCTAGCCAAGCATTCACTGGCCCCCAACCTGTTTCGCGTAGGAGCGCCGGAATAGGAAATGTCTTATAGACTGGGAGTACTGCCCGGGCGGCCCGGTTAATGGCGGTTTGCACTTGGTTTAGAGCCCACTGCGAGGTTTGGGGACTGTACCAAGTTTCCGCTCCGTACAATAGAGTTGCAAACGCACAGCCTTGAACAGCCTGCCGAAGCAGGCCGGGAGACGCACCACGGTTGGTGTTGCTTATTCGACGCACATGATCTGTTACTACTCGGGATCGTTGACAGGCGAGTCGTATGTGTTCCCGGAACGAAAGCTTTCTGTCAAAATAAATCCCGAGCCACTTAACAAGTTCCTTCGCAGTGATTTCAATGTTTCCTGCCTGTAATGGAGGCTCTACGAATTTCCGTTTTTTATGGAAGTATATCAGATCAGTCTTTTGCATATCAAATAGAACCCCATTCTCTCTTGCCCAGACCAGCGAGAGATCCAACTGTTTCTGCAGCTTTGTCTGGCATTCTTTTAATGTTCTACCTGATGAGAGGAATGCAGCATCATCGGCGTAGCCAAAGCGTCCACGCGACAGTCTTAGAAGTGGTTCCATATAGAGAAGAAATAAGATCGGTGAAACAGGAGATCCTTGTGGGAGTCCGCACAGGATAGATAACGGTTCAGTTGTAATGTGGTCCAAGCGGATACGTACCTGCCGCTCGGATAAAAAAGAGAAGACCCATTGGATGAGACTGTTGGGCCAGCCTTGGGAGCGTAGTCTGGATATCAGACGGTTGCGAAGAACTCCATCAAATGCTCCCTTAACATCGACTGTGAGCAAGCCAGCCACCCTATTTTTTCCCCACGCTTCACGCACATCACAGAGAAGTGCAGTGGTAAGGTCAACGGCTGAACGTTTCCTGACTGCACTACATTGATCGCGGGCAAGAATCTTATGTTTAAGTGCCAAGTAGGAAACACGGCGGGCGACAAGTCGCTCAAGGCCTTTTCCTAGACAAGATAGCAGAGCTATTGGTCGATACGACTTCGGAAGAGTTCGATCTCTTTTCCCGGATTTGGGGAGAATAATCACCGTGGCTGTTTTGAACGCACGTGGATGGGTCCCAAGGTTGATGCAGTGATTAAATAAATTGGTGATACGATCACCTAAGACCGGCCAGGTTAGACGCAGTACAGAAGTGGTTAGTTCATCTTCACCGGGGGTTGTTTGAGTGACTTGGCATGTTGCTTTAAACGCCTCCAGATTAGAAATTGCTACCCAATGGATGCTACGGCATGGGCCCGTAGGGGTATCCGGCGGTATATCTTCGGCCTCGAGGTGCCTACATAGTAAGGCCTCGTGTAGTAGTCGAGCTTTGGCATATGGGTCGAATACCGTATTTCTCAAGCTATCGCTACAGAGAGGTGGGGACTGATATCTAGGGGCGGCATTATGCCAACGGACCACCTTGTAGACATCAGTAAGTGTCTTTGAGTCTTCAATGCGTGATTTCCAGTAAATTTTCTTTGCCTGACGAACGACCCTCTGGAGTTCAAACTTTTCGAAAGATGCAGGGCCTACTCGACGAGCTCTATGGTAGTCGTGAGCCGCCCGTCGGCATTCATCATTCCACCACGGAGTACCAAAGTTTCTCACTTTTTTCCTAGGACAGGCACCATGTAGTGCAGTATGAATCAAATTTATAACATTATTGGCTTCCGTTTCTAGTTCCTCCAGGGACGTGATCGCAGTAAAACTTTGGTTGTTGCCCAAAAGTTTTAGAAAAAGCTCACTATCCAACGCCTTGTACTGCAACTTGGAGTCAGAAGTAGTTCGTCGGTCCCAACATAAGGTCGAAACCAGGGTCTCGTGATCGGATGTGGTGTGTAGATCTGTTCGAATTTCGCATGTTGCGCTCTCATCTGTACAGAAGGCCAGGTCGAGCGTGCCCCCGCGGTTATGTGTGGGTGTGTTGGTCGGATTGAGGAGTCTGAGGCCTTTGCAACCATACCAATCAATGAGTTTTGTGCAGGAGGGTCGTGATTCGGTGACTTTTGAATCCCAAAGTGGGTGTCTGAGGTTGAAGTCACCACCTGCTAAGTAGGGAGAATCTGTGGCACTGAGAAGTACGGACAGACCCTCTCCTGCTCCCTCTGACCCCGTAGGGGCATTGTAGATATTCCATATTGGTAATTTTGCGTTATTTCCGAGAGTCACTAAGATCTGCACTATGTCTCGGGATGAGTCCGCAGCAACCTGAAATGGTCTTAGTTTGGCTCCCTTTTGGACATAGGTGAATGCCCTGGGTCGGGAGTGCCAGGTCGAAAGTGGGGAGAACGATTCGAATGCTTTGTGGGCCTTGGATATCTGCTTGGAGAGATCATGGAAAATCCAGGGCTCCTGTATAAGTATGATGTCTAATTGATTTTCGTTTGCTATTGAAAGTGCGATATCATGTGCTGAAGAAGATCTACCAACATTCACCTGCATAATGCGGAGAGGTGCGGCTCTCCGCTGTTTTTGTCTCCTGACCATTCTTATTGTGATGAAGGGATAGATTCGGGCTCAGAGCTTGATGTATGCGTCTGGTCGGCGGTGGCAGCTTTTTGCTTCAACGACTTAGCGAACTCTCTACCACCTGCGGCGCGGATCTGCTTAAGTTGCATCCCCATCGGACGGCCCAATACCCCATTCCTGCGACGTGGACGGGCGGGGCAGGAGATATCTGTGGATGGGTGAGGACCCTTACAATTTAAGCACCTGGGAGGTTTTGTGCAAGGGCCCTCGTGTGCATCAGCCCCGCACACACCGCATTTGTTCGCCCTAGCACACGTTCTGGAAGCGTGAAACCCATAACATTTGGTGCATGTTAAGACCTCCTGTCGCTTACGAATTCTTTGTACAGATACTGCTGCACCAAAGACGCGGAGTCTGGAGGGAAATCTACTAGCTCTGCATTCCGGAACGCAGATTCGAATGTAGCCAGTTGGCTCCTCACTCTGTTGAGAACGTAAGGTCCAGTTCATGTATCTGATGGGAACTGATTCACGGACAGTCGCGAGTTCCTCTTGTAGGAGACCCTCGAGGGGGTCGCAGAGTCTGTCAGACTGACCATCGTGACATCGAACTTTCTTCTTGATGGGCCCTATTACAAATGTCGTCCAGGATTCTTGTCGTTCAACAAGAGCATTCCCAAAGCGGTTCTCAATTGCGCTTTTTGCCTGTAGAATAGTGGCAGCTTTCGCTGGGGTCGGTGCGAGTATAGCAACGCCTGAGGGCACTGACCACACATCAGAAACTAAAGTACTGTCCGGAACAAGTTTCTGAATGGCTTGTCGAAGTTCGTACGAATCTGCCTTCCTAGCTTCATGATCGGGGCCTAGCCGTATCATGATACGACGGTCCTCACTACCTTGTCCTTGGGGAGGGGATGCTCTTATTGTGGGTTTCTTCAAGGAGAAGACTTTCTGTTCCGAGTTTTGGCAGGCAGCTCTTTCCGCCCACGATTTCGTTTGATGTCCAGTAGAAAGTGACTTGTTTCGGTTCGGCATGGGAGCATACACGCGCTGGCCACGCATGGCTCGGGATGCGCCATCTGCTAGCAGCGCGAGGAAGTCAGCACCAACACCAGGATGCTTGTTCTCAAGTTCTCGTAAGTAATCATTCGTCAGGTCCAAAAGCCCCTTGATGGCATCCATAAGAGACGCAGAGTTGTGTGGAGTGCTGGTAGTGTCCCAGTTTTCACTCGAGGATAAGTCATTGTCCGTTGTATTGAAATCAATATTGGCGCATACGCTATCGGTGGTATCACTCGATGGGACGTCCTGAAATTCATCCATTGTTTCATCCATTGCTTCGCCAGCATCGGGGGAGAGCTTCGACACACTGAGCGCTCTCTCGATTGCCTTGGCCTTACGGTTGGCTTCAGCGGGTTTCATTGCCGAGCGAGCTGGTAGGCTATTGCTGCAATTCTTACTCGACGTAGACTTCGGTTTCGAGACGCGATTCCCGGCGTCTGGTGGGTCAGGGGGAAGCGCACGCTTGGGGACCAGAGGCGGCGCCATACTCTCGCCAGATAAAGTAGCGAGACTGCAGATTAAATACGGAATCAATTGAACTCGGGGCTGGTTAACTGCTAAAAGGCGTTGTGTGAATGAAATGTATATGATGTCCCATGAATTGACTGACTAGACAATGTTAATTTACATTATTAGCACGCATCTGAGGATATTTGCTAATACCATGTCACATGCATTGTCGCGGGATCAATTGATGGTGGTGAACACCAGAGCAAGTCCAAATATAAAATCAGTTAATTATTAAAATCTGCCGAGAGAATTTACAGCTATATCTTCCTATCTTTATATACACATTCATCCTCCACTATTGTGACATGAAATGACACAATCTTTCTGACCAGCTTTGAAAGTTGTAGATGTAGTACCAGCCACCGAATACCAGCCACAGAAGTAGCCTCATGAGTGACAGCCTCGTGAATCTCAGCCACAGAAATACCAGCCTCGTGGATATTCAACCTCGCGGAAATATTGTGGTTCTGGCACAGTCAAAACCAACCTCACGGGTCTATCCCGTAACATGCATGCTCTGTTCTCACGGTTAGTTGTTTTGGAGGAATAACTAAATGTTAAGGTAAACAAGCATCTTGATCTAGCTGCTAATTTGGGACAAAGGCGGTTATCTTGATTGTCTACTATGTTCTTCCTATAAGTGCTTCGCTATCTATAATTAGAGCCCTTATCTTTCAGAGGTTCCCAGTCCATTGCGTTTATTGAATACCTTTAAAGGCCATATTCATATCGACTTTGTGTCTGCCTTCCAAGATTTACATCTAAAGCTTTATTGACCTGCTTGTTTGTTCGACTGTTATTCTTTACTCCACCGCTATTTCAGCATTTTCCTTCACGATCCACGTCCAAAGACATGTTCTGAGCCCTGGTTGAGCACTTCCTGCGAACATATCCGCCGATATTGCCTCGAGATCTGCCGTCACGTTCAAGGCTAATCTTCCGGTGTTGTCCTCTCAATCCCACGATCCGACGTGGAAACAGTCTTGGCATGTTGTACTGATGGGTTGTGACTACTGAGGTGTCGTCACGGAGTTCAATTTTGAAAAGGAATCTCAACCAACCAATGCTGACATGGGTGATACGGAAAAAATTAAGAATGTTGGATCAACAGAGCGGAATGAATACGATGAGAATAACGCAGCACTTGCTTCAATCCTCGACGGAGTATTTGCTGATCTCCAAGGAATCGTAGCTGGCCTCGTTGGCCAACCTGAATCCGCTCGGCTCGCGTGGCAAGCTTTGAGAAACAAGTTTGATCACGAAACCACAGTACGTTGACACAAACGAGACTTGGATGAAGCTTTGTGCAAAGGGATATTTCTCGCAGTATCTCATTAATACTCCATGGGTTGGACGATGCCGTGGTACACTATCCAGGCGGTTCTCCCAAGTAGAGTCTGGGTATCTTGGACATATGCCCCACTTGCGACAGGAGAAAGCTGGCTCGAATCCAGCAAGACCCTCACACCACTTCTCTCGCGGTGATATTGTATTCATAGGATGACGAAAGCATGCTCAGATAACCATGGGTTTTTTTCGCTTTTCCCCCTGGTGGGTATTCACGGAAGAGGGTACATATCGTAAGGCGTTATTCTCGTAGTGGTGTCTGCAAATGAAATCTGAGTATGAGTGTTCCAAACGTCAAACTGAGTCATTCTGCGAAATATAAATATCTTCCGTAATCATGCGCGTCATAGCCTCAGGCTGCATACGCAAAAATGATTTTTAAAAAAAAGTAATACTCAATGATGGTGTGTTTTTAATCAGGGTATCATTTAGGGCGCTAGTTTCTATTACTGTAGATACCGTAGTTCTTGATTCAAGGAGCTCAACTAATTCATCTTGCGAGCTTAGTTGGAGTAGATATAGGGAAGAGAGGAAGTTTTTTGAGGGGATCAATAATTCGAATATATCTGTCTTTAATTTACAACTGCACAGGATAGTCCTACCATTTCCTGATATAACATCAACCCTCGGACTTTTCAGCTCTCTAGTGGAGTCAAAAATGGAAGAAAGTGATGTAATCAGAGAGTGCAACTCAAATTTCAGAGCTACGCACTCTCACATATTTAGTGGACGTTCTTGTTGAATACATCGAATCCAGAGCATTCCAAGCGCTCATCTATTGAAGTTAATAGATAAGATTAAACATTCTTATTAGGCTTACTAGGAAGGAGTGTAAGTTGACCAGGAGATGGTTTATACCCTCTACAGTTAGAGTTCGTTTTGATTACTCTTCAGCACAGACCAGCGCGCGTGATGTACAGCGTCTCTGCCCTAAAGATTTTAGTGGTTGATGTTGGAGAATTAAGTGCAGAGCAGGTCTCAATATGTCATAGTTACGTAAGTTGTGTTTGACTATGTACTAATTAGGCGAGGCGATGAAGATTATAAAGTTAAGGTAACGCGACGCGTTAGTAGAAAAGTCTGTAACGATATATTCATTCTAGTTCCAATAGCATAGTTTCCGAATCCCTCTATTATAATATACCTCAGAGGCACGCTTTATCAATAGTTAATATTAATTTTGTATGTTAAGATAAGTAACTGCAAGGTCTAGACACACAAAACCAACATCAGCCACTAACAATCTTTAGGGCTGGGACACTGTAAATAGTCTTGAGTAATCGTGTACTGAAACAGTGGTTGAAATATAGTTGTCTTTTCTGTCATTGTAGCATCACTTGTAGTTGCTCATTTTGGGTAGTGAATACCAAAGTGGCAATCTCCTTTTTAACAGTTCTGAATCATCCAGAAAGGAACTTAACTTCTCGCGGATTTCATCGCCCCAAACTATGTGAAAACAATGATATTTCTTCGCATACTTCGCCTTTTAAGAAATGTCGTGAATAACCGCATGTCTAAGGAACGGCTCAACGTCAATGTCAACAAGCGATCGCTTGAAATCCAGGCTTCTTGACTCTAGTGCCACTGTCCACATGACAATATTCAGGGAAGATTTCTCGTTACTTTTTCCCAAGTATGGCTCTTTGACATCGGTATCAGGTTCGCTTCTACTAATTCACGGCCCTGGAAAGATAGAACTCAACATACGTCGCAGTACTCGACGAAGAATAACTGCTAAGTTCGATATATTTTGTTCGTTCTGGGCCTGGGGGTTAGATAATTCTCAGTAGCAAAATTGGATGAAATTAGGTTTCAAATTGTTTCCCATCATGGTGAGTGGCGCGTTTTGAAAAATAATGTTGAATTTTTGTATGCGAAAGTCGATCCAGTCCAATTTATCGTCCAAACAGTAATAGAAAAATCTGCTTTTGCCTCTTATCTCGACGCTCATAAAACTCTTGGCTATGCGGGTACCTTTGACGTATCTCAACTGCCAAAAGTTAACTCTTCCATTCCTTCAAAGCCCGAACCTTTTACCTGTACTGCGTGTCTTCACAAGTCAAAATTTATAATACCAAAGACTACGCATAAGCGTACCTACAACAAATTTTGTCCCATACACTCTAAATAATCTGGACGATCTTCTGTCAAGTCACTGGGTGGAAAGGAGTATTATACTGCTTTCGTTGATGATGTTTCCGATATGCCTGGCTTTATTTCCTCAAATACTGATCTGCTGCTTCAAGGGCTATCCAAAATTTCGTCCACACGATTCAAACACTGATTAATACAACAATCATAGCATTTCAAAATGATAACGGTGGTGAATATATGAACTCAGATATTGAGAAATTTCTTGCAGAAACTGATATCATCTTGCGAAATTATCCCGCATACCCGCACGAGTCTTACGGCATTGCGGAAAGATTTTATTAAACACTTGCTACCACGGCTTGCACAATGCTCACGGACCACGGTAAATTCCTTTGGGCTGAAGCAGTCTGTGGCAGTCTACCTTTATAATCGCCTCCCACTTTGAAGTATTAACAGTCAATCTCCCACTGAGCCCCTGACTAATTAACTCTTCACCTCGACCACTCACCTCTGCCCTTTTGGCTCAATCTCGTTTGTTCACATTCCTGAAGAAGCGAGACCAGTCCATTCAAAATTGATGCCCAGAGCCATGGAAGGTATGCTTGTAGGATACACTAATTCCCTAAATAGTTTTTCGTATTTATATTCTATCAAAAGGTTCAGTTGTACTATCAATTCAAGTCGTCTTACCTCATGCCACGCAAAGGGAAGTCTTTCTTCATCTAAAAATTCTGTACAAAATCTCAGAAAGCTCTGCCTCTTTATTATAACAATCTCCCCGGCTTCTATAATAGATCATCGAGCTACTTCTTCACAAGTTACCAGTATGCCTGGTGGATATTTTGATTCACCCACACCATTGACACATACATCTGATTCCTCTCCGCCTGGTCAACAAATTCAAGAGATTATTCCTGTTGCCCCTCGTCGGAGCACCAGAAATATCCGACAACCAGACAGATATGGAGATTTTAAAGCACGTACAGTCATAGTGGAGCCTAATACTCACAAATAAGCTATGGCAGCTGAGGAAGCTTAAATATATAGAAAGTATCTTATTGAGAAAATGAACGCACTTCGGCGCAACGACACCTGGACAATTGTTCCTAGGTCCAATGATTGCTTTGCTGTAGGATCAAGCTGGGTCTTCAAAGCGAAGCAATATGCTGACGGCTCTATCGAAAGACACAAGACTCGGGGGGGTTAAATCATTTTAGCGTTTGCAACCTGAGGCTATGATGGGGATCATTACGGAAGATATGTATATTTTGCAGAATGACTCAGTTTGACGTTTGGAACATTCATACTCAGGTTTCATTTGCAGACACCACTACGAGAATAACGCCTTACGATATGTACCCTCTTCCGTGAATACCCACCAGGGGGAAAAGCGAAAAAAACCCATGGTTATCTGAGCATGCTTTCGTCATCCTATGAATACAATATCACCGCGAGAGAAGTGGTGTGAGGGTCTTGCTGGATTCGAGCCAGCTTTCTCCTGTCGCAAGTGGGGCATATGTCCAAGATACCCAGACTCTACTTGGGAGAACCGCCTGGATAGTGTACCACTGCACCATCCGACCCACAAGACTCGGGTTGTCGCTAAATGATTCTCTCAAATTATCGGCGTGGATTCTGAGCAGACTTATGCACCAATTTTCCGCTTCGACTCTTAACATCTTCTTCTCGCTCTAGCTACTCACCACAACTGGGATGTTGTATATTAGGACGCTCAATCGGCTTTTCGAAGTGGAAAATTAGATGGCGATATCTGTGTGGTGTATCTGGATGGGTTTAACGACTCTAATATGGTTTACAAGTTGCGAAAATATAATTACGGACTGAAAAAATTCCCTCTTGTCTGACATCTTACTCTGAAAAATACTTCGACCAAGTATAGATTCGTTTAAACTTGCTTTGACCCATGCATCTTTGTCCACAACAAGACCACCATTTTTTAAATCATTCTTTTGTTTACAACCTCGAGGTCATGACACCAATAACATTGGGGTGGTACATGGAGCGACAATTCAATAGGATTTGAAGGGTACTCACACTCGAATATCATTTGAAGATATAACTCGATGTCAGGAGCTTTACAGCTCTTAACCCTCAACCGTTTACGTCTGCTGCGGGAACGCATTTCGGTCACCTACGGCTATCTAGTGTGTCTTCGTCATCGTCACATACATGATCAGGCGAAAAATGCGGCGTGCGAGTCTTGCTGGATTCGAACTAGCTTCCTCCTGTCTCAAGTGAAGCATATGCCTCGACTACTCAGACTCTGCTTGAAAGAACGGCCCGGAAGGCGTACCACACCACCATTCTTCCTTTCTAAATCGCAAAGTCACCGATAACATCCTAACAGAAATGCGCCACCGATCATAACAGTTTACGGATTATTCTGGGGACAATGAAAAAGCTTTTCTCTACCCATCACACCACTATTCATTCCTAAACACCAATCCCTCAGCCGCTCGCGCATTCTGCGACCACCCCAAAGCCTAAACATTCCAGAACAACATCCGCCTCGCCACCCAAACTATTAACATAACCCCAACACCAACCACAACCTTAGTAACAAAGTAATGCTCTGGAAAATACCATCCTTAATTCAACAGGAGAACGGCTAGCATCTGCTCTTGAATAAGTCTTAATCGCTAACGAAGCTAACTTACAACAACAAAGGCAGCAGCAACAACAGTTACACCACATACAGGAAAAAATCTTTCAGCAAATGCAAACCCATACTCATTAACCGCAGCCTCAACCGCCTAACTCATTTAATTTTCGAACAAATACTTCCATCAATTTGTCACCCAACGTTTCGCATTTTTCCTCACAAACGTCCATTCCTGCCATCACTAAGTACTCTGGACTAACCAACGTAGATCAGATCATTGAAGATATTAACAACCGATAAATTCTTAACCATACTACCACGCCACTGACCACCAAATTTCATGATTGTAGTGGAAAGCCTTGAAGCATCTTCAAGTCATGGCTTGTCTGACGCGCCCAAAGAACGGGTTAGACTAGAGTTGCAGCTCTTTCCTAAACTTGGGATAATTTGCCTGCCCCTTACGGAAAGGCTCGGAGAACGTTACCTGAATCCCGCTCTTCGTCAGTTAAGAGTTCAAGGAATTAGAATTTCAAGTAAGGCAACAAGAATGCTCAAGAATATAAGCAATAGTTTGAGTGTCTCTGTGAGTAGACAAACTATCCTCCCCAAGTCTGGGCAGAGGAATTTTTTGCAGGGTCTTTCCGACCCAATATCAATCAAGCTTACCGGTGTTGCATTCATAAATTACACCAACGTTGAAATGGTACCAAAGCTTACAATTCAACTTGATACTAGTTATCTTATTCGTCAAGAGCTGGGGTCTTTCAGTAACAGCGGACCAGATATATTCTTCAAAACACTACCCAAATATGAGGCTATGCAACTGTCTAATATCTCCAATGCCCTCTCTAGTGGTAGCCAGCTTCCACATCAGTCTACAGAAATGAGAGGCAAAATCTCTCAAGAAGTTAGAGATTACCGAAAAAGTAACAATCTATGCATGTTTGATGGTGTAAATCAACCCACCCACTTGTACCAACGTTTTTTCGAAAAATTGGCCAAAGAAGATAAACCACCGCCATCTCTACCTGCTTCACAAACTTCTGAGGTACGCCAACCCAGACCCGTCCATTCAACCTCATTCCTCCCACTCACAATAGCCAGTTTTATCGAGGGCAAATCTATCGAGGTGATGGGCAGGATTGAGGGTATAGAATGTAAGATGCAGTTCAATGGAGCAGCTCAGTTCAATGCATGTAATTCTAAAACAGTGAGTAAAAAACCTAATAGAGATAAATTTTTCCTCAAGAGTCATATCTCTTCCTCTAAAAGCAACATCGCTGTGTCTGCCGATAGCGGTCATGAAGCGACATTAAGAATTAGTGTGCCAGAGTTTTTCGAAAGCTACGCCTACTTCGTGGAGGCGCCTATCAAGTCTCACAATGTGATTTTGGGCCCTCCTTGGCTCGAAATTGTCAACCCTGACATCGACCGGGTTACAATAAAAATCAAGTAATGACCGCTTAACTTTATGTTTTAAGTACGACATTAGATGTTTAGTATATCGTTAGTACATCGGACTTCACTCTAGTGGTTTTGTTTCCTGTCAATATGCGCCATCAGTTTGAAGTATGTATTCGGGTATCACGAGCGCTGATCAGATATGTTTCAAGTCGCGTTATGTTCGAGATTAGTAAATTCTCACAATAAGTGATTGTAGCATAATAATAATAGAACAGCTTAGTAGATATGGGACTCCAATCGAGAGAATCATGAAATATCTTTTGCTAATCATATTTTAATCGCATTATTCAATACTAAAAATCACCCAACGATATCGAATACAAAAAAATCAACTATAGATGCATATCGAAAAGCGAACTCCAAAGCCCTTTAGAATTTCTGTAACCACTTCAAAAAGACCCAAAGAAGTTTCATCATCCAGTCATGCCCAGGAAATAAGAGATCTAGTTGAGGGATTAGAAATTAACATGCTCCTAAAGGACGACACATAAGCTAAAGATAACAATGTAGCCATTCCCAAAAATTTCGAATTCTTGAGTGAAGCATTCTCTAAAACAAATGCAGCTTGTCAGGACTTTGGGGACGTCTACTCACGATTCAGAACGTGGCCAAAGATATGATACGATGAGATGGATGTCTTCCAAGATGATAGATTGAGAGTAAAATATAAGAACAGACGGTGAGATCTGTGGATGCAGATATGTAGATGAAGTACTAAGATTACTGTTTTTCATCATAATTATCCCCTAATCCTTAGACATGCAGACTTTATAAACATATCAGGAAGGACCTCTGATTATAAATTTTACCTCAACTTAGTTCTTACACTAGTGCTGTGCTGTACCATGCTGTGTTACACTGTGCCGAGATGTTTGTTTCGCAATATTGAAGGCATGAGTTGACACTCATGTCGAGGGTTAGTCTTTGTCGTTATATTATTAATAAGGATAAATGTAGATTCTCATATAGCTCAACTTCCTCCATATTTTAATGGCATTGATGTAACTCAGACATTGCAGACGGTAAAGTCCTTGTTATTCGTACAACAAGACTGTCCGAAAAAGAAAAGAGAAGAAGCAACATCATAAACCGACGAATATATCGAGAGGGACTGAATATGAAGATGTAAACCCCAAGCACCTGCTCAAGCCCTCTTGGTAATAAATTCTCTTTCTCAAGAATTACGAATGTGCATGGACTATCGCAAGTTCAAAGTTATCACTACACAAGATAAATATCCGGTACCTAATACAAATGATCTTTTCGACAAACTTCGCGGCGCAAAATATTTCACGCCCCGTGACATCATGTCCGCATACAATATGATATGTATTGCTCAAAATCACGAATGGAAGATTGCATTTTATACTCCTGACAGTTATTTTAAATAGCTGCTCATGCCGAATGGTCTCGCAAATTCTTCTCTAACATGACAGGCATTTATGGATCAAACATTGCGCGAAGATAGTACCGGCATCATCTCAGATGTTGATGATTTCCTGATTTATGCACAATTAAAGCAGGGGCTGCAACAACGAACCGCAGCTGTTCACCAGAAACTTTTTAAAAACAATCTGTACTGCAAAATCTTCAAATACACGTTTGAAGTTTAAACAGTAGACTTCTTCGGCATTATAGGGAAAGAAGACCTGAAAATAAGTCCAAAGAGAATTAATGCAATCACAGATAGGCCGGCCCCAAAGACACTCCAACAAGTGCAGTTGTTTTTGGGACTCACTAACTTCTACAAGCGATTTATCTTTCAATACTCCAAAATTAGAGTTAGAAGCGGCATGTCCTCAGCTGAGGCAGAGGTCAAGAGACAGAAGAGGGTGACAGGCAAAAAGTCGCCATCCTACATGATACATGAGATAGAGGCATTGCCACTTGGTCAAAAGGCCAGACCAGAATCATGGAACGCTATGTGACGCTTATCTCTACACACAAATTATACAATAGTAGGCAATCCTGTCAATCAGTGCTGGAAGCTCCAACCTATTGAAAAAAGAGGCCACATAAAGACCATTCAACTCCGACCAGAAAGCGCTCGACGCATTCAATATCATCAAGGATGGCTTTAAAATTTCGCTAATTCTACAACCATGTGACCCAACATTACCAGGTATATTTGGGACTGAAGCCTCAGGCGGGGGTTTTCCAAGAATACACTTTCAAGAACATATTGTAGTGAAAATATCCGTTACATTCTGAAGCAGAAAATTACATCCCAAAGAAACTCGCTACTGTATTCCAGATCAAGTATTACTCGTAGTAGTGGATGCCCTAACTCATTTTCGAGTTTACCTAGAGGTTGCTCCACACAAAATTCAAATCTACAATGACAACCCCAATTTAAGGTACTTCTAGTCTACGGTTCGGCCCAACCGTCGCCAGTATGGCTACATCGAAAAGCTGGCTGGTTATGACTTCGACATCCACCACTGAGAAGGTAAAAAGAACCCAGCGGTTACACTATTTAGACGCCTCATCTACATCACGAACCCGAAATAAATGATCTAGATTGAATTATTAACTTAAAAGACGATTGCGAGAAATCAATCAATATAAATTCAGTGACCCCTCTTGCACTGATAAGTGATTTATTAAATGCCTTGAGTACCGACATACTTGCCCTAAAGCTTCTAGAAAACCAGCTTCCTGGAAAGTGACATCTCGAGAAAGAGGCTTTATGTTTCGAGATTAAGTGGTTGAGTGTCAAAGTTGCGCTCGTAACAAGTCCAAAACTCATAAACAATACGGTAACCTTAACCCATTACCAGTACCCGGGTGCAGGTGGTCCAGAATCGCGATGGCCTTCATCATATACTTAACAAGAACCAAAAACGTTAAGATAAAAATACTGACATGCTTCGATGCAGCAATTAAATCCAGCCGCTTTATAGCCTGCAAGCTTGCAGGTCTCATTACTGAAAAAACTGCAGATATGTTTATAGAAATATGATCAGACAACACGGCATACTAAGATTAATCATGATAGATCGGAGTAGATAATTCAAAAATAAATTTTGGGAACAATTAGGAGACGGTGTGGGCTTCAAAACCACCACCCCGTTGCCAATCAACAGAGAAACGGGCCCACTGTGCGGATTAACCAACCCGTAGAAGCTTACTTGCGAACATTTGTTAATTTCGACCGAAATGATTGGGACGATTACTTGGACTTATGTGAATTCTATTGGAACAACTAAAAGCACACAGTGATAGGAATGGCACCGTTTTACGCTAATTAAAGCTACTCGCCAAATTTTCAAATCACAGATGAAGAATACGGTATAGAGTTTACGAGTGATAATGCGGCTTTACATGCCAGAAAAATTAACGACATCATGCTTAACCTAAAAATTACGATTGAATTAGAAAATGAGAAAACATGAAGGTGCTCTTCAACAACAGGGACAACATGATTACGATATGAAATGGTTCGTAGATTTATCATTTAAAACAGTAAGTGACGTCACCAACTCTAAACTCAAGAATAATCTCTTTGAATAGGAAGTCACATGGGGTGATGAATCTAAAGAGTGGATCGCATACATTGATCTTGAAATTGGAATTTAAGCCTTTCATAATTATCACCCCGAAAAATCATGGCCAATTAATAAAATTATTGACAGAAACTCAAGAACAAGGGAAGCTCCTGTACGATGTGGCAAATAATTTATCGGATCGATCACTTGGAATGAGGGAGAAAAGTTAAATATTGGTAGTATAGAAATACTTAAGGGCACGGTGACGGATGATACCTATGGAGTAACAGAGTCACCGCGCATTGCTAAGGCTTATTTCACGGCTCGCGCTAATCAAGGCAAGTAATAAATTATCTTTTTAGATTTAGAGTAGCTCTCCAGCTTTATTAAACGTTATATCTCACTTCATACCTTCCTTGCGTTAAGCGCCGGAACACTTGCGAGACTTTTTATCAATTAATCATCTCACTTGAAGACACAGCTCTCTTGCTCCTTTACAGGTACACCGTCCTGGCGCTTCGCATAAGTAGAACCTGTGTAGTTTAGACACATGCCTCACTTGGGGCCGTTGAAAGCTGGCTCTACTCCAGCGAGGCCCTCGCGCCACTTCTGCCGTGGCGATGATGTATTCGTATGATGATGAAAGTATCCTTAGAGAGCCATGGGGATTTCCCACTATTCTCAGTGGTAGGTATCCACAGAAGCGGTTTCATTTCGTAGCGGCATCTACAAATACAGCCTGGATGTGACTGAATTCCAAATTTCAAGATGAGTTAGTCTATGTAGATATGTAGTTTACCAAATTGTCAGACTCATAGCCCTGGCTTCATAATTGGGTAAGGTTTGAAATGTCGAAAGTGAATAAATAATTGTATATATAACATAATTATGTTAACAAGTAGCAATGGCTTCTGTGGTCCAATGGTTAGGATTCCACCCTTCCAAGGTGGAGGTTCGTGTTCGATTCACGGCAGTTGCATATGCCTCGGACATCCTATCCTCTATTTTGCCAGACTATAAAATATTAGCTGAACACCAGATCTCTCAGTTGGTTGACTGTAACTAAGGCTGTTCCAAGATGGCGGATTATAAATTCATAATTATGGCAATCCTTTTTTTCATGCCGCTCATTGCAATGAGCGTTCGGTGACCAAAATATGGTGTATTTACTATGAAATTTTAGTATACTCAGTCCCGGCTAGTCTATCGGCCAATTTTATTTTTAAAAATCATTCCTGTTCAGGCTGTTAGGAGTAATTAGCCTTTTTCTACTTGTAAAGGGTCGCGGGGGTAATACTTTGCCCGCATAAAGTGGCAGAGCTCACATTATGCGGGCAAAGTATTACCCCCGCGACGCTGTATGTAGTATTGCAGACCTAAATATTGTTACTAAACAGCGCTAATTTTAAGTTAATTCTCGTTTACTGTCCTACTCTCATGATAGGGTATTGTTCGTTGATCCGCTTCTTATAGGGTACAGGGGTTAAAGCGGGGATAAAGTGGAGATAAAGTGGTGATATTCCAGGTTACCTCACGATAGATCCACAGTATCCCTGTTAGCTTCAAATTTTAAAATCTTATGGCCTAAGGCATAAGAGATATGCATCTGTATATGAAGTCCAACGCCCACCTTCATGCCTGCACCTTTCTTCACTCGCGCACACCTGAGGTCGTTTCGTTTAAATCATTGTCAGCTATTTACTATTATTTTGCTCAACGGCATACTTTTATTTCATTCATCTATTTAATTTTTACTTCATGTGAGTGCATCTGAACCTTAAGTCAACTACTTTAGAAGATTTTAATTTACTGTACTAGATTGCCGCAAAGATGGATTCACCTCAACAACCTTCTCCATCATCAGCATCTCCTACTTATGCAAAACGCCTAACACAAACTCAACGTATTCAAGTAAGTCTGAAATCTACAAATTGATAAGGTTAAGAGAGTAACATGTGCAGGTTAGAACCTTGGCCAGTGAGGGACACAGTTACGTCAAAATCTCTCAACGCCTTGGGATTACATGGCGACAGGTACAATACACCATGAGCGTTGAAAATACCGAGCCTCAGTACTCCAGTGGTAGGCCACCTATTCTAAGTAGTTCCCAGGTCGATGAAATAGAATTTTTCGTCTGTTTATCATCGGAAAATCGTCGGATGTCATTTTTCCAACTTGCACATTTTATATTTCGGCACTTTGGTGTGAGCGAGAATGTGATCCGACGTGAACTGGCAAAGAGGGGATATGCACGCAGGATTGCACGATTAAAACCTCCTATCTCTTCAGTCAACAAACTGAAGAGATATGAGTTTGCCAGAATACATCTCCACTGGCGGAAGGAACATTGGATGAGAGTCCTCTGGTCCGACGAGACTTGGGCTATGAATGGTCGGCAAAGTGATCGTTGGGTCACAAGAAAGGTCAGTAGTCCCTTAAAGGCTCCTAAGATTTAGAGTTCCCTTGAGCTAAGTTTAAGTCAAAGATTGGGGAAGAGTACGAAGATACCTGTGTCCTAGCCAAGACGCGGAGGAGAGTTGGGTGGATGTTCTGGGGATCTTTCTTTGGACGACAGAAGGGGCCTTGCCTGATTTGGGAGAAGGAGTGGGGCCATATCACTGCGGCCAGTTACTGCGAGAGGATAGTGCCTCTCATAGAGAGTGCGGTCTTTCGGGAACCAGGACTAGATGTGATGCAGGACAACGCCCTTCCTCACAAGTCGAGGCAAACTATGCGTGAGTTTGAAAGGAGGAATATTTCTCTAATGGAGTGGCCGCCATATTCTCCTGATTTAAATCCGATAGAAACTTTGTGGAGTTATATGAAAGCGTACATGGAGCGTCTTTATCCAGCGTTGGATCAAGGGGGCAGCGGAGTCAAGGGCATCTTCGTCAAATAGTGAACGAGGCGTGGGATCTGGGGTTTAATGGGGATGACTTGGAGAAACTGATAGATTCGATGCCCCGAAGAATCAGAGCCGTTTACGAAGCTGAAGGCGGATATGTAAATTATTAGCTAGATAGAAGTATAATTTATTTATGAAATGTATTAATGAATTAAAAAGTGAATAGAGGGCTATAATGGACCAAAAAAGCAAAACCAACGAATATTTCGTTGTGAAATTTTTGCCATACAAATTTAAAGTTTAGGTGGGGAGATCTACTTATCGTCATGCTAATTCAAGTTAGTAAAAGCCTATATACCCTGTAAAAGTCGAATTTTAGCGCCTATACACGATTAATACCGTAGTATCAGAGTACAAGGCGCCTTGCAGGACGGATGGCCATTAAATTTAGGGAAAAAGCTTCTTCAAGCAAAACCCGGTGTTCCGCCATTACAGCACGCCCCGGCTTAATGCCAAAGATACCCTTCTATCTTTCCATAATTGATAAAAACAAAAACTCCATTGTTTCCATTAACTCCATAAATATTCGAGAGATAAGTTAAGTGAAGTACTGTGAGTCGTTGACATCTAGCTTCTTGCCATTTGGCTTTGCCACCTCCAACTCCTGTAAATCTGCCATGCTGCTCAATGTTGCCCCCGTCTGGTCTACCTTTCTCGGTCTTCCTGAGCCCCGCCTTGCTCCGTCGGTCTTCTTGCTTGTGACCACTGTGAACCCTTGGTCGGTCTGTACTTCCGTTGATGGGTTTATTGGCCTTGATTCCGTTGTGACACTGTCTTAAAATTTCTACCGTTCTATCCAAAAGCTCACGTCAGGCCCTTTGCACGCTGGCCTTGTATACCTCGCAAGTCTTACATGCCCCTTGTTGCCATGAAGGATGTGCCTTGCCACAATTGCAGCAAGTCACCCGTTTCTTCGGGCATTCGCTGGTCTGATGAGCCCCAGCACACCCATCGCATGTCGCCACTCTGTTGCAGGCAGCCTGAGCATGCCCCCATTGGCTACAGTTGTAACACTGCTTTGGTTAAGCCTTTGATGGCCAGAGCTGGGCCGTGTACAGAATTAAGTTGGGTATAATTCCGTTTTTTACAACCTCGCGTTGTTGAGCTTCGGTAGGGAGACTGACAATCATAGACCTACGAGTATGGCCGTTTTTCTTAGCCCGTTGATGTTCCTTCCCGTCATGAAGCCATCTCACCCTGATAATTAGGAGCCCTGGGATCCGGACTCTTGTTGATCCATTATGTGCGAAATTAGCTTGCCATTGTTGGCATGTTTTCCTCCTTCGATTTTTATATCTAATGGGACCCCGCAGACCTCAACAGGATAATCCTGCCTCAGGACTACAGCGCTAATTTTGTCGAATTAGTAATAATATTTAGGGCTGCAGTGCTACACGCAAGTAAATCTAAGTGCCTCTGCTAACCTGGATATACAGCCTCTAAGCTATGACACGTGTTACAAGCGGTATGTAGACAGCGTGGAGAGAGAGGGAACAAGAGGTGGGTGTCAAGCTATAGGTTGCCATCCTAGTTGAAACACGAGATAGATGCATTACCACTCGGCTAAAAGGCCATACCAGAATCATAAAACAATAAGTTTTTGGCAATCTCCACATAAATATTATACAGTAGAGGTATTCCTGACAACACGAATCACACTGGTACGGTGGATGGAACGGTGACTCAACTTGATGTGAGGGGAGTTAATTGATCGGGTTAAACAGGGTATTTCGAAACACAAGTAACAGACTTTAAAGGCCCACGTAGGTTGAGATGTTGGATGGGTTAGTAACGGCCTTCCATGATACAGATGTCCCAGAATGTGGCAATATAGGTTTTAGACTAGTATTTGAATTCCCGAGGGAGGGGGAGTCTGTAACTGAGGATAATGGGTGCGAAGATAGGAGCTGGAATGGGAGGAATTAACTGGTATATAGAGGGAGAAAAGACCTGAAGGGAGGAACATCGAAGTCAGTGAGTTTTCAGTGGCAGTTTACTATCTTATTATATTTCTGATCTGTAGGATCATATCAACACATTCGAAGATCATTACGGTCTATTCTTTATTATTCATTTTAGCTTCATATATTTATCTAGGGGCACTCACACCCGTATATCATCTAAAGACATCACTCCAAGTCTGGCGCCTCATAGCCCCTTCTAGCCCCACCCGTCTATGTCTGCCGCGGGAATGCATTTCAACCACCAACGACTATCCAGTGCGCCCTCGTCATCGTCGCATGCATGACTAGGCGAGAAAAATGCAAAGAACCTTGCCGGATTCGAAACAGCTTTTCCTGTCTCAAGTTAAGCATGTTGTTACGGGCTGTGCCCATCTAGGGTTTGGTCACAAGGACCACCCCAGCCTTAACTTGAGCATGGGTGCGTGTCGGCGTCCGGGTACGTATTGGCGCTCAGGTGCGGAGGGTATCCACGGACCGTCGGAAAAGAGGAATGCCGCCCTCGAAGGTCGGACGGCAATGGAAGGGCTCCGACACCGTTCTCAGGAACCGAGGGTGTTGGGGAATTCGCGATTAGGTCGAGAGGAGGAACTCAGGACTACGGGGAAAGGAGTTGGGGGGGGGTCGTTACGGGGGTTGCGATGGGGACTGAGAGTTGCGTCATACTAGGGGAGCCACTGTAGTATTTAGTAAGAGGAGTCGCCAGTATGTAGACTCCAGGAAAATTTATTATCTTTGTTTGGTATCCGATTCGTTCGTGAATAACGACCTTCTAAGCGATCCCCTTACAACTTGATTGAATGTTTGTTAATCACGGTTTTTAGTCGGCGAAACCATTTTAAAATTCCCTCTTCAGCCACAGTATTAGCTCTCTGTCTTTCCAGCTTCATCCCGATCTTTGGTATGATACTAGAGTGTCGTTTCATAAACTTGGTCATCCAATTCTTTCCAGGTAAAGCATCTGTGGAATTCCCGCATCGAATTACGCAGGTCATTGCTTTAACGCTAGCGAATGAGGGGGCATGTCCTGCCTGATCCAGATCCATTATCCACTGCACCAACATACTCTCCTGCTCGTTACTCAAATTTTATTGGATTTCCGCACTAAATACATGGAAAACTCCACCGTTATACCTTTCTCCAAGAGTTGTTCTGGGCACATCTTCTGCCCTCGCGGCCTCACTAAAATTACTATATTTTCCGGGTTTTAGGCCGTACAATGCAATTTGAATTCGGATCTCTGAAGATTTCACAATAGTAAGTATGGGTGGGGAGTTATTGTGGATTGAAATTATGGTTTCACGTGGGTGAAGGGTGGCGGAATCTAGGGTGTTAGATTTACTTTCCTTATCGCTTCACGAAATTCTAGAGATTCTTTCTCACTACAGTCCAAGCTCATCTATAGCGATGTGGGTTCCGGTATAAGTGTTGAAAATATTCATTGAAATTCAACCGCTTACATTTGCAATACTTACCTTTGCGCCCAAAATATCGGGCAAGGGTAAGTATTGCAAATTTATATAGTTGAATTACAATGAACATTTTCAACACTTATACCGGGACCCACTATCGCTATAGATGAGGTTGGACTGTAAATCATAACAAATATCACATCGAAACCACTATCTGTTATACCGCGTCTACTGTACCTTATTTATTTCTTTAATTCTTTTTTTCATTTACAGTAGAGCCTGTCAAAACCCATAGTGGGTCGCAGTATATATATTGAAAAGTTTCAATGCAATTTGACGATTTATATTTGCAATACTTACCCATACATGCAAAATGGCCTGTAGGGGTAAATATTGCAAAATAAAGTGCTAATAAATCCATGAGTCTTAACAATAGTTAAACTCGGGACCTACTATGGGTTTTGACAGGCTCTGTTGTGAGTCGTGATTCAAACACCCCCCTTTGAGATATACAGTAAAACTTCTCTAACACGATAGTGGGTCCCGGCATAAGTGTTGAAAATATTCATTGAAATTCATCCATTTATATTTGCAATACTGACCCCTGCACGCAAAATGACCTGTAAGGGTAAGTGTTGCAAATATAAAACTGCAAGTTACAATGAATATTTTCAACACTTATGCTGGGACCCACTATCGTGTTAGAGAAGTTTTACTGTACTCCCCTCCCCTTGAAAAACCTATTCTGCCTGGAAATATGGATTTATCGATTAGCCCCACAACATTTACGAAAAAACTGTCTAATTATAAACTATAAATAAATACTGAACGCACGTACAAATTCATATGTGCTGAATTATTTTTGTACATCTTTGTTGAACAACATCTCAAAATTTTACAGTCTATTTATTACCTTATGGTTTTTGGACAATGTACGGACTATACTTCATTTGGGATAAAATTAAATCAGATACTCCATCAACTTGGTAAATCTACTACACATATGGACTGTTTGGGTGTTTAGTATCAAATAAAACTATTTCATGGTCAAAGTCTGATAGAATTACAAAAGACAACATCGCTCCGTAGTATCGATTCAATTTAATGTGAGGGATGCCCCTAATTATTAGGCCATTAACTACGAGTCTGGCCAGTTACCCTACATCCTTGATATCTTGTTCTATCGTATCCGAGCTCAACACAAGCTGAGCAATATCGTAAAACTTTTGGCGTGGTCTTGTGTTGAGACAGGCTCAACCAGCTGCCTGTCATGCGCCCTAGTATGTGTAAAGTTGTGTTTATTCGTGCGATCTTGAGTCTAAAACTATCATAAGACTCGGACTCCTCTCTGGCCTTAAATCTGCAAGGACAGTTGGTATTTTGCATCAATTTACGTTGTTTCCTGCATGTCTCGTCTACTTCGCCGTGAAACATTATACTTTTCTAACAGGCTGTGAGTTTCTTTCTTCGCCCTTTTCTCTATTCTGAGTTGCTGGTAGTGATGGCATGTCCAGCAGGCCTAGCGTGATTTTGGACCGCGTCATACAGTTTTTCAATAGAAACGTAAGATCCGGAAAGATTCAATTTCGACGAAGTAATTCTGCCATTGTTAGTTTTAGAGCTGGACGTCGATTACGCTCAAATTGGTAACAACGTACATGGAATCAGTTAGAAGATGAATTAGTAATGACGGATTACTAGATAGAACCTTTGAAATTGAGAGACTGTGCAATAAGTAAATAGCCCGAAAGACATGTGTTTTGTGAGTTTTAATGTTTTTTATTTCTTGATTCATGTTGCAATCAGCCTGTAAGTTGCGAAAAGTAATTTAAAAGTTGAAAGTAGTCAGAATTGCTTCGCCAGATCCGTTGTACGCAATTGTTTATTACAATTTGCACCTGATTTTACTGGACGTGATTACGTCTGCTGCTGTAGCGACGCGGATATCGAACTTTGTTTAATTAGTAATCCAATTTGCGTTCACCGTTCGACGGATTCAGCAACAAAAAAAACTGTTGCAACAAAATTTCAAAGGGGGAGTATGTATCACGACTCTCTGCTTCAAGCTGATTTGGCGCCTTCGTGGCCCACGTGTATATTTACGGAGGATATGCAATGTTCATGAAGGACTCAGTATTGATGTTTGGAACACCCATAAATAGATTTCATTTGCAGATGCCATTATGAGGATAACTCCTTACGGCATGTACCCTCTCCCGTGAATATCCACCAAAGTTAAAAACCAGAAAACTCCCAGGCTCTCTGAGTATGATTTCCTCATTCCGAGACTACAGTATCATCGCACGAGGTTGTAGCTTGGGGGTCCTGCTGGAGTCGAACCGGCTTTCTCATGTCTCAAGTGGGGCATGTGTCCAAGCTACCCATTCTCTAATGGGGAGAGCTTTCCTGACGGCATACCACTGCACCATCCAATCCCCTTTCTTTCTATCCCGATCGACTGGGATTCACTAAGCTGCTGATTCAGCCTGAAACTTATTGCTATGTTTTTCCTTCATTTTGTAAACGTGTAACATTCGAGGATTTGATATATTCAGAGACTGATCGCAATATTTTAATAAGTGACACGAACAAGAGAGTACTACCGTCCAGATCAAAGCCTCACGGGAATCGGAAGGCTTCCTGGAGTGCGGTTGAAGGGTAGAAATGTGCTCTACAAACTGGACAATTAGTTGGTGGTGCAAGGGCCCATAGAGTACGTCTATTTTAAAAGAGGTCAATGGAATGGGAAGGACATGCGACTCGTCCCTAACCCTCAGTGAGTCGACTTTAATAACTGAGATTTAAATGTCCATGTAGTGATTTACTTTCATGTACTTTTGGAATTCTTTACCCCTGCACAACCTTTTCTCAGGGTCGGATGGTGCAGTGGTACACTGTCCTGGCCGTTATCCTAAGTAGAGTCTGAGTATCTTGGACACATGCCCCACTTGAGAGAGGAGGAAGCTGGCTCAAATCCAGCAAGACCCGCACACCACTTTTCTCGCGGTGATAACGTATTCGAGGATGACGAAAGCATACTCCGATAACCACAGGTTTTTCTCGCTTTTCCCTATGATGGGGATTCACGGAAGAGGGTACATGTTGTAAGGCGTTATTCTCGTAGTGGTATCTGCAAATGAAATCTGAGTATGAGTGTTCCAAACGTCAAACAAAGTTATACTGCGTCACATACACTATGCAAAATAAAGTTCGCTTGTTCAGCCAACTTTTTACTCAAAAGCTCGTAGCTTCAGAACCACTCGATAGAATAAGTCAATAACCAACATAGATGTAATCAAGTGTCTAATGAAGCACATTCTAAATTTTTGAATCACGACTTAATCTATGCAGAAAATTGTGGCTGGAAGAAACTGACTAAGCGAGGCGAACTTCATTTTGCAAGCTATTTTAGTATCTAGTATTACCGCCCTTTGCAGCCGCGACGGTCTCAATTCATCTCGGCATAGATTCAATTAGATTCTGACAGCTGCTTAAAGGTATTTTTGACCATTCATTTTTGATACGTTCCCATAATTCCCCTACTCCCTTGGGATATTCGTCGTACCTACCCAATCTTCTCTTCAACTCACCCCAGAGATGCTCTATTGGATTCAGATCCGGAGATTGGGCGGGCCAATCCAAGCAGGTGATCTTCTTCGATCTTAAGAGGGCCTTTGTAGCTCGCGCAGTGTGTTTGGGATCATTATCTTGTTGAAAGATTAGTTGGTCGATAGGAGGCATATCTCCCAAGAGGCACGTTGCCTCCATAATACAGATCAAATTCTGGTCTAAAATGTTGATGTACTGTTGTGTGTCCATCCTTCCCATTACCTGAACCATGGCACCTGGCCTTGACTTGGTCATACAAGCCCAAATCATCACGTTCCCCCCTCCAAATTTGACTGTCTGAATTGTATTACTATCGTTGGGCAGTTGTTTATCTTTCTGCCAGGTATAATTGATTCCGTCGCTGCAAATTCGATTGATCTTTGTTTCGTCAGACCAAACCACTTTCTTCCAGTCTTCTATCGTCCACTATTTGTGTCTTGGGGCGGAATCCAGACGAGCTTACCTGTGCCGAGCCGCCAAGACTGGTTTTTTGTGCCTCTTTTTGGCCTTCAAGTCCGACTCTCGAAGAACATTTCTGACGGTTTGCGGGCTGAGACTAATACCAATAGACGCCTGTAGACTTGCTGCCGCTTGTTTTGGTGTCTTAACAATCCCGTTGGCTATATTGTTGACAATTCTTCGTTTGTCCTGAGGGGTCAGCTTGCTTACACCCCCCTTTTTCTGGCACTAGTTTCTTCAGGAAGGGTTTTCAGAAGCTTAGAAACCGTAGATTTGGAGCACTTAAGCTCACTCGTGATAGAACTGAATGACTCTCCCTCTTTGAGGCACTGGATGATTTGGTCTCGAGTTGTCATGTTTAATCAAGGCATATCGCTTTGTTGTACACTCAATAACAACCAAAAGTTAGCCCAATACGTTGCGATTGACCAGGTAGAGCACTTACGAATAATTATCTGAGTTAAGTTCGACGAATTGAAGCCGTCGAGGACGCAGAGGGCGGTAATACTTGATACTAAAATAGCCTGCAAAATGAAGTTCGCCTCGCTTAGTCAGTTTCTTCCAGCCACCATTTTCTGCATAGATTAAGTCGTGATTCAAAAATTTAGAATTTGCTTCATTAGACACTTAAATACATCTATGTAATTTTTTGACTTATTCTATCGAGTGGTTCTGAAGCTACGAGCTTTTGAGTAAAAAGTTGGCTGAACAAGCGAACTTCATTTTGCATAGTGTATATATCTTCCGTAATCATTCGCGTCGTAGCCTCAGACTGCATACGCAAAAATGATTAAAAAAAAACTTTTTTTCGTGTAGTGTAACTATTGCAAGTCTAATTCGCAAAACTTGAGCAAATCGCTACAACAATTTCACCAGAACTTACTATGAGCTTGGGATGAGTTAACTCCGTGTCGAGGGGATACTGGTATTGCAATTGCAGCATTATTACAGAACCGATGGCTATTTTGTCATAGATTTCTGAGTATAATGGTTTTCCATCTTCACGGGGCCTGATTATCAAGCTACGATTTTAGAGACTGGTGCCAAGGGAGGAGCGTGTTAGGTGTATGGGAGGTTTTGGAAAATCTAAATTTTGTATCTGAATACATGTAACTTTCTCCTCATCACTCCGAGGCTGATTGCAATGTTAATTAAAATAAAGCCTAATCATTTATGGGCTGCCCCTATGTCATTATCGTGACTTTTGGTGCTGTGTGTAACTAAAAAAGATCGCGTAAGGTACCAAAATGACACAGGAGAGCAACCCGTACACAATCAGGCCTCGTAATAGATGTGCGTTATTTCAGGCCTGAGCCAGCGGCGACGTTTGTGATACACGTACATCGTTTCGGGCCGAGCCCCGCATGTCGCAGAACTTGCACTGACCGCAAACGGCATTATGGACATGAAACTCCCAGGCCAACTTAACGCATGATTATCGTAATCTACGCCCCTCATACCTCGTTTAATGATGCGCCCGGGCTTCGGTGTACTCGTCTCCGAGATATCTGGCGCTGGATAATTTGCCGTCAGCTGAGATATCTCATAGGTGCGTAGAGTGCCTAGATATCATGTGTCGGAGATATCATTCGGTATCGACACCGAAACTCTGACCTTATGATGAGAGGATGAGCAGTACAGAGAATAACATGGAGCTCGTAAAATTCGACTAGATATGAAAAATAGACGGTGAGGAAGCAGGGCGATAACTTTCGTCGTCGCAGGAATCTCGTCAATGACCTCAGACGTGTATTGCATTAGACTTCATGCAGCAAAGGATTGAATTTGAAGCCTTGACGAAGGTCACTTGTCTCCACCATCACACCCTACTTCTGAGATACCCGGGTCGTTTGGTTGAGATGCATTCCTAACCTCCTTGCCATCACGCTCACACCCAAAGAAACAGCTATAATGAATGACTCTGTTAACATCAAAGCTCAATAGAACATTGTAAATGCCGATGGAGATATGCCGAATCCACCTCACATCGAGTACCGTGTTAATCAGAGCCGATTCGATTATCCTGTTTTGACATAGTTTTGACAAGTTGAGGAATAAAGTCCATCCCGTTGTTGATTAGAGATGTAAGCACGGGAGACTCGGATTCAGATTTGAAAACCCCCTGGTAAAGTAAGCCCCCTTCTTCCTGTGAACCTGTGTTGGTATGTGAGACCATGTCCTCAAAAGGTAGTTACAGTAGTACCTATCAAAACCCATAGTGGGTACCGATCTAATTTTTGAAAAAATTTATAGAAATTTTACTATTTATATTTGCAATACTTACCCATGCATTCAAAATGGCTTTTAGGGATAATTGTTACAAAAGTAGTTAATAACATTTTATAAATCTTAACAATAATTAAATCCGGCACCACTATGGGGTTTGTCAGGTTCTACCGTATTCAAAAGGACAAAGTGCATTAGATTGGGTATTTGATCTGCTCTATAGTTGCGCTATACCTGGTGACTCAATCCATAGTGAATTACCAAATTGTGCAATAAATATTCTTAATACGAATATGTCGAGCCCGTCAAATGTGGTACATTAGAACCTGTCCAAACCCATAGTGGGTCCCGGTATAATTACTGAAGAAATTCATAGAAATTTTACAGTTTGTATTTGCAATACTTATCCCTGCACGCAAAATGACCTATAAGGGTAAGTGTTGCAAAACTAAGCTTCAACCATTAAATAAATCTCAACAATACTTAAACTCGGGACCCACTATCGTTTTGGACAGGTTCTACTGTACATAGAAGGTACTTGATCTTTGAGAATGCGCAGCTGTCTGAGAAGCTTCAGTTGAAATCTTAGTTCTTGGGGATCCTTTTCACCGATAGTTATAAGACTTTAATTTTCCCTCGATCAAATATCTGATTTAACAGGTTTAGGTGTGATAATATCAAAGAGTTTTATACAATTTAAACGGATAATTAGGGGTTGTTATTGAACTTATGCACGTTCACAATATATTGCGTAATTCTAGAGCGGTGGGATTTAATTTTACACTTTCCGAGACTGTCATCTTTTCTGGGCAGAATTCCTGGTACCTTTCTCCAGAATGATCTACCGAGTACCAGTTTCGGCCTAACGTGTAGCATCGCGTATCTTTCTACTGTAAAAAAGTACTAGTAATTTAAGGACAAAAACTTTCTAGGTCGATTTTCCCACATCGTATGACAAAAAAGAGAAGTGATCATTCCGTATAAACACCAAGGGTTCAATACCGCCTAGAGAGTCGAGCCTAACCGAACCCTAAAAATCCCATGAGAAGTTTTATTTTTACAGCTGTACTTTTCTTCACCGACGCAACGCATTCCATATGGAAACGACAGGATGGCCCCAATTCCTAAGCGGTAGAATCACCGCCTATAATTTTTTATCGCGATCTTGTACTAAGCCAGGGCCGAAGAAAATAAGACTACCAGCATAGAGCTAGCAGATGGTAATGCGTATAAGTTTTTGTCACCTTTTTTAAGCGTTTTATTTTGAGGTTCATTGATGCGATTTCCGGAGAAAACAAGCGAGTCCGCGGAAAATATTTAGTCAAGTAACCATAGGAGATAAGCTCCTGGAAATTTTCTGTCGAAATATTTCTTCTTGTAGCAAAGAGAATATATTTCTATATTACTTGCATCAAAAAATAGAAGTAGGAGCTCTTAAGATGAGATCAGTTGATGGTTGCCTTCCACTGCATCGACAATATTTCATCGTCAATTTCACCAACTAGTATCCCATTTTTGTGTAGTATTTAGTTATAGACTAGCTGTTGAACAGATTTTACCAGGTCCGTGGTGAAAACAGGAGTACTTGAAATCGGAATTGTTTTTAGTGGGTTCCTTAAGGAGTATAGATTACAAGTACTGTAAGTAACACGATGCGGCAAGATCCAGCTGATTGACACATTCATGAATGCCGTGCAGAATCTGCCGAAAAAGATAGGTCATAGGCGAGTTTCTAGTTTTCGCGTGCGAGACCAAATTCCTTTCTGCTAGTAGAAGGAATAGAACTAGGTCTTGATATCGAGCGGCTAAATTGCTGTGTTAGCTTCCTGGATATTATCTTCGGGTGTTTTTCGTATCGATTAACGGGGGTAAGATTAGGAGCATGAATACTGGCTCATGAGATTTTCATAAGACTTTATTCTTTACACCGGCTCTCTGGTCAACTCTGCTATTGCTATTTCGACTTTTGACATCTCTCTCTCCAGGTCTAGCGTCAATTTCTCTCTCCACCATTTCGATGCTACCTAGACTTGGAAATCTTTTAGAAAAATCAGCCAGATAGACCTCCTTATCGTCAGAGGTTTTCTTTATCTCAATTAAATTTTCATCACTAGCTAATCCAATATGAATACGAGATTCTGTTAAAGCGGATTGAGAGAGGTATGGATTCAAAGGACCTTGAGTTCCTTTTGCCATGTGATTAAGATGGACTGGTTTCGGTGGAGCACTTGGCCGGACTCCTCCTATCTTAGGTGTCACTAATGATGGGAGAATAGTCTGTGGGGGTCGAGCTTCGCGTTCAGAGACATTAACTTGCAGCTCATCTCCCAGGAGAGCTGAAGGTGGAGAGGTTGATCGTTTTTTTGTCAGAGGGGGCTTAGAAATTGCCGAGGCATAAGGATTTCCCTCTCTAGCTATTTTACGTGCTGATTCTTGCTCATCCATTCGATAATGTCCATCTAAATTAATTTTATCAGAGGATCTTTGAGCTTGATTTTCATCGAGTAAATTTCGAACTTTGTTCTGAATACTTTTTGCATGGGAAATGGCTCCCGCGCTCTTGGCTGTCCGCCCTTCAACCTTTTCACGATCGGCAAGTTTTTTACGGTACTCGGCTGCTGCATCAGCAACACGCTTTTCTTCAATGCTGAGTCTTCGTCTTTCTACCTCACGGCGCTCTTCTGGAGTAAGCATATCATCATTCACACCGAAGAGTGACTCATCACGCGTAGCCCCACGAATAAGAGTTTTGTCTGGGAGAGTTTCAGGGTCCGATTTCAATTTTTGATCGTTGCCACCACATTCTTTGTCGTTCAGTGGGCTAGGTATTCGTGCTTGGCTAAACCCAGTGTTACTAAGCGAGTTTTGTTCAAAAAGCTTGAAAGCGTCACCGAACTTTCCCGCCATTAGTATTTTTGACCCGCCAAGGCTAGATGAGCTATTACTTTTGCTTATTGTTTTAGATATTGTTCTGCTCTGATTTATTCCGTTTCTATCTGCCTCGGAAATCTGGAGATGACCGAATTTAGACTCAATGTCCCGATTATCAACTGATTCATCTGGATCAGAAGATGAGGAGGAGTTTGTACTGTTAGGCCGAAGATTAGGAGACACATAACATGCTGCTCGGCTGGTGAGTTCTTTTTCTCGCAAGAAGTCTATATTAGATTCAAGATAAGTACTGGTAGGTCGAGTTCGGGAGTTGGTAGATTTAGCCCGAGAAGGGGGCTCATTCAGAGGCTGAAGGCTTTCCAGCGAAGGATGAAGAGATATTGATTCCGGCTGGATTTGCGCTGGCCGTATCAGTGGATTTAAAAAGCTGGAAGCTTGCTGATTCATAGTTGGTTCTTGATTTCGAGTTAAGCTTGCAGACCGGTAACGGTTAGACAAGATATTTGGCTGATCGTGAGACGAAATTGAAGTAGGCAGTGATAAGTTTGTTGTCATAGTCCCTTGAGAAACATACATAAGCTTCGTCTGTTGTTTTAATGGTTCCGAGTTTGAAAATGCCTTATCCTCCACAGGTCTTGATGCAGCCTGGAGGTCAGGGTTGCTGGATATAATCTCTTGAGCTTTCGAGTGAGGCAGTTTAGGTTGGGCGACGAAAGCGTTGTCAGCTAGTTGCTCGGTCACTAATTTTTGAAGTTCTTTTGGTGTATCAGAGGATTTTTTCCCAAAGTCAAAGTCTCCCTCATGGTGAAAAAGAGAGAATTCATCCAAGCTTGGAAACCTGCTCGAAATCTCATCTACATCAGTTTTTGGCGATGAATTCAACACAGCCCATGGATCGTTTGTCGCCTTTCGCATAGGTGACGAAGTAATATTTGATACTGGATCTTTAGTTGGTCTGCCTCTCCGCATAGGTATGACATCTGGTATGGCCGCTTGCTGAGGAAGAGGGGGCGAAAATGTGGCACCGACGATGGATGATTTTGGTTTATGATCTGGAACCGATGACTGCGACGTACTCATGGTAGCTGGTGTAGTCTTTTCATTATAGATCTGTAAAAATGAGCTTAACTTCTAAACAACGATTCTACTCACATCCTTTATGGGAACTTCAATCCCTTGCATAAGACATGCTCCTCTAAGCACTTCGTAAATATTTGGCCGTGACCTTGGATTCTCTTGCAGCATAGAGGCTAACACAGATTAGAAAAGTCCCTACAATTCATTGGAACTTGCCTATAAGCCTTTTTAGGCTTTCAGAAAAATGTGGATATCCAGGAAACTTGAAGCTTGCATTCAAAATAGCCAGCTGCCCTTGACTTTCAAATGGCGTTGTGTAATAACAAAGTTTATAGAGTAAAACCCCAAGCGCCCATATGTCTGACTTCTCATCGATAGGTAACTTTCTATATACATCCACCATTTCTGGACTGCGATACTGTAATGTGGTATGCTTCTGGATATCTTCCTCTACTAATCTACACTCAGCGGCTGTAGTAGACACGGGTTTTGGAGGAGCCGTCGATCCGAAGTCGCAAAGTTTGTATCTTCTTGAACCTCCTTTAGTTGTGATAAGGACATTCTCCACTTTTAAATCTCGGTGCAATAAAGGAGGCTTCAGATAATGCATACAGGCCACTCCCTCAGCAACGTCAGAGAAAATTTTCAGAATCTCGGGTTCTGTCAATCGGTTTTGTAGTCTAGTGTTCATGAAATCAATCAAGCCCCCTCCATTACAGAATTCCATTAGCAAGAAAACCTCATAACCACCACCCTTCAATTCTGATGCGTGTGAGTCATAGTATGTGACGATCGGCCGGTGTCCCTTTAACTTTTTCATTGTCTCAACTTCAACGCGCATGCTGGCTAGATGCTCCTTGTCTGGTACAGCGACTCGCTTTAGGATGGCAATATCGGTTCCGTCGATTGGTTTTGGCATCTTGACAATGTAGACGTGGGCAAAGCCCCCTTCTGAGAAATAATTCTGGATTACTACCTTTTGACTCCCCACCTGGATCTTAGTCCCAGGAGCAAAAGTACCGCCACGAGACTGAGAATCAGACATGGGAACAGATGCCCCAAACGCCATTCGAGGTGCAGTCGTAGACATCACTGAATTGTAGGAAGCCATCCCAACGTTACTCATATGGTGGAGATATAGCTACCAGATCATTCTTAAAGCCGCCGCATTTGGTTGAATTCGGATTCTGCTGTGCCACTACATAGTCCAGAATCCATAGGGGTTCAGACATATCAAGTCAGAGACTCTGTAGGAGTACGCTAATCCTATTTAAGACCCGAGCTCAATGGTGGGGCTAAAACAAGAATCATTATTGTTAGAACTACAGAATTGACATGACAAAAGCATCTACTGACATAATACCGAAAATTTTTCTTCCATGAGACTCAAAGATAAATTTTTATCTAAAACACAAACTTTTCCTGATTTAGGCAAAGTTGTATGTCGCTGGAAGATCAATGAAAATCTACATCCACTGGTGACTGTTTTAAATACTGAATTGCTCATCAGTTTATAGAAAGTTGCGTGGCTTCACTTGCTAGTCTCCACTAAACTTAAGCCTAACAAATTTAATAGGTCAATTTACAAATAATCTGTATAAACTATTATCCATTTACTCTTTACTTAATCAGAAGAGATCATGTGAGATATTTCGCTAAACCGATTTATTTTTCTGTTGTTGCAGATATCAGTGTTAGTTAAAAAATCTGTTTTTATTTATTCTTCGGTAATCAAATGTTTATTGCTGATAGTATTCTATAAATTTTCATCTGGATTCGAAGGCCCGATCTGAGGGCTAACTCGGGCTGGGCCCGTCGTTTGTTTCGCTGAATCAGGTAATGATCCTCCTCCCAGACAATCCATATGTTGTTTTCTGGCTTTGATACCGCTTTCATCAGACTATCTAGCAAATGTTTTATTTTCCCTAATAAGTTTCATGTTGTCCTACTCTAGAAATTGAGTAAAGTTAACGAAGAGGTTCGAAAATATGTTATACCTCAAGAAAATTTACAAGCTGTAAATGTGTGAGTTGCTGAAATTGAAGTCGATAATTATTTTGCTCTTCATGTGCCTTTCATTTCTCTTTGATCAACTCTCCTTCATGAGGCGAGGGTAAGAGCGATCAGGGGTTATATGACGCTAGTGATTAAGCGACAAAAATCCGGGTTCTGATGAGTATAATAAAGACAAGTTGATCGCCCCCCCTCTAAAAATTTCTGCCATGTCTCGCGGTCACGGGTATCACGGGACTCGTCCATTGACTCAAGTCACGTGCAAAACTTCATTTTATGCCAACTCACCAATAGCAAATTTTGATTTATCCTTTGCTTTTATCCTTAATATACTCGTTACTCTCAGCTATTAACTCCTCAGATAATGTTGATATCTGCAGAAAATGGCCTCAAGGTGAGATATCCTAAAATTAGGAAATTTGATTTGATTTACTAACTTCACGTGCAGACTCGATCGTCTAGTCACGTGAGATAACATAACTGAAAGATATCTGACTCACGGAAAACTAACCGTCCCTGCAGGCTACTTGAAACTGGCAGTACACAATTGATACGAAGTACTGCTGCTAATCAACTTGCTGATATACAGAAAGCACACCCAGAAGATCTTTTTAATCTATTGACACGTGTTGTTCCTTATCTTAGACACAAGACATGGGATACAAGAGTAGCTGCTGCAAAAGCCTTGGGTGGAATAGTCGAGAATGCCCAAAAATTTGATCCTAATGCGGGGGATGACATAAATATTAGTTTCAAGAAAGAGGAACCTAATAGTGACTATAATCCTGTGGACGGCTACTTAAGGCTCGAAACCCTCGATATTTTATCCATTGTAAAGTATGGCAAAGAATTACTTCGAGGTGAGGATGGAAAAAACTTTGACTATGTCTTGGCAAACCTAGACCCAGCTCGACGCTTAGAGCATTTGAAAAGAACTTTGAATGGTAGACTTGGACTCTTAGGCAAGCATTATGACGAGGAATTGAAGTTCTCCAATCCCATGAAAAATGAGTCTAAGGTCACAAATAATAATATACCTGCTAACCGTAAGATTGGCTTTCAGACGCCTATTCCTATTGAGGAGCAAGGTCTTAGTGCGCGTCAACTAAACCAATTAAAGCGAAAGCGAAAAAGGGAAGCCCAAAATGCAGGCAACAAGAATAGGATGGTAGATCTATCTATAAGGAGCTCTAAACCCATTGAGCCCACAGAACTTGGCTCTGATACCATCATGAACGATATTGTCGACGGCAGCGAAAATGCAGTGCAGGACTATTTTTCTATTGAAAGGACAGTAGAAGTTGACGAAGATACCAAAGTGATTTCGGAATTCAAAGGACCAATAGTTCCCATAAAATCAGAGCCCATGGCAGAAGAAGTGGCGGAACAAAATGAATGGCCCTACCAAAAACTTTGCGACTTCCTTATGGTGGACCTCTTTGATCCACAATGGGAGACACGACATGGAGCTGCAATGGGTTTGAGGGAAATTATTCGAGTTCATGGTAATGGTGCTGGACGACTAAAAAATAAATCAAAAACAGAGAATGATCTACTTAATTCACGTTATCTTGATGATCTAGCTTGTCGGCTATGCTGTGTGTTTATGCTTGACCGATTTGGTGACTATGTTTCAGATACTGTTGTGGCACCTATACGAGAAACTGTCGGACAAACTTTAGGGGCATTACTAATTCATCTCCCTTCGGCAGCAGTCTATTCGGTTCATCGAATATTGTATCGCCTGGTTATGCAGGAAGATATTGGGCTTGAGAATCCGGGTTGGGCTATCTGTCATGGTGGAATGATTGGTTTACGTTACCTAGTAGCTGTAAGAAATGATCTTTTGTTGAAGGACAATGATTTGATTGACGGAGTCATTCGTGCCGTTATGAAAGGCCTTGGAGACTGGGATGATGACGTTCGTTCTGTTAGTGCGGCCACTCTAATTCCTATTGCAAAAGAATTCGTACAACTACGGCCTCAGGCCTTAGATCGCCTCATTAGTATTGTTTGGGAATGTCTTTCAAATTTAGGCGACGATCTTAGCGCAAGTACTGGTCAGATCATGGATTTACTCGCCAAGCTTTGCAGTTTTCCTCAAGTTTTGGAAGCGATGAAAAAAAATGCCAACAAAGATGCAGAACATTCATTTGCACTTCTTGTACCTCGATTATATCCATTTCTAAGGCATACGATTACTTCGGTAAGATCAGCTGTACTTCGGGCTCTCATGACGTTTGTTATGATTAAAGGAGCTGGTACAACTGATTGGCTAAATGGAAGAATTTTACGACTTCTGTTTCAGAATATTCTAGTGGAAAGAAACAAAGAGACTCTTAATTTATCGTTACAGGTTTGGGCAGCTCTAGTACAACATTTAGCCCAAGAGAATCCTGAAGATTTAGCAGAAAAATTTACTCCACATATTGATCCTCTCATGCAACTCGCTCTTCACCCTATAGGTGTCTCAAGGCATCCTCTTCCGATGAATGCTAGCCTTTTTCTGAAACCATCTGGATGTACATATTCTTTGCCGACCAAATTTCATCTTCCTTCGGCTAACACAAATTCTTCTATTCCCAATGAGCCACCTCCCAAGAAGCAGCGGCGGAAATCTACCAAAAATGCAGAACCAGTTGCTCTAGCTACATCTACACATGATGTTGATGGACACATGATTCAAGGAGATGTTGACCTAGTTGGCATGGATATTTTAATCAGGTCAAAAATTTCGGCTGCTCAGGCAATGGGCCTACTCATGTCTCTCCTGCCTAACGGTGCTTTAAAGCCGTATGATGCCAGTATAACTCCAGCTCTATCATCGGATTACGCATCCACACAACTATCAGCGGCCCTAATTATCGATGAATATGCCAAGAACTGTGCCTCAAAAGATTCAGCTATTCATAGATTTATGAAGCCTTTACACGAAATCATTGAATCAGATCGACAGCTTCATTACCGTGATTTAGTTAGTCATACGCAACTGATTAGAGCGCAGTGTTCACAACTATTGAATACATTCCGAGATGTAGGAAAAGTGCCACAGAACCGCCTACCCATTCTCGCTGTCGTGGTTCAAGGTGAACCGGAAGCCGGACCAGATGCTTTCTCCATACATATTGCCGAGAAGTGTGTAAACGAAGATTTTCTGAGGCTAAAAAAGTGCATGTCTGCAGCGCAACGAATGATCGCAACCCAAGCTTTAACAGAAGCTCGTGAAAATACGATAGAGGCAATTAATCATGCCAAAAATCTCAAAGAACAACGTGATATTCGAATAAAAGCGGCAGTGGCCAGCGCTTTAGTTGCCATGAAAGTCTCGCCAAAGAAACCAACACATGTAATCAAGGGAGTAATGGATAGTGTCAAAAAAGAGGAGAATTTAGAGCTTCAAAAACGCTCTGCTGATAGTATTGCTCGATTAGTGGAACTATTTGCAGCAACTGGTCGTGCAGGGCCTGCGCAGAAAGTGGTATCGAATTTAGCAAAATTCAGCTGCATAGATACCTCCGAAACACCTGAATTTGCTCCCAACGCTACTTTCACGAATAATATTTTGTCGCTGCGCAAAGAAGAAGATCGACGAGATCACCCAGATGCTGCGAAATTTGCAAGGGAAGCGAAGGAAGCTAGAATCGTGAGGAGAGGAGCCAAAGATGGATTAGAATACCTTTCAAATATATTTGGCCCACAGCTACTGATAAAAGTTCCAACTCTTAGAAAAATAATGGAGGACGCTCTTATTTATTCATTTTCAGGCGATCTTCCAACGGATTGTACCGATCCACAGCAAGATATAGGCCAGACTGCAATCGATAGTATGTCTGTTATTCGAGCGTTGACGCCCAAATTGGATTCTGCTTTGCATCCATTTGTCATAAATCTACTCCCTTTCATCATTAAGGCGTTGCATTCATCTTTGTCTGTCTTCAGATATATGGCTGCTAAGTGCTTGGCGACTATTTGCAGTATTATTACGGTGGAGGGCATGACTATTATTGTAGAACGTGTATTACCTTCTATCAGCAATCCCATTGATCTACAATTTCGGCAAGGTGCCATTGAAGCGGTCTATCATCTTATTCACGTTATGGGTGATAACATATTGCCTTATGTGATATTTCTTATTGTACCGGTCCTTGGTCGTATGAGTGATTCCGATAACGATGTTCGACTTATTGCAACAACAACTTTCGCCACTCTCGTGAAACTTGTACCTCTCGAAGCTGGAATTCCTGATCCCCCAGGTCTATCAAAAGAGTTACTACAAGGCCGTGATCGAGAACGAACTTTTATCGCCCAGCTCTTAGATCCCCACAAAGTTGAGCCGTTCCAAATCCCTGTCGGCATAAAGGCAAAACTACGATCTTACCAGCAGGAAGGTGTAAATTGGCTCCACTTTCTGAATAAATATCATCTTCATGGAATTCTTTGCGATGATATGGGCCTTGGGAAAACATTACAAACAATTTGTGTAGTGGCTAGTGATCATCATCTACGCGCAGAAGAGTTTGCCAGAACACAAGCTCCTGAATATCAAAAATTACCGTCATTAATTGTTTGCCCACCAACTCTCTCCGGTCACTGGCAGCAAGAAATTGTTACGTATGCTCCATTCCTTACTTGCATGTCTTTTGTCGGGACACCTAATGATCGTTCAAGGCTACGTGAACAATTGGGTAAGACTGATATCGTAATTACTTCTTACGATATTTGTCGCAACGATGTCAATATTCTCGCACCTATGAGATGGAATTATCTGGTTCTTGATGAAGGACATCTTATTAAAAATCCTCGGGCGAAAATTACATTAGCAGTGAAGCGAATAATCAGTAACCACCGTCTTATTTTATCCGGCACTCCAATTCAAAACAATGTTTTAGAGCTATGGTCATTGTTTGACTTCCTCATGCCAGGGTTTCTGGGTACTGAAAAGGTCTTTCTTGACCGATTCGCCAAGCCTATTGCTGCCTCTCGTTTCTCAAAATCCTCTTCAAAAGAGCAAGAAGCTGGCGCTCTTGCAATTGAAGCCCTTCATAAGCAGGTCCTTCCGTTCCTTCTCCGTCGCTTGAAAGAAGAGGTGCTTGATGATCTCCCCCCCAAAATTCTGCAAAACTATTATTGCGATCTCAGCGAGCTACAGAGGAAGCTATTTACTGAGTTTACCAAAAAAGAGGGTAAGACAATTGCAGATGCCGCAAATTCGAATGATAAAGAGGCTAGGCAGCATATTTTTCAGGCTCTTCAATACATGCGTAAGCTTTGCAACTCTCCTGCACTCGTGCTGAAGGAAGGGCACAAGCAGTACGAAGAGACTCAAAAGCTTCTCGCTAAACAAGGCACCAGTATAGATGATCCTATACACGCTCCGAAGCTCACTGCTTTACGCGATCTTTTGGTAGATTGCGGTATTGGTGTTCCTCCATCATCGGAAAATGATTTGACTACTGAAACTAATTACGTCTCGCCGCACCGAGCCCTCATTTTTTGCCAGTTGAAAGAAATGCTGGATCTTGTTGCGAACACAGTCCTCCATACTCTTTTACCTAGTGCTCAATATTTACGCCTTGATGGCTCTGTTGAATCTTCTAAACGTCAAGATATCGTAAACAAATTTAATTCTGACCCTTCATATGATTGCCTCTTACTTACGACTAGTGTTGGAGGACTAGGGCTTAATTTAACAGGTGCCGATACTGTTATTTTTGTAGAAAATGACTGGAACCCACAAAAAGATCTTCAAGCAATGGACCGGGCACATAGAATTGGACAAAAAAGAGTTGTAAATGTATATCGAATCGTCACTCGGGGAACTGTTGAAGAAAAAATTATGGGGTAAGGTCCCTTTTTCATTCAATTTCAAATTCAATGTGAACTAACATAAATTAGACTTCAAAGATTCAAAATAGATGTCGCATCTACTGTCGTAAATCAGCAAAACGCTGGCCTAGGTAGTATGGAAACAGACCAGATTCTTGATCTCTTCAACCTCGGTGAATCAAGTGGCTTACCTGTACCTACAGCCACCGATCAAACAGTAAATGGAGATCGGGAAGAAGATATGGTAGATGCCGTAGGTGAATTGCGGGAGAAAGGCAAGAAAGGGTTGTTGGACGAGATCGGCGAGCTCTGGGATGGAAGAGAGTATGAAGAAAGTTTTGATCTGGAAGGATTTCTTAAAAGTATGAAGGAGTGAGCTAAGTCCTGATTTATGAGTGGGAATATCACCGGAATTCTGGCTACATATTAGGGGATGGATAATCGAGAGATTCAAAAGATCAATTTTTGATGAAGGGGTAGGCTAATTTGAGATTGGAATTAGGGGGCTGTGCGGGCGCTTATTCGTCTCTAGTGGTGCTTCTAATTTGCGAGTCATTTCTTTGGTTGGTTTCTGTTATGACTGTTAAAATTTACTTAATAACTCAAATTTTAATTGAAATTTTCTACACGATCATTTCTAGGGATTTCTGGTAGAGAGTTCAAAATGCACCACGAGCTGGACTTGGCGGGGCATATTATTTCTAAGGTTGGGTAGAATTTACATGTATTTCTGGCGAGTTGAAGCAAGAGAGTAGCTTAGTCGGCAGCAATGAATTGCAGTATTATGGGTATCGATTGGGCCAAGGTTAATCGTCGATACATCGAATGACGTAAAATCTATCATAATTGTCACCATTCGGCTGAAAAATAGACGAACCGTCAGGTTTCTCGTTGATGAAAAGATAGATTAATCTAATACTTACTCTGATAGTTACCCAAGCCTTCTACCAAGAATCCCCGTACACGGATAGTTATTCAAGTGGGTTTTGAGCTAACATCGCGTTCAAATGGAATGCTAGTTGCAAATTATCTGGCAGAGTAAATAAGTAAATGGTTTTTGACGAGGGAGTAGGTAAAGCTATCGCAAATTTTCCTACACTGTAAACATAATTAATCGACTACATCAGCATATCAAACTGAAAATGCTTTGCTCCCTTCAACAAGGCCATCACTTAACTTGACCACTGTAGCCCAAACTGGCATAAATCTCATGACCTCATCAAGAGCTGGAATGATCCCCGGAAGATTGAAATCACTCCACAGACAAACAACTCGTCCAGATCTCCCTTCGTCACTGTTATTCTTACTATTGCTAACCGGCCAATCGACGTCTACGGCCCACTCGCGGTCCCAATCTCTGTGCCACAGTTTGATCTGATTACTTCCTGTAGCGGGGATATCAGCCCAGCGACTATTCCCTGGCGCCGCACCGTGAATATTAAAGGCGGAAAATTCTTGATCAAAACGAATCGCGCAGGCCTTGGTGTCGCGACCGGAGATGTGAAAGCGTGCACTGTTCTTGTTTGGAGTTCGCGTCACGTTGAACGTCAGCCATTCCTCGGGTCGATTTTTTGATGAAGTCTCATTAGAGATGCTGCCGAGGACATTTGGTGGCAGACCCTCATATGAACAAAAGGAGAGACCTTTTCGAGTTTCGGGGCGTGTTGTACAATTTATTGTCTTTCCGGTAGCGCTAGGAATAAAAGATATTATTTCGCGGATATACTCTTCAATTCCGACAACAGTAACTAAATTCTGCTCGGTATCAAGGTTCACGACTTGCTCGAAATAGAATTTATAGCGATTCTGAGAAGAGAAGGGAAAGCTAACAAGATTGTAGATCAGCGTGCTGATAAATATAATAATCAAGAATATTGGTAAGTGGTGAGTGATACGATGTATGAACGGTACAAGAGGTAAGAGCAAAATTATGGAGAATATTGCCGCAATTAGGTATGGAAATATCAGAGGGCTGCCCTCTGCACCTGTCTGACTTGTAGCATCAACAAGGAAGAGGCCAACCTGCCCCGATGTTATCAGAGAAAATGGACAAAGGATGAGAAATTGCAATATCCAAGACCACGTAGGAAGGTTGACCGACCATGACTGCTCTTGGGGATAGCCGTTGTTCTTTTGGGTTTGACTGTCATTTTGATTGCTTTTGTTTAAAATTGATTTTTGATAACCTTTTGAAAACTTTGGAAAAATGAAGCGACGATGGCCTTTACTGCCTAGAAGTGGCATTTCTTCGCTAGCTTCTTCTCCGTCATCCGGCTCGGCCTGAGTAGAGGTAGTAGCCAGAGGTTCAGAATTAAAATTGGCCGTATTTTCAACCTCTCGTTCAAGTAGGTTGTCGGACACAGAGCTTTTGGCTGGAAGAGCAAATAATTCAAATAGACCGATCAATGTTGCCAAAAATATGGTTGACTGCTGAATAACGAATATGTAACCACTGCTGACCTTAAATTGATCCTCAAAGACTGTAATAGCTACTAGGAGTATCCAGCTGAGTCCGAACATCCAAATTAAAACATAGAGTCTATGCAAGGCTGATGGTCGTAGAGCGTCAAAAGATTTCATCAGAGACCAGAATAGACAGTAGAGCATAGTTAAAAACATAGACCACACGGAATATGGGGAAGAGTAAATGATTAGAGGATTGACTTTTTTTAATAGAAAGGCAGATCCAACGGCAGTTGCTATAGAAATTATAAATACTACCGGAAATCGAAAAGCCTCTTGCCAAACATTAAGAGGGATTAGATCACTATTGTATTCTCCAGGCTTCAGAGCACCGCTAAAAAGATAATATCTGTTTTGTCGGATCAAGAAATACGTTACGACTGATAATATTATAGGTGATATAATTAACGCTGTTAGTGACCAAGCAAAGAGTGCTCTTAGACTAAAAACAGCGAAATATCGACCGAATAAATCGAACCAAACGCCTTCTGTTCCTTTTCGAATTGGCTCTTGTGAATTAGCGAGGTTATTTTGATCTCCTGTCAAATATTTTGCTGTTTCGAGGGAGGATGAAAGCATGTGCCACACAGAAGACTTTGAGGTATGCCTTGTGTCGTCTTCGTTAGAATGATATCTAGATCTGGGCTTCCAGAATGCTACATCGAGTCCGCGATAGCCTGCTGCGCGAAATACAACGTAATCTGTTTCACTTTTCACAAATCCTAGAGAGAAACCTTCCGAATTAATAACTGAGCCAAAGGGATTGGGCGACTTTGAATAAGCACGAGTCACTTCCATATCTGTGCTACGAAAGAGGGTAGCTCGACCTCCGGCGCCAGCCCCTTCAAGATTTAGAAAATTTTGAATAAATGATGAAATTGGGTGCGATAAGAATGCTTTCGCGCCATAATTACCATCCTCTTCATTGTTATTGAAGAGGGCAACAAAGCCTCGATCGGGTTGTTTACCATCGGTTGTGATATATTTTATGAGCTGTAGAATGGTAACAACTCCAATTCCATCATCTGTGGCTCCAAATCCGGTTGATACGCTATCAAAGTGTGCGTTGATCAAAACACCACCGCCAGCTCCAAGTTGCATGGCACACGTAAATGGAGATTTCCACCATTCACAGCTTTCATCCTTAATACCTCGGACATACACAATGATATTGCTGCCTTCAAAGTATGAACTAGTGCCAAGCTTTCTATCGCCGTTGCCTATTCTTCCAAGAGTTGTACTTGTATAGTTTGAGACGAGGTCATTGAAAACAATCACTTCTGGGGATATGCTAACTGACGAATCATTGTATTTACGTTTGACGAAATTTTTCGGTGATTTTGTGAGATCTAGTTCTGTAGACTTTTCATAGATATTATCGATTACCTTGAAATCGACTTTGGCTTTGCCTAAGATATCCTTAATTCTCAAAAGTAGCCAGTCACGGACTTCATCATTTCGGTGACTATTGAATGGATGATAACCATTGCTCAGTTCCTGAAGGTCAAGCCACGCTTCTGTAAGGTTCAGGTTATTGGAGAAGGCAGAGCTGGTCGAAGCTGTAGGAATAGTTTCGTGTATTATAACCAGAGTAAGGCCTATTGATAAATAGACAATGCTGGTAATCAACGTAACTGAAATCGGAGTAAACGAAAGTAGCCCAGTAAGTCTCATTGTAGCTTCCGTTAAACATACCCAGCTTCAAGTCTGGACCGTGTTATATCTAGAAACTTCTTTATCGGATAAAGTATGTTTTTCTATGATACATATATTTATCGATACTTGTGAATAAGTACTGTAAATGTACTAATATCATAATAGTCAGTGTAGAACAAAGCCTTCACACATTATCCTACTTTGAGCGACTGCAATGAATCGAGAGGTAATACTAAGATGTAACAGTTGAGTAGAGTGAGATAAAGTAAACCACTTTTTCCCTATTCATCAATCAAAACGATTGACTATCTGTTACATGAAACCAGTTTTAGACATTCAGTTTGGAAATTCTTGAGAGAAGAAATTAAATCTTGGATGATAATACTCGGGATTGTATGTGTTAGTTTACCAAAGGTTATGACGTTGCCTTGACAGTAATTGACCAATACCTTTGCCACTACTGCTCTTCTGCTCACCGACCCCCACTATTATACCCTGTACTGGTAGACTACGATGCTGTCACAAGTAAAATGTCTCAGCCCTAAATATTGTTATTATTAAAAAATTGATCTTGTAAGTCGTTGCCTTGGAATTGTTTACACAAATCTACAAAAAAATTTCAGCCAATAAAAATGTTTAGCCTTACGATACTGTATGTTTATTGGTATCATTTATGCAGAAGCTCTAAAATCAATAATGATCACAATACTACACCGACACCTAAAAAGGTCGCATAGCAGTATTGTCATACAGAAAAGAAGCGAGCACATTGGGTTCGCGTCTTATCTGTACCGAAGAAAGGTCCCCGGAGTTGACGACCCAAGCTGCCAATGTGGATATCCTTCGGAAAACGCCAAGCACATGGTGATGGCTTGCCCACGAAGGGTCAAGGGAAGGGGAGAGGTGTGGAGGAAATCCAATAACCGGTCATTCGAGGCCATGATCAACAACCCAGAAGATCTCAATAGAATAACGCAGTTGATCCTAGACCAGGGATGGTTAGAGCAGTTCCGTTTGGCCGGGGAAGTAGAGAGGCGGGTGCTGGAGAGGGAAGAGATGAGGTGCTTGGAGTGAAGGGATCCGCATTGCGCAGAGCAGTGCAATCGCACTTTCTGAAGGAAAATCCAACACAATAGAAATTCACATGGCAGATTTAGGAGGTTTTTTAACTGAAAGGTTTTCCTCCTGTATAAATAAAGAGATCAGTAGATACCTACGTGGGCCACTAAAGGCGCCACATCAGGGCAATTGAATTCAAATCAAATCACAATACTAATACCAATACCGTTAACATCAAAAATTTACTTGGCTTTGAATCCGGTGGACCAAGAGATGCGAGGCAGGAAAGAAAGAGGATTACACTTTTTTTTAAAAATCAATCTCGTGTATACAGCCTAAAACCGTGGCAAGAATGAATATGGAAAATACACAACTTCTGTAGATTAACTCAATTTGACGTTTGAAACACTCATACTCAGTTTTCATTTGCAGATACCAATACGAGAATAACGCCTTACGACATGTACCCTCTTCCATCAATACCCACCATAGGGAAAAGCGATAAAAGGCAATGGTTCTCTGAGTATGCTTTCATCATCCTACTCATACGTTACTTCCGTGAGAGAAATGGTGGGAGAGTTTAGTTGGACAAGAACCGGCTTCTTCCCGTCTCAAGTGGGGTATGTGTCCAAGCTACCCAGACTCTACTTGAGAGACCGACCTGGACGGCGTACCACTGCACCATCCGGCCCAAGAATTGCACGTGTACATACCAGTTCAGTATGATGCTCAAAAATGAGATTCATTTTCTGATTTACTCATTTGGCTTCTTGGAGTTGTGTATTAGCAAGCTGTGCACTCTTCCAAGAGAATTAATATACAAAGAGGTTTTCCTCTGAAAATCTAACTACAGATGTTACATCGCTTAAATTCGGACTTACAAAAATACCAATCACTCAACGAACCGGTAACGCCAATCTGAAGGTATCGATCATTCTACCACCCTTGACACTTTTCTTTAAGTCATTGCATTTAAACTCATTAATATGATGCCTCCCATTAAACTCCATCCCTCGAGTTCAATCTCTGCGCCTGTCTATCCTGTAACCAGAATTTGCCTTCATAATTTTAGCCTTAACCTAGAGCTAGGAATCAGAAAGACGATATTTTTGTCTCCGCGGGCCTGGCTCATTAGTTTGTATAAACTTATCGTACCTTTGTATTGCCTAATAATAGTTGCATTATTTCCGATCCAGGTTCTGGGTACCATATAATCAGTCTCAGTCTGGAACAAGTCCTGTCAATTCTGAGGAATTGATTCTCAATGACTTCAAGACAGAGGAAGTCTGACTTGAACTTTTTTAAGAAGAGATATACAGAGTCTGTCCAACGACCAAATCCAAGACAGCTGGGGTAGAAACCCCTGTGTGCGGAGAATATTTTGTTTCATTGATATTTCAAATCACGAGTGACCAACTGCTCAGATCCCAGTGCTGAACCAGCCGGCGTTGAATGACACGCCTGGCTCTTCCAAAACATCGTCATCTTCATCATCCTCATGAGAATATCGTTGAGTAGTTAGCGTGGCATGCCCTGCATGAAGCCCCCTAAATGTAGGCCTTGCTCCAATCATAGTGGTCTCTTCTTCTTCGCTGTCAGTAGGTCTTCTATGCGGTTCAGCTACAATGCTATTCAAGTGCTGCCGGAGACCGAGAACGCCCTGGCCAGAAAAAACACAGAAGACATTGCGCTGATGTTCAGTAAATTCTGGAACATAATTAATTTAGGCTTTGCCAAATTATAGGATTTCTTACCTGGCGGTGCAGCCCTGCAGAATTGTTCAAGATCGCGACGTAGAAATGCTTGAACACCCGTTAAGCTCAAGTGAGTAAGTTTCTGGCAGTGATTTAGGAGATATATGATGCTCTGAATAAAATTTAGCCAATGTAACAATAAAGGGTCAGTCATACATTTAGGGTTAAATTTGTACAATAACTGAGGTGAACTCTTTCTAAACTACTGCTGCCCATCAGACTCATATTAGTAAAATGTGTCATGTGATGAGTCCAGCCGTGTGCCTCGGCTATTACTCGAGGGGGTAGAGTTCCAGCTGTGAGTTGTGCTTGAGTTGAATGTTCTTCGAGTGGACGAGGGCTCTGTGCTAATGCAATAACACTAGCATCCGTTATTGCATTACATTTAACTAGGCCAATCCTTCTGAGCTTTGGGAGTGATGCAAGTTTCGTAACGGAAACATCGGTTAAATGGGTACAGCAACCGAGATCTATATATCTAATGCGATTGCAAGAAGCAACCAAGTTGATGATAGAGTTATCAGTAATCTGACCACAATGACCGAGGTGTAAGTAATGTAAATTTTTTCCTAGCTTGCTAATCGAGTTGACGGCGGCATCAGTAAGAAGCCTACATTTTGCAAACACTAGATTTCGGAGTCGCGGAGCAACCTGAATTATTTTTTCCACGGCCTGGTCAGTGAGACGGGCACAAAATGTAAGATCCAGAATGCGAAGATGGTCGTATATTCGGTGACTTGGTAGGGACAAAAATGCAGCATCAGAAATCAGCTCACAGTTAGCGAGTCTTAATTCTCGAAGAGATTGACCATTGACAAGAAGGGCAGTGACTGGCTCATTTCCAATGTTTCTGCATTGATGAAGGTCGATTTCGAGTAAGTTGGTACATTTTGTGGCAAATTGCATGATAGCGGCATTATCGAGTTGACCACAGTCGTTCAGTTTGAGCTATTCTTCTTAGCGAAAATTTAGATTGAGTATGAGAACCTTACCCTTTTAATAGACCTACATTTATCTGCTACCAACATCATAGAGGAAGGAGAAATTCTCCCGCAGCCAGTGATATTTAAGCCCTGTAATCGGTGACAATTATTTGCGAGAACTTCCATTGAACGTTCGGTTATTTGATTATCGCCTGATATGTCCAAAGCAAGTAAATTATGGCTGCCACCAAGAAGGCTCATTAGGCCATTATCTGACAGGCCTTCGCAGTTCGTTAAGGTCAATCTCTCAACACGATTGCACACCGCTAGAGGTAGAACACTTCCATCATTTATATCTTCTGCTAATCCAGCAAGGTTCAGCCGCTTGACGAAATCTCGGTAGGCAAAGTATGGTTCAGAGAGGGATAATGTTCGGCAGATAAAGCTATGTTTACTCCATGTTGTACAGGAAGGTCTATGCCACAGAAGATCTACACAGTTCCGCGCCCATCTTTTTGATACTCGCATACAATTGAGAAGGTCCTGAGGGTGACTCAGTTTTGAAAATACACCGATAAGTACTTCGGCGGGAAGTCTGCTAGCCGGTGAGTGACGTTGTTCTGCTACAGCCATAGCTTCAAATGTGTTCGCAGATCTAGTAGAAGACTGAGAATCGTCCATTCCAGAGTGTGAATCAGACTCTTCATAGTATTGTTGCGCGGGGGAATTGCTCGATGTAGATTGAGCATCTCCATCGGGTCCGCGAGATACGCGAAAAGGTGCGGCGGTAAGAAGGGGAATCATATCAGAAATTGGAACCCTCATTCTAATATGATTGTAAGAAGGCGGATCTCGAAACAACCAGAGGTTTGTCGGTGTTGAATCCCGAAGTATGAAATGTAGTTCGACGCTGCGAATTCTAGCCTTGTTTTATTGATACTTGCAGCTGAATGAGATCATTGAACAGCTCCATGGGTCGCTCTAAAGAAGTCTAGTGGCCTTCGTCTCTCTTTAAGCCGATGTGATATAAGCTGGATGTAATTCACATAGGCCGGTTCGAAATTTGTTTCACCATTAATTGGTCAGGTTTTGTTCATGGATTGGTCTTATTTGATAGATAGAGCTTAAATCACATGACCAAAGCGGGGCAAAAATTAAACGGGAGTATCTAACATTTCACTAGGAAGTCCAATCCAGAACTCTTCACCTCCACCCAATGTAAGCCGTAAACGCTCAGTATTTTTAGTATATATCTGGGATGGCTAAGGAGAGTCGCACTCGGAATCGAAAGTCCCAGCAAAGTCTTATCTCGGTCATACCCTCTCGCCTCATCCTTCTTAACGACTCCTTTTTCTCTGCTACATATCCTCATCTCGGCTTTGTCATACGCTGATGAGCATCTTAACGCAATGACAATATCTTCGGTCTGGCGCCTAATGTGGATTCCATTTACACGCCCACAGTGCTACGTGTACCTGAAGGAGGATTAAGCTGGCAGGTACGAATTTGGAGAGACACGAAGATCTCGTTTTTCTCGTTGAGGGCGCTGATTCACACGAGAACATAACGGTGAATGAAGGAGTAGGTTGATGGAATAAGGGAAAGAGATGATTAGGTCATCGAGAGAGTTTGGATTGAGGAGTCTGGGATTCTATGGCTCGGAGAGACATACCGGGGAAACTTTTAATTTCGAAGGGGGTCGTAGCAAGATGAAGGGGCTGAATTTCGATCAGCTATGACTGCTCCTGGGGCAGCTATGTGAGTGCGCTTCAGTCACTCTGTTAATCTTGTCTCTTGTAGCAGAATCTTAATTGACCGTCTTTTGTACCAACGGGGAATATAGGGGTCATGCTTGGCACGCAATTCGTCAGACGTAAAATAAAGACAAACAAACTATTGTTCCTCTACAGTCACCCCTCTAACCTCACTGTTAGATGAGTGTTTCGTAGGGGTTCATATCTCAAATGGTAGCATCATGGGTTACTTAAATGTTGAGTATACTGAACGTATTCCCAAATGCCAGATTTGTATCCTTCTCACCATCCTCTCCCGGGTGGCTTGCGGTCTTTGACCAAGACTCTCCTTCTCACGATAACTGTTGCCTCACCCGCACCAATGAGGCGACGTTCATGTCCGGGGGTGTGGCCTTCACTATGGATAAAGCCGCTTGCGGAGACAATTATTCTGTACTATCCTCCCACCTGAGAGGAGTTAATGAATATTTCCTTTCCCGTTTTCAATCAGTCGCTCAAAACTACTTCGAAAGCTACGTTAGGGGAATGCCTGTAGTACTCCAATAGGGACGCACAAAACTTCAAAAAAATTTACGGGTCTATTCTACAGCTCCTCTACCAATGTATTTTCAGACTCGCACTCCCCCTATTGATTCATCCATGCGTTACGATCCTTACGTCCGCGCTGCGGTTGTAGAAAGAGAAATTTCCGCCCACCTAAATCCTCCTCAGGTTAATTGAACATAGCTTAATTGCGCGTTAAGAACGAACCCCGATAACTCTGTCAATGAACGATTTTTCTTTCGCCTCGGCCAAGACATCACCGAGAGGCTCCTCTGACTTATTCTCTGCTTTTACATTACCGCAAATTTCTCAGAGAGAACGCGGCGCTGCTCAAGGAAGTTCAGCACCTTCCCTCAGGTTTTGCCCTGCGTCCTAACTCCAACACTGCCGCACCTAGATTTGAAGCCCTATTTTTTAGATGGCATATAGGAGGGTAAACTCAAACGTGCACGAGGTATTGAGAAAGCACAGAATCTTGTGACGTACTTTATCTCTTCTGTTCCACGCTCTTTTACCGCATTGGAGGATAACAACTAACTTACTAAATACCTAATCTCTTACCAGCATGGCGCATCATGCTCGTAGCACCCATGGGAATAAAAACTGAGATTCCGCCAGCGCACCTACTACTCATAGAACAACGGCTTATGCTTGCTGCCAGGATTTGTCGCCTAGATTACCTACACTCCCTCCGCCTCAGAGCTCTGCAGAGCACATGCGAGGCTCGGCGTCGGCTCGGACTACGCACATCTAACTGAGGTCGATACGGAAACAAGCTGATCCATAAATCCCATGTATAACGTATATCGCGCCCAATACCAGCGACGAAGCTGCCACTACATTCCCTATGCTCTAATCTGCCGTGTCAAGGAACCTCAAAGTCATCAAGGAAATGGAAGCGAGAGTGATCAGTGAGTGGTTGACGGAATTGCCGCCCGAAACTCTGTGTATTTACAGTGATGGCTCCGTTTCAACGTCCTCATCTTCAGCCCAGAAGTTTTCAATATACTCCAGCGGTGGGACGGCAAATATTCTGATAAGTGGCTCTGGCCCTCACTCGGGCGTCGAGGTCTACAATGCCGAGATACATGGATCAACTACCGCGTTAGCTGCCACCTTATCCGGGAGACTTGACAGTGGCCGTTTGTCTATATACACAATGCTTGACAACTTGGCTGCTGTACGAGCGCTCAAATCCTGCAAAATAGAATTGTCGGCCTGAAGGGTAACTTTATTTCGCCATTTAACGGGCATTGCTGCAGTTCCGATACGTGTCAGGTGCGTGATGAGCTATCACCAAAGCAATAGAAACAAAGTAAGCTGGCCTTAAATCAGTCTACTTTCTAACTATCTAGGAAACAGATTCTAATTAGGCTGAAGAGTATATATACATGCAACTCTAACCTCGGGGTGATTCTTATCCTTCGGATAGAAGATCATGAATACCTCTAAATCTACGTGTTCTCATCGGCGTTTCGTATCCGCCGGATCGGCGGTCACTCCTAATTCCGAAAGTATTCATCCGCGATTCCTTTCTATTCGATCGGCGATTATTCATCTTCGGATTAGCGTACATCCGTATTACCGAAAATGTGCATTTGCGATTTATACGCAGATTCATATGCGAGACGCAGCCTGCAATAATGTGGATCCCGGGGTACGATATTGTCAAGCAAATCGAGACTGCGAACCGGTCTGCCGGAAGGGCTCTCGGAACGCATGACCACAGATCATTCACAACCGGGCAACTAATACTAGCGGTGACCAAATGTCAGGCTCGAAACCTCGCAAAGAAAAGAACAGTCGATTAGTGAGTATCAGTCCGCCCCAGAAGATACGCCGATTTGGAAATGCAGATGCGGTTCAAAAAGCTACCTGCGCTCGCGCTTCCCAGGGCAATATTTGCCCGAATTATCGCTGATCGAACGGGTCACGATGCCCTCGCAGCTCACCACCGTCGCTGAAATCACGAATCTGTCCTGCTCATTTGTAGGTGTGGGCGTGAAATATCAGTCGCCCACCTAGTTGAATGCAAGAAAGTACCTGTGGCATGGCGAGATGTGTTGGATGAATGGCTTCAATCTAGCATATCCTGTGTCTGCTCGTCGAATTAGGTAGTCCGTGTGCTAATATACAGACCAAAAATGCAGATAACATTAATACCCACGATCATTACTAACAACATCATCAAAAGTCAAAAATCCAACCCGTTGTTTTACTTATTGTATGACTTCGATCGTATAGGGGAATACTGAAGTGATGTAAGAGTAAAGAATGACATTCGAATAAAGAAGCAGGGGAAGAGAGCTGTAGATATATTCAAGGTAGAAAGGGATCAGAGATTGTATTGTTTTGGGAATATCTAAGTTATAGCACTATTACCACATAAGGTTCTACTTGGTCTGTAAATCAATGTAGCTGAGGTCCGTGCAGTTATGCTTACTAATGATATCCCTTTAACTCTTAGGTTTATAGACTTACTCTTCAACACACCCCTTCATTCTGAAACCGGGGTTTTTTTTTTGTTTTTTAAAAACTTCTTGACAATTTGGTCCATATATGTGATTCCGTATTTCATACTAGTTAAACTTCACAGCTCTCAAGTTCAACATTTCAATGAATTTCGAATGTTTATTTGCCAAGAGTGACTTTGTCAGTCCATCTGCTGCCATTTCGTGCGTCGATATATAGCGAGCATCCACCCGCCCTGCGTCAAGATGTTCACGTATAAAATGATGTTTTACATCGATATGCTTAGTACACGAGTGTAGTTCAGGATTATTTCCGAGAGCAAGGCTGCGCTGATTGTCTGTATAGATGCGTGTGGATACTATATCTTTTCCCGAATATAGCATCTGAGCCATAATTTGTTGAATCCATAAAAGCTCTTGGATACATGATGTGTACGCATAGTACTCAGCTTCCGTAGACAATAAGGCAACATTTGGTTGACTTTTAGCAGAAGCGGAAATCACCCCTGCAGCTAAGAAAAATAAACTTCCACCAGTAGATCGACGTGTACCATTATCACCTCCCCAATCGGAGTCGCAGTATCCATGAAGCTGTTGTGTTGGGAAATTTCCATCATACATAATCCCGAGGTTGATAGTTCCTCTAATATAACGGAATATTCTATCTAAGCCTTTTAGATGTTGTAGGGATGGATTTGATAGATAACGAGAAAATGATGAATACGCAAACGCTATGTCTGGCCGGGTATGGACAGCCAAGTATACAAGGGAGCCAACTTTAGATTGGTATTCTTTTATTTGTGCTGCTGTCGCTGCACTATTATTTGGGACCAAAAATACGTCAAATCCGGCAGCGATCGGTGTATCAGCCGGTCGGCAGTTTTATAGACAGAATCTCTCAAGAATTTGACGCGCATAAGCATCTTGAGTGAGATAAATTCTTTTTTTGGGCCGATCTCTGGTTATCCGAACTCCGAGAAAGTAGCAAGCTGGTCCGAGATCCTCGAGTTGAAACTTATGTGCAAGTTTTTCTTTTAGGCTATTTATAAGGCCAATTTTTTTTCCAATGATAAGAAAATCATCGACGTAAGTCACAATGATGATTTTCGTTTGCTTATTCAAATATAAGCAGTGATCAGAGGTTAAAGGTTCAAACCCTACTTCAGCTAGACAGCTCCGGAGGTGCTTTTGCCAGAGCCTTGGCGCTTGTTTCAAACCGTACAAAGCCTTTTCAAGCTTGCATACAAACGAAAAGTTTGAAGAAATACCTGGTTCTATCCATCCTGGCGGTACTTCTATATAGATATCGTTGTCTGCATCACTGTTTAGGAAGGCTGTTACGGCATCCATCTGCTCTATGTCGAGGTCAAATTTAGCTGCTAAGGCAATCGCAATTTTCCAAGTCGTATTACGACAAACACCTGCATATGTCTGTGTATAATCACGTCCGTACTCCTGCTCAAATCCTCCAACAACCCAACGTGCCTTATGTTTGAGAATTTCGCCTTCCTTTCCACGCTTCGTTTTGAGAACAAGTTTTCCAGTCAAAACTTTCGTTCCACGTGGGAGTTTGGAGCGTCGAACAAGTGACCAAGTCTTTTTCATTGCTAGTGATCTATATTCACGATCAATGGCTAGTTTCCAGCTTCCAGAATCCTTCGAGCTCATCGCTTCCGCAAGAGTCTTTGGGTCAGAGTTTTCGTCGTCTACAAAAAGTGACTTCGACGCAGTTATAAAACTTAAAAAAGCTGTTCTCTGATCTTGAGTAGAGCTAGCTGCCGTACTTCGAGTATCACGATTCACTTTCTGGTACACCTTGTTTTTGCTGCCGGGTGGTCTACCACGTCGAGTGACTGTGGTCTCCGGTAGCTCTTCCATATTCTCAAAAGGTGAGTTTTCCCCGGATAAACTGTCAGTATGGGGTAGAGCTTCTAAATCCAGTAAATTCTCATCACCGTGAACAGCCCTACTCTCAGCCTGTGTTACTTCTGGTCTTACATCTCGTTGATGTACATCAAAACTGAGCTGCTCAAATGGAGTCAGGATATTCTGAGATGGTTCATGTTGATTCAAAGTATTTAATTCTTCCCCCCTGCTTTCATCAACTTGAATAATGTTATTTGGGATATAATCATTTAGTTCCCAAAACTCATTTTCGGTAGAGGAACTTGATATACATTTATCTTCATCAAATTGAACTACTGATGATCGAATAACTCTTTTTCGGGAAGGAATGTATATACGATAAATATGTTGCCCGTCATATCCAACGAGAATCCCAATTTCTGCGCGCTTGTCAAGTTTCTGGGATATGATCCTCTTTTCGATAGGGATTTGAACGTAGACTTTACAGCCTAATACTCTCAAGTGACTGAAGTCTGGCTTTTCATCTATTCCAGTTATCAAGCGATTAAATGCTTGAATAGGTGTTTGTCCCTCCAGCACAGATGTGGCTGTCCTATTAGCAATTTGTAATTGAGATCTCACTAACTCAGGCCAAAGGAACTTTGGGATATTCATTTCTATTGCAGCTGTACGGACTCTAGATATAATAATCCCAATAGGGCGTTCAGCACGTCCGTCTTGTTCGGGAAAATAGGGCGTTGTTGTTTCAATTATCTGGCCTAGTTTAGCAGCGAGATTTCCCATCATCCGCGGTGAATATTCTTTCCCGCCATCTAGTCTCCAGGATTTTACGACAGCGTTATATTGGGTACTCATAAGTACGTTGAAGTACTTAATTGCCTCTGTTGCATCACTTTTATCATTATGATAGTAGCCCCATCGTGCCGATGTAGCTTCATCCGTGAACATTGTACAATAACGAACAGAGATCCAGGAGTCATTCATCAATATTTTGCCAGCTGGTTTTATCATAACTACATCTACCGATACTGGGTCAAGAGGTTTACGTGGTCGTGATGAAACACTTTTTCTCACATGACGAAGTGGTTTAGATAATTTACACGATTCACAGAGATTTGGTGTTGCAGTTGAGCAATTGTCCGGCTTGAAAGCTATTCCCGTAGTTATTTTTTCTGTTGCCTTGACGTTTCTTAAGCCCAGATGTCCAAGTCGGAGATGCCAAAGATCAAGGGTAAGCTTTGGCTGATATAGCTGTGCGGGCATTGCAACCATGACAACTGATTCGACTATGTGAAGCGAATCATCAAATGTACCAAATTCAATCTCATCAGGCCCGCACATTTTACCATCCCTTATGTATCCTTTAGCTTTAAGTAGCTTGTCTCCACTGAATAAATTTACTGGGCATTCTGGTAAAAATAAAACGTTTCTTAGTTGAAAAGGGTTGGTTTTGCCGTTAGATAATGCACAATGTAAAGTCACAGTGCCTGAGCCTCGTGGCTTAACTGACCCATTTGCAGTGATGATTGTAGGTAAATTCCCATTTTCCTTATAGGTATCGTATTTGTCCAGGGAGTTTGTGATATGGGTCGATGCCCCTGTATCAAGAATCCAGCGATCGGAACTTTTGGCAACGAGCCCTAACAGGGTGATAGAAGTGAGTCCTCCAAATCGGGGAGTATCATCGTCACTATTGTTATTTGTCTTATTTTCACTAGATCTGCTCTTTTCTTTTGTTTTAAAGCTCACCCATTTTTTGTTGTTTGCTATTTCCCATTCCTTCCGCAAGTCTTTATTTTTGGGATCTTCAAAACATTTCCCCTTACCGTGTCTTGCCTTGAGATTTTCGCATATATTACAAGGGTGGGTTTCGGTCGAAATTTGGATTTTCTTTGGCTGCCTGTTGCAGATTTATCCTCGTTGCCACGATTCTTTCCAATTAACGCCATTTGACTACCACTTGGTTTGGTATCTACCCTAGCCTCATCCTTGGGATCATGGATTAGCTCGGCGAGTGTAACATCATCTATTCCTCTACAGACGGCTCTCTGTCTTTCGACTCATACAGGAAATGAATCTTTTACCGATAATAGAAACACTAGAGGATGCCACTAATCGGGTGGTGCGATATTCAGCGAGTTAAGCATATCAACAGCATTATGGAACGCCATAGTAAATGAGTCTATGGTGTCATAGTCCGCATAGTTTAACTTTATGTATTGAGCAATCGCTTGTTGATTTAAAACAATACCAGAACTCTCATAATGATTTGCAATCGCATCCCACATCTCTTTCGCTGTTTTCAAACGGTTCAATTGATTAGCTATAGACAACGAAACATTATTTGAGATACAAAGCTTCATTTTTGGGTCTCCTTTTGCCCATATTTTGTATATCTGAACTTCTTCAGCCGATGCACCGTCGTCAAACTCATCAACAATTTTGGGTGGGACGGGGACTTTTGGATGATAATATCTGCGGAGGTCATGTACACGGGCGATATTCTCGATATCATATTTCCATTGTGCATAATTTTCTTCGCCTCTCAATCGGTGGGATGTAGGTAGCATCATGCTGGATCCAGAGTCTTGCGACATTGCTTCACCTTCAACAATAAGGTATGATAACTTAGATTTACTTGATTCAACTTCTTGATTCCCTGTCGTGTTATCCTTTGCCATGAACAGTCAAACAAGATTTCACTGGCGATTAAGTCGATTAAGCCGCAGGGTTGCTGATAAGTAATACCACAATCAAACTATAAAAAATCTCTATAAGCGATTTGGTCTCATAATCTATTCAAGGTAGAAAGGGATCAGAGATTGTATTGTTTTGGGAATATCTGCGTTACAGCACTATTACCACATGAGGTTCTACGTGGTCTCTAAATACAATGTAGCTGAGGTCCGTGCAGTTATGCTTACTAATGAAATCCCTTTAACTATTAGGTTTATAGACTTACTCTTCAACAAGATATAAAGCTTAGTAGGTCGACACAAATTTGGTACGAATATGGCCTTCAGAAATATTCAGTAAACGCAATGAACTGAGAATCTCTGAAGGGTGAGAGCTCTAAATATGTACACAGTAGTTATCCTAACTCAGTTCATTACGTTAACTGGATATTTCTGAGGGCTATATTCGTACCCACTTCGTGTTGACTTAATATGCTTTATATCTAAAGCTCCATTCACCTGCTCCTTTTTTCGACTGTCATTCTTCACTCTCACATCGCTTCAGCATTCCCCTGTGCGATCTATACTCTACAATAGGCTCTGCCCTTGGGCTTGGCTCCTCCTGCGAACATGTATGCCGATACCGCCTCGATTTCTGTCGGTACATTCAAGCCCAATCTTCCTGTATTGTCCTCTCAGTTACACTATCGAACATGGGCATAGTCTTGGCAAGTTTTACTGATGGGCCGTGACTATTGGGGTATCATCATGGACCTCAACTTCGACAAGGAATCTCGACCGATGAATGTTAATAAGGGTGATCCGGAAGAAATCAAGAATATCCGATCAACAGAACAGAAAGAATAAGACAAGAAGAACAACGCAGCACTTGCTGCAATCCTCGCTGGAGTATCCACTCATCTCCATAGGATCGTAGCTGGCTTCGTTGGCCAACCTGAATCTGCTCGGCTCGCGGCGCGTGTTGAAAATAATGAAGAGTATTTGTATGCCAAAATTAATTAGGGACAACTTACAGCTCAAACATCTGTAGAAAAAACTGCTTTTGCCTATTATCTCGACGCCCACGAATCCCTCGGTCATCTTGGGAGGTCTGTTATGTCTCTAATGCGTAAATTTGACCCTTCTATTCCCCCGAAACCCGAATCTTTCACATGCACCTCGTGTCTTTATAAATCAAAACGCAAAACACCAAAGTCTACGCACAAGCGTGCCTCCAAGAGATTTGACCTCATACATTCTAACTTAATTGGACGATTTTCTGTCGAGTCACTTGGCGAAGAGGAGTATTACATCACCTTCATCGACGATTTTTCACGATACGCCTGGATATATTTTCTCAAACACAAATCTGCTGCTTGAAGGGCTATTCAAGGTTTCGTCCACATGATTCAAATACAGTTTGACACAACAATCAAAGCATTTCAAACTGATAACGGTTGTGTATACGTAATTTCAATTAATGAGAAATTCCTTGCAAAGACTGGTATCATCTTGCAAAATTCTCCCATATACTCGCACAAGTCTAACGGCATAGCGGAAAGACTTAATCAAACAGTTGTTACCATGGCTATTACAATGCTCACAGACCACGGTAAATTCCTTTGGGCTGAAGCTATCTCTATGTCAGACTATCTTTACAATCGACTCCCTCATCGAAGCATTAATAGTCAATCTTCGATTGAGGCCCTGACTGGCCATCCCTTTGCCTCGACCAATAATCTCCGCCCTTTCGGCTAAATATCATTTATTCACATTTCCGAAGAAGCCAGACCATCTGGTTCAAAATTGATGCCCAGGGCCACGAAAGGTGTACTTGTCGGATACACAGACTCCTCTAAAATTTTACGTACACATATTCCGACAAAACGCTCCGTTGTAATATCAAGGCAAGTTGTCTTCCCTCCTGCCACGCAAGGGAAAGTCTCCCTTGATTTAAATATTCCAGATAGAATCTCCGAAAGCTCTACTTCCTCAATAAAAACAATCTCCCCGGCTCCGATAGATTATCCAGCTACCCCTTCACAAGTTATCAGTATGCCTGGCGGATATTTTGATTCACCGACACTATTGACACATACAGCTGATTCCTCTCCGCCTGGTTAACAAATTCAAGAGATTACTCCTGTTGCCCCTCGTCGGAGCACCAGAAATATACGATAACCAGACAGATATAGAGATTTTAAAGCACATACAGTCATAGTGGAGCCTAATACTCATAAACAGGCTATGACAGCTGAGGATACTGAAAAAATGGAAAGAAGCTGTTATTGAGGAAACAGACGAACTTCGGCGCAACGACACCTGGACAATTGTTCCTAGGCCCGATGATCGCTCCGTTGTAGGATCACGCTGAGTCTTCGAAGTGAAGCAAAATCCAGACGGCTCTACCAACAGATACAAGGTTCGAGTTGTCGCAAAAGGATTCTCTCAAATTCCCGGTCCAGACTTTAAAGAGACTTATACACCAGTTGTCCGCTTCGACTCTCTCCGTCTTCTTCTCGCTCTTGCTGCTCACAACAATTAGGATGTCGCATAAATGGACGTCAAATCGGCTTTTTTATATGGAAACTTAGGTCGCAACATCTGTATGGAGATTCCGGATGGGTATAAAGAATCGAATATGGTTTATAAGCTGCAAAAATGTATCTACGAACTGAAAAATCCCCTCTTGTCTGGCATCTTACTTTAAAAAATGCTCTGACTATGTATGGATTCGTTCCAACTTCTTTTGACCCATGTGTCTTCGTCCACAAGAAGACCACCGTCCATGTTACTGTCTACGTTTGTGAAATTCTGATCTCTGGTTCTGATTCCAAAATTATAAATGGAACTCGTTAATTCCTTCATTCTGAGTTTGAATGTACGGACCCCGGTAAAGCTCACTTTATTTTCGGGATCGAAACAGAAATCACACCACAAGGCATATCGCTTAGCCAACACGCTTATTTTCTCATAGTCTTCAAACGATTCGGCATGCTAGATTGTCATCCTGTTGGCACTCCACTCGAACTAGACAGCCACCTTCAACGAGTCGACCCTCCGGATCAAATTGACGATATCAGCACATATCAATCTCTTATAGACTCACTGATATATGCGCATACTGGCACACGACCTGAATTCGCATTTCCCATTACACACCTCTGCTAATTCTCTTCCTATCCCGGGTCAACGCACCTTGCTGCTGCTAAACGAGTTCTTTGATATCTCAAAGGCACGATTGACCACAAACTCTTCTTTCCTAAAAAACATGACTCCACAATTCATGGTTATGCAGATACATCTTGGGGCAATAACCTTGAGGATCACAAGTCTTATTCTGGATATGTTTTTAGACTAGGGGAAGCCTCTATATCTTGGTGTTCGCAGAAATAGAAAGCCGTCGCTCTTTTTTCGGTTGAGGCTGAATAAATGGCTCTCTGCCTCTTCTTGCGTGTATGACGTAACCAAAGGTAGTACGTAAAGTTAAGATATTGTGCTATTTTAGTTATATGGCAAAGTATTGAGAATAAGAGCTCTAGAATGTAATGATCACTGATAGAGTAACGTTGAGTAGCGGAAGTTAGTAGGTGGTGATGATAGGAATTACAAAGACTAGCTATCTAAGTACACGGGGGAACGAGTGCCTTATACTACAGCCCCTATTTCTTAACTAGCTCGGAATACCCCCAACCTTGTAGATGACCTTTCGATTAGCAGTACGCACTGACGTTTTCACAACACAAAGGGATATATTTTTTCCCTCGCTTAAATCATTAGCGCGCTAAGACTACATACATACAGACATCCCTCTGATAACTTAAATGATCGGTTGCAGGGAATTAGTTAATTTATCAGAGGATGAAAGTTATCAGAGGGATGTCTGTATATCGAGGAAGGTCAAAACATCGGACCTGCACAGAAGCTCGCCACCCCTAGCTGGGTCTGTTTGATCTTTATCTTGTTCAAGTTTATCAAGCCGTGTGTGTTAGTTTTGTTTTCTATTTCTATTTATTTCATATTTTTAGAAGGTATTGAAGATAGTAAGAAAGGGATATATAGACTGAATAGACACAAAGGATAATAAAAAATTTCATCTTCATACATAATTTTATTTATTCTTTTTCAGGAAGCTCCAGTGCTACGTTATTATTATCGATATTTTTGGTAGTATTCTTTCATCTTTCAAACGCATTCATCACGAACTTTATCGTGACTTCATTTACTCCATCATATAGCGCGCCATCTGATTTGTCTCTGCCGAGCTATCAAAGAAACCCAGCAAACATACAGTGTAATCCTCCATGCGGACTTGAATGAAGTAGTAGATCTCTCAGGAAACAACAAAGTCACTCAACGCTCAAAACACATCGACATTCAATGCCACTCAATATGGGATCATACCCACAAAGATTTTGACCTTGAATACGTTCCTTCTACTGAGAATTTGGCCGATCTATTCACTAAGGCTTTGCTTAGAGTAATTCATAAAATTCTCAGCCGACAAATTTTGATGCAGTCCTGAGGGGAAGTGTTGTAAATATCCAGTTCCTCATTACAAATAATGCACATGCGTGACTCGATATTTACATCATTACTATCAATATTAGTGTCGGTAGAATCAGACGATGGATCCGGTGCAGTATCCAAAAGGAAAAGTAGTGGAATGCCGCAGTCGTGAAGATATGGAAGTTGGCAGTCCTAGTGAGAGTGAGGAAGCAACGAAAAATTTTCTCACAGGCGTCGAGGAGACTTTACAGATGTTAAGATTCTACAGCACCGCAACATATTTTCAACCCTCACTAGCGGAATCTATGGACATGTTAAAGGAGGTAGTGGGCGCAATCGAAGGCCTGCGAAAATTTAAAGTCGAGCAATCCAAACTTCCAAAGACTATCCCAGCATAACAATCACCAACCATGAATGTGATATCTCAGGAAATTAAAGACATAAAGGCAGAATTGCCAAAATTCAGAGTCCGAAAAACATCACTCTCCCAACTCGGGCAAAGGTTGCAGAGAAAGGAATCTCGGGGACAAAAGTCCGAATCGAAGACAAAATAGAAGAGCATGAGATAGCAGAACTATCTAGTGAACAGTTGGTGAAAATGATAGGAAGAGATGAGGTTATTGTGGCAAGGCAGATGAGAAACAGGCAAGTAGAAGTATACTTCACCGGGGAGGAGACCCAACAAAAGATGATGATGCAAAGGGGGTGGTTACAGAAGCTCTCTTCTACAGCTCATGTAGCAATGCCAAGCTACCAAATCCTTGTCCACGACATACCTATCTCTTTCGACCCCGAGGATCCCGAGCAGCTAATGGAGCTGATGCAAGCGAGCAGGGAATATCTAAAGGGCATCACAATTCAAAAGGCGGGTTAGTTAAAAATACACCGAGTACCGCGGAAAACGTCCGGCTCTATCATTCTCAGGTTTGATAGGGCTGAACAAGCAGACGCGGCAATTTTGAAGGAAGTGTTACAGGTTGAATGGGGATGTGGAGGTGATTGGCGACTTGTCTAATAATGGAGCTGTCCTTCGATGGAATAGTCAATGGTATGAATGAATGGTAAGTACGATATAAATGGTTATACTGAATGCGTACAGTGGATGGAATATCGCCTTGATGGTCACGATGGAGACTATTATTCTTACTGCTCTGACTATGGCAGTATATATATACATCTTTCCTCCAATATCAATATCCGATGCCTACTATGAAACTACAATGCGAGTTATATTATTGTATAAAAGAAGATGTTATACATGACTCATTAGTTTCAGCAACTCTGTCACTTGGCACGTTATCCATAAGCTTCAAACTCCAGATATCCTTGAGTCATAACCGAGTCAGCACAACAGGAAGTGATGTAGAAGTTCGAACTGAAAGCAGCAGAAACTCATAGGTCGGGATTCCGGCTTATGCAGTGTTTCAATTGCCAAAAGTAAGGCCACATCGCCAGGAATTGTACAGCAGCCGCTAAGTTTGGTATCTGTTCAACACAGCACAACACGCGGCAGTGTCCTAGCAAACCCGATGAACGATGCTCCAATTGCGACCTAAAAAATCGAGCAAAGGAGATAAACTTCCCCATTCGAACAGTAGAAATAGCCAAGACAACAGCAATTCGGATACACGACTCCGACAGATATCTGGCACCAGAAGAATTGTCGAGAGAGCACACCAACGATTGGCATATTATCGGTAGCTCAAGAAAAACAAGCTCAGCAGCCGCAAAAGCCACGGGAGCCACAGGAGCCACTGCCAAGCCCATAGAACCAAGGCGGCCCGGAAGACCCCGGAAAACCCCAGTCGATCGACAGAGGGTGATCTATCTTTGAGACGGATGAATAGTTAGACGGAGAGAATTAGAAAAAATGAGAGACAGCTGAATTGAAAACATACAGTGATTTTGCACTGCCTGTAGGTAAACAGAAGAGCTACAGACCAAATTTTTCAGATAGAGAGGGGTTTCACCGTAAAGGTTTTCCTCATGTAAATAATAAAGTCAGTCACCTGCATGGAACCATTGGGTGCTTTATCGGGTTAATTGAAATCAAATCAAATAATACGCACGGGCCTGACACGACTAATAGATTCACTCAAATACTTGTAGTTACAGTCGTCCCTCTCTAACTCGATAGTGGGTCCCGGTATAAGTGTTGAAAATATTCATTGTAACTTTGACTTTTATATTTGCAACACTTACCCTTACAGATCATTTTGAGTACAGGGGTAAGTATTGCAAATGTAAATGGTTGAATTTCAATGAATATTTTCAACACTTATACCGGGACCCACTATCGAGTTAGAGAGGGACAACTGTAGTTCGTTTTAGAAGGAAGGTCTTGGTAGTAGTTTTTATGGTAAAAAACATCAGAAATAACTGAATAATCTTTCTCACTTTCTCAATTCGTGAGATATTCTCTTCGCTCAAGATCAGGCTATAAACTCTTGATATGATGTAATCGGCCTTCAAAGAGCACCCCCTCTCAGTCTTTTGCAAGGCGAGTGAAGCTGGCTGCTGTTTTCAGATTACGTATAAAGATGTGGAATCTACCAAATGGCTTTGCCGGGTATAGCGGGCGTACCTAGGCGTGCGGAGGTGAACGGTTAGCCCAGATAACAGGAAGGCTCCGGAGCAATCAAGACGTGGCGCGGAAATGAAAGGCTTGAGCGCGTGGTGGTCGAGGCTGAGTAAAAATTTGTGAGTGCAGAGTACAATAACGCGTAAGCGCGTGAAAGGCTCTTTTTTCGAGTCACTCTTGTTCATGCAGCCTTGAGGCTATGACACAAACGACACTTAGATGGTATATGGAGTGATGACTCAACTTGACATGAGTGGCACTCACACTCGAATATCATTTGAAAACGTAACTCGAAGTCAGGCGCCTTACGGCCCTTCAACTCTCGACCGTTGATGTCTGCCGCAAAAAACTCTTTTCGATTACCCACAGACTTCTAGTGTGACTTTGGCATCGTAGTATACACAACCAGGCGGGGAATGTGGTGCGAGGGTCTTGCCGGACACGAGTAAAGTTTCTCCTGTATCTAAGGAGAGTTATATTCTATGGCTTCCCAAAACCCTACCCGTGAGAATGGCCCGGACGGCGCTCCACAGTACTACACGACCAAGGCATGAAATTCACAGGATGCCGTTATCATGTAATTTATCAACTTGGCGTAAATATATTAGTAACTTGGAAATAGTTAAAGCCAGATGAGCTTAGTTCGACTAAAATCCCTGTGTCAAATTTCTCGTTATCACAACATGTCAGCAACTTCTTCCACAACCAAAACTATCGCAATGACACCTTTCAATGCCCTTCATTTAAAGCTTCAATGTTCTGCACATCCTGAATAGTACTAGCAGGCCGGATCTTAGTGTACATGTACATGAAGTATTATCATTACCAGTCGTACATGCAATAGCGCATGTAAGCGACACTCACCACAGAGTTCCTTCACCAAACTGCAGATTATCCCTTTCTTTCAAGTCACTCTTGTGTCTGCAGCCTAAAATTGGGGCATGAATAAATATGGAAGATACATAACTCTGGTAGATTGACTCAGTTTGACGTCAGGAACACTCACTCAGCTTTCATTTGCAGATACTACTACGAGAATAACGCCTAACGACATGTACCTTCTCCCGTGAATACCCACCGCAGGGAAAAGCAAGAAAACCCATTGACTATCTTTTTTTTGATTTCATATTGCGTCGTGCCGGCGCACAGCACACAGCCCCAAGGATCATGTACCGGTTAACTCTGCCTAACTAGGGCTACCCAACGCGTCAGTCTCCCGAGAGATTCCAACAAAGTAGATGTTCCTTCCCTAGCCACACCCTATGAGATTCCCCCGAGCCAATTCCATCTTTCGACCATATAACCCGAGTCACTGATTCCGCGGTTTCTCAATTACCAACTGCCCTCCCTGACAGCCAATCTAGATGTGACTCTTTGACCGGAAAACCCTGATACAATAGGTCGACCGACTGGGGTGGTGCCGTTCCATGTATGTACTTTTCCAGCTGAAGGAGCGCCAGCAGTCTTGAGTCCATTGACTATCTTAACATGCTTTCATTATCCTACTAAAATTTAATTCACGTGAAAGAAGCGGTGGGAAGATATGCTTGGATTCGTACTGGCTTTCTCCTGCCACATGTGGGGCACGTGTCTAAGCGACTAAAACTCTACTTAATAGGATAGCCTGGACTGTATACCACTGTACCATCCAACTCGCTCAGTTCTAACAATTTCTTATTAGATTGCGTATTCCTTGTCGTTACTCATTTTATCACTTCGTTGTATCTCTTTTCCTGTCGACGACTGATCTTTTTTTTTTTTTTAAATCATTTTTGCGTATGCAGCCTGAGGCTATGACGCGAATGATTACGGAAGACATGTATGTGACGCAGAATAACTCTGTTTGACGTTTGGAACACTCATACTCAGATTTCATTTGCAGATACCACTACGAGAATAACGCCTTACGACATGTACCCTCTTCCGTGAATACCCACCGCAGGGAAAAGCGAGAAAAACCTGTGGCTATCTGAGCATGCTTTCGTCATTCTACGAATACAGTATCACCGCGAGAGAAGTGGTGTGAGGGTCTTGCTGGATTCGAACCAGCTTTCTCCTGTCTCAAGTGGGGCATGTGTCCAAGCTACCCAGACTCTACTTGGAAGAACGGCCCGGATAGTGTACCACTGCACCATCCGACCCGACGACTGGTTACTGACATGTATATTTTTATGCTGAAATGAGGATCAAGTTTCTGGCGGTTGACAATATTTAAACACTTCACGACCGCACATTAATTTGACGGTCTCGATATACCTATTCACATCCATATTACATCCTTGAGACTATTGAAATGTGAAAAGGTAAGCGTACATAATTTTGTTCATACGATTTTGTATCCCTCTAGTTATCAGATAATATAATTCTCCGACTAAATCTATCTCCAGATAACCAACTAAAGCTATTCGACTAAACCTACAACACCAGCATCTACACCATCATGGATTCACGGATCGGTACCATCAACCTAGCTGTCAGATGTACGTATCAATTTCCATGGAGACCAAATCCATTGGGGCGAATGCCCGCCTTAAAAAATATCAAAATGAGGTCTCCTTACCGGAATCTCACTAATTCTCCATTGCCCAAGAAATCCGTGCCGAAACTCGACGCTGTAGAGTTACATCGATTGGAGACGTTGCATAGAGCATACCATAAACGGCGTATGATATACAGTGCCCTTGGGGTGGTCTTTGGTATGATTGGTCTCTATATAACAGCTATCCAGGCACCGCATCTTCCACCAAAAGAGACGAGCGATTCTAGCTCCTCCACCACTAATCATCTCGAGTCTATTAAGCCTGTTGATGACTCATACCAAAGCCTTTCACGGGAGCGTATAACTGTCGCTCAAAATCTAGATAAGGATTCTAAAGAGCTGTTTAACTCCATTCCTACCGGTAACTCTGTGGTTCCAGAATTCCCACAAACTATCTCTCAGCCTATGACAGACTCAGAACAGATCGAATACAAACTGCTCGGACTTGGCGTTCGGACCGTGAGTTTCCTCAAGATCCAGGTGTACGTCGTTGGAATCTACGTCGCAACTGATGATATTTCCATACTACGGAATTTTATACTCGATCGTATCAGTCCATTGGCTACATCTCTCACTGAAAATGAGAGAAACCAGCTCTCTGGGCTACTTCGAGACCCAGATCTAAGCGAGAAGTTATGGGATACGGTTCTCAGAGAAAGCAAGTGTCGAATGATTATCCGTATTGTACCAACTCGCAACACTGATTTTGGGCATTTGAGAGACGGGTGGGTCCGAGGGCTCACGACACGAGCACAGATGTTTAAATGGCAGGATGAGGAATTTGGGAGAAGCATGAGTGAGTTTAAAAAGATCTTCGCTCGGGGTAGTGTGCCAAAAGGCCAAGAATTAACCTTGTTGAGAGGAAAAGCGAGTGACTTAAGTGTATGGTATACAGGGGAAGGCGGCTCTGAATACCTGGGCAGAGTGTCAGACGAAAGGATTTCGCGGGCTCTTTGGTTAGGGTATCTAGCAGGAAAAACGGTTGCATGCGAAGATGCCCGTCAGAACGTCATAGCAAGCTTAAAAGAAATTTTGAAATGATCCAACGGATTAGTAACTGATGAAGTAGAATAGTTTAGGACAAGTTCTTCGCTCCTAATGTTAGTCTGGAGTAGTTTCGATAACCTGGTTTATCAAGAAAGTTGAAGTTCTTGGTCTCCAATATACATTGTAATTTACTACCGTCTCAAATTCTGTACATAATCAGTTCAACTTTCTTAATCTGCTATGTTGTTGAATCACATCCAGTCGCGCTATATTCTTGTAGCACCAGCACGTATAAGTAATGGCATCATCAAGGAGCCTAACTCCACCAACTCAGTTAAACCGCCGATGTGAGTGCGCTTAATATAGATGTTAGGCACGGTGTCGTGATCGTTGAATTCCTTAAGGATGGCCTGGATTGCGTCCCCTTCAACTAGCAAGCCCACGGTTCAGTATCTGGTAGCTTAAGAGCGATAGACGCGTAGAAAACGACAGAGTGAGGTGAAACGTACCATCTTTATCCAAATCAAATACAAGGTAAGTGGCACCAGCTCCACTCAAGAGAGCCTTAGCAGCCTCGCAGTATGGGCAGTTGCCTCTGGTGAAGACAACTGCGCGTTAGAAGACTAGTCAGTAACCGAGTCGCACACAGTTACAGAAGCGCAGAAGAGGTAAGTACCAACCGACAGGATTCTCGTCGATGAGTTTACGCGCCTTCCGTTTCGCGTTCAGGTCTGTCATACTTTGTCCGAAAGTACCGGCTTCAGAGTGTCGGAACGAGGACTGTTGCAGAATGGTTCGCGCTCGTGTAGGGTGGTCAGATGTAGACGGGCCATTTCGTGGCCACACAGGAATGGCTGAGACAAGGTATCTCTGTGCTCGCCCGAGAAGTACTACAGAATGATTCACACAGCATTCCTCTATAATTTACTGGAATGATGAGATTCTTTTCTTGTTCCATGGCTCTGGACTAAAGGTAATGTTTTGGGAAATGTCCTTGTTACTAAAACTCTCAGACTACTTCCTACACATTGATCTTGATGTCTTGGCTTGATGACTTCGTTATTTTATGATGTATCAAGACTCTTGCTGCTATGATGAAACAGCATCCCGGAGGCCATTTTTGAGTCGGTCAAACCATGTGATACATTATTCTCAATTCGGCTATTGGGGATTCGAATCGTGATGCACAATCCTGACCTGCACTTGCGGGCAGGAAAAGTCACCCGATCACTTCCCTTTCTGCCGACTCGGCTGAAAACGCGCTCGCTTAAAGCGCGGACTTCGACACCCGAGCCCGTAATCCGATGGGTATTAGGCACAGTGGAGGGAGGAAAATCTTTCATCAACTGGCTTCCGACTACCTCCATTTTTGACCAAATACAGCTCCGCCGTTAGTATGTCCCGTTGACATAAAGAACTCTTTTATCGTTCTACTATTTTCTTTCTTTTTTAATCTTTTTTTAATCTTTTTTTAATCTTTTTTTAATCTTTTTTTAATCTTTTTTTAATCTTTTTTTAATCTTTTTTTAATCTTTTTTTAATCTTTTTTTAATCTTTTTTTAATCTTTTTTTAATCTTTTTTTAATCTTTTTTTAATCTTTTTTTATAAGGTATATCTTTAACCTCCTCTTTCAATTTAATCCTGTTACAAGGTACCCCCTACAATCTTCTAGACAGGTATCAGTCTACAAGTGAGCCATTCAGGGACCCAGTGGAAGGATGTTCTCTGTATACGTATCTTATGCAGAAAGATTTGGGGCAGAGAGGTCTGGATCTATGAGTAGAGGCCACGTCGTTCGGGGCACTGGCGCGTCGGGTAGCTATTACTGGCTGAGCGAACCGGCACGTGTCACTTTAAGACTCGTAGCCGTGCGCCGGCACGACGCTGAACAAAGGAAAAAAAGAATCGTGAAGCATATTAACAGCTACTACGGTAATCCTGGATATTCCAAGAATTTCGGGTTAAAATTAATTTTTTGACCGGTCGCTGCTCTTCCTACAGGTAATTAATACTACAACTTTAATGTCAATGCTTTCAGGCTGTCTGCGGTTGAAGATCGCTATTGGGTCGTAGAAATTAAGTTTGGTAGCACGACGAATGTATTACCTATTACACAAGTGTGTGTAGCGCAAGTCTTAACCTCAACTGTCCAGGACCAAGTCTTTGGTTTTGAGAACTACAAGGTATGGCAAAGTATCTGTAGACGCGCCTTTCCAACAGTAGGGCGAATACATTTCAAACATTTTTTATTTCGACAACTAATAGGGACATAGCTTAGAACCTAGAGATCCACGACTTAGAAGTTTTTAGAAGTGTAAGATTTGCACCATTTCTCTCTACTGTGGAGTTGAGAGACATCCAAGATAACTTTTTCAAAATATTAAGCATTGAGATTGTTTTGAAATGGCTTAGAATAGCTTTTAAACGAGTCACCGAAGTAAGATGTTTTAGTAGTTATGATTTCTCAGGAATTGAAACTGATGGTAATTATTGAAATTGGAGAATTCTTCATTCTGACAGGATGTATTCCTTAAAGAGCCCCAGCGTCCTTTAGGAGTTGGGGCAATTTGTCTTTGATTGCTGTTAACTCTGAATTTCCTCCAATGTGTTTTTGCTTAATATAGATGTTGGGCACAGTACTCTGGCCATTAATTTCTTTCAAGGCAGCCTGGATGTCTTTTCCATCTTCTAGAAGGTAAAAGCTCAGTATAATATTTTTAGAGAAGTTTTTGAGCTAAATTATTAGAATACTAACCAATTTTATCCAACTCAAGAAGGAAATACTTCGCCTGAAGATCATTCAATATATTCTTAGTGGAATTGCAGAAAGGACAGTAGCTCTTGCTGAAGACAGCTGTGCGGATATATGATTAGCTTTGGTAAAAATATTTTGATAGAAAATGCGCATAATTACCGACTGGGTTTTCGTCAATTATCTTTTGAGCTTTGTCCTTAGCAGCTGACATTCTAGCTGGATTGACAGTAGCTGTCACAAAGAAACGCTTGAGGAACGAAATTTTGGCGACGTTGTGAGGTGAAGGTGTAGATCCTGAGGTGCTTGATGCGGAGGGATCAATATTTGAACTTGATCAGTTGTCAATGAGGGGTACTACTTGTTGTACCTTGCTTACTGTCCTTGGCTCACAAATATAATAACCGGTTAGTGTAAGTTTTGTGTCGTTTATTGAATTGTCGGCCAGCCAGAGGGTACAAAATTTACTTTGACTTATACCAATCATTCGTGCTCAGGATAGTATTTATGACGAATCAAGTTAAGTTGCATCCATGATCATATGCGTTTACAAAATTATTTCCCGACGAAAGATCCCTCATGGAACGTCATATTTGTGAATACAGCTACATGTGTGGAAATTCTGTATATGTAAATCGATTGAATTCTCCAACGTGTGGGGAGAATGCGCTGCATAATAGGTCGCTCTAATTCTTGGCTCTAAATCGTAGGGACACGAACACAATTAGAATATCTGACACCTGAATGAAGTTCGCTTCCTGAGCCCCTTTGATTCTTCAGCAAAAACAACGCAAAAGAAGGAGAAAGGTAGTCTATCTGCTTGAATCTTCCAAGGTGGCTTACTCGCCAGCACTTCAAGCTGCTACAGCCAGCAATTCCACCGAATCTCGCTATTTATCTAATACCTTAATAAACTTTGTCTCCCAATTCTGCTCCTCGACTCCAGAGAGAAGTCAGTCGCAATTTTAAAAAATCTCCCAAAATACTTATCTTAGCACAGTTTCTCATACAGCCATCCCTGGCACCCTGATCATTCTCTTCACAGTTTTTCTCGCGATCTCTATGAGCAACTGGGGCCGCTCGTTCTGGGGCTCCAGTAAGTCAAGGCTTTCACCATTTGGAAGGCGAGCCGATCCGCCGAACGTCACAAAAGATGACTTTTCCTACATCACATCTGGAGAACTCACGTCTTCTGGGCATGTCTATGACCCTGTGGGTCAGTCTGACTCATCAAATAAGCTGGTAGATGAAGATGTCTTGCTAGTGAAATGCAATGGAGTCACCTACCCCATTAAATTTCCGCCTTACTCGATTGACAGCGGAAAACTATTGGTACGAGATTTGAAGGAAGCTACTGCCGATGTTATCGCCTCGGCAGGCGATAGGGAACAGGACTTGAAGCTATTGTATAAAGGCCAACAACTTGTCGACGATTCGAAGCCATGCAAAGATTATAACATCAGGAATCAAAGCGAAATTTTCTGCTCAATCGTGCAGCTATCCTCGAACTCAGATGAGTCCGGTGATGGCCTCGAGAATGTAGCAAGCACCAGAAGAAGGCGCATTCGAGGCAGAAAAGGAAAAAAAGCTGCCATGAAGAGAAAGGATTCCAATTTATCACATGAAAATGGAATTTCTAACACAAGGCCTATTACGCCCTCAGTACCGGCAATCCAAGGTCCATCTGAGAAGTTAGCTTCTATTTCGAGCCATTTTCATACAAAGATTTTGCCACAATGTATTCTTTTCACCGCGCAGCCACCAGAAGATGACAAGAAGAAAGATTTTGAGCATAAGAAGCTCAGCGAGACTATTATGAATGAAGTACTACTAAAGCTTGACGCGGTAGAGACGGCAGGGGATGAAGAGGCTCGGGACAAAAGAAGATCTTTGGTTAGAGAAGTTCAAGAAGTCCTCAGTGGCTTGGATAATGCGGTGAAAAGATAATATTCGCCGAGTGTTTTTGTGGGTCATAGGTTCCGTATGTACTAATGGTGATTTGAATAGATACTTATCCGGACCGTGGCATGGCGTTGAACATAAAGTGATTGGATTAAAAATAAGAACTAAGAGAACGAAAGCGCAAAATCAGTCAATTGGAGGTTTTGTGGTACTATCAATGCAGATAAAATGTGATTTTGTGTTTCAAGAAATAAGCCAGAGGATTATAAGGCATGATGAATTGAGACCGTAGAGAGCTAACCCCACCTTTTTCTCATCCCACACATTTAGTAAATCCGACAATGTTGTGTCTACCTTTTTGAACGCGATTATCTAAACAATAGCCTTCTCATTGTAAAAATCCGCACTGGGTGTGGTATGAAAACTGGTTGTTGTAGAATGGACGATTGCCTGTATACAATAATACCCAGCTCAGATGGCTGTGTAGACGCTTGAGCTTCAGGTTGCCCAAAATTGGCTATGATAATATCAAACCAAGCAAACATTTGGTTGTGAACTAGTTTTACACTTTTTCTCGCTAAAGTATTCTTAATGACCTCCAATGAATGTTTTACCCTTTTTTTTTTGGGATTCTAGTGCTGCAGCGCGGGTATTGGCATGCATAATTGCCTTGCCACATTTACCGAGAAGCGCTCCAGACGGATTCGGAATATTCTCCAACTTTTGAACTGATTAGAAGGCTCAATGTCAACCGCAATTATCTGTATCAATTCATATGTCGCCATCAATATTGACTGACTCTATAGATATCTCTCAAGAGTCCCAAGCTCCTTCGATGGAACGGAGCCAACAACCTCCCCCAATTCCCCCAATCCCCCCAATCCCCCCAATTCACGATCCCTCTCCCCCTATCGCGTTACCCTAATCACCGTCACAAATACCACTATCAACTACCTTAGTAGCTGGCAGACAGATGCTTAAGCTTGTTGCCCCCTCTAAATGTCCAATACCAGAAAGACCTCAACATAACAGCAGGGACAACTCTGACATTGCGAACGCATTTATCCCCAAGGAACTTGCCGAAATCATTGCGACAAGACAGCGTCGCGAATGCACCTGGCACGCGCGTCTAATTTTATGCACCACTGTCATCAGTAACCTAGAAAGCACTCTAACAAATTTCACTGATGAGATAGAAAAAGAAGAAGCTGTAGCCTTAAAGGCATACCTTCGACAAGCTGTTGCCAACTTTGCAGCGGCCGATTCGTCCCCCGCACCGCCATGTGCACCATTACATACACGGCCTGGCAACAGAAATGGAAAGGAAAAAGAGAAAGAAAAGAACCTGCCGAAGAAAGTTGCTGTGGCAATCCCGAAGACTATTCCAAAACAAGTCTTCAACCAAGGGTCAACGAATGAGGTGGAACAACTAAATGTTTTGCCAAATAGTAATAATACCTGGGCGACAGTAGCGCAGAAAGGCCAGAAAAAGGCCCGGGTAATAAATGTACAGATTTTAAAAGCGGATACAAGAGTTAGAGGCACACAAAAGCCGTCTAATAAGGAAAAGTCTGCCTCCAGAGTTTCAGACAAAAGGCTATTTATTCGCATTCCTATAGAACACGAGTGGCGGAAATTATCTACTGCGGGCATTCGTGAGGTGGTAGTCAAAACACTGATGATCTCACCAAGCTTGATTGGAAAAATTAAGCCCGTTCATTCTGGGTTCGCGTTAAGCCCTTGAAGCACCGAGGCTCGGGAAACTATACTAAACGCAGGAAACGGCCTGTTCTTGTCGGGTGCAAAACTCGAAGAGGCTAGTAATTGGATCTCAGTGATCGTCCCAACCTGTCAGAAAGTAGCTTAGGTAATCGGTGGCTAAATGAGGATTAGCGGCCTTATAATAGTATTTCTTAAGGTTCAACGTGAAGTAGACTTAGGTAGATAGTGAGAAGAAGAATAAAGACACTAAAATCAAACAGTTATAAGCCCGGCTTGCATCTCAGTCAAAGAATTTTATTCAAGCATTATCAAATTCCACTGCATCAACTTTCTAATTCTGGCTTTCTCAGTCCTCGTGAATCACTCCAGATTACCAGCACGAAGGAAAGGCCATAACATCGAATCATGTCGTCAACTTCAAGAGTATCGGTGATTTTGCATCATAATGACGATTGGGAACCTTGGATTGAGCTTATTAAGACATCTGCTTTAAAGTATGATATCTGGAAATATGTGGATCCTAACTCCAAGGATGAAGACATTCCAAGTATAACAGAACCTGAAAGGCCAACTCCCAGTAGTATCAGGGCTCCGAAACCTGGATCACAAACTACACTCTTTGCAGAGTTAGACGCGGAGCAGAAAGAAGAGTATAGCTACCTCAAGGATATATACAATCGAGAGGTTCGAAGATATGAAAGACAGTGTGAAGCACTCGGTGATCTTCGAATCAAAGTACAAGAGTCGATTCATGTAAGTATAATGACTTACACCCACGGCTGTGATTCAGTACGACAGATGCTCGTCAATCTCGCAAATACTTTCGCTCCAAATGATGAGAACTATAAGCAAGAGCTAGGCGAAAAGTGGGCAAGTTTACAAAAAAGATGGACTAAAGGCAGAAACGTCGAAGAATGGGTTCATGAATGGGTAGTAGTATACAACAAGATGGAAAAACTGAAGCTACCAGAGGTCCAAGGCATGAAGCCCGTACGCAATTTCTTGAGCGTCGTCAGCTCTTTGGATCAAGGCTTTGCGGACATGTACAACATGGACATCTCCAAGGGCAAAATAATCAACTTTCCGACAATTATCAAAGTTTTCAAAAGCTACAGAAGGACATCGGCAAACATGTTGAAAGCTCAACCGTAGCATGGTGCCTTCCCAACGTTATCAGGTTTCAACGAAAGAGGAGAACAGTCTGCTAATCATGAGTTACTTCCATCAAATCCAAACAAGACAAAGGCAGACAAGTGTCCATGTGGTAATCATCATTTCCGCCATCGACCAAACACATGTTGGTATCTAATCCCATCATCTCATCCAAAAGACTGGAAACCGGATCCAGAAAAGGCTAAAAAAGTTGCCCACAGAATTGATACCGATCCAGTGCTCAGAACCAAGGTTGAAGAGTGGAGGAAGAACTGGAAACCCAAGAAAGACTATCAGTCATCAAACTCCTCTCATGAATCCTCTAGTACTAGGCCAGATTCTCCACCAGTTGTTGCCATGGCCACGTCAAGTAGAATGAGTGCGTTTACCATCTCCTCTCAAGTAAAATCATTGTCAGAATCTTACTTTCAAGTCTCGCAATCAGTAGTAAAACCAACTTACGATCTTCAAAAAGGTTGGATTCTAGATTCAGGTGCGACGCTCCACGTATGCAACAATAAAGCCAAACTTGAAGATTTTGTACCGAGCTCTTCAGATGTTTTATGGGCCGGAGACACGGTAATACCAATAATTGGATATGGTTCAGCCACGGTCAAAGTAAAGAGTCCTAAATATACAGATGGACGTCCTCTAAAATTGGTAAATGTGGCATGTGTTCCAAATCTCCACACAAGTGTTGTTAGCCTTCGTCTTTTGATTGCCGCTGGTGTTCACTGGGACACACGGAACTCTATACTCACATATGATGGCAAACATTACGCAGATACGCCAATGTTGTATAACCAATGGGTCTTACAGTTCGAGCCAATCGGACATCTTGAAACAAAGGTCTTTGTCGCAGATACCTTCAACACTAAGATATCAGAAGAAGGTGAGAAAAAGATTGTTCATGGAAATTCATCCAAAGCACCAAGAATTCAGCGCGGCACCTACGATGATTGGCATGTTCGTATGGGGAATTTGAACGATGCAGCAATGAAAAAGCTTCAGATAGTTACCAAGGGATGTGAGATGACGACAAACAAGCCTGAGCGTTCAGTATGGGAAGGATGTCGAATGATCAATTCAAAGAGGATAATTTCTCGAAATCCTAGAACTAGAGCAACCCGTCCATTTTGGAGAGTAAGTTGGGACTTGATTCAGATGAATCAAGGTAGTGAGGGGGAAGTTTACGTTATGCATTTCCTCTGTGATTTTACACGTATGCATTTCGTATACATCCTTTCGAACAAATTGCAGGATACACTTCTGAATACCTTCATTACATTCTCTCAGTACGTAAAACGGCGGTGGGGGTCTATGATTGTCGTTTGGAAAGGTGACGGTGAGAAATCTCTGGGCGCAAAATGGCTGGTGTGGGTTAATGGGCATGGCTATGAGGTGGAAACATCTAGTCCTCATACACAGGATCAGAATGGTGATGCGGAACGATCTGGGGGGGTACTGCAGATAATAGGAGCTGAACTTTTAAACATCTTTGGTCTTCCAGATTCTCTTTGGAAAGAGGTCTTCCCCACAGCAGGTTATTTGTTGAACAGATCACCCCTCAGGAGCCTAGGCTTCAAAACTCCGTTGGGTTTTCTGAAAGAATACATCGACGAACCAAGTCCTGAGCCATCGATTGCCCATCTTCAACCCTACGGTTGCAATGCTTTTGCACATATCAAAAACAGACCAAAACTCAGCAAATTAACTCCAAGGGCAGAGATTGGATATCTGGTTGGATATGACTGTACCAATATATACAGGATCTGGATTCCATCTAGAAATGTCGTGATTTCGACTCGGGATGTTACTTTTGACCCTTTACAAGACTACAGCCCCAATCAGAGGAGTCAGGTATCAAATGAAATTATCGAAACAATTAAAGTTCCGGATTTTGAAATTGAAAGTCTACAAGAAAGGGTGGAGATAGAGCAATAGTGGGAATCTAGACAGGTAATTGAAGTTACTCAAGACAAACAGCCAGAAATCCGACCTCGTGAGACATCCGTAAAAGAGGAAGAAAGAGATGATGCGGGAAAAAGCGAGCTCCCAGATAACCAATCGAAACAATCAAGCCCAAGCTCATCCAACGAAAGAAAGCTTGTTAGATGGAAAGCATACGTTGAAAAAGGTTCTGCAGACGATGGACAGCCAACGCAGGAGATTCGTGGGGATCCAGATGATCCTAGAAATATAATCCAGGGTAAAAGGAAGAGAATTTCGAAGGTTCAATTCCACATGGAAGTGCACAAGAATTTAAACATACAGGCAGCCTTCTATGCAGCATTCTTTCAAGGAACAAGACACATGAAGAGTAGGATTCATGAAAAAGACCTTCCACCACCGCCTGAAAACTGGTACCAAGTATTGAAGCACCCTCATCGGGAAGGTTTTGCAGCAGCTGCACGTCTGGAATTCAACACATTAAAAAGACAGGAGACCTTCAAGGAAATTCCGGAAAAAGAAGCAAATACTAAGCCTATTCCCGTTAAGTGGGTCTTCACATATAAGACTGACGATAACGGTTTTCTCTTAAAATATAAGGCAAGGATGGTAATTTGTGGAGATTTGCAAATTCCCTTAGAAAAAGATACCTATGCTGAAACCCTGGCAATTCGAATGTGCAGAGCTGTTCTCTCTATCGTTGCATACTTTGACCTCGAGGCGAATCAATTTGATGTAACAAACGCCTTCCCTCACGCCGACCTCGATGAGGATGATGAAATAAATATACAATATCCAGACGGATTCAAGGTACCAGGCTCGATGCTAAGAGTCATGAAAGCATTTTATGGTCTATCAGTATCCCCCAGACTTTGGTACAACCACTTGGTCAAAACACTCTCATAACTCGGTTTAAAGCAAGTACCATAATCAGGCTGTGTATTTTGTAGTAGCAAGATAATTGTTTGCTTTTATGTGGATGATATCGCAGCATTTTATCACATGAGGAACAAAGATGCATTCGATGATTTCAAAAGGTCGCTATTTGAGACATATACCGTCAAGGATATTGGAGAGCTCAAATGGTTCCTAGGACTGAGAATTATCCGAGATCGTGCTCAGAGGAAACTCTGGCTGCTCCAGGACTCGTATATCGAAAAGGCGACAAGAAAGTTTGATAGAATTGATAACCAAGGATACTTGAGGAAAGCAGCGTGTTCGACACCGATGAGTATGGAAGAAATAAAGCCTTGGGATGGCAACGCTACAGACTATCAAATTCACGAATATCAGCGAAGAGTTGGAAGTTTGACTTATGCATCAGTAGTCTCAAGGCCAGACATTGCAAAGTCAACTCATAAGTTAGCAGAGGTCCAAATGAATCCTAGTCCAGCTCATTTCGAGTCTGCCAATCGTGTTACAGATTATCTTTATAACACTAGATATCTGGCACTGGAATATGGAATGAGTATCGAAGAGGGACCTGTGTTCATTGCGGCAAGCGACGCATCCTTTGGCGACAACTTACCGGGTCGGACTAGTTCTGAAGCAGGCTTATTTAAACTTTTCGGAAGAGTCATCGACTACCACGCAAAGAAACAGCAGACGGTTACTACGTCAAGCACCGAGTCGGAACTCTTGGCGCTCTCTCATTTGTGTGCATGGTTGAAGTTTTGGGATCGATTTTTCAGAAACCTAACTCTAGATATTGAACAAGATCTCACTGCATGGTGTGACAACTTACAGACCTTTCGATTAATGCTTAAAGACTCTCCAAAACTGGTAACAAAATTAAGACATGTTGACATTCATCAGCATTGGCTGCGTCAAGAATGCCAGAATGGAACGATCAAACTAGAGTGGATTGAAACATCTGAAATGCCTGCTGATGGCCTCACGAAATGCTTGTCATTGCAAAGACATCAAATCTTCCTTAAACAACTAAATATGGTTGATATAAAGTCCAGGATTATGTAATAAATACATTGAATCTTGTGATATCAGGTTCTACTACGTTGAACCTGGGGGGGTATGTCAGAAAGTAGCTTAGGTAATCGGTGGCTAAATGAGGATTAGCGGCCTTATAATAGTATTTCTTAAGGTTCAACGTGAAGTGGACTTAGATAGATAGTGAGAAGAAGAATAAAGACACTAAAATCAAACACAACCGTACCTTTAACTATCCGTACGGAACAGGGTGAAATAGAAGTAAGCAAATCTATGCTTACTGATGAAATCGAGTGGGTCACCTCTATACGCCCTGCCCATGTAAAGTTTTACGGTGCAAATAAAGTGGAGGCTCCGCATAGAACTTGGATGGCATACTTTACGAAAGCACCAAGTACAGCATTTAGAGTTTTTGATGAATCGGGAATTGCGAGACGGTTTAAAAAGCAACAACCATTGGACTTTTGCAAACGCTGTAATGGCCATCACCCCACAAATAATTGCTCCAGAGCACCGTCGTGTGGAAACTGCGGCTCAACAAATCACTCGGAGGATTCGTGCATGGCTGCAACCAAGTGCCGAAATTGTGGAGGTCCACATCGCTCAGAGAGTCGATAATGTCTTGCTCGTCCAACTCGCACAGGATGTAACGGCTTGTAAGCCTTAATGGTCCTGCAGCCTACGATGGTTATCGCAGTCAGTTGATCGATACAGATTTACTACCACGTGACTATTATTTTGTGACATGGGTAATGCGAATGAGATGTTTACACCCTTGTTAACCTTCTTACGTGTGCCCCTAATTACACACCCTGGAATCACTAGATACACGTGATAGTTTGGAAATATCTAGAATATTCTAGACATCAACGACGAGGCATACAACCTCCTCTAGTATGGCCTATGATGAAGACTTACTAAGCAATGGCTAACATTCTAGAAATTATGTATAAAGTATATAAGTAGCCTATAGGTTGTACTTAGATAGACAAAGAGAAAATTATAAACTACCTTTGCTTATATGATTGCCCACGCATCAATACTCGAACTGTGACACAGGAGCACCTGCAAAGCAGCAAATGAAGACATACCGTCAGGCAGGAGAAAGAGAGTATCAAGCTGTACTCCGGTCTAAAGCTGCCGAAGAAGCTGCTGCCGCAGCTGAAAACTCAAAATCTGATTTGACAAACAGTCAAAGTTCGGAAGTCGATATTGAAATTGACAACTCTCCAGCGTCTCTTATCGTAATTTCAACAGGTGACGCAATGCGCTTATGAAGGGAAACCCACAGGGTTGCTTCCCCCTCCAGGATGTAATCAATTTTATGTCCATAACTGTAGGAAGAGGGGCTACGCAAGACACCGCATTATCTCGCGCATGCGATCTAAAAATCGATGTCTTATTGATACAACAACCATGGTGGTCTAGCTGTACTAAGACTCACCCGTATTACGACCTATACTTACCATTTGGAGGCGAGAATATTCGACCCCGGGCAGCAACCTATGTAAGGAAAGATCCCAAGAGAGTAACTTTAGTCCAAAAATAACCACCCTCCCCGACCGGTGGTTATTGCTGGGTAGAAGTAAATGAATTTTTGTTCTTAAATATTTTTAAGACACCACATGACCCTACAGCTGTACTACCCCCCTTCAGATGGACACCTACTTCTAAATCTATTGCAATAGGTGACTTTAACTCGGTTTACTGGGCCTGGCAACCGAATACTAGTAGTTATTACGGACAAGGCGAGGAGATAGAAAATTGGGCGGAGGAACATCACCTAAACTGTCTCATTGTAGGAGAACCGCCGTATGGTGCCGGGAACACCTTAGATTTAGCATTCACTAATATAAGTGACACTATGGCTTGGGTCAACACTGAAGAGTGTATGACCAGCGACCATCTCCCTATTTGTGGTTTTGTCCCCAACCACAAAGTATCAACCTGTTTTAATAGGTATATGATAGGGTACGTACACTTGCGAAGAGTTACTAATTCAGTATTATGATGGTGGAGTATAGCAAGCAGGTGTGCAGATGGCTTGAATTTGCGATTGAATTGAAAGATGGTAAAAAGATATTATGTCGCAAAGTGGCGAATCTAAGCCTATTTATACTTCCAAAATCATCCGTGCGCCAACGAAGCAAACAATGCAAACATCAAGACCCGTGAGACCCACACCTCGCCTAGCTAGTCCCAACACTTCATCTTAGCCTCGGTGGTATCACCTTATCTGCTGCTTATGCAGCCTTGCCATGTCCACTATGTTCGCTAGGCACAACACAACCGCAAATTCACCAACACCTGATGGGAAAATTCGAGTGTCGAAACCAAATCTACCGCAATTTACTCGAGTAGTGACGCAATGGCTGCCTACTCCTAGATTAATGAGCACAATAGAAGAGATAAGTTCGCTCAGGATATAAATTGGGCTCTAGAAAATGCACTGAACGCGGTCGGTAAGCGGCCTAACAAGAAAAGTGGAAGAAGTGCCCCTTGTGAAGGGTAACTGGCGTCGGTCACTGCACGACAAGCGAGTGCCACAAACTATATATATTCTATCTGTGTAGATACAAATGTGCGAGGGAATGGGCTATTTTATCCCTCCTCTATCACCAACTCCTTGATATGCCAAACTCGTATACATGAAGTCATCCCCATGCACTCGTACCTATAACCCGTACAAACCAACTCGTACCCATAAACTAGTATACCTGAATTCATGTAGATGAATTCGTACACATGAGCTCGTATGCATGCTCGTATACCTGCGCTCGTACACTCCTCACCTAATCCCTCCGGCTATTTCTAACTCGCCACCAAAGGACTAAGCGCAACCCCTTTCCTTAGCGTGGACTGACTGCATAAACCTGCAGCCTTGTGCATAAAGCATAACCAAGATCAGCACTGTATAACTATAAATATTTAACGGCGTATAGTTATTCCTTGATTAGGGCAGACTGGGCTTAGTCACCAGACCAGTCATACATCCAAGGCGCAGCCCTCAACACCCCTTGGTGGATAACCGAATGTAAAATAGCTCATTTGGAATACCGAGAGGCGACGGAAGTATCTGAGCGCAATAAAAAAGCGAAGATCTTTAGAGCGACCGTAGCATCCGCAAAAGGCGAACACTGGAAAAGTAGAATAGAAGCTATGGGATCTACTCAGGATGTGTATAAACTCATGCGGTGGGCGGCTCCTCGTAACGCCAGCATCACTCCTCCCCTTCGTTATGAAGGGCGCTTCATATCAGACCAAGAAGGACGTGCTTGAGTCATACGTGACAGTCTTTTAGCACGACTTTCTGCAGCCGACGACCTACTTCCTTGCACATTGACAGGAGAAGAGCGTATTCCATGGTCGGAAGATGTATCAGAGCATGAAGTACGAGCCTGTACCATCGGCTGTGGGAATACCAGCCCAGGAGCAGATGGGATTTCGGTTGAACTACTCGCAGCTTGTTGGAATAATCTAGGACCTCATGTTACACAACTTTTTCGTGCGTGTCTTCGACTCGGATACCACCCGGTTTGTTTTAGGCTAGCGGAAGTTGTTTTTCTCCCAAAACCTAGGCGTGACCCTTCGTCTGTGAATGGATGGAGGCCAATTTCGTTACTATCTTGTCTTGGAAAAGGGTTGGAGAGGCTACTCGCAAAAAGAATGTCTCATCTTGCCATCACTTAGGGCATTGTTAGTCGGCAACAATTTGGAGCATTACCTAAAAGATCAGCAACTGATCTTGTTTCATGTGTAGTGCATGATATTGAGGAGGCCAAGACGCAAGGCTGGGCTTCAATATTTGTTACGCTCGACGTGCAAGGAGCTTTTGACGCTGTCCTTCATGACAGATCTATATGGCGGATGGAATCGCAAGGATGGCCTAAATCAGTACTACGATGGACTTCATCATTTCTAACAAAACGTAGAGTCCAAGTCCGTTTTCAAGGGGGTGTCACAAGACCTAAGGAGCTTGTGTGTGGGGTTCCTCAGGGATCACCTATCTCTCCTTTGCCGTTCTTGCTTTATATGGCGGAGCCAATGAAAAGTGGTAGTACCATTTCACGATTCAGCTATGCTGATGATATAGGAATTCTGGGCTTTGTACGTACAATCGCACAGTCAGCGTGTTGTAATATGGTGTTGTACTCCAGCAAACGTGCAAACCACGTGTCATGGGTTTGACATATTTGATTATTTTCATTAGCTTGTATTAGCCGAGGAGCGGCCGCACAAAGGTATAAATAGGAGCTTCGCACTCTCATCTATGATTAATTAGTCCACTTCAATAGTCATCACCTGCACATACAAATCTACTAGATTACAAATATAACACTCTTACTCTTAGCTCACATGGTCAGCATGCGTAGTACTACTTCCCTAAACTCATAACTTTAACACAGCAGCTGTAGTACAAAAATAATTAGATAGCTTGTCAGGTTGGGCTCATGAAAATGCCGTTTTATTTGATTCGGTTAAGTCGGAAGTAATCCATTTCCCAGGGCGTAAGAAGGAGGAATTTGTTGAAATCAAACTGAATGGGAATATCATCAAATCTGCTGATTGAATTCGCTGGTTGGGAGTATACCTCGACCCTCAGTTGATCCTTAAACATCATGTATCAACCTGGTGTGAAAAAGCACAAAAATTAGCTCAGCACATGCGACGACTCAACACCGTCAATAGAGGAGCTGCCCCCAAAGCTTTGGTTAATGCCGTAGATGCATGTGTTATACCAGTTGCAACATACGGAGCAGAAGTGTGGTGGCCAGGCATGTCTCGTCCGACTACAACGGTGTCCGTTAGACCTCATACGTCATTTCACTGTGAGCTGATTGATAAGGTCATAATTAAAGCACTAAGAGCTGCTTTACCTGTGTGGAGAACGACTCCGAATGTAGTCCTACATCGGGAAGGAGGTATTCCTCCAGCTCGCATACTTCTAGAAGGTTATCGACTGCGTCTTTCCGCACGTCTAAACTCTCTCGATGATCGTCACCCTCTTCGATTCAGAGCGAGTATGTGTCCTAATGTAGGCACTTTAAAAAACAAATTAAAGCCAAGGCTTTCAAAAAGACCCGAGTGTCAAATGTCTCGAGTCCAACGAGCTCTCCGACAGCTACCTAAATCTGAAGCCGCGGAGCCATTACCAGCCTCGGTGTATACCCCAATGCTTGGAACAAAGGCAGATATGATTCAGAGTCATCGGCGTTGGATATGCTCAATAAGCACAGCAGATAAATGTGCGTATTCCGACGGATCATCAGAGGGTCCCGGACGCTCCTCCTGGGGATATGTTCTTCAGCGTGGAGGAGATACATTTAAAAGAGGACATGGAATTCTACATGGCGGAGAAGTATATGACGCAGAAATCTTTGGTGCAACTATGGCGCTTCGAGCTGCTTTGTCAGCAAGACAAAATAACGAAAAGATATTTATACTTCTCGATAACCAGGCCGCAGTGATGGCTTTACAAACTGGAAATTCATCATCCAATATCCGGTTAGCTTATTTATTTCATAACCTAGCAAAGACAACAAACGCAGGGTTTAGATGGGTGCCAGGTCACTCAAATATTGGAGGAAATGAAGAAGCGGATGCAGAAACTCGCATTGCTTTGCGAGATCTCCCTGAGAGAAATACTCGACCTCATTTTATATCTTTATCCTATTTACGTCGACTTATGCAACAGCGACGCCAAGAACTAGTGGATAAATGGTGGTCCGAGGTTTGTCCTGCTCGGTACCAAGACTTGGACCTTAAAATGCGTCGGAAAAAGCCACCTGAGATAGCGCTACCAAGGAGGCTATTACATAAATTACTTGCTGCCAGAACTGGACATGGAGACTTTGCGGCATATCATCGTCGCTTAAACCACATAGACGCTAATCTTGAATGTGTCTGTAGACAGGAGACATCTCCCATCCACTTTATTCGCTGTAGGAGACACGCAAATAAAATGCGGAAACTTAGAAACGGTATGAACATGGATACCTTTAGACGCCAACTTCTCGGACATAATTGCTTGAAGAAGTTCACCGAATTTGTACGGATTACAGGTTGCTTTTATGACCAATCATCTAACTCATCCTCTGCTGGACGCGAGGAGAGTATACAATAGGATGCCAGAATTTAAAGTGGCGGGCGAAAACTTGGTATGAGAAATGCTGGACTAGCCCTGATATTTATGTCTTTCCTTATCTTTCCTTACTGTTATTTCTTTCATTTTCTTTTTGAATAACGGGCGTGAACGAGTAGAGCATGCCTGAGGTCATGATCCTTGCCGGCTCCGTCAGTCCTGGACCCAAAGTGGACATGAGGGCGTATGCCTAGGACCTTAAATAGTATAAATAAAGAAGGCTCAATGTAAAGCTTAAGAATTTTGGGAGTTAGTACAGCAGAACTCCTCTTAGCCAATAGTGGGTCCCGGTATAATTACTGAAGAGATTCATTGAAATTTTACCGTTTATATTTGCAATACTTACCCCTGCATCCAAAATGACCTGTATGGGTAAGTGCTGCAAATATAAAAGTCCAAGTTACAATGAATCTTTTTAACATTTATACCGGGACCCACTATTAGCTAAGAGGGGTTCTACTGTAGCCCCAAATCTCATTCATCTGGCGCTTTTTTAGTTGGTGTAAGGGCGCGTGGTTCATCTTTTACTTGAAATGACTGTACAGTCGTCCCTCTCTAACTCGATAGTGGGTCCCGGTATAAGTGTTGAAAATATTCATTGTAACTTGGACTTTTATATTTGCAACACTTACCCTTACAGGTCATTTTGCGTTCAAGGGTAAGTATTGCAAATGTAAATGGTGGAATTTCAATAAATATTTTCAATACTTATACCGGGACCCACCATCGAGTTAGAGAGGGACGACTGTAGTTGCATCTAGGAATTAGATGGAGCAGCACTAGTGGCTCTACTATGCTAAAATTATTCTCTGCGATAAGCTTTTTTCCGTATTCTTGTGGAAGCACCTCGAAATTTTTTCACAGGAAATATGACATTCGAGGCAGAAATATTGGAAAGTTGACTATAATTGATTTTTATACCCGAAAATGGTGTCAAATTTAGAGGTTCAAGAATATGAAATGGATGAGGTGGAAGACATAGGAGAGGGGCATCACGTTTCTTACAAAGTTGCATGAGGTACAGAACGGTATAACTGCATTGGCCGTCGAGAATCAGGAGTTGGTTTCTCTCATTTGAAAAAGCCGTGGGTATGAAAGTAGTTTAACTATCCATTCGAAATCCATTTGTAAGTCTACTCATTCTCAGAAATGATTTAAAGCCATCTGCAATCGACTGCTCGGGAAATCAACTGGTTGGAGATGCTTCCAGTTAAAATTCACCAAGTCCTGATTTTCTGAACTTTGAACCTATTAATTGGATTTTCCTGGAGTAGGATAGCACTCATGAATTGTTACATACACTTAGTGGAACTCCGGTTTCGTTCATACTCCATATGTTAGAATTCTCGATGGATAACTCTTTAAAATTCTAATCAAACGGATCAAAGAAGATTTTTATTAGATCGCACTTACGCGTTACTAATCTATGAGTATCTAGATTTCTTCCTGTGACAGAATTAAAATTAAATTGCGGCGGGTGAAGTAGGAGATCTAATATATGCGTAGCGGCTTGTAGACTTCATTTGCACTTAGAACGATGAGGCCATTTCGCGAGTTCTAGCATGGCCATATAAACTTCCTCTGGAATAACCACCGAGAATCCATTTGATTAAAGATGTTTCATAGTCTATGCTCAATCATGGAAGACGCTGGTGTGCAATTGCCTAACTCCTTGGTTCATTCAATCTAGAGTTGATGTACTTCGAGGCACAACACATGCCGTAGCAGCAATACTTAGAAATTTTTTAAAAACAACACAAGAGCCATAATTCTGAATCGCTATTTCAAAAGATAATTTTGGAGAATTTACTTCTTGAGAAGAATGGACGGAAATAATATGATTTGATGAGTCGGCAGCGGCTATGGCAGATAAGCAAATATCGGGGGCTGACGTGGGTTAGAGTGGAGAGCGTAGTGCATATTTTGGCCAATCGGGGTTACATAATCATTTCAATTTTAGAATCACCTTAGCCTAATCTAATTACACTAGACCCGCCTGAACTTGTCCAACTAAGCGAGGCTACACACAACAATTGGATTTCGATATATACTTCACATAACGACCAGCACACAAAATCCACCATTACGAAGGTGAAGGGAAACCGGCAATCCGAAAGAATTGTCTTCAAATTGGACCAAAATGTCGACCTTTGAGCCTGTTGTAAGTTTATCATGGCGCCTTTGAAAGCTTGGGTAGGCGTGTAAGCGCCATCATGCCTACAGCAAAGGACCCGATAACCAATTTTTCAGTCATGAAATCAGAATATGAAAGTCCTTTTGACTAACTAATATGTATCATAGATCACGATAGATGGCAAGGGTCACCTCCTTGGTCGGCTTGCCAGCACGGTGGCCAAACAGTTGCTTGAAGGCCAGAAGATTGTCGTTGTGCGCTGCGAGGCTCTGAACATATCCGGGGAATTTTTCCGTGCCAAACGTACGTCCAGTTTTGTCACCACACCGAAAAAACAAAGACAGCACATTAAACCCATCTGCTAATACTATGGTTTTCAGTAAAGTATCACGCATACCTTAGAAAGATGACTCGGTATAACCCAACCAGAGGAGGTAAGATACTGGCCTCGTCGCGTTTACACAATCAATGATCCTAACTATCACCTCCAGGCCCATTCCACTTCCGCGCACCCTCTCGAATTTTTTACAAGACTGTTCGGGGCATGATTCCACACAAAACTGCCCGCGGCGCCGCTGCAATGGAAAGACTCAAGGTTTTCGAAGGCGTACCACCACCTTATGACAAGGTCAAGCGCGTAGTTGTCCCACAAGCTTTAAGGGTTTTAAGACTAAAACCTGGTCGTAAATATTGCACCGTTGGAAGACTAAGCCATGAAGTAGGATGGAAGTATCAAGACGTCGTTGAAAGGTAAACTCTCTTTATAAGCGCTTCAACAAACAAATTGCTAATAACATTCTTAGGTTGGAAGAGAGGCGGAAGGTAAAAGGAGCCGCATACTATGCACGCAAGAAAGCTGCAAGAAAGCAATTATCAGACGCCCAATTAAGTGCAGCGGTTGATGAAAAGACTAAGAAACAACTCGCCGAATTGGGTTATTAGAGCCAAGCTTTTTTACTAATTGACATCAAAACATATTGGCAATATCCTAGAAGCAGAAAAGAGAACATGTGATAATTGCCCTTGAAGCATGAAAATTCCAGTAAGACAGAAATGGAATCATGAACAATTCATACTCGCGGGTATAGCCATTTCTGTAATGCCGTAGCACTTTGGCCCATGCCTTATTTAGTCATTTCGGGGCTACGACCCCTGCAAAACTGCAATCATAAAACCATAAACATGTGAAATATCGTGTATGACCAAGAATTAAAATCAGGTGATCGCGTCATAACCACAATCTGTGCGTAAAGTGAACTCAAGATTCACTTGTGAGAACATTAAGTATAAATACCACATCATTTCTATTTCAGTTCGTCTGGGTTAGGATTATATAGTGATACGGTAAAGTTGCTCAATATAGTTAACGAATAGGTGAGATTAGGCCGGGAAACACGGAAAGACTGACCAGGAATTCTGCTCCAGATTTTAGACGATCTTATATCTCGGATTTTACCTCTGCCAATCTTTATGGGATAGTTCTGTTGTTCCTCTACTTTGCCGTTCGAATGGATAAGTGTTTGGTGATGAACGCATTGAAGGCAAAATAGTGATCATGTCACCCACAAAGTCTCGACTCTTGTCTCTTCTCTCACAGTTGACAAAGACAGCTACCTCAGCTACTCCAAAACAGATAACTCGACCTCATGTCCACAGCTTGAGTCCCACTTTATTTCTTTCTCGTGCTGCTTCAATTGAACCTCAAGCTCTCGCCATTCATCACACCAGTCTTAACGGGGCTATAATTCGACGTACATACATTGAATTTGCTGATCGGGCCCGTGGACTGGCTTATTTTCTCTCTAAATTTGGGTACAAACGTGTTGGCATTCTCGCCCCAAATACTCCCGCCTTTTTGGAAACAATATTTGCCGTTGGGGCTGCCGGCGGTCTACACGTTGGAGCCAATTATCGGCTTAAGTCAGAGGAATTAAGATACATTTTTTCTTTAGCCAAAGTTGACTGCATTGTGGTGGACATTGAATATCTTCCTCTGCTTGATCTGTTCAGGAAAGAGAACCCGCATGTTCGATTAATCGTTGATACTGATGTGGGTCAAGTTTCAGGAGAGGCACAGAGTCCCTTTAATGAAGCTATCTTAGAAGGCTTTGATTGGGACGCACAAAATGGAGCAACTGGTTGGGATGGCCTTCTTAATCAAGATATCGATGAAGATTCATGTCTGGCGATTCCGTTTACGAGTGGTACCACCTCTCGACCCAAGGGAGTGGTTTATACTCATCGCGGTGCCTATTTAGCGACGCTGGGGAATGTGATCGAGAGTGGCTTGGAAAATGAAGGTGAGAGATGTGGCTATCTTTGGACGCTGCCGATGTTTCACGCTGTTGGCTGGAGTAAGTTCTTTCCTTTAAACCGTCCTGAGTCTTGTATTTGGAATTTTTGGCACAGAGTCTTGAAATTCTGTTTGATATTTCTGATTCAATGTAGAGCAAACGCTTAAATTTTTTCAGCCCTGCAAAAAAATAAAGTCTTGGCTAAGCCTAATTTTGATTTATATGTAGCTTCAATGTGTACCGTATTGCAAGATACCATTACAGGGTACCATCTTAAACCTACTTCATGATTCACTTGGTCCTCCTAACTGATAAAACCCATAGCTTTTCCATGGGCTGTGACTGCTATTCGTGGAACTCACTATTGCCTTCGCAAAATCGACTGCTCATACATATGGGATCTTCTCAAAAAGGAACGAATATCACATCTTTGCGCCGCTCCAACAGTAAATACTCACTTGTGTGCGTCCAAAGATGCCGTTCGACTTCAAACCCCAGTCCGAGTTATTGTGGCTGCCTCCCCGCCTTCTACTATTCTATTTGAGCAAATGATTGGTCTTAACTTTGTTCCCACTCATGCTTACGGTATGACCGAAACTTATGGTCCAGTGACGAAAAGCTATCAAACAACAGAGTGGGACACACTTCCACTCAAGCATAAAATTTCACAAATGACTCGTCAGGGTCACGGTTTTATCACTAGTCTCCCTATTCGTATCATCAAGACCAATCTACCTCCAGGAGTCTTGGTCGATGTACAGAAAAATGGCCAGGAGATTGGAGAGATTGTATTCTCCGGAAATATTTGTGCAAAGGAATACTACAATGATCCTAAGGCTACTGAAGAAATGTGGGCAGGTGGTGTTTTGCACAGCGGTGACTTAGCTGTCTGGCATCCAGACGGTAGTGTGCAGATTCGTGATCGGCAAAAAGATGTCATTATATCGGGTTCGTCATCCGCCACCTATCTCTTCCTGACCCTTTCTAATTTGTCTCTTGATACTTATCATTATGTCTTGGTAGGTGGCGAAAATATCTCTTCCATCGCAGTCGAATCGATGCTCATACAACACTCTGGCATTCTCGAAGCTGCCGTAATCCGTGTTCCAGATGAAATTTGGGGCGAGAGACCCCTCGCTTTCATCACGCTTAAAGAGACAACGAGCTCAGAGCCGGTTTTAACAGGCCAGCAGTTGACTGAATGGGCCAAAAATAATAGCTCTATCAGTAAATTTATGGTTCCACGTGATATTATTATCGTACCCGAGTTACCTAAGACTGCAACAGGAAAGGTGAAGAAAGATATCTTGAGAAAATGGGTCGATTCAGGACGCATAGACTGAGATTTTCCCCAAACATGCCGGATTCTACTGGCCTGATATCATTCAAATTTAAGGAATAATTTTTTGAGGTTCCTTTTGCCGACTAGATTGATCCATCGGCATGGACGTAAATACTAACCCAGAGTTTTTGGCTGAAGAATGTTCATGTTAAGATATGGAAAATATCCATATTTGTAGATGCCCTAAACTCGATATGACATCCTAGCTTATTCAAAGTTGTGAACTGTATTTCTAATTTAGATACATAAAAAGCCGTCTGCCGGTATTCAGTAGAGCCTGTCTAAACCCATAGTGGGTCCCGGTATAATTATTGATGATGATTGATGGATTGGATTCATGACGTATCAGGCACAAGCCCTGCACCCAAGAGGCGTGATACGGGTAGCAGATCACTGGAGACTCTAAACTACCAAATTCCTTGACTGTTGCTAGCCAGTAGTTGCTTAAAAAAAGCAAAAAAGACACAAAAGTACCAAAGGTTCGAGGCCCTGCATCCTCCCTTTCCTTTCCGCCGCGAGCGTCCACGCAACAAAAATATTTCCCAACAGTACACTGACTTGCGCCGAGTGCCGTCGTCACGACCGGAGCTGCATGTGTCGCCTCCCAAAAGGAAGCGAAGCCAGTTTACAAAGTGGTGGCAGCACTTAACCGAACCGAAAAACTCCGTCACACACAACACTCCCAAAGTCAAAGATTCCATCGTCATCATCAGACATCCTCCCTTCAAAATCACCCCGTCCTTTTCTCAAGCCAAACTCCCTATTTCTCTGTTTCTCGTACATTCCCTTAGTAACCTGGCCTTCCACAGCCATTACAGCCTCTCCATCTTTGTGCCCTCCGATTTTCTTCCTCCGTCAGGTATTCATAGCATCATGGGTTTATAGATGGAGGCGCGCCGAAGCAACGCAGAAGATCGTGATAGAACGGTCGTCGAAGTTATCGGAAGGATTTGTGAAAGGGCAGTCACAGGCAGATAAAGACAAAAGAGTAAGTGGCCGAATACTGTAAATATTCTAAGAGAGGACTAAATAATTCTAACGTCTGAGGATACTTATTATTGGATTAAAACTAGCCCCCTTTTACTGTATTTTACCAACTGTAGATACCCTGTATATAAAAAGGGGAATCTACATGGGAAATACAGGGACTTGCTTCAGAACGGTTCTACCCTTGTTCTACCAAGATCTAAGGATCGGCGTAGCCCATAACATTATCTCCTCTCTTTCAGAAGGTTTATGCATTCAAAGATTTTCGTCGTTTTCCAGTCTTTCCAGTACGTGCACCAACATCCTCTCCCACATTGTCCCCAGGCCCGTATGTCAATTCAAACTTATCCAGGGCTTCCGTTTCTTCTAGATTTTCTCGTGGTTCCCAGTTTGGTTCTTCAAATTGTTTCCATTTAACCAGCACTTCTCTCCGAAAACCTCGACCTCGGCGTCTCCTTTCCGCTCTTAATATTTTTTCAACAAACTATTCCTCCTCTCCCTCTGTAGTGATAAAGGGGGGGGGCTGTTTATACCTTAATTTTTGAGAAGGTAGTGGGTTGTTGGGGTCTCTTTTTAATAGGTCAACATGAAATCTAGGCCAGGTACTTGAAGGCACATCGAGTTCTACTACATTGGGAGATATGACTTTCGTAACCCGATATTTTGCGTTGACCCATGATAATTTTTTGGAGAGCTGAGGAGTTTCAATGTTTTTGAGGGATAACCAAACATGATCTCCCACTTTGAATTTATCCTGTGGCTGTCGTTTTTTTTTGGCATAAAATTCCATACGTTGTTGGGCTAGAGCCATTGCAGCTTGGGCGTATTCTTGTGCACTTGTTAGCCGGGCTACAAATTCCTGGGCCTTTTTGGCAGGATCCGAGAGTCTCTTGACAGGGGGTTGTACTTGGTTAATAGGTTCTGCGTGATAACCATGCGTCAAGAAAAATGGACTTAAACCAATGCTAGTGTTCCTATTTTTTAAAGCCAACATTGCTGAGGGGAGCATGGATGGCCATTCGTACTGCGCATACGAAATGAAAGCTCTTAGATATGCTAAAACTTCTTGATTCATTCTTTCTGTGCTCCCATCTGTTTGAGGGTGGAAAGCTGTCGAAAGGCACTGTTCTATTCCTACTAACTTGCAAAGATGGGTCAAAAATCTCCTACCCAATTAGAGCCGCGATCTGATGTCAAATAAAGAGGGAAGCCATGAAAACGATAGTGACAGGTGACGAATCTATTGGCGCAATCCTCAGCCGACATTGAATTCATTGCTTCAAGCGTACAACTTTTTAACAATCTATCAGTTATTACCATTAGAAAGCGAGGATCACCTTTTGATTTTGCTGGAAGTTCTGTCATGAAGTCAACGGAGAGCTCCGAATGAAACCTATCTGGTATGGGTAGGGGTAATAACAGCCCTTTTTTTTTCTCTCTCCAAACATGAGATCGACCGCAAATATCACAGATTTTGCAAAAAGTCCGTACCATTGACGATGCCCCCGGCCAGAAAAAACTTCTTGACAATATTGAGTATGTGCTATCACGACCTGGATGGCCAGTGATATGCGAGTCATGAGTTTTTTGGATTAGAGCTGTCTGAAGAGGCTCCCAATTAGGTACCCAGACGCGTCGGCGAAAGCGAAGTACCCCTCTTTCGTCAAAATCACATTCTGAGATCGCTATTTTGAGCTTTAATTTAGCTGGAAATATTCGCTCTCCATTTTTTAAAGCCTTATACATTTCTTCAAAGTCTTTATCTTCAGCACAACCTCTATCCCACAACAGTTGGAGCTCTGGCTCGTGAAATATCTCCAAACCACGAGGTATATTCCCGGAGATATTTTCTGGAAGGGTTGACGTACAGTTGAGAGTTGTTCTCGCAAATTCCATCCGACGTGGCTCATCTATTTTCCAGGCATCCTTAATTAGTTGTATGTGTCGACTACTCAAACGTTCATCGTCCTCGTGCTGTGGCATGTCCTGTTCTCGTCGTGAGAGAGCGTCTGGTCTTGCTGAATTTTTACCCGCCCTAAAGTTTAGACGAAAGTTAAATTGGGAGAGTGTATGGCTCCATCGTACCTGACGCTCAGACAATTTTCTGCAGGTCATGAAGTATTGAAGGTTTTTGTGATCTGATAGAACCGTAAAAGGAAACCTTAGCCCTACTAGCTCACCTCTCCATTGTTCTAGAGCTGTTACTACAGCAAGCAGTTCTTTATCATGAACTTCGTAGTTACATTCTGCGTGAGTTAACTTCCTTGAGAAGTATGCAACGGGCCGGAGGATCTTTCTATGATCGTATTGTGAGAGGCAGGCTCCCATAACGTATCCAGAACAATCAGCTTCAACCACTGTCTCGCTCTCCGAATCATACAGGGCCAAAACCGGTGCCGTGATGAAGAGTTCTTTTAAATTCTCGAATGCTCTTTGGTGTTCGTCACACCATAAATACGCCTGGTCCTTTTTAGTAAGTTCCAACAATGGTTGCACAATTTCGCTGAAGCTAGGAATGAACTCTCTGTAAAAGTTTGCGAAACCAAGGAAGCTCCGAACACCTTTTACTGTATTAGGGGCTTCCCAAGATCTAATGGCTTCTACTTTATCAGGGTCCACCTTAATTCCATCACCCAAGCTTATGATAAAGCCTAAGTACTTAGTTTGTTTAACGGCAAAATCGCACTTCTTAGGGTCCAGTTTTAGTCCAGCTTTATTGAGACGGTGGAAAACTGCGTCAACCTTTTCCCAATGGTCGTCTAGAGACCCAGACGTATAAATTAGAATATCGTCTAAATATGCCGTGCAAAAAATCTCAAGTTATTCGCCTAATGTTTCATTGATATACCTTTGAAATGCTGCTGGTGCCCCTTGAAGCCCAAACGGGGTGACTAACCATTCAAATGATCCAAATCTTGTACGAAACGCTGTTTTCTCTTCGTCCCCTTCCCTGACTCTCAGCTTGTGGAAGGCAGCCCGTACGTCAACTTTGGTAATCCATGTTGATTTCGATATTGACCTCAGAGTCTCTCTTATCAGTGGTAATGAATATCTATCCTTCTCTGTTATTGCATTTAGAGCTCGGTAATCCACACAAAACCTGAGCCCGCCACCAGGTTTTTTGACGAACAGCACAGGTGCGCCTCCTGGAGAACTACTGGCTCTGATCCAGTCTTTATCAAGATGGTCCGTTAACGTTTTTCTCAAGACTAAAAGTTCATCTCTGGACATGCTGTATAACGGTCCCCATGGTATTGACTTCTCCCTGCCTTTGTCATCTTTTTCGAGGCATATTTTCAGATCTGACGGTCGATGCGGCGGCAAGGTACTATCTTTGTCCTCAATGAAAAGCTGGGCCCAATTCTTTATTTCATCTGGAAGACTTTTGCGAATTTCATCTAGCGAATCATGACTTGGGACTTGAAGAGCTTTATTTAAGTCTTCAATGCTGATGGCGAAGATCTGAGCACCGGCCTCGCCGCCTGCGGATTTAACAAGCGAGAGGAAGTTTGCTGCCATCATTTTTCTGGCGGCAGCCACGTGCTGTATTTTATTCTTGACATCCGGAGGAGCCTTGCCCTTAAACCAGCCCTTTTCTCTAACCAAGAGGCTGTTAGGATTTGAACCGAAACGGATAGCTCTCTCCTTTGAGAGATAAACAACGTTATTGTACTCCATCCATGGCTTTCCCAGAATCGTATCGTAGGTTAAGTCTTGGATGATATATCGATAGACCCTTTCTCGTCTTCCATCTATATCAAAATCAGCATACGTAATTTCATCTATCGTTCTCTCCCTTCCATCATTTTCTGCTAACTGAAGGGTACGTTTGATTATTGAAATGCGCGGGAGGTTTTTTTCCTCAACAAGTTTATTTGAAAAAGCTGCATAGCACAGACATCCGGTATCGATTAAAGATTGTACAAAAAGACTAGAATTTAAGAAACAATCAATTAGAAAAGGAGTACTGTTCATTCTCTTGATGGCCTTTTTTATTTCACTTTTACAGGAATTCTCCCTGCCTTGAGCACGACGTTGCTCAAGGCCTAATCTTCCCCCGAGAACTCATTATCATTCCCATTATCAATTTCATTTGACTCCGACTCCGATTCTGATTCATCAACCCTAATCGCCTTCCCCGACAAAATTCTAGGTGATTTGGAAGCTGCTGAGCCGTTGACGTATGAGACTGTGGTTGATCTCTTTGCCGGTCGGAATTCAGAACAAGCACGTGATTTATGTCCCTTCTTTTTACATCGAGTACATTTTCCCTCATTAATTAGCCGTGCAAATTCTTCCTGGGCTCTCCATTTGGCCTTCGGTTTTGTATTTTCTTCAGCATCGGGATTAACATTTAACGCGTTAATCGCAGCCTATAAAACCTTCATGGCATTAACTCCCCCCATCTTAGTATCTCCGTCTGCATCGACATTTGATGTCTGAATCTGATTTTCGAATGTCGGAGAGAATAACGATCCATTCTGCGGTAAGTACCAAGTCTTTTTACCAGAACAGCCCTTAGGCCGATATGAAGGAAGACTTTCCAAACGTCCAGCTATTTTACTTACTTTAGTTACCCATTTTTGATAATCATCATCGGGTAAATCCTTGAACACAAGATATTGCTGGAGAGCGACGTTTATCCCTATACTTAAGTTCCAGATCTTATTACTGTCTGACATGTCTCCACCACATTGAGAAAGCTTGAATTCGAAATCCTGGAGGTAATCAGCAAAATACTGATTAGGCCCCATCCTCATTCGCGAAAGCAGATTGCCAGCCCTTTGACGAGCCAACTTATCCTCAAATTGGTCTTTCAGATGGTTTATAAACAACCTCCAATCGTAATCTCCTTTAGGCCCTCCTGTCTCAAACCAATGAGATATTCGGAGCTTTTTGTCATCAGGAACGGAGTCCAAAATTCCTAAACACACATCTCTATCCGAGCCTAGCAGATGTCTATCTTCCTCGATTTTTGCTTTCAACCGGACGAGGTATGATCTTAAAGTGGTTATGGAACCATCCCATGTAGGCCACTTATTGGCTTTCTTGGTAGGAGTAAGGTCCAACGAGGAGGGTTTCGGAATGAATGTCGTGCGCTGGGTTGCAATGGAGGGCTGTTGAGCAGGGAGGTTTTGGCTCAGGAATTCCGAGGCAAATCGATTATAGAACGCTTCGTATTGCACAGAAGAGAGGTGAGAAAATATACTTTCCCCAGCATTAGTGTGGGGTTGGCTCCGTTGCTCTTCGGGTACTGATGGCCCGCCTAGTTGCTCGTGAGCCGCAGGGACAAATTCTCCGACGTTGGACCCAGGCGCCTGTACTTGCTCCGACATTGTATAACTTTCTTGTGAGACGAAAGAGTCTTCTTCGTCGGAGGACTTCGGTTCTGAATCTGGTACGCGGAAGTTCATAAAAGACGTTAAATCTTCTCTTGCAATCTCGGTTGAAACTGGTGAAGTTATTATAACAAATCTTGATAGGTGTAGATTCGAGAGACTTAGAATATATGTGAAAGGGCAGTCACAGGCAGATAAAGACAAAAGAGTAAGTGGCCGAATTCTGTAAATATTCTAAGAGAGGACTAAATAATTCTAACGTCTGAGGATACTTATTATTGGATTAAAACTAGCCCCCTTTTACTGTATTTTACCAACTGTAGATACCCTGTATATAAATAGGGGAATCTACATGGGAAATACAGGGACTTGCTTCAGAACGGTTCTACCCTTGTTCTACCAAGATCTAAGGATCGGCGTAGCCCGTAACAGGATTTGTGGTTTGACACTTCGGGAGGTGGAAGGCGGCGGAATGGTAAAAGTGGCTTCTTCAGATTGGGTTGACTGACGCTTTGGTGGACATTGACTGGGGTAGATAAAGCGTATGCGTTGATTTCGATCTGATTGCGACTCTTGGCTATCTCAGATGTGCAACGAACACACTAAGCAATTACAGCCGGCACCGCGTGAAGGTGAAGAGTTCGACTTTGCCGGCCAGAACGCTCATACTGTGGATGCGTTCGCTAATACTACTATAGGGTGTCATTTTGGGAACTTGAAACCCTTCCCTCCACCGTGAATGCTCAACCAAGGAAAAACATAGATTTAAAAAACCTTGAGCTACCCCAGCATGCTTTGTCACCAAGCTGTATTGACTACGCGATGAGGTAGTCTCACAATGTCCATAGTTTATGTCGTAGTAGCTGTTCGAAAACATGACATCTGTATGTACATGCCCCGGATGATGAACCACCACTTCATCCTTCGTTGGGTTGGTTCTCGGTCGGCTCAAACCTCGCAATCGTGAAGCACTAGGCCAGTACGGCATCTTTTCTTCTCCCTTCCTCGAGCGCGCCTAACCTACCTCCTCGCTGTTCATACGTTCTCTTCATACGCGTACCATTCTTAGAACATGCTTCCCAAACATCTTAATCCTCCCTGCAACTTTGTGCACCAGGTCTTCATTCCTCCGTCGGGTATCCATATCAACGTGGCCGTATATTTGGAGCCGTGGGCGTGAAAGATTTCAGAGGCTAGGTCGTTATGACCGAGGGAAGGTCGTGATCATGAAAAAGAGTGCCGACCGAGCGGATCGGTCGGAAAGGTAAATGCCGAGCAGCAGAAATCGGCTGAATGGCAAGATTATTTTGAATTGAAGTAGTGCTTGGTTGTGACGGCGACCTAAAAGTGCTGGCTATCTCAGATATGCGAACTTGCAGAGCGTTTACAGTCAACACTTTTTTTTAAAAAGGTCATTTTAGCGTATGCAACCTAAGACTATGACGCGAATGATTAAAGAAGACATGTACATTTCGCATAACGACTCAGTTTGACGTTTGGAACACTCATACTCAGGTTTCATTTGCAGATACCTGCGAACGGTTAGAGTAAACGGTCACTGCACGCAAGCAATACCATAAAATAAGTTATATTTTTCTATGTCCATCTACAAAGGTAGGACAACTATTATATATACTTAAATACTAATACCTCAGTGATCCTGACCTCTGTGGTCATCTGTAAGTGGCCGGCCCCCAAAGTTTTTTTTTTAGTTTTTTTTTGATTCATTCTTGTGTATGCAGCCTTTAGGCTATGACACGAATGACACTGGTACGGTACATGGAGCGATGACTCAACTTGATATGAAGGGCACTCACGCCCGAATATCATTTGAAGACATAACTCGAAGTCAGGCGCCTTGCAGCCCTTTCAACCCTCAACCGTCTATGTCTGCCGCAGGAACGCTTTTCAGCCACCCACGACTATCCAGCGTGCCTTCATCATCGTCACATCCATGACCACGCAAGAAATGTGGAATGGGTCTTGCGGGATTTGAACCAGCTTTCTCTTGTCTCAAGTGGGGCATGTGCCCTGGCTATGTTGGAATGTGCCATTCTAGTCAGAATCCATCGGCATTAGCCGGTGATTAGCATGCATACTGACTACCTGAGTCAGGTGTCAAAGAATCTAATGTTCAGCCACCAGGCATACACTGGTGGCTGGCATGCTAACATTTATCCCGATGTATGCCAGGCATTGGGATAATAAGAATCGTAATCTCAAAGGATTCTCTCAGACTTCATGTCGAACAGGGAACTCAAGTTGAATGAGAAGTACCTAGCTAGTAATAGAAAAGTATGGGAACTCAGTGTAAAAGTACTGCTGAGATGTACCGTTTTGATAGATAATTAATTCAGTACAATTGGCTACTCATCATACGTCTTGTGATCATTCCACGTGACATATTCTACGAAGTTTACACCATCGCAACTCCACATATCGCCACAAATAGACACTCTATATATATATTTTTACAGGCTACCCAGACTCTACTTGGGAGAACGGCCCGGACAGTGTACCACACCACCATCCAACCCAGCCCCCAAAGTTGTCAACTGTAATTAACCAGCTGGTGATATGCAATTAATTAGCCAGCCTCGTACGTTGGTGTTGTAACATACCAGCCTTTGCCTAAAGTGCCAAGCATTTTATATATAGTATTCACGTGTCAAGCTAGGACCTCTAGGATCCTAGCACTAAATTGTGGGTATCACCCATAACAATACCATTGCGAGGATAACGCCTTACGACATGTATCCTCTTCCGTGAATACCCACCATAGGGAAAAGCAAGAAAATCCCATGGCTATCTAATCATGATCTCGCTGTTCTGCGAGGACGACATCATCACGAGGGATGTGGTGTGGGGGTCTTGCTGGATTCGAACCAGCTTTCTCCTGTCTCAAGTGGGGCATGTGTCCAAGCTACCCAGACTCTACTTGAGAGAACGGCCCGGACAGCGTACCACTGCACCATCCGAGCCCCCTAGTGCCTTTTAGCATGTCGTAGAACATTCTAGTATCCAATCTGGCATCCTTCGACCACAGTACTTCGATGCACTGACTCAACATGATTCCCACTTATCATTATTCACAACAAATTTGCCTCTGCTTCAAAATTAAATATAGGTGTCTTCCCGGGGAATGGATTATATTTGTCACTGGGAAATCCAAGTAATAGAGAGTTATCCATGATAAGTCGAGGTATTTAGGTGAGCAAGGTAATAAAGAGTGTGGAGTGAAGTTGTGAATTACTTCAGATATTATGATACTTAAATTGGTTTAGAAAGTATGATGGCTACTTATGTGAAATATGAGTGATGTGTGGTCGAAAATTTATCATCACAACATGGGTTTATTGAAATGTGATCGTTACTGAAGTATTTTCCCATTCAACAGTACTTTGTTATTTTAGTTATGACGTTTATTAGGTCTATGAATAACGTGCAGCCACAAACCCTATATTTCCCTATTGGCACGCAAGACCTCGGAAAGCGTACGCCATCCTCAGTCGCTAGAACTAAGATAATACATTCTTGACGCTGAACACTCGTACTAAGGAGGCATTCGCCGGCACCACTACAAGGTTACACTTGTTGAAACTTACGCTCCACTTCTCCCCTCAACCGTGAGTACCTGTCCAAGGAAAAAACCAAAATCCTCAGTCTCCTCAGTATGCTTCATTATCCCGTCCTTCGCAACCGCGCGAGATATGATCTCACAACGTCCTCGTATCTTGTCATAGCGGGTGTTCAGGCCACAGAACTTTCAACTTAGACATGACCCAGATAACGGACCACAACACTATCTTTTGTTGATAGGGTCTTGGCCCGCACAAAGCTCTCGAAGTCGAAACATCCCCTCAAATTCCCCTTTCAAAAACTCTGTCCTCCCTCCACATTCTGCTTACTCGTCCTTCCGCCTCTCATAAATTCCTCACTAGAACCGTATCCTTCCTCGATTGTCACGAGCAATCTGCCTTCCCAAATTTGTGACCTGCGACTTCCATCCTCCGTCGGGTATCCAGATCATCGAGGGCGCATATCTGGGCATCTCGACGAGGTAAAAGCTGTGTAAATTTCATCGGGGACCGTCCGAAGTTGGAAGATAATGGTTAGTTTGTAGAGTTGGCAGAGATGTATGTGAGGTTGAAGTCAAGTTATGACCGAGAGAACGCTTGACGTGATGAGAGGGTTCCGACTGAGAATGCTGGTGGACCTCTTACCCTGATCGTATGCAGCTCCTCTTGGCTATCTCAAATATGCAGCGAGCATAATAAGCGTTTACAGCCGGCACCGCGTGAAGGTGAAGAGTTCAACTTTGTCAGCCAACAGTACTTTGAATATCTATTTACCCTTTGTTCGGTTGCTAGATCCCCGATGTGACTTTTCGCAGAAGAATCTTTTAGCGGCAAAATTCTGGAATGGGTTTAGCGCACTGGAATTTAGCTGCGGCCTATAAATAACATTTCTCAGTCAAACAGTATTTCAACGTGTAGAGCGGAATTAATGCGACCAGGTTTAATGAAAATAGTTCAGAGTAAGAAGCAGCTGCATAAGAGTTTATGAAAATAAAATCAAGTCAGGCAATCTTGAATATCTTAAGGTATTTACGGTAGAACCTGTCAAAACCCACAAAGAGTCCCGGTCTGAATATTGAATACAGTAGTCCCTCTCTAACTCGATAGAGGGTCACGGTATAAGTGTTGAAAATATTCATTGTAACTTGGACTTTTATATTTGCAACACTTACCCTTACAGGTCATTTTGGGTGCAGGGGTAAGTATTGCAAATATAAATTGTTGAATTTCATTGAATATTTTCAACACTTATACCGGGACCCACTATTGAGTTAGAGAGGGACGACTGTAGATTCATCAAGATTTTACTTTTTATACTTTCAATACTTACCCCTACTTGCAAAATGACGTATAAGGGTAAGTGCTGCAAAAGAGAAGAGGACGCTTATTTATCACGCGCTTCTAGGCGTATAATGTCGCGTCCAGGTCACGTAGTTAGAGTAAATATAAACATCAACACTTGACAACATCTTGAGATACCTATTACGTCTTCGCAGGACATTTTCTGGTGACCTACGCAGGGAATTTCAATCTACAGTCGCGCCCCTATCAAGCTACAATCTTGTTTAGGTTTTCCCTTAAGTACGCCTTGCCAATCACAACAGAAGGATCATAACCTTTCGTCGGCAACCTCACGTACAAGGTCAGGCCTTTTCTCAACTTGCACTATCAGCTCTCTCGTTTTTGTGAGCCCATTCCACCTGCTCAACGTTAACTGGCCAATTAACGTCAAATTTCAAACACAATTTCGGTGTTGAATCAAGATTTGACTGAAGTTGACCTCAAGTGCGTTTTGGGAATTGGATCAAGAAAACTTCGCCTGTCAACGTACAAGCAGGTTCATATCAAACAGGACCTCCTCTCTAGTGAGAATAGTCTCGCGTACCAGTTCTGTCACCTCTTTCCGTCCGAACAAAAGCGGCTCTACATAGGAACTTGACAGTGATCACTCTGGACCCCTCTTCGCAGTCACCGCCAGGCTGCTCATTAAATCAACAATTTGGTTACGTATCAGCCCCGGATCTTCCTCAGTTTCGGGAATTCCAGAGTACCAAATCGTCTTCAAAAAGCTCAACTTCTTCCTCAGATTGGATTGATCGCGCTGCGGAAGCCTTGCTCAGCTCCTCCCCTTCGAACTCCTCAACAATAGCAGCAATGAGTGCATAAAATATAGACGAGTCGACAGTCGCCTACTTGGACTATCTCCCCAAGTTCGGAATTGAAAAATTCCATGGCACTGGTACTCAAGATGCATCACGTTGGTTGATGGATCTAAAAGCAGAGTTTAGAGACCGCGGCCTGAGAATACCTGTCCAACCAAATCTTTGGGTTGAGGCGATCTACAGAGAAACAGACAATGAAGCGGCCAAGTGGATGGACAGTACGCCTCACATAAGACGAATCGTGATGAACTATGAGCAGGCCACTGCAAATGACGCTATACTCCTTGAGCAGGCTCTCAAGAACAAATTTCCTCTGGTAACATACACTGAGTCCTTAAAGTCGCCGGACCAAATGCTTTCGGAGTTCTCTCAAATAAGATCGGAGCCTCTAAGCGAATACTACGGACGGGCCCTCTCCTTCTTGAGCCTTGTCAATTTATCGGACAGGTGTCCTGATGACGCGACCTTCAACCCTTCTGAAACGGACAGGATGATTCTGAGGATGTTAATTAACAAGTTCATCTCTGGCTTGGTCGATGAGGAGCTTCGGATGAGTGCTATTGCTCACGGAGCAACCACTACGGAATCCTTGGCGAGATCATACGAAATCGTCAGAGAATGTCGTCAGTCAATCGACGAAATCCAGAAGCAGTTGGTCCAGTTCACCACGCAGCAGAAGGCAGAGGCCTTCGATGAGATCTATCGGGCTCCCCAGTTGGCAAATTCTGTAGTTGCTAGGTTTTCAGACCAACCTCCACACAGCTAAAATGTTCAAAACCGCTTCTCTCAGGCATCAGGTCACCGTCCCTATGCCAATAATTTCCCCAATGTGGTGCGACACCAAGAGCAACTACCCAATCGCTTGAATTACCACCCAAATCCTGCACCAACCAACCCTAATGGTTACCAAGGCCCTCCGCAACCTCGCGGTAATAATTATAGGCCGGGAAATCGAGGTCAATCTCAGAGTCGTGCGGAACCGCGATCACTTCAGCAAATAACACCCAACCGCAGTTCGTCGACAAACCCAGTTGTAAATGGCTCCAAGGACTTCACTACTGAGTGCACCAGATGTGGTCAGCTTGGCCATTACTCAAGGTCATGCAAAAATACTGCCTTACAAGCTTGGGAGCAGGATGTCTTAAAACAACTGGCGTTTCCCTTCGAATCCAATGCGGCTTCCTTATCAACACAGACTATACACGACCTAGAGTATAACAGGTCCTGCGATAATTTTTTTGCGGGCTTGAGTCCTGAGGAGTTTCAGACAGCAAGAGTTCCTAGATGGCCGGTCCCATTGGGTTGGAAGTCTAAGCCAGGACGAAACTTGCAGCGGCCTCCTAATCCTGCCTCCGAATTGAATGAATTTAGACCACCGACCCCGCCACTGGGATCTAACCTCAATATTCATCACTATCAGAACCCTCAAGTTTGTGATATTGATGAATTCATAGGCCAGGATTTTGATGATGAGCGTCATGTAAGTTTCCAGACAAATACGGTGGAAGTCTAGGTCCCGGATGTGCCTCTAGACGTCCTCCCGAGTTCAGTAGGGACTCATCTACACCTAGGATCGGATAGACATCTTAACCTACCAGAATCACAGCACGAGGCGAATCTGATAGAAGCCAACCTGGCTGAGGCAAGAAAAAGACAGAGGATGGATATGGGAGATGGAAGGGATATTCTGGAGGAGGACTCAGAAGACGACATTACGCACACCTCGAGGTCTCGGCCTGCCCATGATAGACAGGACCACCCGAAACCCTCGGATCCGATCAGTGGTATGCCGGTGCCAAAGAAAATCCGCCGAAAGAAACTTTCGAATATCCACGCCTTTTCGGGTCAACCACCTCTTGACCCTAACTTTTACATCGAATTACTCTCTCGAGTGAAGGTTCCTCTATCAGTTCTAGAAATAGCTCAGATATCACCAGAGGCGGCCCTTAATTGGAAGAGATTGATGACAAGAGAAAATTCAAGGAAAAAGAAAAACGCTGGAATAGAAGGAAACTCGGTCGAAGTCGAGGATAACTTACTGGAAGAATTATACTCTTTTTTAGTACGACGAGCAGAAGCGAATAAAGTAATTACGCACGTTGCTAGAAGACCGCGTAATCAGCCTCCTTTAGGAACCGAATCTAAGGCTTCGGCAGTCTTAGCTCACATGGCAAACTTAGACGTTGAAAGAGATAAGGTTAGACATAAGGATTCTCTACGTCGGCAGCTTCAAAAGAGCCGTCATGATCTGGGGGTCTCTCAAAGGATTTCCTACAGCCCTGGGGATTTGGTCATGCTTTACGACCACAGCGCGGCCAAACGAAAGCTTTGTCCTGCATACCGAGGTCCTTTTGTTATTTCAGGCCTGGCAGGTGATTACGGCAAGAGTTATACTCTGCGTCAGGTAAACGGTGAACCTATCCGGAACACCTTTCATGGGGATCAGTTAAGGCCCTTCCGTCTTCGAGAAGGATATCTAGTCACCGGTGAAGAGCTCGGCATCAAAGTCTACCAGAATATTCGACTTGGTAGAAGCCGACACAGACTTCCCGCGGTCGTTGAGTTTGCTCCAGGCGCGCACTGTACCGCAAATACAGTCAACCTAGCGTCCTGTTACCCCTTCTTCAATTTTTCAATCTAAAATGCAATTACACTCCTTCTCGAGGCTAGGAGCGCTGTAACATGTCGAGGCATATAGAGCCTTCTCCCCTTCATTTACTGGATTATTTTGGTCTGTATTACGACGATGAGAAAGGATAACGGGTGAAAATACAATATTACGATCCTTTTTACTCGGTCCAGACGCGTAGTCTTAGGCACAAAAGGAGCCGGTAAAGTAGGAGTATAGCATGTGCTCCTATTATTTCACCTTCATGTTTGTATCCTGGTCTAGTACTTTGAAAGGGCTTTTATGTTGTAAATTAACCTCTATTTTTTTGCGGTGTTTTAGTTCGCGCTCCGGAGAGCGCTTATACTTGATGGGGAGTAGAAGAGGACGCTTATTTATCACGCGCTTCTAGGCGTATAATATCGCGTCCAGGTCACGTAGTTAGAGTAAATATAAACATCAACACTTGACAACATCTTGAGATACCTATTACGTCTTCGCAGGACATTTTCTAAAAGTAAGTATCAACATTCACGTAAATATTAACAATAACTAGGCCCAAGACCCACTATTGATTTTGACAGGTTCCACTTTAACGGGAAATGGTCTATACAATAATAATTAAAAAAAGTAAAAAAGTAAACGAGAAAAGGTTGATGGGATGCCCGTGCTTCTGCTAAGGGTACCTCATGTCTTCTCCCGATCCCATGACAAAAGATAGAACTTGCATAATTCGACAACAAACCCTACATGAACTATACGGAGGTACAGCCCATAAGTATTATTCCATGTCGACCAGGGGGGGGGGGCTTGGCCACCACAACGCTTTCCTTTATTAGGCAACATCGCGAGAATGCACCTCGCACCGATTCCTACTGTGTTTTGTATGAGTTCTAATGATCAAAGCATTGATTCAATGATTCCCAACTCACAATACAAAATGCAAAATAATTCCTATTCTTACAATAACTAATACTTAGTAAACAATCCATTGCGTTGATGTTGTTGTCATCGGAATACATACAAAACACAGTAGGGATGGGTGCGAGGTGCATTCTCGCAATGTTGCCTAATTAAGGAAAGCGTTGTGGTGGCCAAGCCCCCCCCCCCTGGTCGACATGGAATAATACTTATGGGCTGTACCTCCGTAGGCACTTGTAACCGTACCGCCATGTGCAATCTTTTTGCCAAGCAAATCCAAAGACTTCATTTGTTACATGCCAGTTGCGCTCTAAGGGTATCATTTTTGACGAGTTCTGCATAGCCGACTGCAGATATACCCACGATCGTCTCATTCTCTCGCAGTTGGGAGCTGGAGATGATCTACATCAAATTACTCACAATGAACGCCAGTCAATGAAGTGGTGAACATGGCCTGTTATTGATCAATAATGTGAGGGTCGATGAGAATCGATCATCGAAGAATTGAAATTTGGGTCTATCGCCGTCTTGGCTCCGAGCTGGGCATAAATGGAACTTGAAAAGGATTTAATTATCTCGAAAACATCACACGATGAAGTCTTAGACCTATCGTCCCCCTTTGATGGGCCCGAATTGAATGATGCAGAATCACAGCGAAACTCGCAAGTGAAGGGATGACCGATTTTCATGGACTAACATTATCTATCAACGCCAAGTTGTGTCTGAACTGCGATAATATTTAGCTACGGCTTAGAGTAAGCGCGCGTGAATTCATTATTATGATACTGCAGGGGTAGATCTTGTTGCTGGACCACATTAGTTTTGAGCGTTTGTTCGTTTTTTTTTTAATTAATTTAAGTCCTGGGCTAAGCCCCTTTTCTCCTTGGAGTCATGGACTAGTGTACACGGCTAAGATCATGTCTGAGACACGCCAAACTCGGTACCACCGCGTGAACCGCTACATAAAAAGTAGCTAGTTAAGTACAATTACCACAAACCCAACCTAACTCCAAGATGAAAAACCTAGTTTCCCCAACATATGAAACAAATAATACCAATTTAAAGTCCAGAAAACGCAACTTCTTATCCCGTTTCCCTACATGCCATGCCTTTTGCAATGGCTAATTCATCCAGTCCCCCGCTGAGAGCAGTGGATGGGTCAGTATTTCGGCCTTCGAAACAGCCAGTTTCCTGCGCAAATATGGTGAAGCTCTTGAGGCATTTGGGCCCAAGAAGCTTATTGACGAAGTCGTTGTGAGACATTGACATCCTAAGCTTACGCGTAATATTTGCGTGAAGTCTACAGTGAATAAAATGGGTCGGAGTAGTCTCCTTCCCGCAGGCACACTCTAATTGTGCGCCAGAGTAATCGAATCGTCGGTGGTATGCCGCGAAGTTACCGTGACCCGTACGTGCTGCGATCAGTTCACGAAGCAAGCATCATGGGAGAGCTAGCTCTGGTGGCTTTCGTCGTCGCATAAGTAGGTCCAGATCCCGATATCGAGGTGGACGTGACTCTTCCCACCAGTCATCTAGAAGTATGTATCGTCGCTGATTCATCAAACGACGAAGGTAGGCCAAGCTAATGAATTCCGGTTGCGAATTCTTGTTGGGTAGGTCACGTAGAGCAGCTCAAGCAACAGCATCTGCCTCTTCGTTCCCCTGGATCCCTGAGTGTCCAGGTGCCCAGTTTAGCTGTACCTTAGCTTGCTGGGCTAGTATCCGGAATTGCTGAACATCTTCCAGGTTCGACATAGAGACTCCAGTCTCCAATGCTTTTATTGCTTGTTGGCTATCCAACAATACGTATATTTGCTCCATCTTACCCCCTGTCGTCCCTTGTTCCTCCTTAGCGGACCTAAGCGCAGCCTTCAGAGCTTCCCTTGCCCCTATAATTTCGGCATCTAGCACTTCCCCTCCGTGTTTAATGCCGCTTCCCTTGAGGAAAGTCCTTCCTCCTCTCTTCAGTACGAACCCCCAAGCGGAGCGTCCGTGTCCTTCTGAAGATCCATCCGAGTAGGCACAGATGTCTGAGCTCGGGATGTTGTCAATTCGTTGTTTGTAGGTATCCTTTCCAACCTCTTTCGAGATTAGGCTCTGATAGCAACTTGATGGTGGTAAATTTATGGCGGCCTCGGCTTCCGGGAGCTCTCGGTAGGCACGCTGGAGATGTGACATCTGTATTTCTGGACGACGTGATGGAATCCGTCTCTTTTTACATTTTTGTGTCCCTACGTTTGGGCACACAGCGGCCCGAATCCTCAGAGGATGCTGATCGTCAAGCGATTGAAGTCTACCTGCCAATCGTAGACGGTTCCCTTCGAGTAGGATCTTTGCACGAGGAATTCCTCCTTCTCAATGGATGACCACATTTGAGACCGTCCTTACTGTCGGGAGAGCAGTTCTAAGTCCCGCGAGGATGGCTTTGTCGATCATGTAGCAGAGATTAGTGGTTGACGAAGTGACAATACCTCTCTGAGTCGGACGTTTGAAACTCGGCCACCAGACATCTGCTCCGTAAGTTGCGACCGGTGTAATGCACGCATCTACGGCTCTAACTAATGCCGCTGGGGCTGCTCCTCTGAAATTCGAGTTGAGGCGTCGCATGTGATGAGCGACGTTAAATGCTTTCGCACACCATGTAGAAACGTGGTGTTTGAAGTTGAGGCGTGGATCCAAGTAAACCCCAAGCCAGCGGATTTGTTCGGATGGTTGGATCAGTGTATGATTGATATTAATACCAACACCAGATTCTCGGCAGCGTCTAGGAAATTGTATGACCTCGGACTTGTTTGTGTCAAAGGCAACAGTATGTTGACGGGACCATTCAAGAAGATGATCTACCTCACACTGGGCAGCGGTGGCTGATTCCGCAATGGTAGGGCCGAATCCGAGGATACCAACGTCGTCGGCATAGCTAAATCTCAAGCATGGGTTGCCGCTTCGCATTGGCCCGGTGTCAAACATCCATGTTTAATGGGTTACGTGTCAGTCACGTCTAAACACAGTGACACAATACATGAAAGTGTCGAGTCAGTCCTAGGGATATGTCTTAGATCTAGTTTTATTGAAACAAGGCTCAGAGCGGCGACATATGCTTCGGTTACGGTATGGACAGGCTGTTATCTCAACGTAGTTTAACAACGGGATGGATAATATATGTATCTAGGAGGATAGCTAGTTTTAGGAGAGAATATATTTTCCTATCATCATCTTAATACATGTCATTTCTATAACTGCACAGGACAGTCTTTCATCATCCTGATACCCGGCCATGTAGAGAAGAAAAAGGAGTGGTGATATTGGTGACCCTTGTGGTACACCGCAAACCAATTCTTTTTCTGGCGTTATCCCTCCGGTATAACGGACTTGAACCTTTCGATGTGAGAGAAATGATGTTGTCCACCGAAGTATGTAGTCCGGCCATACCTGTGCCTGCATTCCCCTCGCTAGTCGGTTGTGAAGAACAGCATCGAAGGCGCCTTGTACATCCAGAGTCACAAATGTGGCAGCCCACCCCTGAGAGCGAGCTTCTTCGATATCATGCACTACACAGGAGACCAGATCGGTTGCTGATCGCTTCGGTACTGCACCAAATTGTTGTTTGCCGATCACGTCATAGACCACCGCAAGATGTGCCATCCTTTTCGCAAGTAGTCTTTCTAGTCCTTTACCAAGAAATGAGAGAAGTGCGATCGGTCGCCAACCATTTACCATCGTCGGGTCTCGATTCGGCTTCTGTATGAGGACGACCTCGGCTAACTTAAAACAGGTCGGATGTATGCCGAATCTGATGCAAGACCGGAAAATTTCAGTAACGTACGGTCCAATGGTACTCCAGCACGTTATTAGGAGCTCCACCAAGACTCCATCAGCACCAGGTGCCGTGTTTCCAGAGCCAATTGTACATGCGCGAACTTCTTCTGGGGTTACCTCGACGTTCCAAGGGATACGGTTATTGCTATGGTTGGTACATGGAGGGAGATCGTCTGAAGCTTCGTGTCGTGCAAGGAGTGCGTCTCGAAGGATTGTTGCCCGCTCGGCCGGGTCAGTAACTAGCCTTCCATCATGAAAAAGTGGAAGGGGACAGCTTGCTCGAATCGAGGAGGGGGTTTGCATGAATTTGTAAATGTCAGAAGGAGTGGTCATAGCCTCAATCTTGCGAGTCATGTGCTCCTTTTTTGCTTCCTTAATGGTAGATCGAAGCTTCTTTGCCTTAGAGGATCGCGCTAGGTAAGCAGTGATTGCATGATACTCAGAATGGACGGACTTGCACTTGGGTGTCCGCCATGTAGCCGCTTTGCCTTTGCCTTTCTTGGGTCGAGTCCCCGTCGCTTTGATGGCATTCGAAAGGTGGAAACAGAGATCTTGGGTGTAGTTTTCTACATTTTCGATTGAATCTAACTCAGGAGGTGGGCGAGTCCATTGAGAGATTGCATGGGCATACCTCAGTATATTCTTCCTCAGTACCTTGATTTTTTCCGGCTCTGGGTCCAAGTCTTTCATCGTAGCTGGCACAAAGCCTCGTAGAGGAAGGTGGTCGCTAGTCATACACTCGCTGTGGTCAACCCAAGCACTAATGCCGCTGATGTTAGTCCACACAAGATCTAACGTATCACCTGCTCGATGAGTTGGCTCACCAATGATGAGGCATGATAGGTTTTGTCTCTCTGCCCATCTCTCTATTTGTTCGCCTTATCCATGAGGGCTAGTGGGGTTCGATTGTCAGGCCTCGTGCACTGAGTTGAAATCACCTGCTGCGACGGTCCCTCGAGGTGGTTCCCAGCTGATGATTGGTCGTATTGCTATCGAGTCGTTCGGTGCTTTGTACACATTGAAAAATGTAATTCCGTTAACTAATACCAAGCAGTAGTCTGCTGTCGATGTTGTGGAAGGGAATATCTGCGTAGCTGATACTACCCTACCGCTGTTTCGTGTGTAAGTCACAGCCCTCGGTCTTACGTCGACTCTGCTATGTGGTATATGACAGATGTATCCAGGATGTGACTTGGTAGTCTTTGTGCGTTTGTTCCACAAAGGCTCCTGTATTAGCAAAACATCAACGCCTAGCTCATAAGCTCGGGAAAGCGCGATATCCTGCGTTGCTCCCCCTCTCCCTACATTGATTGACGTAAAATTTAGGGTAGGTGGGGGACGGGAAGGGACTCGTGGAGTGCCCTTCATAATTGAGTTCGGGGGTTATTCTCCACAGAGTCTTCTGAGTCAGGCAAAGTTAAGTCTTCCGCGAGAGCTTCGAACTGATTGGAAGTTGAGATCGCAGGTGGGCTGGTTGTCGTCTGTTTTTCAGCTGTAGCGGCAGCCTAGGCCCGTCTAACAGCGGCTTTTGCTCGAGCTACGGCAGCAAATTCACGCTGGCTAGCTTGTCGAATTGTTACCATTTGTTCTTTAGTGACGGGGCCAGATCGAGTCGGGCGTGCTAGACAGCTACGGTTGTCGGAGCGGTGAGGTCCCCCGCAGTTTCGGCATTTGGTGTGGGCCTTACACTCGGAAGTTGAGTGCATTTTGGAAGAGCAGTTCCAGCAGGCTAGTGCGGGAGAGCATCCTCGGGTGCGGTGGAGCTCCAAGCAGCGTTTGCATTGCTGCACAGTACGTTGCGACTGATGACGTACTGCAACACCATATTCGTCAAACAGACGAAAGCCGGGTCGGGGCGCGGAGGCCTTTTCAAAGTGGGCTAACCACGATTGGAAGGGAGCGCCTAGTCAACTTTTTTCATGTGGTCGTACCTTGAGGGGTATGGTATCGGTGACCCTTAAAATTTCATCCCGAATCAGCTCCTCGGTGACTATGAGTCTGCCAATGACGGTATTCAAGGCTAAGGGGACCGTGGAAATTCATAAGACCACCAAGTCGGATGCTTCTTCCAGCTTCGCTCCCAGAGTGGTGAAAGCTTCAGCCGAGTCCAACAGAGACCGGCGAGTTTCTTTGTCTTTCGCTGTTAGTCCGAATCTTGAGGGAACTCGGTGGACATGTTCAATTATGACAGGTAAAAAGCCGAGGTGTTTGGCTACAGCTTCTCGAACGCCAGCTGGGGAGAGTTGACGCCATTCGTGATCTTTGTCAAGTCTTAGGAAGAGTCTCTCGTCTTGTCGGGGAGAGGCTACTGTTTTCGCTGGTGCTCGGGAAGAGAGGGCCGCGTAGATAGCGCGCGACCAAAGTTAGCAGGTCCAGAGGAGATTTGTTGTCCTCTTTTCGTAACTGTGGCCCATGATGATTTGGGACCTGGCTTTGCAGTCGTCGGTTCGAAAATCTGTACAGGTTATCTGCTGGTGGAACCAGCTGGAGGGTTTTCCCAAAAAGTGACGTTACTGGCTGGGCGAGGAGGGTTAAGAGGTAAGTTGGGTGAGAACCCCGGTCCCACTGTCATGAACTGCGCAACTGCTGCTCGAAATTGAGCCTCCATGGCGTCTACGTATTGTCTATTGCCTTCGTTGGTAAGAGCAGACAGGGCGTTTTCTACACCATTGATCGCAGCAGTGCACAAAGTAAGGTTTGAAGCAGTCCGTGCTGCTCGGCGCTCTTCGGCCTCAATCATTGAGCGGAGTTCGAGGGGTACTTGATCGGCCCTGGTTGGATTGCCACTGCTGCTTGTCGGTCGATTGGTGATCTTAACAGTATCTCTTGTCCCTGTTGCATTTTTCGGGACGACTGGAGAGACTTTCAGTATCTTACGCACTGCGGGACCTATCGGCTCGGCCTGTGTCGATTATACTTTCTTGGAGACATTCGTAGTCTCTGAGGGTGGGTTGGTGGGGGTTCCGGATGCGGGCCCTTGACCGACTAGCCTGAGATTTTCTGCATCAGTCATTTCAGTATCATTAGGGAAGGAGGACTTCCTCGGAGTAAAGGCCTCTGACGCAGGGGGAGCTTGAGAATATTGCGCGAGGCCTTGAGTTTTGGGTGCCCTACGGGCTCGTTCTCTCGCAGTCTCTGCTGCAGGTTGGTTCTTTTTGACCGCCGGCATGTCGGCCAAGCCTTGCGGCAGCGCACAAACGAGGAGAAGGGTTTTACGATAATTGGAGAAGAGGAGAGGAGGGGAAATTGGGCATTTAGTGACTCTAAGGAAGTTTTCTCGATGTTTGTTTGTAGTGGTTTTTATTCGTGCTATGTAGAGTCCAAGACTTTTATAACACTAGGGCTCCTCTCTGACCCAGGCCACACCTTTTACAGTGCTCCTATCCCCTCTTACCTTGAACCTAAGATCATTGATACATTGACCCATGACGAATAGCCATTTAGCTCAATAATTACCCGTAGAATTCAACCACCTTTTCTACGAAACCTTCTGCTCAAAAAAAATTGAAAATGAGCAGCCATGGAAACCGGTATGCGGGAAAAGGCCTCAAAAAATCCGCAACTCCAGCCAGGCAAGGCCTAGACACCAGAGTCATATGAGGTGCGTATTCCCATCTGTATCTCTATAATATCCCATCATCCAGATATCCTCCTTATACCGACACCGCCTGCGCTCAGATGGTGGTGCTCTTTCCTCGGGAGACAGTATAATGCCAGAATATCTGTAAACAGTGAGAATTCATCTTAGTAAAAAGGGCCAACTTAGTCTGATTCATCACCACAATAACGGGAGCTGGGTACGCCCCGGAAACTCATTTGGGTGACTTTTCCTCCGTGACCAAGTAATGCGTATTTCTGTTGGCTCTGAAGCTCCAGGTTCTTAGGGGACACCACGTACAGGTAGAAACGCCGTCTTCGTCTCCCTTAGTTTTGAGCGTCATTGCGGCTATTATCTCGTAATGATGTACAATAAATAATATCATTTTGCAATAAGTACTATCCCTACAGTATAGTATAGTACATGTACTAAAACTCATGTGAGGAGAAAGTTATTAAATAAGACGCGATATATTGAGAAACATTAATACAGTCGTCCCTCTCTAGCTTGATAGTGGGTCCCGGTATAAGTGTTGAAAATATTCAATGAAATTCAACCATTTATATTTGCAATACTTACCCCTGCTTGCAAAATGACCTGTAAGGGTAAGTGTTGCAAATATAAAAGTCCAAGTTACATTGAATATTTTCAACACTTATACCGTGACCCACTATCGAGTTAGAGAGGGACGACTGTAGTACGTTGCCACCCTATAATTTGTGCCAATAACGTACAAAATTAATTTCAGCGACTAACAAGCTCTATCCCTACTATGTCCCATACACTATGATATGGGTCATCGAAGGTCCCTGTGATCCCCGTCTGTCATTATTCATACCATTCAGTATATCTAACTGGGTGATACTACTTCAGTTCAAGCATGGCCCTGACACCAAGCCCTATACAAATGTGTACAGGACGAGATATAGAGTTCATATATTTTACGCGAATAGTAATTGTTAATCTATATTTTACTCATGTGTAGTGTCTCATACCTAATCAATGTTAAAAGCCGACGCTAATTTGTTTTGTTTTTTACGGGAATTGCAAGGTAATGAGTGACCTACAAATTTCACGTTAGCCACAAACGTTCTGTAGGGATGGATCACTGTATCTTACTACAGTAGAACCCCTCTTAGCTAATAGTGGGTCCCGGTATAAGTACTGAAGAGATTCATAGAAATTTTACCGTTTATATTTGCAATACTTACCCCTGCACCCAAAATGACTTGTAAGGATAAGTGTTGCAAATATAAAAGTTCAAGTTACAATGAATCTTTTTAACATTTATACCGGGACCCACTATTAGCTAAGAGGGGTTCTACTGTATCCCTTGAGACGAAAATAGAAAAAATTATACGAAACGTTTGTAATAAATCATCAGAAGTATATGTGGTTAAAAATATTAATGTTCTCTAATTCTTGATAAGCTGACGTCAAAGCAAGAAACACAGGTGAAATATTTGTGGATAGTTAATGTCGATAAATTAATTCTATTTCCCAAAAATCCTTCATGAAGTAAGTGACTCATACGAAGTGACGAAAACTCCAGTGAGAGCTTGACTCGATGTGAATTGGCAGAGCTAATTTTTTGCGGGATTCCGTCACATAAGAGGGGGTGGAACGTGGGGAGTGCCAGTGACGGTGACGCATTTTCATTTGAGTGGATACCGGCACTTCTCGTGTCTTAATTGGCAACAGATTCTATGACTGAAAGTAGCATTTGCAACATCTTTAGCGTTACCTTTTGCAAGCACATATTTTTGTGAACATACTGAAATTCAAGTTCTACACTGTGTCCTCGAACAGGAGATCCACAATCATAAAGCCTTTGATCTGGTTCAGAAAAAAGGCTTGAGGGTTCCCCCACCCGCTTATGTATTCTAAGGATGTAGAAGCATTTTGCATTTTGCAAAACTTTGCAATCAGATCGTTGAACTAGATCACGAAAGGTTTATTGCTACTGTGACGAGCGTCGGTGAGTCCAGAGAAATTCGGTCATAAAGGAGCTGTAACCAAACGATATTCTCACAGTACACAACACTTTGATGATTAATGGTGCACACAATACGTGGACCACAGCTGTGATCAACGGTTCACGAAAGATCAACAGGTCAGAGGGACAAGGGAGGGAACGAACTGTGCTGGCGAGACAACAAAAGAGTCAGACGAATCGACATCTCAAGTTCAGAATTCCGGGGGGCGAGAAGAAATTAATGATTAGAGAACACCGCTGGTCTCAAATCCATGTTGGAACTAGACGTAACGCGAGTTTTAATTCAGCTCACAGTGGTCCAGGCTTTCGAATCAGGCAGTGGAGCTCATCTCAAGAACGTCTTCCATGATCGGCGTGGTCTGGACCACCGCGGCGCTCAAGCACCAATGCGCAGAATCGCGAACATGGTTACGCAGATTCTTGTTAGACGCAAGCCATTAAATTTATTTTCCAGTTACACGCTCATTTTTTCTATCATGTCACAAGTTATTGCGATAGATAACCAGCATACGACAGAGTTGAGTGCGAGCATTAACCAACTTTCTCCCAACTTACAACCAAAAAGTACGACATTCACGCCGCATGCCGTACAGATCATAACGGATCAGAGACCAGTGAGACGAAATCTACATATGCGAAAAATCGACAGGACCAATTTAAATGCAAAGAGCAGAGCTTCAATTTACGTCCGCAACGAAAATCCCAATTACCGTGATCATTCAGTCGCGAAATCTGTGACGCTGGCTTCCATAAATTCGTCAGAGGATGACAACCCGACACTCACACCCAGTTCGACTGCGTGGCCCATACCTAGCCCTTTTGATGTGGGATTTAATAACAATATAACTTCCGGATGTCGTGAGTATATGGATCGTATGTTGGAAAGTGAGAGTTTCAAAGAATGTTTACCAATTTCAATGCTGCTCCAGGTATGTAATTAATACCCAACCAAGGGAGGCTCGTTAACTGCACTGGTTCTTCGATCCACTTCATTGACTAACTATGAAGTCCTAGAACTCAAACTCTTTTTTCCAGGCTTCCAAAAACGTGTTCAGAGTTATCTCACTCCTTGACAAATCCTGTAACGCTCCTGTCACAGCGTGTGCCGACCTTTTAAATTCGTACGCCTCCCAGCTGACAAGTCCTACGGCCTGCAAACCCGATTTCAGCCACCAAAATCCCCAAATCAGCTCTGCTCTGTTGGGACTCACGTCCTATCGCACTTTATACACCGCCACTTGCTTACATCCTTCGCAAACAAATATTATCAACACTGCCACATCTGCTGTTTTTCAGCCAAAATTACTACAAAAATCCAATTCTTACTGTTTTGCCGATGCTATAACTAATATTTCAAACCCAACTAATTCTTACATCTACTACTTGCCCCTCAATATAAGTCTCGTCGATAGTGCTGTCCCGACATGTAACACATGTTTAAAGTCAACAATGTCAGTGTTCCAGCAAGCAACCGCGAATCGCTCCGATGTCCTTTCAAACAATTATATCAAGGCTGCTAAGCAAATAAATCTCGTTTGTGGGCCCAAATTTGTCAATGAAAGCAAAGTACCTTCTATTGGAAGCTCGAACACAGGTCTTACAATCAACAGGCCACTACCTCTCATGTACTTACTTTGGATACTAATTGCCTGGCTGAAATTTTTAATTTAACGGTCCACCAGGAAACCGACTAATATCTCATTACGAAATGATAATTTGTGGCTGATGAGAAACTTGTACCATAAGGCCTCTATGGCTCGGCACTAAAGCAGATATCGGCCAGTTAAGTTCTAAAAACAAAACGGTATTGGCGTTGTATTAAGGGCAGATATGATCTTTGATTAAAAAGCGGTGGGGGCGTTATTGGTTTATCCTATCACGAACGTGATACTCATTTCTGGGCCTAAGATTATATTTATTTACTGTACTTTTTTTAATTATTTTTAGCTCTGGTTCACACTGTGGAAGGAAACCTTCCTTTGTTTCCACATTCATAAAAACGTTGCATATTTACGGTTACGGGAGAGTAGCTGTTAGAGCCTCTGGAATTGTTAAAAGAAAGGTCAGAATGAAACTGAATTCTTTTGTGTAATTTTACCGTCTATTGTTTCAAGAAAGTACTAAATTTGCACTCTCATCAAAGTGGCGAGAAAACAAAGACCTCAATCAGACGGACTCAAAATTTAATACTGAGTTTCTTTGGATTCAAGTAATAGCATCAAAAATGTTGGTGTGACCAAAGCCAGGATTCCAATCGCGGCTGTAAGAAGCGCGCAAGATCCCAAACTTCAGGTATCCGAAACCTCAATGGCCTATTATACTTATTACTATTCCCTAGGCAAACCTGTTTCCGCTACACTTAGTAATTGAAAAAGCACTAACCTGCCCACTGAATTTGTAGATATTTACAAAGTATGTCACAGAGCAAGACTCACGTGGATATGTCTTAAATTTTCGTAACAGAATAACTCATCATCATGGTAAATAGCCATCATCCTGCACTTCCAGCTCGCATAGCAGAAAAATTATGGCTGGAACAAGTTGGTCAAGCATGTGGCCAGTAATTTTGAGAGGTCTTTCCCAATCACCGTACGAAGTATTCTCTGGCTACTCTTAATATATCGAACCAAAAATCGATAGTATTGATCTACCTCAATCTCATCCACCTTTGTACTCCCCGATCTCTACACAAGCACAGGTTAACGATCTAGACGTGATAACCGCAGACCGACCAGTTCCTACACCACGGAAAAGTCCCTGAAACCACCGGCGAAAATACAGTCCGGCTCCTCTGGGCTCATCGACCGGCCCGATCGCAGAGGAACTCCACCGATATCAGTCGGCGGGTACCCATCTCCGTACTCCGGTTCCTTATCGCGACACTACCGAGAAAGGGGTGCTCCACCTGTCACCGAAGCCCCGTTGTTCAGAATATAGGTAATTGCATATGATCGTGCACCGCTGCACAACACAACACAGCGGCAATAGGGTGGAGAGATGTACGTTGAGGTATTTTCACTGTGATTGTGCTAGTGTGAAGCTGATCGTCGCAGCTAGAGTCTATCGTGTCGTCTGTTCGGACTGTCCGTCTGTTGGTGTGCTGTGGGACATCAGCATGCGACGTGTTCGGACCATCGCACGCGTTCTGCACGTCTCCCTTCGCGTGCTCCGCTAACTCTGGTACAGTAGAACCTGTCAAAACTCATAGTAGGCAGGGGGTTTAAGTGTTGTCAAAATTTAGTGGATTGTTAGTACGTACTTTGGCTACAATTACCCCGACAAGTCATTTTACGTGTTCAGGAAAGCATTACAAATATAAATCGTAAAATTTTAATGGATCTTTTCAATTATCATACCGGGTTCCACTATGGGGGGTTTTTTTTTTAAAGGATATTGTAGTCAGTCTAAAAGCTATGATAAATGATTTAAATATATTTTGTATTTTGAACTATTTTTCCCTGCGTCTGTGACTCCAGTGAACCCATACCCCTTTAGCACTTGCCTCAGCTTCAACCAGTGGTTCCGTTCCCAAGCGATTATTTCGCAGCAAAATACAGTTATTTTAATCCCTTTAATATTTCACAATGGGATTGGTGGCGTTTTTTTATTTTTTTATTTTTTTATTTTTTTATTTTTTTTATTTTTTTTATTTTTTTTATTTTTTTACACAATGCTGTAAATCCGACAACCCCAGCTGCTCTTGTTCGTACTCGCTTAGGCAAACCACCCAAGCTTGAAGACCGGGTAACCCCTGACGCCACAGTCCACACCCACGTGGAAGCGGTCAGTTGCCAGGGGATTTAGGGATTTTACCGTCGTGATTCAGCACCTTCTTGGCCCATGCGAGCGTGTGTGGTAGAGACGTATTATTCGAAGGAGACAGGTTTGACGTGAGGAACGCTCACACGCAGATATCATTCGCACATACCACGTCGAGGATACCGCCTTACGACACGCAACTGCTTCCGTAAACACCCACGACAGGGAAACGCGAGAACCCCCCATGGCTCTCGAAGTATGCTTTCATCATTCTCAGACTTCAGTATCAACGCGAGGGAAACGGTCGGAGGGTCTGCCGGGATACGAATCAGCTTTCTCTGATCTCACGTGGGCCTTGTGTCTAAGTGGCCCTGACTCTTCTTGGAAGAAGGGCTCGGACGGTGCGCCTCTGCATCCTTCTCCCCTAATTGGCAGTTCCTTCAGCTCTCGGACCGCAGTAACTCCTCAGCAACACGCGGTGGTGTTAACGGAGTCTGTCGGCATTAGCGCACCGTCACGAATACTCAGGAATATCTCCAAAGAAGCAGGGCTCAGGAGCAGAAAATTATCTACTCACCACTGTTGTTGAGTAGATATAAAACAGTTGTTGATCTTTTACTTTTAGGCATCAAGGGTGGACTGTTGAGAATGAGAAGAAGGTTGTCTAGTTTGACGAGACCAAATTCCATTCAAGGTGCAGCGATGGAATACAATAGACAGAGCGTAGAGAGAGGCAGATGAAATTGGGTGTTACGTTGAAACTCATTTTTATTCAAATTTTCTTGTCTTTGCAGATGTCAGCCGCTCTCTGTCATATCATTCACGGATGAAAGTTGAAAGCTCTCAGGATAAGCTCCGTATACTGTCCTATATCAAACGAGAGGCAAAATCCACCAAAATTAATACTTACCACGCTTGCACCGTTATAGTAAATTGGACTTTTACAGCCCAGAAGAATAAGGGCTAAATTTATATATGTACCAAAAACTAAGAATTTTCCCGTCATCTGGGATGTCACTTCTGTATTACCAGAAATTTGACCCGTGAATTTTTTAATGGCAATCAGACACAAGTGGTTTAATTTTGAATATGTCCTTTAAATCCGAAAAACAAACAAAAAATTACCGAGATCAATCCTGCATAAAAATGCGGATAGCATCAAATATTTGGCGCGTCATCTTGCTGGTAGTGTTAATATATGATAGTAATTCGACGGACTTGTGAAAGAAGTCTTCAAATTACACTTCATTATTCTTTGATGAAAATATTTTTGACTTGAATTTATGTTATCCTATCAGGTTACAGATACCTTAATTTGAAGAGCTTGCCAGTAAAAAAAGCTTCCGACGCTCAAGCTTCGTGGACTTAGACAACCGATAAAAATGCGGTCGACTGCGAGCGAAATATGTTGCAGGCATGACTATTCGCGGGTATTTTCTCGAGAAATATTATGGTCCGGGTGGCTACGGTGCTTGACTGCAAAGTACTTTCAGCTACATCATTGAGTGTGGATCGGATCAGGTGCGATTTCGTTTAGTGAGTAGTCGTCGGCCCGTAAACAACTTCGATTCGTGGCTGTTGTTTAAAAACAAAACACCTGCGCATGGGACAACGAGTATGTACCCAGACAGTGTTTCTGACGGAATGCGTGGCTCAGAAAAATTCTTCATGGCAGAAATAACGAGGATTACAACCATTCGACGTCCTCCAGTCATCAACTGCTCTGCACTCAAATTATCATAAGGTAGATCCCCCAACTTTACAACTTAATATGCCGTCAAGTTTTTACAAGATTGTAGAGCTTTCATCAATAGCTAAGTTTGGATCTCCCAATAATCAATTGGCGTCTAATTCTAAAACCTGGAGCCATCCGCTTGATATGTATTACATCACATGAATTCTATGTATATAATACCTGTAATAATGTTGCTCGAATTCCCTTGGACTACATCATCAGGAAGAAAAAAAAGGTCAGTAGTATTTCCAGCATGAGGGCTATTGGCAACGCCGGACGATTGATACCGATCTGTCATGCTTAGGGTATTTTAACTTAGCTTTGATACTCGTGGTGAGTTGGATCGGAACGAGCACATATGGCTCAACTCAAATCTTCCTTGGAGATTCGGATCAACCTTTGATATTCTCATTTAACCACCCAATCTATTGCTAGAACAATGGGGGACGAAGACGGCGTTTCTACCTGTACGTGGCGTCCCTAACGAACCAGAAGTTTATCTTCAGAGCCAACAGAAACACGCATTTCTTGGTCACGGAGGAAAAGTCACCCAGATGGGTTGCCGGGGCGTACCCAGCTCCTGTTATTGTGGTGATGAATCAGACTAAGTTGGCCCTTTTTACTAAGATGAATTCTCACTGTTTACAGATATTCTGGCATTATACTGTCTCCCGAGGAAAGAGCACCACCATCTGAGCGCAGGCGGTGTCGGTATAAGGAGGATATCTGGATGATGGGATATTATAGAGATACAGATGGGAATACGCACCTCATATGACTCTGGTGTCTAGGCCTTGCCTGGCTGGAGTTGCGGATTTTTTGAGGCCTTTTCCCGCATATCGGTTTCCATGGCTGCTCATTTTCCATTTTTTTTGAGCAGAAGGTTTCGTAGAAAAGGTGGTTGAATTCTACGGGTAATTATTGAGCTAAATGGCTATTCGTCATGGGTCAATGTATCAGTGATCTAGGTTCGAGGTAAAAGGGGATAGGAGCACTGTAAAAGGTGTGGCCTGGGTCAGAGAGGAGCCCTAGTGTTATAATAGTCTTGGACTCTACATAGCACGAATAAACAAAACTACTACTAATAAACACAATCACAAGAATGAACATCTAAAACCGAGAGCGCCGGCGAAAGACAACAAGGTCTTTAATGAAAGATTAAGCGATTGGATTGCCAGAGACGACAGATCCACTTTAATAATCGCCAGCTCTGTCAGCTCGATCCCTCGTACAGATAAATTACGGAAGTCTGTCGCCGCTCGTGATGCAACTACCGTCTGGAAAGAAGTTGCGAAGCTAAACTTTAACTCCGAAGGTATTTCCGCCACATCAATTCGGGCTAAATTTTATACAGTCAAATTTAGACCAGAAACTAAGAAGGGTACCGAATATTACGCATCTATTCAAAACACCTTCCGAGGATCAGATCGCCAGATCTCCGTGTTGGAAATTCTAGACAAGGCTCACCTCTCCATCGAGGATTTTCCTGCTGAGAAGACCAACTGGCACAATACGAGATTCCATATCGTGTACAACAAACTCGACCTACCTAACGCGTTTCGAATCCTTCTCGAAGCTGAAACACTAGCATAGACTCCGAATCAGTCTGCCAATCTCGTAGACAACCTTAACTAAAAAAATGATAAAAATAGATATCATGGCAATAGGGCTCGTGGTAGCTCTTGTGGAAGAAACGTGTTGGGTGTTAATAAAGACAGAAGCAACATTTAAGAACAGGGGGCATAGTTGCAAACTTACAAAATAACCGCGACAGGAGCTCTGGCGTTGATAAGAATGGGAATGAGAATTATTGCCTAAATTTTGATGGTAGTAGTAATGTCGGACGTAGAAATTGCGGGTCTCATCTCAGATAAGGTCACTGGCAAAATGATTCTTCTGCCTACAAAAGAGTACGCAGCCAATATTTGAAATCCAGGCCCAACTCAAATGGTGGGGATCACGCAAATATCATTCCAGGCAACCATGATAACCGTGACGATTACCACTGTCCCAACGAATATGCAACTGTGATAACAGAGACCGCGCCAATTTCTACGTATCAAAAAGAGCTCAGTTGGTAAATAGACTCTGGGGCAACGCTCCACTTCAGTGGAAAACTCGGAGACTTCTCAGGATTAAAGCGATGGTTATTCCCCAAATATGTGTCAACTGCCGATGGTAATCCGTGTCCATCTGATGGCTGTTACTATATAGTGTAACAGATCACTGCCGTCTGTGGTTAGACATATATTAGTCGGAGAGACATAATCCCGTGAATAGAAGTTGTTTATCCCTAGCTTGGAGACTTAGACTGTAACTCTTTTCAATAATATAGTAAAGTCCTTATCTATATCTAGCCTTACTGCTCCCGTAATCTAATAGCTATGGCATTTGTAAGATTGGAGACCTAATTTTAAAAGATGTTCGGTATGTTCCAGCATTCCTCGACATCAGATTGATCTCGGTTGACTTACTTTACAGGGACCAAATCAGTATGGTATTCAAAGACTGTAGAGCGACAGCCAGAAGGAAGCAAATAGTACTATTTGAAGCTCTAAGAGACAACCTACATCAGCTAATCGACAAACCAAGAAAATCAGAATCCACCCGACAAAATTCACTCTTAGCATTCCAGTTTGGCAGCACTGCAATATTACCACTACCAATCGATGAAGTGTCTCGGATTCCCTCTAATGATTCATAGTTATGGCGCTTCAGGCTAGCCCATGAAAATTACAAAGCAATATCACGGCTGCCAGATAAGCTACAAAAATCCAAAGCTATCAGCAAGGAGGAATGCATGCGAAGCGTGTCTGGCCGGTAAGATGAAAGAAACGTTTACGAAAAAGACCGATAGTCGAACATCCAGACTAGCTCGTAGACTACACGCTGATATCTCTGGCAAACCACCAACCTCAATTCGGGGGTATAACTATTTCCTGATAATAATTGATGATACTTCAAGATATGGATGGATACGACTTTTTCAGAATTAAAGCTCAGCAGAATTCCTGCCAGCCAGTAAAGAAATGTTAGCTCATTCACAATCAATCTATAGAGAAAGAGCAGCATTCTTTACTGCAGATAACGGAACGAAAGAATTGTGACAAGTATGGAAAGATTGGTGCAAATCAGTCGTAATTGAAGTGGAATCCTCACCGAGTTAGAAACAATTGTTAAATAAAGTCGCCGAACGAGCGATCGGGTTCTTTATTCAGCTAGCAAAATCAATGATATTTCATGCCGAATTAGATTGAAAGGCTTACTGGTGCTGTGCTATCAAGCACGCATTGTATATCCGAAATAGACTCCCGACCACTGCGTTACCTTTTGTACCAGAAGACACACGCCCTGGTTCCCATGTCATACCGATTTCATTATTTTCGGATAAAGCTATTTCTCCACAGATATTTCGCGTACTTGGATGTGGAGTTTTCCCATCCGCTTTCAGAGAAACTAAAATGGCACCATCTAAGTTAACTCAAACACAGAGACTAACTGGATATTCATAGGCATACAGAGCAACCCAATTTGGATTTTCCTATACAAGAAAACGGGGACAGAGAAACGCACATTCAACTGCCGTTTTAATGAATATGTCTTCTGCGGTATACTAAAACCAGGGGAGAGATATCATTTACATAAATTTACCAGACTCAACGATAGGATCTAAGAAAGTATGGGTTAAGATCTAGAAAGTCAACAAGGACTCAGATCCAATATCCAAAATAATAATGTAGAGTCATAGTCTATGACGGCTTGCTAGCCGATCTTTACCTGTAGCCTGCGATAACTCAGCGCAGGCTAGACACTCACGAGAGGAGCGGGTCGTTTTACAGTCCGAGCTTCGACTGGGAATAGTGCACTCACGGATGGTCACGGACTGTTGATCAGGTTATAAGAATCAAGTAGAATGTTCTACTATGTTGGAATCGTTCGCGATCCATCAGACAATCTTAGAGGTTGAAGGAATCTTCTAGTCTCCTAGAAGATTCTAGATGAAGAATGCAATCTTAATGAACCAGGCGTTACTGGGTTATGAGCTCCCTATATAAAAACTAGTTAAGTCACCCTGTTTATTTCTTTCCCATAAACGAGTTATAGAATACCATCTAATATCTGAAAATTCAGTACTTCGTCACTTGATCTGTGACATAGATTCAGACACTGATCTAGAAAGTCATAGACTTAGATCAACAAATAATAGAGTCAGAGAGGACTCGACCCAAGATCTGGAAAGTCAAGGACTTTGATCAATTGACAAAAGAGTCAACAAAGACTCCAGCCTAGATATAGAAAATAACCCTAATTTACAAATAGTTACTCGCTCTGAGAAAGTAGCCGGGCTAAATTCCAATCACGGGAGTACTAAAAGATTCGGAAATAGTGCCGCTTTAGTGAATGCTCTATAGATTGAGCATACCCAAGAATCAGCATATTCAAGAATCAGCGTCATTGGGGGCTCAGCTGTTCCATTCGAATCTCTGACTCTAGAGCAGGCACTTTCAGAAGAAAAACTAGCGTGGGAGGCATTATTAATTGATGAACTTCGCTCCTTACAAAGTAAAAAACTTTTGAAATCATTGAAAATAACCATAAATCCAAAAATGGTCGTAAACTTATCTCTTCTCACTAGATGTTGAGAAATAAATTTAACTCCGATGATTCAATCGCCCGAAGAAAGGCGAGAATTGAAGATAAAGTATGAAAAACATGGAATTGACTACTTCGAAATTTTTACCAATGTAATCCGATACGCCATCTTAAGAGCAATTCTGAATTATGCTGCTTTTCACGATTTAGAACTGGATCACCTCGACGTAGATACCGCATTCCTCAGTCTAACGTTCAAAGAAACTAACTACATGAAAATTCCGGAGTACTTCCATCTACCAGCACCGTTGATCAAGGGTGTCGAGAACAAATTCTATCTCAAACTTCAGAAGGCTTTATATGGACTCAAATAATCACCTAGAGAATAGTTTCCTGAGTTCAAGAAATTTTTTAACGAAATGCACTTTGAGCAAGGGGATGTAGACCCAAATATATTCATATCGTGACCAATGGGGGAGAAAGGAGAAAGAGTCTATATCTTCTTATTTGTTGTCAACATGCTCATTGTCAGCTCTCGGCCGCTTGTAGTAGACGTCAAACATAGGATCACGAAAAGATAAAAAAGTAAGAACCTAGGCCCAGTAGAAACCTTTTTCGGTTCCATGGTCAAAAAAATTTAGAAAACTGTACTTTAACAATACACCAGGAATTCTACGCTAGGAAACTATTGGAACGACTCGGGATGAGAAATTGTAATGGAGTCTCAATACTAATTGTATCCGAAATCGTACTTAAAGTAAAAAATCATGATGAGATTCTCGAGGATAAAAACGCAGCTCTCTGTAGACAATTCGCGGGTCCCACAATATATCTCGCAAATGGAACCCGACCAGATATTCCCTATGCGGTAGGCCAGTTGTCGAGATTTTTGGTGAAATCACGACGGTCTTTTCTGAATTACGCTAATCATCTTTTGAGGCATCTACAGCGAACTGCTCACTATAGAATAAACTATTCCTCGAATCACAGTGATAACAATACAAGCAATTTGCATCAGTCAAATGCGTTCGACATATATGCTGATGCTACATGGGGAACAGAAGATAGAAAATTTTTTCAAGGTTATCCCGTAGTCTACAACGGGGGAACAATCTCCTGAACCTCACAACTCCAGAAAGCGCCGCATTAAGCAGTCTGGAAGCAGAGATAATAGCTGCTAGTGAGGGAGCTAAGGACGCAGCTTGAATGGAAAAATTATGGCTGGATCTGCATCAAATTCGATGCGTCCCAACACTCTGGTGTGACAACGAATCGACAAAGGATTTCTGCGAGAATTCCGGTAACTTTCTGCAAAAGGCTAGGCATATTGAAATCCGTTACCTGTATATTAGGAACGACATGGCTCTAATGGATCGGCTAAAGGTTAGCAAAATTGTTGGAACAAAAAACTCGGCAGACATTCTGATGAAACAATTACCCCACAACCCATCAAGTTAACACCTGAAGGAACTTAGTGTTGGAGCTGTTAAGATTTGAAAGGTCCTAACTCAGAGCCTTGATGATAGCCAACAACTTGAAGTATGGTGCGGCCTGTCGTGATAGGAATAAAGGCGAGAAGGGATAAGCCAAGGGGTTAGACCATAGGTAATAGGTCAACAATACAGGAAATAAGGTATGGGCATCGTGAATGTTATTGGAAGCATCATCATATCAAGTTGAGGTCAAGAGTTAGCTATATGTACACGTATAATATCCCTATCCAAGCTAACCAATTCCCGTTAGGTCAACCCTAATACCATGAGCCCTCCACATTCCTAACGTTCCCAAATATTGATACAGGGTAATTAATATGCCCGGTGTTTGTGCAGATCGCTAACTACAAGTGAAATGTTAACAGGAGCATCTAACATTTTACAGAGTAGTGAATGTCAGCGTATGACAGAAGGTGTTACGGTAAAAGTTGAAAGATATGACACAAGACAAACATCATAGATACACCTGTATCGAGGCATATACATCTGCTGAGCTGAACTGCGGAGTTATCAATTCCCTGTAGATCTAGGCTGTGCGGCTAATTTGATTGTCTCAAAAATTAATGAGGTCTAGATGCATGTCGAAAGCAATACAGTAAAACTTCTGTAAGGCGATAGTGGATCCCGATTTAATTATTGAAAAGATTCATTTCAATTTTGCCGTGTATATTTGCGATACTTATCAATGCAGGTAGATTTGCGAATAGGGATAAGTATTGCAAATATACACGGCAAAATTGAAATGAATCTTTTCAATAATTAAATCGGGATCCACTATCGCCTTACAGAAGTTTTACTGTAGTACATTAGTGTCACGGTTCGGCTATTGGTGCTTGAGCGACATTACGCCTTAATGCAGTTTATATTTATCTATGAATGAGATAGAATCAACTATCTCTGACATCAACTGCTTATACGCCCTGCCTCCTATCTGTTCTTCTGGCTACCTATTCCCGAACATTCTCTCGATGTCCACAATAGATAGTTAGATGATATCAATCTTCGAGAATGTTCCATTTGAGCTAAATTAAATATGTGCTTCTGCCGATCGCTAGCGGGGGAAATTGCATTAGAGAACAGGGCTGCATAGAGCCCCACCTATGCTGATCCTATGCACTTATTATTATTATTATTAAATTTAGAGCCTATACTGAGTTTATAACTATGAAAGGCTATGTAACTATTTATAAACTTTACACATCTTTATACTGATCTATTATATGACTTTCGAATAGATATTGAGGACCATGTCCTTGCATATTACTTTGATATTTGGCATCTTGGCGTGTGGTTTACTACGTGAAATCCCCATTATCTTCTAGACGGTTCAGGTGCCATTTTATTGTGCTGATACCAGTTTCTTCCAAAAATTCCACCTTTTTTTCAATACCACGTACTGTATGAAGGAGTAATTGGAACGTTAGTGTATTACCATTCAGTTTTTCTTTTAATCTATGTCTTGCATCCTTATACTCTGGGCAGCTAAGTATTAAATGTTCCGGGGTTCCAATACTTCCGCACCTGCATTGGTTCGTAGTGCTATGTCTGTGTTGGTATAAATACTTTTTATTGTAACCGTGACCTAGTTTCAGTTGAAAAAGGGCACTGGCTATATCCCTCATAGTCCCTCGTGGAGTTAGGGGTTTTGATACAATTTTCCAGTCAAATTTACGGCGATATAATGCCCGGGATAGTCTAGGGTTATCATAATTTTTTCAAGATATTTGATCCATTGTTCCTTTCTCATGTTAGCAATTTGGATTTTAAAAGATAGAAAGCTCATCTCATTATTTAGAGGTTCGAGTTTCGATGTTTTTTTGGCAAGATCATCCGCTTTTTCATTGCCCCGTATGTCACTGTGGCCTGGAATCCATGAAATACTGATTTTGGCATCTTTTTCTTTAATTTTTTTTGCTGCTGCTATTGCTCTGATTTGACAGCCTTGTCCGGGAAGATCCGAGACCTTTGCAAGTCTATGTAGGGCTAATTGATTGTCTGAAAATATACGGAAACTATGTCCTGACCTTGCTTGAAGGCTAGCGTATTCGATTCCTTGGGTAATCCCTTCAAGCTCGCCGTTATAGACCGAGTTACCGTCTCCAATATTTATCGCAAGTTTTTCATTTATAATGCCTCTCTGGTCCGTAGCAACGACGCTGACCCCAACACCCTTACTATTTTCCGTATATGAAGCATTAGTATAAATGAATGTAGTCGTTTCTCAATTTGTATTGTAAATTTCTTCTTGATGGTGAGCTGCTACGATCTCTTTTGGGTTTCTTTCAATGTGTACGGTGAATGGTAGTTCTGTGCTCCATGGAGGGAAGATGAAATGTTTAATTTGTTCCGATCGGTTACCATCTGAGTGATTACCTATATATTTTTTTACCCGTTTTAATTGTGTGAGGTTTGGGACTAAAACATTCTGATTCATCTCATGGTTGACCGGGTGAGTTGGACTTAGATTGCTCAACCGAAAAGCATACTTCCGTGTTGCTGTATCTAGTCTTATTTGAGTTGGTGCTAGAGCGGCTTCGACCTCCATAGGTAGGATTGGTGCCGTTTTGAAGACGCCGAGAATTTTCCTCAAAGCCATATTCTGAATTCTTTGAAGCGCTCCACGCGCATAATCTTGTCCTTTCCACCATATTACTGATCCAAAATCAGATATATTTGTTACGCATGCTAAATATATTTGCCTATTAGCAATTGGGGAGAGACCACGATTGATGTTAGCAAGCCTGGTTATTCGATAGAATGTTTGGAGGGCTTGTGCAGCTCTTGTGTTAATGTGATATCGGAATTTGAGACTTGGGTCAAACCATATACCTAACCAGCGGACCAACTTTGTAGGAGCAATGACAGCGTCATCAGGTAGCCTTACACACCAAGTATCCGCTTTTTTTGATCTAATGAAGTGCATCAGTTTGGTCTTCGATAAATCAAATTGTATCGCATTTCGATTTCCTTTTGCAAATATTTTAGTAACCTCCCGTTCTAGTATTTTTGTGTTCTTTCTGAGGCTAGTAATTTTGTAGATATAGCAATATCATCCATGTACGATATACAACGAACATCTTGAGTTATGAATAGGTCTCTGATATAAATGAGGAATAATATCGGGGAGATAGGGCTCCCCTGTGGAATTCCAGTTTCTATACTTTTAAAGCTTTCTGTCTCGCCGTTGAATGAAAGTTGTAACATACGCTGATCTAGAAGGGAGGCAACCCACGATATTAGACTCGTCGGAAGTCTCAGTCTCTTCATTTGTTCTAATAACTGGTTCCGTGATACGTGATCGAAGGCTCCTTTAACGTCAAGGAAGAGTGTTGACGTAACACGCCGAATTTGTCGATTGGTTTCCACTTCGTTGGTTAAAAGCAGCGCTGCATCAACCACTGACTTTGTTAGTCTTCCCCCAATCTGCGTTGGGTCGAGTAGCTGAGATATTTCTGCTAAATAGCTTAGACGTTTTGCTAAAATTCTCTCACTGACTTTGCCTAGGCAGTTTAGAAGGGATATTACGCGGTACGCTTTGGGCCGGGAATAATCAGGCTTAGATGGTTTACGAAGAATAATTCCCTTGGCCTGTTTCCAGCAATTCGAATGATAGCCTGTATCAATTAATCTGGAGAATAATCTGAAAAAATATGGGGTATAGCATGGTAGGCTTGTGTGACAAGTTGTGGTGATATTCCATCTGGCCCTGGAGATTTACCTTTAATTTCCGCAGAGCAAGCCCTTTCAAGTTCAGATATACTTAAATTGGGCCATTCCCAGGCATCTGGTTCATAATTGTCCCAATTCGGATTTTCAGTAGTGGGAGGTGTGGGAAATAGAGTTGAGCGAAATACTTGACATTTTTCTTGAAAACTTTCATGCGTTGAGTCATCAGCTGCACGAATAGCAGGGATCCTTTTGTTCCTTGCATCTTTAGTATAAGCCATTGCTTTAAAGATGGACTTGGGGTCTTCTTACTCAAGAAATAAGTTCCAGTGATTAGTTTTTGCTTTTTTGACCTCTTCGAAATATTTATTTCGTATTTGGCGGTAACTCGCGTCTATTTCCTTATCCTGATTATTGGCTTTAAGAAGTTTCTGTTTACAGTTCATTTCTTTTCTGAGCTTAACAAGTTCTGGGCTCCACCAATGTTTGGCCTTTCGTGCAAGGTATGTTATAGGAATACTCATTTTGGCAGCATCTAGGATACAATCTGTAAGTTCTTGTGCCGCTTTGTCAAGGAATTGTGTTTCGCTATTTGGGCCCCAGACATGAAAATAAACTTCTCCTCTTGATCTGTATCTCATCCTATTACTAAGCTCTTTTAAATAGTAGCCTTGTTCTGACTTCTCAGAAATTAACTTAGTAAATTTATTCCAGTCAGCTTTATCTGTGTTAAATTTTTGTTCTTGATTAGCACCACCATTTATGTCGACTTCATAACTGACACAAAATTGTATTCCAAGGTGGTCAGATCCAATGTCTTCTATAATCTGCCAATCGTAATCTTTATGAGCCAATATCGATGATACCATCGTGAGATCGATTACTGTTGATTTGCTCATATTTGGCCGAAAGAAAGTTCCTTCCCCCGACACATTCAAAAGTTCCATGCAATTCTTCTCCATCCATTCAACAAGTCGTTCTGATGCGGGTGAAGTATTTGATTGAGGGTCCCACATTGGATGATGTAGGTTGAAATCACCGACAGCGATAGTTCTAGGTATGATTTTCCTTTGATATAGGAGCCTATCAACTGTTCGCCCTTGGTTATTTGCTTAGTCTTTTTGATTGTAAATATTCAAGAAGTGCATCTTTAGATTATTCTTTCTTATTTCAAGGACTTGGAAGTCAGGATCTTTTGGTGAATCCTTCGAAAGTTGAACTTGACTTTCAAGTGCCCTTGACAGGTAAATCAAGGTTCGAGGTCGGTAATGTGAGTCAAAATTTGGTAGAATTTGAATATAAGCAGAATGAGCTACTGATCTTGTCTTTGAGTAGCCATCGCTCTCAGGGTCGGAAGGGATTAGCCATGGTTCTTGGATCGCAATTAAATCAACTATATGTTCTACTGCATATTGCAACGCACTTTCGGTTGCTATTTGGCTTTTGTTGAGGTTAATGTGGAGAAATTTGATTTCAGTTGTGTCTGTCATTAAAGTTCGTCTTCTTTATCAGTTTTCTTTTGGATGGATTTAAATACTTCGCACACTTTGGATGAAGCAGCGTGGTTACCTGTGCAATTGATACATTTTGGTGCTAAGTGGGAGCAGCTTTTACCCTTAGTCTGGCATGCATTGCAATGATGCTGTTGGGTACTGTGACGGTCGCCGCACAAACCGCAACGAGGTTGTTTACGGCAGTAGGAACCCAAATGTCCGAAAGCTTGACAGTTATCGCATTGGGTTGTGGGAGCTACTGAGAAGAATTTGGTTACTCTGACGCTAATTCCAGCTATGTAAAGTCTGTTCCGTATCGCTTTGTTCGCTTCAGCTTCTGTGGCAAAAGCAATGGCAACAGAGCCAGCTTTTTTCACCTGTCGATTTTCTATTGTAGAAATCCAGTGGGGCATACCAATTGGATTCAGTCCCTTATTAAAAGTTGAGACTTCAATTTTGATCATTTCCATTCCGTTCTCATTTGGAAAGGCAGCCAGTGGGATTCCATGTGCTACTACTTTGTACCACGGTAAATCTTTCTGGGTGGTTGTATGTGGTATAATACTTTCCCAGACTTCTTTCTCTTGCAGGAAGAATTCGGCTGAGTAATCTTCAGTTGTCGTCACCGAAATATTGTTGTTTTTGTTTTGGCTACAACATTTACCACTGGTCCCTTTATTCCTTTGGCTGCAAATGCACTGTTTATAGTGTTCCGTGCCAATAATGGATTGATTTCGGTTTTTGTCCCTGGTTGTTGCATAAGGATAATTCTTCTATTAGTTTTTGTCTTGGGTTTTGATTTGTTTGTGTTTATTTTATTCTTCTTAGGATTACTCGCTTTGTTCCCAACGACTATCCAGTCTTGTGGCGTATTTGATTTGATGGCCCCATTACTAGCTACATTGGCCATTGACCGGCTTGGTTGCACTTGTTGTGTGTAATTTTCTGATTACTTTTTCTGGCTTGAATTTGTGGGCATATTAGGTACGACAGGTGTAGCTATTTTCTTTAGGTCCCCTGCCTTATTTTCTATTTGTCTAGTTGCTGTTTCGAGATTGGTTACTTGAGAAGCAATTATTTTTAATGCTTTGCTAAGGATTCCTTGCTCAGTATATTCTCTAAAAATCTCGAGTAGGTCAAGTAATCTCTCTTGTTCCATTCTATCTTTAGTCAAGCCGTAACCCATCACTAGAAGATCCCTAGCTTGGAGTATGGCTTCTTTGGTAGTTTTTGGTGTACTTGAGGCTATTTCTAAATTTTTTTCCGTATTGTGGCTCGATTTTTTTGACTGAGCGGTAGAAAGATCTTCATTGTTTTGTCCCATTTGTTCCAAATTTTCATTACGCTTAGGATTTGGGGGATTGCTAATGGCATCATTGTTTGGGTTAATGTAGTGAATTGACTTTTTTAACTCGTTTTGTTGTGTTGCATTTAATTTGTTTGGTAGTGGTGGAAAATCTTCCTCAGTATATGATTCAAATGGGTCAATAGCTGATGAATTTTCTGAAGGAATTTTATCCATATCAATTTCAGGGGATTCTGGGCTGTAGAGTGCTAATTGCGTATTATCTGAAATATCTACGAAATTGGTTGAAGTTGGGTCATACATGTCCTCATCAGGAATGTCGGGAGAACCACTTTCGTAAGTAATATGTGACATCTTGAGCGAATCATCCGCCCTTGCTACTAAATAGTACGCGTAAATGCCACTATTTGTGAATCTGGGACTTAGACAACAATACAAGAAGTAGGCTGATTAAAATTTCAATGTGTTGATGGATCCCATGCACTGTTCGCCTTTGATAATCATCACAGGCTACAGGTACACATCGGCTTATCAGCCGTCACAATTAGATGACAGAATGGGGGAGTGTCAAGAATTGCCGAGTCATCAAGTGTGTCTAGTCACACTCAACACAAATAATTTCCAGGATGAATAAATCATTTGACATCTTCCAACATGTAAATATTAGAAAATGTCAAATTTCTCACCTCTCACCCCAACCCTTAATATCACTTGTAGAACATACGCGATATGTACCACATGGCATGTCACGTGATATCATATCACATAAATTTATGTAAGTAAACAAATAAACGAATCTTCATGCTTATCGCACAACATCACTTAATAATGTGAACTTCAAGTATACATTACGTGATATACTAATTTCCAGTCGAAATATCCATACATCTCCGCAGAAAGAAAAATATCCAGTTACCACCGACACAACAGCAATTAAATATTGCAAACCTCATCCTGTGTGTACTGTTAAATGACAAGTATTATAAGTCGCAACACTATGCTCTTTCTACCATGCCTTGTAGTTCGCCATATAGCTACTGTCTACTCCGTCCAATCCCGGAAAATGGCGTTCAAAATAATCCTTCATACCATCTCAGACCTGCCCCATAGAATGAAGATTAGAAAAAGATGGTGGTTATTGGATAAGTGGGATGGAAATCTTTCGAGACTGTTGGAGCGCCCCAGTAACCACGTTTAACGGTGCATTGTCCTGTATCACCGAAATCCTTGGTAACTTGAAAGCCTTTGTTTCAAAGAGGCTTGCTACGCTTTGACGATAGGAATCAAAAGTAATAAATCTCCATCCTTTCTCCCCGAATAAGTAAGAGCCTTCCTCTCTGCGAAACAACCCTAAAGTATCTACCCAAGAATTTTCGTTACCTTCCCCTCCACTCAGGAGTGGTCGACTTCTTCTCCAACCTCGATTCGGGAGTTAGTCCGATAGTCGAACAACTTCAGATTTACGAATCTGGCTTGACGGGCTATCCAGTCTCTGCTATGCTTGTCATTCGTGACTTGAGCCTCCTTTGTGAGGACGATGATATTGAGGAGCTCAGTGAGGCAACTTTGGCTGTCAATAAAATCAGAAAATAAAGCACATCAATGGGTATTAGAAATGGAAGTTGGAAACGCAACTTGTAAGAGTTGCTATGAGTTAATTCACTAAGGACGTCGAAGGAAAAAGAAGAGTCTGTAATCGTGAAATAGAAAGTTGTCAATTGATTTCCATCAGATAGAGTGAACCAATTATACAAATGAGGATAAGCTGAAGACTTTTCAGGTTTGTCATGGTCCGAGTGTCACCTTGTTCCAACAGACAAGACTCATACTTATCACGTGTATCCATGGATCTCTACCGGATACTGTAAACCAGGAAGACTCATTTTAACAATGGGGATCAATAAATAAACGTCCGACAATCTGAGGCAATTTATTGTAAAGTTTATGTAAGTTGAGATCTAGTAGTGATTATGGGATCTAGAAGGTATTATACCCCTGAAACGAGGCCATGACAAGCAAGACAAAACCTACCGTTATTTTTCTGTTCATTTCAGTCTACGACAATTTCTAGACATGTAAGTCCCATGTGCCTACAGGCTAGAGATACCTATTTCTCAGGTTGTCTATCATTTCCTGTACCTCCGCCGCCGCCGCCTCTGTCAAACTGTGCTCCTCTCACAAGTCTTCATTCGAGTACTCACTTGGAGGGGCCCTTAGGCCATTATTATCTCTCCTCTCCAGCCAAAGAAATAAAGGTGATTAGCAGGTGTGTCGCAGCCGGGAAAAATTCGCCAAAACCCACCGGCGGCGAGACTCCCTAACCACCAAAATCGAGACTCAATCTGAAGATATCGCAACCCCTCTGAGTCGTTTGAAGAGGCTCTCTATCCGGGCGCTGGAGACCTGTGAATACCCAAGAGGTTTACTCTCTTCCGTCTTAGCTTCCCTTAACTCCTTCCGTTATTCATGCTTCGGGACAAGTCGCAGATCGTGATAGGTCGTTAGGAGAATCTGGGCCTAGTGTGAAAGCCGTAGAGTAGCCTAGTCTAGCCTCCATCTACGTTGCGGACTTTGGGATATCTGGGAGCTCGTGTCAGTTGCAGATCCTCCTGGCTGGTTATATCGAAGTAAAGGATATGAAAGGACAAACTGTTTACCTGGACGTAACACTGACCGGTTTACAACACTGAATGTCTTTTTCTTGCTGAGGCCTTCGGACCCAGTCTATGAGTTTACTGCAATCGGGTCGTTGTTAACATCAGTGACTCTTTTGGGGCTATTTCTATTTTTAGCAGTAAATTTCTTATTAAATACCATTTGATGCTAATAATAGAAACATGGCCAAAAGTATTTCCCTGATATGATCAACATTTAGAGTGTTTGAACGAAAACAAGACAAACAACGCTTTCGCTGTACACTCGAATTTAGACTTATGGAGGTACGACTGATGATAAAGGACCGTTGGCGGGGTTTAGGAAGGGGTATACGACCCTAGGAATAGGTGTTTTTAGCCTGAAGGCAGAGAGCGGGAATATTACACGTAAGGTGCCTTCCACATAAGAACTGGAGCTACCTGGATCAGCTACGGTTGCTACCTGAGAGGGCTAGCAACCGATCCGCGGTATCGTTTGTCTTCGTATCCACATGTGTAAATAAACATATCTGATTGATCGTGATGCGTCAACACAACGATTTAATATCATCGATAATTAACTAGATAGAGGATCATAAACAACGTAATATAATCGCTGCAAGAAATCTACATGTATAATCTCTGATTAGAAGTTCTGCAATTGGTACCTAACGTTTAAAATTTCCACTCTCTAGTGCGAAACGCTAACTAAAAAAATTTAGATCTCCGATCTCAATAATTTTGTCGTCCTCTGTTGCTTCTACGCCGCGCCAAGGCAGTTGGTTATGTCGACTGAGGCTTGCGCGTCAATGTTTAATAGATCGTACTATTACACTGGCAGTTAGCCTAATATTTGGAAGTTGAATAAAGGTCAACGCACTGTTAGACTGGTGTTCATGAATCTTATCACCGGCTACTTCAACATATCTTGCCTGCTGCTGCCATTCTTCTCTTCTTTGAAGAACTAGGTCATTTTTCACTACGTCAACTTTTGGTGCTGCAGGCGTTTTTTTGTGTTCTCTGGATTCGAAATTCTTCATGTTATCACATGATCCCTTTTTCATCGTGACAGTAGTCATTGCATGGGTTTCCCCTCTTCCGACAGCATCAATCTCATTTTTTTCAAGGAGATTGTTAAATTTTGCAGGATTAAATTTTGGGTTTTTAAATTTGACAGACACATTTTTTAATGGTGGTGTTTATCAACCGTGTATGTGAGTTTGGAGTTGAACGAATCCAAGGCGTATGAGCACTCTAGTGATTTGTTTACTTACATATATGGATACGAAGACCAATGGCACCGTGGATCGGTTGCTAGTCCTCTCAGGTAGCAAACGTAGCTGATCCAGGTAGCTTCAGTTCTTGTCTGGAATGCACCTTACGTTTAACGATTTAGCACCTTATATTTACCATTTTGGCACCTTACGTGTAACATTCCCGGCAGAGAGGGGCTACATGTCTGTCAATGGTTGTAGACTCAAATGGACAATAATTTCACAAATAAAAACTAAAAATCACGGCGCTTTTTGCGCCCCAGTCATAGATGACGAATATTCAGTGCACAACCTTATGGCCCTCAAAAAATTTGATTGCGGGTCGTCGTTGATTCCAAAATCAAGTCTTAAACTGTCTAAAGACGGTAAAAATATTGAGAGCCAATCAGACGGGTAAAACTTTATCTGGTGTCTCATCTTCTTCGAGGGGCTAACCTGTGACGTGGTACAACATTTATCCGCGATCATCTGCAGTCATCCAACTGATTTTATGCTACATGATATCCTTATTGCCAAACCAAATCAGCAAATATATGCCGCATGAAAAAAGTTTACATAAAGTTGCCGTCGCTTAATTGTTTTGTCTCGATAGCTGTAAAATTAAAAGGTCAGGATATATACAAGGCCAGTATTCGCAGTTACCAGGCAAGAGAGTTTCCGACCCGGCACCATGACGTTTAAGCAGCTATACCAGCAATAATGCCAAAAAAAATCACTTAACGACGGAGTTGACAAATTGTAATTATTGTCTTCAGCTTGGCAATGGCCGATTTGGAAAATTGTTAACATTGTTTGGAAGGGTCGTCAGACGACAGCGACAAACTTCGCTTACCCATCAACCACGTCAAACAACTTCAGAAGTGAAGCGAAAAAGTCTCAACTCGGTGGACACTCGCCATCTTAATTTTTATGAATTTTTGTTCGAAGCCAAAATTCATTGGTTGATACTGCGAGAACATGAACTACGATTGGAGTTATTCCTACGCTTTCGCAGGACTTGTTGCTACATTGTTAAATCGGTTGCTTCCTTCGATTGAGCAGAAGCAAGCTAACATTTCCTTCTGCAGTTGCTTCTTAGCTTCATTCAAAGTCAGTGTTTGGGGTAATATCCCCCCAAGTACGAAACGCAAGCCTTCTACGTCATAGACCAAGGTCGAAAAATCTGCAGGGTCTCTCGGCTTTTTACAGGTATCTCTGGGTAGCAACATAAAGCTCTCTCCCGCCTGTTATCTATGGTCGCACATGTGTGTTCTTTGTGAAACTCGGCAGTATAGCACATTAAGCGACCTGGCCTCGATCACGTCGATCCGACTTATGTAATCTAATATACGTTAAATGCTTCATATTTCTGGTCCGAAGTGTTAGAAACCAAGATTCAGAGGAAATGCCTTTGAGCATGGGAAAAATGAAGATTGTTGAAGATCAAAATCTTTTTCAGCCCCTTCTGTGTCAAAGCCTACTTCCCCGCTAGTCAGAAGCCGAGCTGTTAAAGTATTTTGGGGCCCAAATCAAACGCCATGGAGTCCCAAATCCAGGTTTCCGTACCCCTGTCACCCACCCGTATATGACTTGAAACTACTTTAGTTTACACGGCGTTGTGCAGAGACCTTCGATCTTTACAGCCTAATTTAATGTCCGTAGAGCAATATGACGAGGTGAATTACCTTTGATTTATTTTGCCTCTAAATTAGTGCATAAAGCCGGCGGGTCTGTACACTAGTATGAATGCCGGGAAAGTATTGCTTACTGAAGAGAAGAGAGCCGTATCATGTGACTTCAAAAATATCAGTGTTTATAGGCAGGTTTTTCAATCAAATCATTCATCTTCCGGCTCATCTCTTTTTCAAGTTCTTTCGTTGGAGTCGGATATAAATTTTAAAACATGGACATAGTGCAGGATATTCTGAATTCTATTGATTACTGGATCGCCAGGAGCACGTTTGGTAGGGTCTTCCGATTTCATGGCTCTGGACATGTATGTTTTGTCCTCGGTGCGAGTATATCGTCTACTGACATCTCAAAGAAAAAAGAACTCGGTAAATCCAAATTTTCAACAGAAGTCCGAGCTGGCATGACAACTTTTTTCACCATGGCGTACATAATTGCTGTCAATGTAATTGCCATGAGATAATTTATCCACCAAGAAGTTTATACTGATTTGTTAGTCTTCTATCCTGGCTGAAAGTGGTGCGACATGTGTCTGTGTCCCTACAATTGATGACAAATACTGTGATCGAAGTGCCGAATATAACATCTGCTTGAGAGGTACGTTTGCGGTGAAAAGAGTTCTCGAGAATAGGGAATTGATGACAAGACTGACTTAACTAGATGTTAAGAAAGATTTCATTACGGCTACTGCTGCCGTGGCTGGAATCGGTTCATTTGCATTTGGTTTCCTCACAAATCTTCCAATTGCTCTTGCGTAAGGTCTGGCATTCGATATTTATCCCCTTTAGCTAATAAAATTTAGGCCTGGGATGGGATTGAATGCTTACTTTACGTACCAAGTAGTCGGATATCATGGCAGTGGAAACGTATCATATAGATTGGCTCTAACCGCAGTCTTTGTGGAAGGTTTTATTTTCCTAGGGATTTCTTTGCTCGGTTTACGGCAATGGTTAGTAAAAATAATTCCGCACTCGATTAAGGTTGCTAGTGGTGTTGGGATTGGACTGTTTCTCACAGAGATCGGCATGTCTCATTCTGGTATTGGTTTGATCACTGGGTCAACTGTCACCCCGACTGAACTTGCCGGATGTCTTCCTGAATATATCGGTCCGAATGGAACTTGTGAAAGCCATAAAATGACCAATCCAACAGTGAGATGACATGATAACTATGCTTTCAAAGCGGCTAACCGAGGTATAGGTATGGATTGGCATCATTTGTGGAGGTTTTCTGACGGCGTTTCTCATGTCATTAAAAGTCAAGTCTGCTATGATTATTGGCATTGTCGTAGTGTCGATTATATCTTGGCCGTATTTCTTCCCGTACACTACTTGTTTTTGAGCTAACGTTTACTAGTCGTGATACTTCATTTACATATTTTCCGCGCACCCCTGAAGGAGATGCTCTCTTCGATTTTTTCAAACAGATTATCGCATTTCACCCTATCAAACATACTCTTGCCGCACAGGACTGGAATGTTGATATGGTGAGTGGCCATTTTGCCTTGGCGCTTTTCACTTTCCTGTATGTCGACATTCTTGATGCAACTGCAACGCTTCATTCTATGGCGCGTTTCTCTGGGGTAGTCAATAATGAGACCTGTGATTTCCCACGTTCCACGCTTGCTTACTGCACCGACGCCATGACAATTACTGTGGGCTCACTCTTTGGCTGCTCTCCTGTCACGGCGTTTATCGAATCTGGTGCAGGTATAATTTTAGGTGGAAGAACTGGCTTAACTTCTATTGTGACGGGTATGTGTTTCCTCCTGTCCATTTTCTTCGCGCCGTTATTCGCTTCGATCCCACCATGGGCAACAGGCTGCACGTTGATTCTCGTGGGATGTATGATGATGGTACAAGTCACTGAAGTGAATTGGTCCTACATCGGCGACGCTCTCCCAGCATTTATCACGATCGTAGCCATGCCCTTTACATACTCGGTGGCATATGGTCTCATTGCCGGCTTGTTCTGCTACACGGTTCTTAACGGCATGATATACATCATGAAAACGCTATCAAGAGGGCTAATTCAGCCTCATAATATGGAAGACGCTGAAAATTGGGCTCGTAGAGCCAGTATGCATCCTCCCTGGTTTGTGCGGATGCTGCAAAAGAAGCTGTGGGATCGCGACTGGTTGGATGACGAAACACGGAGTTTAAGCGCTGCAACTGAAGCCAGCGAGAAGGAGCTAGTTGAGGGGCCAAATTTACATAGATGAAGTTACTTGACACTTGGCGTTTAGTCGGCTTGTATGATAATGACCGTTGTCTTTTCGAAGGTGCAGCCCTGATTATGGCTCGGCGGGAGTTTTTGTTGGGATACATACTTATGCGGGGCGGAGTTGATTTACTACATTGCATGCCTTTATGTAAATTTTAATACACGTCCATGAAGTAGACTGAATCAAAGATTTTGTTGACAGCTTTTCCATCAATAATGCTCGCCGACCTAGTTTTCACTCTGATGTATTTTCTATCGACCCGGATCGTTAGAGATATTAAGCAGCACTTGTTCTAATAAATTATACCGGCGTTCGAGGGACTTCTTCGACCAGGAAGTAACCCATGTCGGTTTGATGGAATGTAGATCTCCACCGAAAAATCATGTGGAACTTAAAGTTACTGGTGTCTAGAAACAATACCAACACATCATCGGGGATGTCTATCAACATTTTCTCATGTATCTCAAACCTTATTCTAGCGAAAAAATCGTACACATCGATGCTAGCGCTAGCAATGCGATGCGAATAAATCATCATCGCACAACTCATCCAACGCTGAAGATGAGAGCGAGGTGGATATCTTACTCACGATGTGCAATATGGTTTATTTTAGACATCGACGGCCACATCAAATCTCATTAGATCAGCCATCTCTATTCTGGCAATTCATGTAGATCCATCGTAGCTGCATCCTGATAGCTCGGCCGCAAAGTATCCAGGTACGGTAAAGTTGTGTAATAGGGAGTATATATCGCGAATGATGTATTCTCGGCGAATCATCTCGCTGCGACTTCGTAAATGGACCCTGTGCGAGGAAATTTAGCGCTATGGTGTCGGAACTTTGTTCCCCGCCCTCATGAAAATGTCAAAACACCACATTTTCAAAAAAAACAACCTCTACAAGCCTTCAATTACAAAGAGCTGGCGTGAATCGATAGATAACCATTAGATGAACAAATAGATGCAGGGATTAAGCAATCAACGCGAGCGACGCGGACTTATTATTGTTACAAGTGGGACCTATTTTGGTGAGGGAAAAAAATTGGACCCCCAGCGCCACATAGAGCAGCCAATGAGATCGCACCAAATATGGTTATGTAACCCCAAATTCTCACAGATTGACAACGGCAAAATGTGCCATAAACATGATTAACATGTCCTTCGGGCTACTAACTATCCTCCCCAACTGTGTAGAGCTTATGATGCGTGCTTCTGAGTTTCAACTCTGTCGAACCAAAATCAATCCCTTGTCGATACAACTTTATCTTTCTCCAGCATCTGTGGTAGTTTACCGAGATCGTGCTGTTGGACACACTCGCCAAGATGAGAGGCAGCTGTATGCGAAGGTAATCGATATTGTACTCGCACATCATTCGCGCATTCTGCTTACACCCACACCAGTAGTGCTCTATGTGGTTCAGTTCACAGTGGTACTAAGGATAGTATAGAACCCTGTGATACCGTCCATTTGAGGAACTTAGCACAGCTTCCTCGATTGCGTTCTTTTGCTGTGAGAAGTCATCCTGCACAGACAAGAGACGCTTGGCGCAACAACCTACCCCAAAGTCATTAGATATTTTGATACATTGCTTATATTAACTTGATGTAGGTTTGTAATTTGGATAACTTACTACAGGTGGAGCATCATGGAGGGAGGGCCTCATAGTCACTACACTTTCCCACAACATGCGAGCAGATATCGCAAAGCTTCTCTGCGATGCAAGTGCATCGTTGCTCTCGACCACAACAAAAATCACACCGACGAGCTCTGGAGTAGTTTGGGTGACTATGTCGAATAGGCCCTTTGTAGGAGTCGCAGGTTTGTTTCTTGGTGCAGCTTTTGCAAGCCGCCATAACTTCACGGTTATCACATCGCGGCTTAGGACATTCCAGAATCATTCCGCCTTCTGGCCAAAACCCGCGTTCCAGCAGCTCTTGGCTATGTTGAGAGAGGGTGGGACTCGACAGGCACATCGTCATGCATCGTGGAAGATGATAAATTCAAGTCACGTTGACGATTGAACAATGCATTGATATTGAAAGACTTTGCAGCCTCAGATTGCAATTCTTTTGCATGTTTTCTAGCTCTCTTGCCAGCTGAACGAGATCCGTTGCCATAACTTCCCCTCAAACGCTTGTCAGCATCTGCAGCCCACGACAGTGTTCTATTCCCTTGGGTGTTCGTCTCGGTTTAAATCTCAACATCATCTGCACCGGCTTGTTAGATTTCTTTCAAGGCTTGCCGCTTGCGACTCATGATTTACTAGACATACCTTCATGGTCCATGTCCGAGTCTCCACCCAAGTCCTCAACTTCAGTATCCGTATTGCATTCTTCGGCGTCAGAGTCCCAGAACCAGACTCCATTATTCTCTTCTCCTAGGATTTCTCCACCAGAGTCTTCTCTAGTACTGCTGATGATTGAACTTTCTGGATCTAAAAGGCGAGGAGGTGAGCTTTCAGAAGTAGTTGTCTGCGTTCTGACGTGTCGGTTCGTGTCTTGTCCTCGACAAATACGCTTCATATACGCTTTGCGTGCCCTTGATACCATGATGAATTCTGCGTGGTTAACAAGTGTAGGTAGTTACAAGTAATGGAAGCTCTGTGTGACGGGCTGTGCCCGGTAGGTTATGGCTGGGCAAATCAACTTGGCCCATCCGTTTACCTGGTCGTGGCGCGACGCGTTTACGCGTAAGCGAGGGTCAGGGGTACTCCCTGCTATGACTACTAGAACTTTCGAGAAGTCTCCAGAAGAGTCGAGAGTACTCCGGATGATTCTATCCCAAGAGTAATTAATGATGAGGAGTTAAGGAAAGAACCTTCTAGTGGTAAGGGGAAAACTATAAATATCAGTATTCTAGACCAGATAGATTCCCTCTCCAGTTATAATATTAACTTATTTTGTGGTATTGCTTTCGTGCAGTGACCGTTTGCATTAATCCTTAACACTCTGCAACGGATGGTAACTGATATCACGGCTTGAAAAACTTATCTTGAGTAGCTATGTACTTAGAGAGGTAGGTATCATATGATGATTGAACAAAAAAGATCGCGACAAACTCGAAACATCACGTCCCAGGACGAGTCTATCAGACAGTGGTACCACAGGCAATTAACCATGAAATTCGGAATCATAGATGCTTCCCAATTAGAGCTAGCGTCTTCTAATCGGAACTAGTGCGGCCGCGAGCATCCACTAGCGCACAGATTAAGCGAGGACTGAATGAACCCCGAGGGCGGGGAACAAAGTTCCGAGGCCATAGGTCGATCGGTCTTGCCGTTGATATCTGTAGGGATTATAAGGGTTGGCGCTAAAAGTTACGTTTTTTGGTTGTTTCCTGTCTAAGCCCGCTTTATGGTTCCTTTCCGTGGATATAAGTAGCCTGCTGCCGATAAATCGTTCTGTGCAGGTTTTACTTACTGTCTTTAAGATTTATCAAATAATCTTAATAAGCCGCAATATTAGTTCGTACTATTGCCTAGTTAACCTTCGTTACCTTTACGCCCTTTTATCTCACGAACATCCACCGTGTTCTTATTCAGCCGCTGTTTCCTCTTGCCCTCTGCTTACTTACGTCGATCGTCGCTTCTAGTCCTCTCTTCCGGTGTAACACTTGTTCACTCTTAGCATCAGCTCTTCGCCGTCTTTGCCACTGGCATCTAGCCCTATCTCGCCCAACTCTGCACCTCCCTAAATCGGCGCCCGATAGCATCCATTTCTAATAGTAGCTCGCTTGCCTTTCCAGGGCGCTCATACCATCGGGCATTCACAAATTTTTCATCTTTTTGATTCTTTCAGCGATGCACTCACATTTAGTCCAAGCAGTTGTTACTATTCCCTGTAGTAGTAAGTCATTTTTTTCGTGCCATGTTTTGTAGGAGATTATGTTTTGTAGGAGATTAAGTTTTCTGCAGATAACCAGTCTTCGGTTCTGCTGTTAACATGAAAAGCTTCACTTTGGCGTTCAGTGCTCTCGTCATAGTTGAAAGTGGTTGAAGATGCAATTTACGCAGCAAAATTTTTCTTTTGCCAGATATTTCTACCACATTAGGCCCTTGTTCAGGGTTTGTAGGACTTAATATTTAAGACTAGTCCATAACATTTGATTGCAACGATATCAAGCTTTAATCTAATTTCAAATCATCTAATCGCTGATACTTAAGTAATGAGGCTAAAAATTCAAGCCTAAGCCAGCAATGGTATGGCAAAACTGTCACGACACAGTGTTTATGGCCTAAGGCAAAAGTATATTTGCCGCATAAGGTTATTCGGGTCTCGGTCGTTGCCCCCGAATGTACATGTGCTGAGGATACAATAAGTCCGGCACTTCGGCTCAAATTCAAGTCAGTGGACTTGCGTTACATCTGATGAACATATGTTTGACTATACTATTAAATTTCACGCTTGCCACGTTGTCTATTGTTGGGGGATCAAGCCAAAATGGTAGGACGATCGTAATGGATAAGAAGCAGGTCATGTTCTATAATTATTCCGGCTTTGCAATTTATTTCATTTTATGTTTCTTCAGCTCGTTTTTTGATCTTGCCTCGGAAGATGGCACTTCGCATCAAACTTCATCTACGCCGTAATAAAAACTGTGAAAGGGCATTTGTGAAGGGTGAAATGAAGCGATTTTGCAAACGCGAATTTTTTTAGACAAATGTATTTCGTTGTCGCTGAATCAATTGTCTGAGCCACTAGGAAATATCTGTAGGTTATCTTTACTCTTAGCACTCAGGCCTGATTGATGTGCATCATGAATCAAGATGTAATTCCTGGATTTAGTACAAATGTGACGATTATCCTGGGCCACTAGGATTGTTTGGGTTGAGTCTTGATCTTGGGTAATAAATGCGTGTTGATTCAGTAAATTTCGAACAAGCTCCAAGGTTTCACTAATGCTAGGGATTTTATCGACACATACAGCGCCCAAGCTCATCAAAGATATTCGATAGTATCACTGGGATAGCTATGATAGAAGCTTAGGGCGTGGATACGAGCGCATGTCATCACCAAGCTTTGACAAGAGTACACTTAATCTCGATGAATATTTTGGTATGCTTTCTAATTGGCGCCATGTAGGCACCGGCAGATCAGAACTCCATTTCACTATATTCGGCGTGCAATTTTCCTTCAACACAGTACATTTTCGCTGAGGGGTAGAAGAAAAGCTTCTTCAATTTCGTTGTATTCCGAAGTCTATGGTAGTGACCGTATCGCAAGTATCCACTGGGCTCCGTGACACCAAGCACCACAGTAGTAGACGTCGAAGATGGTTTGATGCACCCGAGGGTAGCTCTATTTGGCTGGAAAGAGTGCACAGAAATCCTTGAAAAAAAAGGCGTATCTTGAAATCTCGGCAGGGAAACTGGGACGCGTTCTTGATCCTCACTAACGGATTCTGACACAGCGCGCTGTTGCTCGTCGACTCCCAGCCAACCACCCACAGCGTCATCTGTATCCTCCACCAACACAACACCGACCAGAGGAGTATCAGTCAATATGAATACCGTAGGTATCATATTTCGTAGTCGTCATGCGAAAGTGCTCTGTGTGAAATATTGATCAGCAATCACTTCATTTTTGCACACACCTCACGCAGTCACTAGAGTCGCGACACTCCAGGACGCTCAGTCACGTAGATGTATGCTCTTGGGATATCTTCAGACCTTACAGCGACGGCCCTAGATGTTTATGGAATCAGCCCGAATTCAAAATGCAGAAGAAGAATGAGAAAATCGGCTTATCGCATTGTACAATAGTAACATATAGAACTGAAAATAAAGAAGCATTCGAGTTTTTGAAGGTTTCCGTAAAACCTGACGCTTCGAGTCCGCGAGGCTACAATACAATATTGATGCTTTATAGTGGTTTACAGTTGAGGGGTGCTTTTCCCTGCGGTGGGTATTCACGGAAGAGGGTACATGTCGTAAGGCGTTATTCTCGTAGTGGTATCTGCAAATGAAATCTGAGTATGAGTGTTCCAAACGTCAAACAGAGTTATTCTGCGTCACATACATGTCTTCCGTAATCATTCGCGTCATAGCCTCAGGATGCATACGCAAAAATGATTTAAAAAAAAAAAGTTGAGGGGTGGAGTTTAAAAGGCATTTCCAAATATTAGGTAGGGCTCCTTGTCTAGTTCGATAGAAGTATGATTTATAGGTCTGACGGTGGCACATAACGTTCGTACGTAGCATCTGGCGAGGAAATCGCAATGGATCATTTGACTAGATCTTAGAGGCTTTGTTTAAAAATAAGGGCAAAATGAATGAGACTTGTTTAAATTTCAACACGAAGTTGTCCTGCGACAGTTTTTACAAACAACCACTTGAAAGTCACGAATCATAAGATCAAATCCTTTCAAATCCAAAACATTAGGGGAGCTGAACTGCAGTTCCCGCATTCCCTATACAATCAAATATCTATCTTCAACCCTCTTCGGATTGAAAGATGGGACGAAGTGTTGATTTTCGGTTGACATGGCTTCTTCTATCATCAATAAGGCAATGTTGAATGATGGGTACTTTAAGATTGTGAGTTTAGTATATACCACCAAATATTTACGCTGCTTAAAATTTGCAACAAGTGCAGTACTTAAGGGGGATTATAGATCTGTTCCACATTGCCATAGGTACATGTGTGGGCAAAGTGAAGTTTTGGTATCACTTCGTTGCAGAAGTGACAAATCCATGGGATTGGTTTGGTAGTCACCGATCTTAGGCGTTAGACTCAATATGATATCTGTGTATTTTGAAGCCGGCTTGCGGAACTCACCTCAGTTGCTATTTGTTGTAGTTGATTGTATCAGGTTTGTTAGAGGCCACTAACATAAGAGCACATCTCAGGGGCTGCAAGGTGCCTGATTTCGAATTATGTTCCAAGATCATATTTGGGTGTGAGTACCCCTCAGATAATGTTGAGTCGTCGCTCTATATATCGTTCCAGTGTCATTTGTGTCATAGCCTTTGAGCTACAGACGCAAGAATGAATAAAGTAAAGACAATCGGAAGAGCACATCAAACCATTTATACACTACAGTGACTTATCTAATCATGTTCTGACTGTTTTTAAGAGTTTAGTGAACGGTTTCCGTGAGAAAATAATAGGCGGTATCAAACCTTGATGTTCTCATCAATAACTGTAATACAATTCTTCCTCGTAGACAGTCAGTTTCTATGTCAATTCTGATATTTTTAATGACTTTAGATCCTACTTTGCCTTCAACTTTCGTGTCCGAGTTATTCAATCGGAGATGCGGCATTGATTGGACATTAAAAAAAAGAAAAATTAGGGTCGATCACTACGTAATAAGCAATAACAATAATGTCAAATGATAAATGGGGCCAGTTAGAGTTCGAAAAGCCTCTGAAGTTTCTTTTAATGTCTAATCAAACAGCACTCGTACATAACACAGAGCTGCGATATCTTGAGTTACCTATTTTCCGCAACCGTCATCATAATTTTTTGACGACCTGAATCGGTAGTAGATGGCCGATATATTTATACAATTATCGTTTTAATTGCGGTTGTCAATCGCACGAAGGCCATCTTGTTGATATCCTGCACTCATGTTGCCTTCTATCAAAAGTTTCTGTTGATGCTCTTCAACTGAATCTTGGGTTATACGACAGCTACAATTAAAGAATCCAGGCTTAATCAAGATCTACCATGTATGGTTTATTCTCGAGGGTTAAACCCGTCCTAAAATTCATGTCAGCAATGTTCTCAATGATCAGCATGAAGCCAGCAGTGGTGTTCTTTGATCCATTGTGATGCAAAAATGAAACTCAAAAATGCGTGATCTGAGTTTATTATCAAAAACTTCAGCTTTAGGACCTACATGACGCTCAAATGGCTGTAAAAAGAAGAAAAATACTCAACTCGGCCAACCTTATCGTCTGCTCACTTTACAAACGGATTTAAAGAGAAACCCTGGTAGTTCAAACTCTCATCCGCCCTCAGATTTTTTTCCAGCTCTTTCTCAGATAATATTATGCTCCATCACTTACTGGATCTAACATGAATGAGTTATTGCTTGATTGTTGGCTAATTGTTGTTTTCCCGAACACTTTGGACGTTTCAATAAAAGATAAAATATAATTTGCTTGTGTCGGTTACACACTTTTTTAAAAAAAACTCAAAAAATTTCTCTGGTTTCAAGAACAAATTTCTTTTCGTATTGCTGGTCTCGGCTCTAATGAAGCTCTGAATAACCAATGTTTTCTTGGTCTTGTGATCTACTATTTTAATAATCATCTATCTTTCCAATTTATCAGTGCCGTGGTCAAATTTATATTCGGAAATTTTTGAGATTTAAATGTAATGATCAATATACAAACAGAATAAAATTTCGATGATGTATTATAGATAAAAATTCTTATCAAAGAAATCAAGTGATTTTTCGCATTCAACTACATTAATGGTTAAAGTTGACGTTTTATCTATGTCTATGAATTTAGATAATTATTCTTCATCTTGATCACAAATAGCTCTAGATTAAACAAGGAAATCATGCAGTTAAAACGTTGTGTGAACGTTTTTGGTTGATTATTGGTTACTCTAGCTGACTTCGATATATTTATCTACGCGAAACTTCGGGTCATCCACGTCGAAAAAAGATAACCTTTTAGTCTAGTCACAACCAAATGAGAATCAAGCCTCACCACTCCAAATGAGGATCGTTGAGCTTGAGATCGCAGACTTAAAACCAGTCGTGAATCTCAGTCTTAAACCTCAAAGCTAAGTGGGCTCTCATTTGGACCCGAATCACGTCGCAAGAATTTCAAGATAGGTGGTGTAAATAAGATGGACGGCTCAATAAGCTCAACAATCATGACTGATAAACATTACATGAGCTTAAGTTTGATTGAAAGAATAGGATCTGTATTATCTTTGACTGGTACAATGTTTATTGTCGTCACATTTCTGCGCTCTAAGCTCTTTCACAAGCCTATTAACCGTCTTATCTTTTACGCCTCAATCGGTAACTTGGCATCAAATGTAGCAACACTTATCTCAAGATCTGCAATGGATTCGACACTTTTTGATGGGGCTCTTTGCCAGGCTCAGGCATTCCTGATTCAAATGTAAGTCATCTATTTTGCCGGTAATCGTCTCCAAGTCAACTCAAACCACTAAAATAATTCAGGTTTATGCCGGCCGATGTCCTTTGGGCACTTGCGATGTCTCTAAATGTATACTTCACATTTTATTGGCACTACAATGCTACTGATCTCAAAGGACTAGAAATCTACTACCTTCTCGCTTGTTATGGCTTGCCCTTTATCCCTGCCTTATCTTTTCTGTTTATTTCAAACTCTGAAAAGGGCCGTGTTTATGGTGATGCTGTACTATGGTGCTGGATAGCTCCAGATTGGAATATATTTCGAATTGTAACTTTTTATGGAATTGTCTGGTAATTTGATAAGTAATGTGATCACCCTAGATACTAATTTATGTAGGATCGCAATTCTATTCAGCCTATCGATCTACATACGAGCCGGAAAAGATATATGGGCTAAGTGGCAACAGCTTCGAAATTATAGCGCTCCTATGCCATATCCAATTGTACTTGTGAAAGATCCATTTGAGAGTGAGCCGGCTGGACAGGTTTTAGTCAGCCACACAATTGAAATACACTCCGAAAACACAACAAGTATCAGTGATTTGGAATGTTCCAATCGCATTCAATCGGTAGCACTTGGTCAAGTTTCTCCTGATTACGCCATTGAAATTACCGCTGGCACAACCGAGAGCCAAAATACAAAATCCTCAGCTAATGCTCACAATACTCCAATCCGTCGCTATGCTACCATGGAGGCTAATCGAGCTATATGGTCCTACACTAAAGTCTCAGCTCTTTTTGTCGCTGCAATGATGATTACATGGATTCCTTCGTCTGCAAACCGAGTCTATAGCTTGATGTATCGCGGACAGGTCAATTTTACCTTGCATTATGTTTCGGCATTTGTTCTTCCTCTTCAAGGACTATGGAATGCGGTAATTTACGCCACAACTAGCTTGGAAGCCTGTCGTCATGACTGGAGGCGAATCAAGAGGGGCAAAGTACTAAGATTTGTGATCCATGCATTTGAATACAGTCTGAGAAATATCTTGCATATAACCCTAAGGAATGACCTCTTCAAGGACACAGAATCTATGGCAGAGCTTCCAAGCACGACAACAATGAGCACCTACCCAAGCACGACAAGTATCTAATCTCCTAGATAATGAACGCCTTTTTAAAACCAGAAATGAATGTGGTATTTAACTACATGAAAATGACAATCAGATAGCTAGTATGCTAGTAAAGCAGAGCTATCTAATAATAATCGCTCAATAATTCGTTTGGAGATCCTTTTTTACGTCAGCAATACCACGATACCAGGCTTTACTTTTACCAATCAATCTATTTCAGGCATTTCTGACGATTTCCTCACTAACCTGCCAAGTTATACTACTCGTTATTTTGTGTGAAGCAGAGAAATGAAGTATTTTATGGCACATAGATGCACACAAGGGTGACAGTTGAAGACCTAAAGTTATCTACCATTTTCAGATCGCATGGGACTACAATATCAGAAATTTTATATTTTATTGTCCTCAGAAATTGAGCACATACCTTGGCTATATTGTTTGGTACATGTGCCTACATTTACATCTATCATATTTTATATTTATACAACAATATTACACTAGTCTTGAGCCTGAATGAATTTTTCTATTTGGTAAAAAATCGCTTAAAGGCTTTTTGAAACCTTGATTCTTTTGGTACAGATGCCGATCTGGTACTCGTTTCTGCGGCCTAATCTTTTTGTTAACAGCCTAGCTAATTATCGAAACACTTTTCAAGAGTAGTTAAACAAAAGTATAATCCCAGCCCCTATTTCGTAGTCTCTTATAGCTAATGCATGTATACCTCTGAGCCTATATCCAAGGTCGATTTGGAATTCAATACTGCAGACAAATTTTCATTTATCCAAGTGGGAGATAGGACCGAAAAATTGAGTAAATTGATTTGTATGTACAGTATTTATTATATTAATTGATACTGCAAAACTAACATAATGCATACACATTTATGCACTATGTTCCGAAGCATCTCATCAGCGCTATAGACGTGTGACATTCTTTACAGGATACAGTGAGTAATACTCTAGCGACTTTTACTGGGCTGGCAAAGTCGAACTCTTCACCTTCACGCGGTGCCGGCTGTAAACGCTCAATATGTTCGCTGTAAAGTTGAGATAGCCAAGAGGAGTCGCATGTTAAGGATTAATGCAAACGGTCACTGCACGAAAGCAATACCACAAAGTAAGTTAATATTAAATCTATGGAGGAGTCTAATGAGGGCAGTAATAGCAATATTTATAAGTTCCCACCAGTTACTAGAATGTTCTTCCCGTTCCTCCGATTCATTGATATCCTTGAAGATAGAACCACCCGGAATACTCTTCTAGAAGTTTCTCACGAGTTCTAGCAATCACAGAAGTAAAGCCGCCGTCTATAAATAGTTATGCAGCGCGCATCTATTATGCACACCTATGCATAACACAAGGCCATGAGAAATGAACGGCATAAATGCGCTACGCCATAACACGTGACACGGATGGGCCACACCGAAATAGCCCAGCCACAGATTCACCGGGCTCAGCCCGTCACATCGCATTCGGCCAGGATCAGAGGTCCACAAGTAATCTCCGTCGAAACCCTCTCATCAGGTCAAGCATTCTCTCTGCCACAACTTGACTTCAACCTCACATACATCTCTGTCAACTTTACAACCTATCGATTATCTTCCTACATTGAACCACCCCCGATGAAATTGACGCGGCTCTTACTTTCTTGAGATTCCCAAACATATGCCCTCGATGATATGGATACCCAACGGAGGATGAAAGTCTCAGGGCACAAATTTGGGAAGGGAGATTGCTCGTGACAACCGAGGAAGGATATAGCTCTAGTGGAGATTTTATGACAAAGGGAAGGACAAGTCAGCAGGATGGAGGCAGGATAGCGTTTTTGAAAGGTGAATTTGAGGGGATACTTCAACTTCGAGAGTCTTGTGCGTGCCACGGCTCCAATCAACAAAAGATAGTGTTGTGGTCCGCTATCTGGGTCATGTGCAAGTTGAAAGTTCTGTGACCTGAACACCTGCCACGACAAGATACGAGGACGTTGTGAGATCACGTCTTGTGCGGTCGCGCAGAACATGATAATGAAGCATACTGAGGAGTCTGATATTTTTACTCTGTTCTTTCCATGGGCAGATATTCACGGTTAAGGGGAGAAGCGGGGCGTAAATTTCAACAAGCGCAACCCTGTAGTGGTGCCGGTAAATGGCTTCTTAGTATGAGTGTTCAGCGTCAAGAATGTAATATCTTAGTTCTAGCGACTGAGGATTGCGCACGCTTTCCGAGGTCTTTTTTTTGATTACTAACTACGTCGTGCCGGCGCACTGCGCACAATCTTTAGGATTATGTGCCAATTAGCTCAGCCTATCTAGGGCTACCCGACGCGTCAGTCTCCCGAGAGATTCCAACAAAGTAGATGTCCCTTCCCCAGCCACAACCCATGAGTTTCCCCAAGCCAATTCCATATTTCGACCATCTGTCCCGGGTCACTGATCTCACGGTTTCTCAATTACCAGCTGTCCTCACCAACTGTTTATTCAGATGTGACTATTCGACCGGAAAACCCTGGAACAAAAACGTAATCGGCTGAGGTGGTGCCTTCCCTCGAATGTACTTTGCCAGCTGAAGGAGTGCCAGCAGTCTAGAGCACAAAGCGGTTTAGAAACATCTGATTTGTGCCGGTATTTAGTGTGCCGGTGGCACTTTTCCAAACGTTGCTCTAGCACACGCACAACGCATCACAGTCGAAATTCCTCATGATTCCCTCTCCGAAACCCTTTCCTTCATCTCCCGCATCTCAATGCCTGTCCATCATTTTCCTTTAGAGATTCTTCCAGACTTATTCCCAAAAGTGAACCGTATGTCATTTCTCCCTTCCCAAATTTGTGCTCCACGACTTAAATCCTCCGTCGGGTGTCCATTACTTCGGCAGCATATATGTGGGTGTTTATGCAGGTAGACGATAATGGGTTTTCCGGGTGATTTCCAGAGAAATGGGCTCTAGTCGTTAAGATATTTGGGAGTGAGAGACTTGGGACTGGTTGGGTCCTGTTTTATGTTGATGGGATGTGGAGGTTATTGGCGACTTGTCTGGTGATAGTGCTGTCCTTCGATGGAATAGTTAATGGTGTGAATGAATGGCAAGTACGATATAAATGATTATACTGAATGCGTATAGTGGATGGAATATCGCCTTGATGGTCACGATGGAGACTATTACTCTTGCTGCTCTGACTATGGCAGTATCTATTTATATCTTTCCTCCAATATCATTATCCGATGTCTACTAAGAAACTACAATGCGAGTTCTATTATTGTACAAAAGAAGATATTATACATAACTCATTAGTTTCAGCAACTCTGTCACTTGGCACGTTACCCATAATGTTAGAGTTATGAGTTTAGGGAAGTAGTACTACGCATGCTGACCTTGTGAGCTAAGAGTAAGAGTGTTATATTTGTAATCTAGTAGATTGGTATGTACAGGTGATGACTATTGAAGTGAACTGAGTTATCTGAGGCAGGAGTGCGAAGCTCCCGTTTATAGCTTTGTGCGGCCGCTCCTCGACTAATACAAGCTAATGAAAATAATCAAACATGTCAAATCCGTATCACGTGATTTACACGTTTGCTTGAGTACAACACATAAGCTTCAAACTCCAGATATCCTTGGGTCATAACCGAGTCAGCACAACAGGTCCAGGTTTTCTCGAAGAGAATTGTTGACAAGGTCAGGAGCCATCAATCGAAAGTACACTGCGGGCCTCGAACTTCGAATGAGTTGCGACTCTTTTTGGCTATTCCACGTTGTGCACAAATCCTAAAGTCAAGTAAACTATATACTGTGTTTTATCACATGTCTGTAAATTATTTTGTGTGTTTTAAGGGACGTTGTTTGAAGAGGATTCAACACTAGATACAACAGAGTGAGCGCACATCCTGAAGAAAAACCTTTAACCATAACAGTTACCTGCATGAATTATTATTACCCAATCGAGTTAGATTTATTCAAATCAAATCACATACTCAAAGACATGGATTTTATATTTCAATAGTATCATTAATGAATTTAATTATGCTAGTCTATATAAATATAATATGTTCAATATCAGCATGGCCTCTGTGGTCCAATGGTTAGGATTCCATCCTTCAAAGGTGGAGATTCGTGTTCGATTCACAGCAGTTGCACGATGAGTGAACTAAAGCAAGGAACAGTTAAAGTTGAATTATGCCGATTTCTTTAGCAGTGAATAATCTTTACGATATTTTTGTAACCTCAGAAAGCGTCACCTGGATTGAGCTGCGCTCTCTTAGATAAGCATGTGAAATAGGCTGAGATAGATACAATACGAGATAGTGCGGAGTTTTACATTTTAGGAGTAAGTCCCAATCTTCGGATCTACTGTATCCTCAAGTCCAAGCGTTCCCCTTTAGTGCGAACCCACTTTAGGACACGTTGCAGTGTGAGGTAATTAATTTAGATCGGAATTTTTCTACGAATATTACTTAACTTCCCAAAATTAACTGCACAATCCTCAAATGAATATACCATTTCATAATTTTATTCTTCTCGGGCCTCAATTCTAACATTACGTTGACATACCATTTCTCGGGCTTCTGCTTCTCGTGCCTGATCCTTTGCTCTTTTGATAGCCTCAAAATCCCCGAACTGAGTGTTTGGGTAAATCACTACCTTTTTCTTCTTTCTCGAAGCTGATAAATTATGGATTTCAAGAGTCTATGCTTTGTTAAAGAGCCTTTGATCTACAAGTTCTGCCTGGAATCTACCTATAGATTTCGTAGCCGGGTACATGGCTGTACTTGACTGTCTTCTGAGCTCAGATCTCGCCGGGAGACTCCGAATACAACTAAAAACATCAGAAGAATTCTGAGGAGTCGTTCTCTCATCAAACTGGCGCTTCTTAGTTTGCTTTTGCAGTGTTTTTGGATCCTCTTGGGTTGATGGTAGAACAACCAGATTCTTCATTCCTTTCTGTCTGTTAAACGGAACAAGCCCGCAGCTCGCTAGCCGCCTTTGGTTTAGGCCTTAATGAACCAATCACGACGTGCTTCATGGTAGCATTCGATAAATTTTTACTTCCTGGTCGGTGCTGAGTCGTCAAGTAACGAGAGCTCACCATTAGCAGGCGATAACGTGCCTTTAATGGCGAGAAACGCAACAAACCAAGTGGCTGGAGTATATGAGACGTGTGAGAGGTCATGTACATCAAATATATATTTTTTTGAAAATATTTCCACTGAAAATCTACATTTGAGTGACTCCCATGACCGTCAAGCATTAAGATTCGCCACAATAACTCATCTGTGGATTTATTTCAGGTACGAAAATGGATTTCAACCATCCAAGGGCAAGCTGATTGGATGTCTATCCATTGATTGATGTCACATATTTCCAATGAAGTACATTTTCCTCAAACAAGCTACTCTGCAGTGCGCTTCCCTGAAGATTATCAAAGGCCAAGTGACGCGGTAGGTAGCACTAACGGTCTCAATGATTGAGACCCACTCTCGACCCTGTGAGGCCTTACAGGGAAAATTCTTGTTTAACTCATCAATAATACCCTGATTAGCGGATATACCTTGCACAAGACCATGTTCGTCCATATTTTACACGTTTTCCTGAGCTACTTAAAATTCGCGACGAATACTCTTGAAAAGCGTGTAGAATTGGCCAATTGGTTCGTGAATCGATGTCGCAACTCTCAACCGATCAAGAGGCTTCCCAATCATTCCTTTAACCCGAGAGTATCGCGTAAGAAACTTGGTGATCAATTGCTTACCGAGCGGCTTTATCTCGCCTCCATTCTCCGGTATTTTCGCAGCCATATCCCGCACTCGAATATGCGTCGGAGCATCTTCAGCACGGTCTAGTTGGGTGACTCATTTGACTAAGTAGTCTTCTTGCCCATTAGATAAGCGTTGTAGGCCCTCTGCTCCTGCGCGACAGGTATTTGATTTCTCCTTGACTCTGTTCTTGAGAGTGGAGAGAGGAACGTTCAATACCATAGCAGCAGCTCTCTGAGTAGGAATTATGCCATCTTTCGAGGCTGATATGGCATTTTAAATATTTATTTCTCAGGAAAAATAGTTTAAGACAGAAATATTTAATGTGGATATGTCATATAATCATATTAAAAATAGTAACTAGATATTTGGAGTTTGCCAAGAAGTGTTCCAAAGGGGGTGCTTGGACTTATGGGCGATCTCTCCTCCGTGATCAGCCAACGAGCGGCGTTTTGCATCGTAATAAGCTTCCCTCTAGGGTCGGATGGTGCAGTGGTACACTGTCCGGGCTGTTCGCCCAAGTAGAGTCTGGGTAGCTTGGACACATGCCCCACTTGAGACAGGAAAAAGCTGGTTCGAATCCAGCAAGACCCGCACACCACGTCTCTCGCGGTGATATCGTATTCGGAGGATGACGAAAGCATACTCAGATAACCACAGGTTTTCTCGCTTTTCCCTGCGGTGGGTATTCACGGAACAGGGTACATGTCGTGAGGCGTTATTCTCGTAGTGGTATCTGCAAATGAAATCTGAGTATGAGTGTTCCAAACGTCAAACTGAGTTATTCTGCGAAATATACATGCAGTAGCTTACAAAGGTGGTCGAATGAATCACAAAATCTAATACAAGTGACCATAACTTTACTGTTGGAAATGAGGGTTTCATTAGTGATTTACTAATCGTCATGCGTACTAAAGGGAATACCTACCTTAGTGCACACATACTAATTAATGCACTTACTAAATGCGCTTAACCGTATTTATCGCTAATCACGTAAGTCCTGTTAGTCAGTTTTACATATTGGTAGTATATATAGTCTGGTTAGATCCGCAATGTAAAAATAACAACTCCACCGTGCGTTTCTGACAAAATTACTTCAGTCTTCTTATTCTCTCCGAGTGACACGTGATTAATCAATTGACATTGATTCAAAATTCCCTACTATTTTCAACATTTACAACATGACCTTGAAATTAAAATATTACAGTATTATATGAAAATTTAATTACTTTACTATCTCTGAGACAATTTTGAAGCAAAAAAAAGAGAATTGATTATTCTATTGTGGTCTTGACGTTCTCAATTACTCGACCAGTTTTGGAAGCATCATTTTAATACTTAGTATAACCCACTTTGGCCTTTATTATAGCTGCAACACGCGACGGCATACTCTCAACTAGAGACTGACATAAAATTGGATCTAAGTTTTGCCAAATTTCCCTGAGTCTTTCCCACAATTCATGTCTACCTTTCGGTGGCTCTGGATACTCACCGAGTCGACACTTGAGCCGACCCCAAAGATGCTCAATCGGGTTCATATCCGGCGATTGAGAGGGCCAATTCATTGTCTTGAGATTTGTAGAAGCTATCCAGCTTTTTGTGTTCTTGAATGTGTGCTTTGGGTCATTATCTTGCTGGAAGATGAGCTCAGTTGCAGGTACCGAGTCGGGCTCTCTGGCAATTCTATCCATAGTAGGTACTAGAAAATTATCCAAGATTTCCAAATACTGTTTAGAATCCATTCGTCCAACGATACGGCCCATTCCACCTATACCATACCATGACATACACCCCCATATCATTAGATTGCCCCCACCAAACTTCAGGGTCTCTTCGATCGCTTCTGGTTGCAAATTCTTTGGGCCTTTAACCCAAGAAGATTTAATCCCATCGCTATTTAGCCTGTTTATTTTGGTTTCGTCTGACCAAATCACCCTTTTCCGGTCTTCTTTTGTCCAATTTTCGTGGCATAAAGCCCAGTTCAAGCGAGCTCTCTGATGAGCTTTTGACAGCTCTGGTTTCTTCTTTTTTATCGCCTTCAGACCTTGCTCCCTTAAAGCCTGCCGGACAGTCTGAGCGGAAACTTGATCTTCTCTTTCTGAATTTACTAGTTTGGACGCTCCCACTGCCGTCTTAGCGCTCCCATTTACCATTAAACGGGCGATTTCTCGCTTGTCTCTAGCTGATAGTTTTTGTGGCCGTCCATTCTTTAATTTCGGTGCTTCCTCCACTATCATCTTTCGGTATTTTACAACAGTGGCTTGACTGAGTCCTAATATTGCTGAAATTTCATTCGTTGATTTCCCTTCATGGACTAATTCTGCAATGGATGTTATTTGGTCGGGAGATATCTTTTTCATTTTTTAAAGAAAAGATTACTTTAATAAAAATCCCAAACAATCTCGTTCAGGGTAGAAGTATTTTCAAAAGATAAGTATGAATCAATTGATTAAATAATTTTGATACTGGAGGCTGAATGATTCCTATAAATACAATTAATCTGACTTTTATGTTTCCTTTTTACGTGATGGTTGGAGTTCTTTTACGCCTTAGTCCAAACTCTATCTTTTCCAATCGATTGAATTCCATTGAGATTCAAATTACGCTACAGATGCACTTATCACCTCACCGATCGATTCGATTGTATTTCAAATAACGCTACTTCTGTAGCTTTTACCTAATTGACAGGTCGTATCTTCACCATTCATCTATATTTTAGCTCAGAAATTGGTTGATTCATTTTCCATGGTTGTTTAAAGACACAGATAATAAGAAATTACAGAATGTAAGAGAAAATATCTTGTGGATTGGATGGCCAGTTGGGAAAAGATCTTTGAGTTCTTGTATCAAAATGATGCTTCCAAAACTGGTCGAGTAACTGAGAACGTCAAGACCACAATAGAACAATCAATTCTCTTTTTTTTGCTTCAAAATTGTCTCAGCGATAGTAAAGTAATTAAATTTTCATATAATGCTGTAAAGTTATGGTCAAATGTATTAGATCAGGTGATTTATTCGACCACTTTTGTAAGCTACTGTATCTTCCGTATTCATTCGCGTCATAGCCTCAGGCTGCATACGCAAAAATGATTTAAAAAAAAAAAGCTTCTCCTTTGCCGATGAAAACTTCTCAATATACCTCCCTGATAACCCTGACATGCTATCCTTTTTTTCCCAAACCCCACCAGTAAATTTTTCTGGAGTTGCAGATGCCGAAAGTGAATAGTTCTGGTCGAGATCGGTTATCGTTGGGAGAGAGGTTAACGAGGCAAGAAGATGACGACCGAGATAATGCCTAATGGTTAACAAAATTTTCGCGCTTTGCGACTCTTCTAGGCTATCCTAAAAGTGCAGGCATGCTAGGTTTTTACAGCCGGGACTGTATGAATGTGAAGAGTACGACTTGGCCAGCCTGTGCTTAGGTTAGTAAAGAGATAACAAGAGGGTTCCATTATGCATTCTAATTACAGGTGTGATAATTTATAGTATGTTTTATATTTGCTATTAATCAAGGAATTGTATAGTCGCGATGCCAGAGTGGTTAATGGGTTAGACTTGAATCATAAGTTATCTAATGGCTTCGGCCGCGTAGGTTCAAATCCTGCTCGCGACGAAATTAATTTTTTGGCTCAGATAATGATGTGATATGACATTCAGCCTTTGCTTCCTAGCAAATCTTGGTGTACCAAGACACAAGCCCACATTCATACTGGGTAAAGCCCATTAAAATCCAGCAAGACCCTGATAACACGTTTTCCGCCAGTTCAAGTGTGTGACAATGAAACGGGCAAACTAAATAGCTGTAGATTGCTGTGTCCCAATTTTGCGGCAGATGTAATAGGTCGAGGGTAGGAGGGGCTTTAAGCTGCCTGACTTTGATTTATGTCTTCAGATGATGTTCTGGCATGAATACCCTTCATATCAAGTTGAGTGATGGCTCCTTGTTCCGTATCACTGTTATCCGAATCGTCGTCCCATGGCTGCAAACATATTGGTAAGGGAAACCGGAGGCCCCTGGTATCCCCTTCGATCACTTTTTTTGACCCTAGTATCATAAAAATTTTCATGGAATTAGGGACAAAAATAATCACAGAAGGGGATGACAGGGACCTTCAATTTCTCGTATCATAGTGTATCCCGGCACAAGCATAAATTTTTTGCCTCGTCCTAGATAAATTTGTCTAGGACGAGGTACAAAGTTCATGCTTGTGCTGGAGTACACAACAACGAGTTTTAAAATAGAATAAGAAAAAAATAACGTTTCTTGAGAAAATGCCAGTATGGCACTCACGTCGCCAAGCCCGGTTACAGTAGAATATGTCCAAATCCATAATGGGTCCCGGGTTCAATTATTGTCAAAATTTATCGAATTTTTGGTGCTTACTTTTGCAACACTTACCCTTACAAGCTATTTTACGTGCATGGGTAAGTTTGCAAATATAAACGGTAAATTTTCAATGGATCTTTTCAATAATTATACCGAGACCCGCGGCTTATCTGTACCGAAGAAAAGTCCCCGGAGTTGACGAGCCGAGCTGTTAGTGTGGATATCCGTCAGAAAACGCCAAGCGCGTGGTAATGGCGTGCCCACGAAGGGCCAAAGGAAGGGCAGAGTTGTGGAGGAAAGCCAAGAGCTGCTCTTTCGAGGCCATGATGAACAATCCGGAAGATCTCAGGAGAGTAACGTAGTGGATTCTAGACCAGGGATGGTTAGAACACGTTCGTTTGGCCGGGGAAGTGGAGAGAAGGGTGCTGGAGAAGCAAAAGAGAATGCGTTTGACGTGCGAAAAATCCACGCTGTGCGCAACAGTGTGAACACGCTTCCTACAGAAAAACTAAAAAAAAAACCGAAGAAATCTAGCGAGTAGGTCAAGGGACTTTTTACGAGAGGTTTCTTCCTATGTAAATCAAAGCGTCTGATAGACACCTGCGTGGGCTACGAAGGCACCTAAAAAACGTTTAAATGAAATCAAATCCAAAATGTACCGATACCCACTTTAGGTTTCTATAGCACACTCTCGTTACAAGAATGTGGGGTAAGACTGAAATAAGGCTCATTGAAGAATTTAATTGGATTGGCTAACGAGCGCCCTTACTTAAGTCTTGCCCCACATTCTTATAACGAGAATGTCCTGTACTATAATTGAAAAATAAATTAATTAATTATAGCCCCACTACTGGCACCGAATAGATGCGTTAGGCTATGTTTAACTCGCATCCTAAGTCTCGATGGAAGACAAATAGAGACTCAATTTTAGGTTATCAGCTTAGCATTCATTCTGTGCGCATCTGTGTTTGAATGACGAGGGCTCCATATCCGACGTAGCACAATATGGAGAAACAAGCTCTCACGGATATCAAAATTGAATTCATTCCTCAGATTGCAAAGGGCAAGGTTCGTGAGCTGTATAAGATAAAGCCGGACACGCTGTTTGTTGTTGCATCTGATCGAATCTCCGCTTACGATGTGATAATGAAAAATGTCGGTTAACTGTAACCCTTGTGTCGATAATTTTAACTGTCGTAGGGCATCCCGTTTAAGGGTATAATTCTAACTCTTCTCTCGGCACATTGGTTTTCTGTATTGCAGGAGCTGATTCCAAACCTACGCACTCATTATATCACACTTGAACTTCCAGACGCCACCCCCGAGTCTCAACGGCATCTTCTTCGAAATCGATCTATGCAGGTACGAAAAAGAGAGTACAAATATGTGTTTGCTTTCATAACTCATTATTTCTAGGTAGGATGCTTTAAAGTTTTTCCGATCGAAGCTATAGTTCGCGGATACCTCACCGGCTCGGCTTGGAAGGAATACCAGAAGAGTGGAACAGTACATACCATCCCTCTGCAAAGTGGCCTTCGGAAGTCCGAGAAAATACCTGGTGGTCCCATTTATACTCCTAGCACCAAAGCAGAGGCTGGAAAACACGATGAAAACATTTCACCTTCCCAAGCCTCTGAGATAATCGGTAGAGAGTATGCTGCACAGATTGAACACTTAGCTTTAAAGATATACCAAGAAGCTTCGAAATATGCTGCTGAAAGAGGAATAATCATCGCCGATGCCAAGTTTGAGTTCGGCCTAGATGAAGAGCACGATGAGATCATTCTGATCGACGAAGTTTTGACTCCAGATAGTAGCAGATTCTGGCCATTAAATAGCTATGTAGTTGGCGAGGAACAGCAAAGCTACGATAAGCAGTATTTGCGGGATTGGCTAAGCCAAGAACACCTCGAGGGAGTTGAGGGTGTGAGTATGCCAACAGAAGTGGTCAACGAGACTACGAAGAAGTATAAAATGATATACGAGAAATTGACAGGGCATGAGTTAGACGTTATCCTAAACGACAGTAATATAACATGATAATATGTTTCATCCTTTAAACAAACGCTATTTTATTATGGAGATGAAAAGAGAAATTCTGAATCACACAAATGTCCTTTACAGCTCCAATGCTTTTCTTGAGAACAGCTTCGTGTATCCGAATACCCTGCGACTCTCCATCGCTCCTGACGCCTACGTTTCCATTCTCACTGACCCATTTAACTGACTTACATTACACATACATGTTCCTTCACTTGATGCGAATTGATAGCAAAGATGTCTAACAAGCTAAGTTCTAACATACCAGATAACGATAACCTATCTTTGACCATCCTTGAAATACTCATAACTATCACCACAAGTCTCCAAACAATTTGTGTACAACATATCGTCACGAGAATACAAGCTTTATTACCTCTTACTTCATCTACTGAGGATTCTACCGCAACGATTCTTTTTCCTATTTCCCTTGACGCATAGTTTCTAAGTATATCGTTGTCGTCATCCAATTTCTAGTTTATTATTTCGGCAGTCGCTATTGGTAGTCTGCGAGCAACTCCTGAAGAGGGAAAGGGCATGTACCAGGATAAATCACCTCAGCAATTAGAACACTTCACGCTCAATTCTATGTACAATTTCAGTACAATCTCGCTGTAACGATGTGGGGCAAAACTTAACCAAGGGTTTTTATTGGCCAATTCAATTGAATCCTCCAATCGGGAGCCTTGGTTAAGTTTTGCCCCACATTGTTATAGCGAGATTGTACTGTACAACCTTCAGACCACATTTTGCAAATTCTTCGTGCCGCTCAGCTTTTTTCACATTGTTTTAAGAATGTTTTAGCACCTTTGATTTTCATTCACATCTTCTCTGGTGCCTGTACAAACACCCACCATCTTGACATCTACCTCAATTTGAGTCCCACGAATGGGCTTTTTATCTGCGAACTTCGACTTTAGATTGGTTAAGACACTTGCACGTCTCCCTCCCCTCACAGATTTAGCCAGTGCTTTAAGTATCATGATTTTTGGTAAGGCTATTATTCTTACAGACTGTTTTTTTAAATTATATTGTATTCAGCCTGTTAGGTATGAATCATACACGCCACAGTCGCCTCTCATTGTAACGATGTGGGGCAAGACTTAGATAGGGCTCCTCATTGGAGGATTAAATTGAATTGGCCAATGAGAGCCATTGTTTAAGTCTTGCCCCACATCGTTACAACGAGAGGCGACTGTATTAGTTATTTGGGTTGGAGCCTCAACTTGCCCAGTCCCCATCAGGACGCTACTCTTGTGTTGGTTAAAACTAATATCACGCTTATATCAAGTTCACCTGCGCGTGGACGCATTACATTTGAGGTAGACAAATCAACCTTCTCAGGTTGATGATTATTGACAGATTGCAGTGCTAATCTCGACATAAATTTGAGAAAAGCCATCGTAATGTCCTGTTACAGTCAGTACCCATCAATCCTTATCAAAGCCTTTCTAAGATTTCCGAAACGCCAAGCTCTGAGTAGAATGATCGGCATTATCTTGGTCTAATGATCCTACTAGTTTTTTAGCAGTTGTGTTTATTTGTGCTATGTAGAATCAAAGACTATTATAACACTAGGGCTCCTCTCTGACCCAGGCCACACTTTCTACAGTGCTCCTATCCCCTTTTACCTCGAACCTAAGATCATTGATACATTGACCCATGACAAGTAGCCATTTAGCTCAGTAATTACCCGTAGAATTCAACCACCTTTTCTACGGAACCTTCTGCCCAAAAAAAAAGGAAAATGAGCAGCCATGGAAACCGGTACGCGGGAAAAAGTCTCAAAAAACCTGCAACTCCAGCCAAGCGAGGCCTAGACACCAGAGCCACACGAGGTGCATATCCCCAACTGTATCTCCCTAATATCCCATCATCCGGATATCCTCCTTATACCGATACCACCTGCGTTCGGATGGTGGTGCTCTTTCCTCGGGAGATAATATAATGTCAGAATATCTGCAAACAGTGAGAATTCATCTTCGTAAGAAGGAAAAACTTCGCCTAATCAATCACCACCATAACGGGAGCTGGGTAAGCCCCGGCGACTCATCTGAGTGACTTTTGTTCCGTGACCAAGTAATGCGTGTTTCTGTTGGCTCTGAAGATTTATATATATATATATATATTTATTTATTTATATTTTGAATTTGATTTCATTTAACCCGATCAGGCACCATATGGGTCCATGCAGGTGTCTTAAACTTTAATATTTACAAAGGAGGAAACCTTTCGGTGAAAACCCCCTGATTCTGCCTGTCTTATCTCTTTCAGGTTTCCAAGTTATCCTTCAGGAAGTGCTATTACACTGTTCATCCAGTGTGAATACCGATCAGCCTATCCTTTGCCCACTCGCTTCACAGTAACTTTCATAGCTGTCTCAACTTCTCCTGCAAGTCGAAATTGTTCAATCCAGCCTTGGGTTAGGATCCACTGCGTGATTCTAGCCATGTCTGCGGGGCTATTCATCATGGCTTCGAAGGATCTGTCTTTAGCTCGCCGCAGCACCTCTCATCTTCCCTTAGCCCACCGAGGGCACGTCATTACCATATGTCGAATGTTTTGAGTCGGGTATCCACACTGGCATATGGGGCTTTCCACTCCGGGGATCTTTCTTCGATACAGATAAGCGTTGAGTCCAATGTGCTCGCTTCTCATCTGGGTAGCGATACTGCTCTGGGCCCTGCTAAGGTTGTGGTGTATGGAGGAGGGTGAACCTTTATAGGTTAATTTTTTCTTGCCAGAGTTTGGGTCGGTGGCTATATTTGCCGCTTTCCAGGATTCTGGATCTGCCAGTGCTCGATGGCCTGTATGTCGCACCCTGTTTTGGCAATTCCAGGAGTCCTTCCACTCCTGGAACGCTGCTATCTTGCCCGCCTTTTTCTGTCTGGCCTCACTTTTCTCCTCTCCACAGATTCCGGCCCATTCATCTATATCCTTTTTCTTGTTCGCAGCATGCAACTTGTCTCTACCGCTAGCGGGCAGCTTGATCTTATTGCATGCTGATAGTATTGTCTGTTGAACAGGTAGTTTCTCTGATAGTCCGGCGTATTGGACCCTCCTTTGTTTCAGGTACATTTCGATAGGGAGCACGGAGGATTCGTGTTCTAGGACTCTATTACTGGTAGAATTGTATGCACCTGTGACAATTTTTAAGCATTTTCTTTGGATACTTCTGAGAGGTTTCACTATCCTTTCGGGTATTTTACCCGCTGGTCCGGCCTCGGCCCATATCGATGACCCATACGTGAGGGCCGGTCTCACTATCGTGCTGTACAACAGCTTAGACTTCTTGAATGTCGCACCCCAAGTGGACTGTGCTAGTCTACTTATCGACTGCATTTGGTTGTGCGATTTTTGTTGCACCTTCTTTACATGAGCACCCCAGTGGAGCTTCGGGTCGAGGTAGATCCCTAGAATTCGAAGGGAAGACTGAGGCGAGGTGAGATGTCCTTGTATATCGACTGTTGCTTGGAGGTTATGTCTCTTCCTTGCTCTTGTAAAGTGCATTAGTTGATATTTTTCGGGCGCGAACTTCACCCCGTGCTTTTTCACCCACGTCTCACAGATGCCATGTTGTTCCTCTAACTTTCTGCAGTTCTCTTCCGTAGAATTTGACCACGTTAGTATATTTGTGTCGTCAACGAATCCTACTGCTGTGGTTGATGGGGTCTGTAGCATAGGTAGTAGTGTGCTGACAAAAAACAGAAAGAGGATTGGGGACAAGGACGAGCCTTGTGGTATACCTGTGTTAGTTGGGATCTGAGCTCCTTTGAATGTCCCAAGGATGACTGAGGTAGTTCTTTCTTCTAGGAAAGATTTTACGAATTGTCTGATCCACCTTGGGATACCCTTTTCTCTTAGGTTGTGGATAAGTCTTTCGTGGGATACGTTATCAAATGCACCTGAAATGTCAAGACTCAGAAGAGATGCGATCCTTTTTTTGTCTTTTCCCCAAATCGCGTGAATTTGTTCTGTAAGAAGCTCTACTGCCGAAATCGTGGACCTCTTCGGTCGAGCACCCATTTGCCCCTCCGGGAGAAGGTTGAAGTCTTCAGCAGCTTTGGAGATGCGATTGGCCACCAACTTCTCCAGGAGCTTGCCCATAGTATTTAGAAGCGCTATCGGTCGATATGATTTGGGAGTGTCATATCTCGGTTTCTGTGGCTTCCGGAGAACGATTGTGGTCGATTCTTTAAACCCCTTTGGATGAAATCCAAGGGAGAGGCAGGCATTAAAAAGTTCTGCGAGATCTTTACTTAGAGTGGTCATGCATTCCTTTAGGAGTCGATTTGGGATGCCGTCTGGACCGGGGGCCTTGTCGTTCGGTAGTTTTTTAAGTACTTCTTCAACTTCCGCGTGGGTAATGGTGAAAGAAATGTTATCCAGCTCTGCAGGGTAGATAGTCCCGGGTATGTCGTTCATTTCTGCTGCCATGGGTTTGGGGAAGAAGTAGTCTGCCATGACTCTGGCTATGTCTGAGGCGTCGGTGTAGATGACGCCGTTTGCGTCTTTGATATCCGATATTTGGGGTAGCCTCAGTCTTTCTTCTGGATCTTTTCTTGCCCATTTGGCAAGCTTCCAAATTTTTGTCGGATCTCGGGATGCCTCCGAAACTGTTGCCCTCCATCCTATGGTTTTGGCTCTTTTTATCAAGGCCTTTTTCTTGCTGGTGGATTTTACGTATTCTATCCAGCTTTCTTCTGAATTTTGTTCCTTCCACTTTCTCCGTGCCTTTCGCGTTTCTTTCACAGCCTCGGAGCATTGAGGGGTCCAGTATGGTTTAGCAAAACTTGACGGTTTAGCTAGGGGTATTGTTTCCTTGACTGTTAGTTGGATAACCTTAGTCACGGACGCCACTCTCTGATCGATAGCTTCCCGAGAGTTTAACTGAAGTTTTTCTACATTCAGCTCCAGGAGGTTGGCAGCTAGTCTTTTATTCACTGCTGTCCAATCTGCTTCTTTCCATTGAGGCCGGGGATCCGGTTCTCCTCTGATTTTTGGTTGGATTGACAGCTGTGTTGAAATTGGAATATGATCTGAGGAAGCTTCGAGTTCGAGCGCCGGCTGGCAGGAAGTGCTATTGTCTTCTAGTTCTTTTGATATGAAAACAAGGTCTAGTGTGCTTTTACTCCCCCTACTGCTCCAAGTAATAGTTCCCTCTGGAAGTACTAGTTCCATGTCTCTATTTCCTAGAATTTTGATCAATTCGTCTGCTAATCTGTGGTGACTTGGTACTGCTTGTCCTCCCCATCTAGGGTGGTGTAGATTGAAGTCTCCCACGAGAATATGTGGTCCCTCTTTCGAGAAAAGCTCAGGGAGAAACTTTAAAGTACCTAAGTCTCCGCTACTATGGGAGAGGGGTGGTGCGTTATAGATGTTGTTTAAATAAATTTTTCCGCCGTTGGTCTGGATGCTAATAGAGGTGATATCTCCATCTGCTCCCACTGGAGGTTTTTCCATTCTCCACTTATCAACTTCCAGGTACTTGCTCACGTATATACATGTCCTAACTTTGTGGCTATCCGGAAAGACCAGATGGTAGGCAGGGTGATTGATAGATGTTTTTTCTGTTGGGTGGCACCATGGCTCCTGTAGGGCCACCACATGGTGCTTTAAGGGGTTTAATTCTTTGAGGAAGTGTTGCTGAACTTTGTTTTTGCTCTTGTTCACGTTGTACTGTATGATAGTCAAAGTATTGGTGTTCTTCATATCTGCATCTCGCACTGCGGTGCTTCACTTACCTCTGCAGTATATTCCCGTGTCACAGTCCGGTGTTCATTTAGGATGACTTGTGTTGGCGCGTTGGCGGATGTCAGTATTTTCGCCCACGCGGTAGACATATCGGGGACAGCCGGAGTTTTCCGAGGTCTGCCAGGACCACGGCGGGCAATGACTTCGCCATCTACCCCAATTACCTGTGCACCTGTTGTGCCTATCATCCTCTTTCTTGACCCTACGATTTGCCAATCGCTCTCGGAGTCTTTTGGTGGAGTTTCTTGGTGCCTGTAGCTTCCTGGGTCTTGGGTCCGGTTTAAGGCCGCCTTAGCTTTCGCCGCTAGTTTGGCTGGGCAGCTTTGATGCCATGAAGCGTGTTTTCTCTCGCAATTACTACACCTGACTTCTGGAGTACCAGCACATTCCCTGGTGTTGTGAGTCCCTGCACATTTGCCGCATTTAGACTCGGCTGAGCACATCTTCGCAATGTGTCCGTATCTCTGACAGTTGAAGCATTGTAGAGCACGGAATCCCGAACGGAAAATCTCGGTTGCTTTGAGTTCGCAACGCCACATAATGCCCTTGTTTATAGCTCTATCTGCGTGTTCTGCTTGCTGGAACCATAAGATCAATGATCCAGCAGTTTTTCCTGGTTGGCGGGTTTTCTTCAGCCACGCCGCTCTTTGTATTTTTATGCCCTGCAAATAGAATTGATTCGATTTTTCTAGCTCGTTGATATGTTCTGTGTTTCCTGGATCGTAGGACAGGGGCATGTCGTGGACTAGTACCTGGTAAGTTTGGAAAGCTATTTGGGCAGTGGGGGCCAGTTTCGTTGTCCATCCTTTCTGGTTTTCCATCATCTCCTTAATTTCCTGACCGGCAAAGTAGACTCTCACTTGTCCATTCATCATCTGTTTAGCGCCAATCACTTCTTTTATGTCGAGTTTCTTTACAAGTTCTTCACTGGAGAGCTTGGCAATCTCCTTTTTTTCTCCTTCATCTTGGATCCTGATTATGGCTCCGGGTGCTTGAGGCTTACTTGCAACCTTGGCCCATGATTGACCTTGCGTACGGGCCAGTCCATGGATTTGGGAGATGGTGGTTTTGATAGACTTGATTTCTTGTAGAATTTTGGCCATGTTTGAATTTTCATCTACGCGGCTATTCTTCGGGTTAAGAGGCGGGAGAGCTTTTGGCTTCCTGAGTTCTTCGATAACTTGGATGGCTTCTTCAATAATCATCTTGTATACTCTGCTGGGAAGCTCAGGTCCTTCAAGAATCTTCCTGTACTTTATCAGAGCGATTCCCACGTTTGGTATCACGGCAGCACCGCATCCACCCCCACCACTTCTCTCATCTCTTGTTGGGATTTCTACTGCTGGATCCTCAAATGGATCCCTAATAAGATTCATATTCCTAGGTAAATCGGTTGAAATCATGGGGTCGACTTTTCGCATTTGTTGATGTTCTCTTATTTATTTATTTATTTATTTATTTATTTATTTATTTATTTATTTATTTATTTATTTATTTATTTATTTATTTATTTATTTATTTATTTATTTATTTATTTATTTATTTATTTATTTATTTATTTATTTATTTATTTATTTATTTATTTATTTATTTATTTATTTATTTATTTATTTATTTATTTATTTATTTATTTATTTATTTATTTATTTATTTATTTATTTATTTATTTATTTATTTATTTATTTATTTATTTATTTATTTATTTATTTATTTATTTATTTATTTATTTATAGTGTCTACTGTCAGAACGGTGCAGGATTAATACCAAAGACAACACTGTCAATAGAAATAAAGTACCAATATCAGTAACTGAGGGAAAGATAGATAAGCAATAACAATAATAGTAACAGCAACAATAACATTAACAATAACAGGGAAATGGCAATAACTGTTAAGGGTTAAAGCAAACGGTCCATGCACGAAAGCAGTACCACAAAATAAGATAATATTAAATCTATGGAGAAGGAGTCTAATGAGGGCAGTAATAGCGATATTTATAAGTTCCCACCAGTTACTAGAATGTTCTTCCCATTCCTCCGATTCATTGATATCCTTGAAGATGATGATGATGATTTTATTTAACGTCTGGGGTGATAATCATGTGCCCCAGAACACGTGATATCTATCCCGTTCGGGACAAAGGACGCTAGAGCCGAAGCCCTAGAGTTTGGGACTTATCTAAGTCTAGGAGTAAATACATTGCTGTGCCGCGTTATATGAAACTGCAGACAGAAGAGATTTGTGCTCGAAAGCAAAAGTTATGTATGAGTCCTCCCCATTACTCGTTGCTGGTGATCAATCCAACTTCCTCTTCCACTCTATCTTTCCTTCCAGAGCCCCCCGATTGCGCGGTAAGCGAAATAACGTAAAACAAATCAAGACAAAAGAAAATACCTCAACGAGGGCAAATTTTCTCGAAAAATCGAGACTGATCCAGCCATTCTGTTAGAATCTTGGCACCTTCAGGTGTACCAAGTAGACTCGGAAGGAGACGGCTTATAGGCCCAACTGGGCGACCTCTTCGACGGCGGAGAATCCGACAAAATAGGAAATGCGTGGGGGTTTTAGGTGACCCGCAGAGCCAGTTCAATCTAGCTTCTTCGTGACCAAAACGAATGTGGTAGGCGGCAAAGTCTCCGTGACTGGTTCTGGCTGCAATCAGTTGATCCAGAGCTTTTCGTCCTAAGAGAAGTTCTTTGGGAAAGTAAGGGGCAGTCTTAATTCCCAGTCGTGCGTATGAATTCGGAATATTTTTGTTCCACCAACTATCTCGGGCTTGGCTCATCTGTTCAGCGTGCCATTGTAATAATGATGTGAAAGAATGTTTGGCTGAGTCTATGAACGGTATGGCTGCTCCTCTTCTTGCCTCAAAGTCGGCTATTTCATTACCTTCAATTCCTGCATGGCCAGGAACCCAGCGTATATTTATTTGACCCTCTTGGGTATGAGGGAGCCGCGTTCTAGTTTTCCAGGATTTTGCTGTTTCCATAAAGTCTAGAAATACTGATTGGGGGGACTTTGGGGTTGATTTTGTCGACAATTTTCTGGCGACATCTGTATTATCTATGAATAACCATGCACAAACTGCAAACCGAGCTGAGGGAAGTGAAATGGCTGCACGAATCCCCCTGAGTGCTGCGTGAGCTTCTGTATCGTATGAATCCCTAAATTTTCCGAGAGGGAAGGCTTCTGAATATACTCGGATCCCAAATTGGAAGATAACATACCCACCTCCGGAGTTACCGTCGCAGAGCTTCGAACCGTCTGAGTATATTTGGATATCATTTCTAGGAAGGCTGTTTAGAAAATTTTAAACCTTTGAGCTCTTGTTTTTATTGGACTTGTTGGACCCCCGATTCGAATGAGTGAGTCCTGCTTTGTCTCCTCAGTTACCCAGGGAGGATTTATCAAAGGGTCAAAGTACTCTGATTCTGGAATACTACTGCATGCCCTAGAAAATCGAGATAATACGGGCTGTGTTAGTGAGGCTATGCCCCGTTGAGTCAGAGGATGACGAGGATCAAGGCGACGTGTGCGTACGGCTGCTCTTTGAGCTATATTGTCGAGGGTGACCTCGGCAGGTAAGAGTCCAGTCTCTCTTAAAAGAGATATGGAAGGGGTGGTGCGAAAGACTGGGAGGATTGCCCTTGCAATAGCTAGGTATACTTTGTCTATTACCTTAAGGTGTGTGCCTACTCTATTGCACACGGTTTTACCTTTTTGGGTTCTAGATTTACCTGGCCACCAAGTCTCAGCTCCGTAGTGAACAATTGGTAGGACACAAGCAAAAGCAGCCTGTCTAGAGAGTTTAGGAGACACTCCTCGTGAAGTATTGCCCAGACATCGAAGAGCTTGAGCTACTTTTAAGGCTTTGGCGGCCTGTATTTGCACATGATATTTAAATGTGAGCTTTCTATCGAAGTGCACTCCTAGCCATCTCAAATATGGCCTTTGATTATTCTCTGAAATGGAAAAGCTGTTTGTGTGAACTGAAAGGCTAATATCCCTGTCCCTGTGTTTTCTGGAAAAATGTAGTAGTTCTGATTTTCCTGGATCGAAGGTTACGCCTTCAGTGTCACCCCAGGTTAGCGCCTGGTTAATTGCAACTCTTATTGCTTCCACATTTTCATTCAAAGTTGTTGATACACTAAGGATTGCAAAGTCGTCTGCATATCCAAAAGCTTTTCTTAAACCTTCTAACTTGAAGAGAGGAGAAATGTACAACATAAATAGTATTGGGGAGACTGGTGAGCCTTGAGGAAGTCCACAATTTATCGGTCTTGGCTCACCGATCTCCCCATCAATTCGGAGGCACACTTCGCGTTCAGTCGCAAATGAAGAAACCCAATTACAAAGCTCTGAAGGCCAGCCTTGTTCTCTGAGACGTCTGATGAGCCTACCTGGAAGGACGGAATCGAAGGCCCCCTTAATATCAACCGTTGCCATTGTGGCTGTCATGCCTTTTGCTAGTGCGGTCTCGATATCATGAGTTAGCGAGGTTGTGAGGTCAACACTAGATCAAAGAGGTAGAGCTCCGAACTGTTGTCGGGCAAGCACTTTATATTTAATGGCTACCCAGAACATTCGCTTTGCCACCAGCCTCTCAAGCCCCTTGCCCAGTACAAATAGGAGCGCGATAGGTCTGTAGGATCTAGGGGAAGTCATGTCTAGCTTGTTAGGTTTCTCAATTATGGCTACAATAGCAGTCCGAAAGCATTTCGGATGGTATCCAGTGTCAATGCAGGCTTGAAATAAGTCTAGAATTAATTCTGAGATAAGAGGCCAAGCTAGACGTAGGACTGCTGTTGGAACTTGATCTTTTCCAGGCGTAGTATTACCAGCTCCGAGGATAGCTCTTGAAATTTCAGATGAAGTAAGCTCAAGGAAGGGGAGAGCAGCTCTTGGTACAGAAGGAGCAGATAGAGGTATATCTTCTGCCTCTGATTGATTGCATAGGAGATTTTTTTGCCAGTAGGTCTCTCTTTTCCTCAACATTTTGGGCCGGTGGCGAGTCTGGGGAATGAGGATCTATAAGTGGGGGGTTCGAAAGTCTCCCTTTGACTTGTGCCACTTTGCTATATTGAAGACATCCTTTGGGTTAGCTGCTTGGTCAGTTATTTTTTGAAAGAACTGAGTTTTTGCTTGGCTGACAACTTTGCGGAAAGCTTTTCTATCGTCTTTCGAAACACTGCCGGCACGGGATTTTTCTTTGTATATCTTTCTTGCTTCTCTACAGCTCTGGTTCCACCAAGGCTGCGCTTTATTATGTGGAAGAGATCGTTTAGCCGAGCCTGAGTAACAGCTTAATAGGATCTGACTGAGTTCGTCTGCTCTCTTATCCAGATTAGCGTTAGATTTTGCAGTCAGCAAAGTTAAATGAGCTAAATTAACGTGTAGCAGTGAAAGGAAAGTTTCATTATGAATCGTTGCGAAACGGAGTCTAGAGGCGGGAGGTTTGCTTCGTACTTGGCAAGGAATTTTGATAAGTAGAGGCAGGTGATCTGAGCTAACATCAAGATCCGGTTGAACTGTGGCAGCAGCATCTCCTGCGATTATTGAGCTGGAAGCGAAACAGAGGTCTAACACATTCCCGTGATTGTGAGTCGGCACATCAACCTCAGAGAGAAGAAAAAGGTCATTATCTTCGAGCCAGCGAATTAAATCCGATGCCTTTGGTGAAGGAGAGCCATGATATGACGGATTCCAATTTTCATGGTGAAGATTGAGGTCTCCTGCCAGAATTCTCTTTGAAGGAAAATGAGTGTGTGCAAGTAACAGGAGAAAAGAAACACTGGCTCCCGGATTAGTAGCTCCAGGGGGGGCATTGTAAACATTTATTATCTGTATGCAGAGCCTATCGGGGCCTTTGACAGTAAGGAATAAAACGTCCTCTTTACCCTGCTCTGAAGTAGAGTTAGGACGATCTTGGGCGAATGTAAATTTAGTATCCTTTCTTGTGTAGGTTAGTACACGGGGTCGGATGGTCCAGTTATCGACTGGGGTGAAGCATTCGAAAGAAGGGTGTTTGCAAGTAATTCTCCGGTCTGTATTTCTGGAGATGTAAGGTTCTTGAACCAGCAAGATATCTACGTGAGAGTTAAACGCAGTTTGAAGAGCGATTTGATGCGCAGATGAAGAGCGGCCAACATTAATAGAGATAATTTTTATCGTAGAATTTTCAATCCTCATTCATTGGAGTCGAGTTATCCTGACAGCTCTCTTGAGCCAAAACCGCATATTTTCCACCTATTTTTGAAGATATCTCTCCAAAAAGACCTTTTACAGTGGGTGGGGTTTGAGGGCGAGACTGGATTGCTTCGTTGTTGGCTGAAGCAGCTGTCACGGCTTGAACATTCATGATTCCACAGTGGGCTGCTTTCAAGCGAAGCCTAGCCGCAGCTGCAGCTTTTCTAATCTCGGAAAGTTGTGACCTTGTAGGCATTGTGTTGTCTTTTCTAGGTCGCACCAGACATTCAAGAGAATCAGCCGGATGCGGACCATGGCAATTAACACACTTCGGAGGACATAAGTGGTTCCTATTGGGATCGCATGACACATGACCACTTTCTAAGTGCTTTGTTGACGAGCAGATTCTGCAGCGGGGGAAACGTGAACATGCTCGCTCGTTATGCCAACCAAAACATTTTTCACATTGGGGTGTCCTTAGTCTTGGAGGCAGCATTTTTGCTGGAATGCGAGCCCCGAGTAAAGGAAGGACCTTAGACAAGGTTGGGCCTTTGGGGTAAAGAACAATCCATTCTTCACAGGGGAGAAATCGGAGCTCTCGGAGCCTCGGGACTCGAGGACATTTATGGGGGGAACATTCGTCAGATCTGTGAGGGCATCTGCCACAATAGATGCAGTAATTTCTTTCCTCTCTACTGTACTTCCGTTAAAAACGGTATAAGAGCGAGGTACACCGGAGAGCCGATATGCTACGTGTTGTCCAGGTTTTTCGACCTTGCATTGGCCTTAACATGATAGAGAGGATTCAATTTCGCCCATTCGAGCAGTCAATTTTTCCTGGGCTTCTACAGATACGGGACAGATGGCAAATCCGGTTTTGATGATTTGTATCTCCCGGACCAGTTTCTCCTGTAGAAAGGCATTAAGTTGGAGCATTATGGCATATGGCGAAGAGCCTAGAGCTGGATGACCTTGACTGACCCGAACTAGGAGACGATTATCTTCAGGCTTACTTTTTGCCTGTGCCTTAGGTCTAGAATGAGCTTGAGCCGCTACTGGTTTTGGGGGTGCCTGAGAGTGCTGCTTTGTGGCAGGGGTCATAGCTATAGTGGCATAAGCTTTAGGGTATTTGGGATGGCTATCATTGGCGCATTTTTTCTTTACAGGCTGAACGAAGGAAGCTTGTACAGTACTAGTGGCAGAGTAGGGAATAGGAGGTCTTTGTGAGCCTCTGACGTGACATTCGAAATGTCGACGGGCAACGGAACTGAGATCAGCGACAAAATTTCGAAAAGATTTTTGGAGATGTTGGGGAAGGGAGCTATATTCGTCTAGCGCGTCATCCAAGACGGATGCAATATTCTGGAACATAAGCGTAGCTTCATGGTTCCTGGTGTCAGCGGCGGAGGTAGTTGACAGTAGCATCTCTGTCTGCGACCCCTCTCCACCATTTGTGGCGGAGGCGTGTAGGGGTGGTGGGGGGTGGGACGGGGGGCGGGGAGGCAGATTCGACATGAGTGAGATGGAATTGCTATCAGAAAGAGTCTTGTCCGTATCTTGTGGTAAGTAGTGAATTACTTGAAAAGATGATATCCTTGAAGATAGAACCACCCGGAATACTCTTCTAGAAGTTTCTCACGAGTTCTAGCAATCACAGAAGTAAAGCCGCCGTCTATAAATAGTTATGCAGCGCGCATCTATTATGCACACCTATGCATAACACAAGGCCATGAGGAATGAACGGCATAAATGCACTACGCCATAACACGTGACACGGATGGGCCAATCTGAAATAGCCCAGCCACAGATTCACCGGGCTTAGCCCGTCACAATAACACTAACAACAGCAGTAAACACGATAACAATAACAAGGACAAGGGATGTTGAAGCCACAATAGCAGCAAATAAACTAAGCCGGAAACGCAGAGGGGTAGGTTGAACAAAGGGGGATAGGGATCCACAATGGGCATTGCAGATTTATCGCACTTCCTGAAGGTAAGTCAATGACTAAAAACAAATAAAGAAACAATAAAGGTAGGTTTAGGGGGTTTTCACCGAAAGGTTTCCCCTCATGTACATAATATAGTTGATAGTACCTGCATGGGCCACAAGAGCTCCATATCAGGGTAATGAAATCAAATTCAAAATTCAACAAGGACAATAGCGACAACAATAGCTATAACAATGGCAATATCAATGACAATGGTCCAGAAGAACAGTAACCACAATCGTAGTGTAATTGGTAGGATTGAGATTTCAAACAGATTCTTCACTAAGTAAAGATAAATACAAGACTCTGATCTGGAGAATTCGGAGGTACAGTAAGGACAACTATATATACATTTTAGGACATGGTCCAACAAGCCACTGAAAGAACCATCTAGAACTCCTGCACAGGTAAATAGAACAACAAGGGGCATCATAGAATACCATAGAACACCATAGAATCTACCAGAACACCCCAGGTCATTGTGGCCCATAAACATATTTCCAGAATGGGATAATAAAGAAGTTTGTAGAGCTACAGAGAAACAGCCAGAATATCTAACGCCACAATGTGGCTCAAACCTCTGTCACATGACTAAGTAGCTTACAACCTCTGACATCTACCGGGCGCTAGCTACAATTAAAGCCCCATCCCTGGGGGGACATGGTGATTGTTACAAAATTACATTACTTAACAATTGGGTGCCGAGGGGCCTTGGAAATTTCCATGAGAAGTAGTGAGCGCTATACAGCGGATGCCTCACTTGTGTAGATCATGCGGCACGGATAGGGCAGATTTCACATAGAAATCTAGTCTTCAATATAGAGGCGAAACGTTTAGCAACATGTGAGGTGCCGAGAACGAAATCGAGAGACCCCAGACTTCGTCGGAAGCCGGTAGAGACCAATCTCTCTCGGACGAGGGGACAAAAAACCAAGTGAGTGATTGACTTGTTACCCCCGCAGGAACAAGTAGTAAGGGCGTTTTCATGATGGAACCTTTCATGATAGGCGCGAAAGTCACCGTGTCCAGTTCGACATTGAATTAAATACCCGAGATAACGGCGAGATAGTCGAAGCTCCTCGGGCGGCTTCTTGGGAAATGGCATTCCCAATTCGCAATAGGTGGAGGGTGCATGAGTCTGCCACCATTCAGCTGTCAAGTCCCATATGTGTTTTTGTATCTTTGCGCGAACTCTGGCAAGAGATGCAGCAGAGGGGGCCGATTGGCGGGCAGCCTCACGGGCTAGCTTATCAGACAGCTCATTGCCTGGGATTCTCATATAACCAGGAGACCACATTACATTGACTTTGCCTGGAGCCGCCAATGGGAAATTCTCCTCGCTGGCCAGCGAGACGCGAGGTCTCGAAACTCCAAAATTTCCCTTTGTAAGGACTTCGACAGTGAGACATCCAGAAGGCGTAGTGCTGCTTCTTGATTGTCTAAGATTACGTGGATTTTAGTTGCAAGGTGCGTTGAAGGAGCCGCTACAGCGGCCTTAAGCCCTGCTAGGGCGCCAATAATTTCGGAATCATAGACCTCGAAATCGGGCCCGAGGGGCACTCTCACTTCAGATAGGGTGATGTCCCTCCGGAAAACGGCGACACCTGCCCCCGCAGACCCATCTTTTTGCTTTGAGCCGTCTGAGAAGACAAGAATGTCCCATGGTGGCAATGCTCTGATACGCTCGAGGAATTCTTCGGCAGATAAATCTGCTCGAGAGCGGTTATAAAAGGCTTTATAGGAAGGTACTGAGAGTTGGGGGCGAGGGAAGTGCGGAACGAGCTTTAGCTTTTTGGTGAGGCGAGTGTGTGCCCGGGAGTCGATTGCTCCTTTAACCGTGGGGTGAAAGATGTACGCGGTAGCTAGTCTAAGAGCGGTGCGGAGGCGCATTTCCTCAAGTAATAAAGGAGCGGGCTTGAACCACACTTCTCTCAGAAGAGCTGCAGCAGGGGTGGTCTTGTATACCGGTAGAATCGCTCGAGCCAGGGTGACTAGAGCTCGAGAGATCATGTCTACCAGATGTTGAGATCGTGTAGAAGTTGGACGTCCTCGGCGGAGATAAATGTGACCGCGCCACCAGACCTCCGCACCGTACAAAAGTACAGGTAGCGCCGCAGCCAGGGCTGCAGTGCGAAGAAAGGCAGTGGGTATACCACGATTAGTGTTGCCAAGCTGATGTATGTGCGTGCTGATTCGTTGCGTCTTAGCACTCCATACTTGTACATGCGCTTTGAAGGAAAGCTTGGTGTCGAGGAGAACGCCTAGCCATTTAACTGTTGGGTTTGCATCCCTTACGATGCCGTTGATGGTTATAGAAGGAGAGAGCTGACGGGTCCTATGAAGATGCAGAATCTCCATCTTATTTTCGGCCAACGAGAGTCCATTCCTGTTACACCACTGGGTGACTGCTTCAACCCTAGCAACAGTGAGGCACGAGGATTCGACTAGATTCTTAGCGACCAACAAGATCGCCACATCATCTACGTATCCATAAGTGAGGAAGCCGAGTTTGAATAAAGGCTCAAGAGGAGGAAAAGTATGGGTGAAGCACGGGATCCCTGAGGCAAACCGTGCGGAATGTCCAAAAATTCGCCCACAATGTCGTCCGCTCGGAGGCGAGCTTTCCTGTCTGAAGCAAAAGATGCAGCCCAGTTAATGTACGGTAATGACCATCCCTGTTCGCGCAACCGTACAGATGGGCGGCCAGGCTGAATGCTATCGAAAGCGCTTTCGACGTCAAGAGTAGCTAAAGTGCACATTTGTTTCATATCCCATGCCTTCTCGACATCGTGGACAAGACACTCAACGAGGTCCATGGCCGATGTTCCAGGAAGATCTCCAAGTTGCGTTGGAGAGATAACGCAGCTCGACAACGCCCAGAAGGCGAAACGACGCGCAAAGAGGCGTTCCAGCCCTTTCCCAAGGACAGGGAGGAGAGAGATTGGTCGCCAATTGGCGGGGTTAGTCAGATCATCCTTGTAAGGTTTCGGTGTAACCACAACCTCAGCGCGGCGAAAAACGCTTAGATGATGTCCGAATGTCAAGCAGAGACTGTACAAGTTAACAATCCACCTGCGCCATGTATTGACTTCCCAGACGTGGCGAAGAGCAACAACCGAGAGATGATCGTGACCTGGGGTTGTGGACGATGTATCAAGAAGACAGTGTCGCACTTCATCTTCGTCCAGGGAAGACGGCTCAGGAATCTCTCGCAATGCACAAGAAGGGGTGTACAAAGAGACATCCGGCTCCCTAATTAAACGGGCAAGCTTCGTGCGGAAAAAGATGTTGGCACGCTCAGTCGAGGTACTGTACGTAACTCCTTGAAATTGAATTGGAGGGGAGCCGAAGCGACTGGAGAACTTTCGCCATCCAACCACTTTATGGGCCTCCAAAATCGAAGACACACTATCCAGCTTAGAGCGCTGGTACTCTCGTTTGGTTTGCTTAACGGTTTTGCGAAAGTTACGGTGTGCCTCACTGATAAGGTCTGGATCACCACTGTTACGGGCAATAACATACCGACGGCGTTGGTCAGCGCATTCTTGGTTCCAATAATCCTTATATGGCGCACATGCGGGCCTCGGTGGGTTAGCTGAAAGTAGAATAGCTGATCAGGCGGCGATGCCAGAGGAGGCTACCGCATCTAAGAGCTGGGGGGTAGGGTCCTCGGAGGGAAGAATGGGAGGAGTAGTGGCTAAGAGTGCTTCTCGGAATACTTCTGTAGTTTTGGAGGTAAGTTTAGGCACCCTCGTTGACGGGTAGCGCCTTTGAGCTGAAGAGAGATGGACTAGGCCAGATATTGGCTCGTGATCGGAAGTCGAATGAGACACGGGTTCCACATGGGCCAAGAGACCGTCCATGTTCGTTAAAACTAGGTCAAGGACGTGGTCAGCGCGATGAGTGGGGGCCCCATTTAGTAAAGCCGACCTTAAAGAATGATTTTCAATCCAGTCGACAAAGCTGCTGACTCCGGACGAGCGAGATACATTTGGCTCCCATAACTCATGATGAAGGTTAAAATCTCCCAAGATTATGGAGTTCGGCTTCCCCGGCCAACTTAGGAGTGGGTCCAGACTCTCAGGCATATGGGCTTGAGGTTGCCGGTAGACATTGATAGCCTCCAAAGGAGGAGAACATTGAAGGAGGGCTACAATGTCTGGTGAGGGTCCGCTGTCCAGCTGGATAGGACGGAGGTTAGATTTTTTCCGGGCGTAAGTGAGTACGCGTGGGCGTGCAAGCTTCCAGTCCCGATTAGGGGGAGTAAAAATGACATACGCCGGGTGAGACTTGGTAACATTTTTGAAATTTTTAACTTTTGTCCAAGGTTCCTGGACAAAGATGACGTCGTAATTACCCTGAAAAGCGGCTTGTAAAAGAATGAGTTGCGTAGATCCACCACGTCCAACGTTTGCTTGGAGGAAGCGAAGATAAGGCGGGGGGGTACTCCAATAGTAAGCTCTATTGGTCATGGAGAGTAAGACTAAGAGTATTATTAGGAGCTTGCTCTTCCGAATCTACTTCCATAGATCCAAAGGAGGCATTTTCGAGAAAGGTAAATCTATTCTGGTTAGTAGAAGGGGTTTGTCGTGAGAGGTTAGTAGAGGCCTCGGTCGGAAGAGTTGAACCGGCGGTGTTGCCAGGGTCAGAGGCAGTTGAGGCAGCTGTGGCAGCAGCAGCAGCTTGAGCCCAACGTGTCTTACGGAGCTTGTTGCGATTGCTTGTGCGAAGTTCAGTAACCTCTTTATCAGAAAGCTGAATGAGTTTGCCCTTATAAGGACGAGGACGGATGGGGTAGGTATGATCATCTGCAGGGTGTGATCCTAAGTGTCACGGTCTTATCAAGAGCGCTTATGCAGCTAAATGAGAAGAGGTAATTTTATATTCAAATCTATGGAGAGCAAATACTGTTCAACGTGCTACAGGTATTTATACATGAGTGGTTTCATCTAGAAGATTCCCCTTGGCCCTTGTCACAGTCTAGACAAGAGCGCTTGCGCTGCTAAATGGGTAGAGGTAATTAATATTCAAATCTATAAGGATGTGAACTATTTCGTTCCTCAACACATATATATACAGTTTCTCTCCAATCTAATAACTCTCCTTGGCCCTAACATGACTGAGGGTCTCTGGGAAATCCTCGTGTATCAGAAAGTCCTCGTAATAGAAAACCCAGGTGTATCAAGGAGTCTCCACGCCTCAGCTTGCCTCCGAGTCTCAGCTAGTCTCTGTATTCCAGGAAGTTTCACAATAGCGAGAACCCCCCCTGCCGTACAGTACCCTGCCCTTTGCCACATGCCCCATGCGCCATACCTTTATCCCTACAGAGTTTGGGCCTGCCTATGCGCCACATAGGCTACAGGATTAATTCAGCTTATCAGCTGTCACAGCCCTCATTCTAAGGTTCTCGAGGTTTCCATCTTCTAGATGCTTCTAGTGTCTAAGCCGATAATTTCCAGGTGAGCATAGACCACCTATCAACCCCAGAATGATCCACATTGCATAAATAATTATGCAAGCCTATGCAAATCATAGGCTACAGGTACAATACAGCTCACCAGCTGTCACAATTTCCCTCCCCCTTCTGAGGACTTATCGTTTAGCTTTTGCCAATCTTCTTGATCGACGTCGCTGCATGGTTTGTTTCTCAGCTGATCCAACAAAGGTTCCGGTTACCATTTCTGATGGTCCATCGTTGGTCATTATAGATCCATACTTCGATTCGAAATCATCTAGTGCCTTTGTCTCCTGAACATACTCAACAGGCTCCCATGTCGGATCTTTCCAGCCTTTCCATTTTACCATGGCCTCCCTGAATTTGCCACGACCAAGCGTTGCTGTTCTAGCTTGAAGAATAGATTCGACCTCATATTCTGAATTATCAAGGTCATCAACAACCGGAGGATTCTGCGCATAATCTCGCACCTGGCTCGGGTAAGGGTCATTACCAGCCCTTTTTACTAACTCCACATGGAAACGTTTGTGGATGTTTCCTGGAACATTTAGTTCCACAGTCAAAGCATCTGGTACTGCGGTAACTTCGTACTTTGCATGCAACCAAGCTAACTTCTTAGACAACTGTGGCGTTTTAACGTTCCGTAAGTCCAGCCACACTTTATCAATGTCAGGATGATGGGCGACCGAGTGAGTAACGGGAAGGATACTGAGTAAGGTAGGTACTAAAGAGGTCTCAAGAGACGGTGGGAAGTGCTGAGGAAAGTATTGAGGTACTAAAGGGTTTACTAAAGGGAACCTGAAGGTTGTCTGAAGGATGTCAAAAGACTTTCTGATGGTTATATTTGTGACAAAGAACTAAGCGTGAAGAGCGCTATCTACTGAGAATCTTTCTCTTTATATACGCCTTTCCTTCCTTCAGTAGTTGCCGCCTCGACTTATCTTACTCTTGTCATAGAGACGTAAATAGAATACATACGCGGCCTATTAATAGCTGCTACAAGATGATTAACTAGAAATGAGATGACTACAATGAGTAAAAATAGAAATGAAATAATGGTATAAATAGAAATGCCATAATGTTATAAATAGAAATGTGTATTCTTAGGGCAAAACCTTACAATCACCAATCTGAAAACGATCAGGCTGTCGTCGTGATTGATTGGCATTGGTCTCATTACGCTGCTGTGCTGAGGCCATCGATGCCTGGGCAAAGTCTTGGGCGTCTCGTAGTCTTTGCACAAATTTCTGTCCCCCAATTACCCCGGGATGTCGTCCCTTGCTATTCTGGGGTGTCGGTTCTCCTATGGGCTCTAGATCATATCCATTCCGTAAGAAAAAAGGACTTATATTGCCAATGGCTGAGTTGGGCCTTGAATTGAGAGCTAGCTGAGCAAGCGGCAGGAGGTTGAACCAATTATCTTGAGAATAACAAGTAAAAGCCCTAAGATATTTATACAGCTCTAGGTTAGCTCTTTCGCTGGCGTTTGACTGGGGATGGTATGCCGTGGTAAGTCGTTGAGTTATTCCAGTCAGTTCGCAAAAGGTCTTCCAGAAATGGCTTGGCCAGTCACTCCCCCTGTCACTAGTTAAATATCATGGAAACCCATAGTACCGGTAATACTTCTCGATAAATAACTCGGCGCATTTACTAGCTGCCATTGAACTAGCACCGAACAAGAAGATATCTTTCGATAACCGATCTGTAATTACCATTATATTTTGGCAGCCTTGGGATTGTGGGAGATCGGTTATGAAATCAATTGTTAGCTCGCTACCTATACGTTCAGGGATAGGTAGAGACCGTGGAAATCCTGCCTTGGCCTCCCGCCATACTGTGGAACGACCGCAGACGTCACAATTTTGAACAAAACGTCGTACTGAGTCTCTCATTTTGGGCCAAAACCAACGTCGTAGATGTATACCAATCATCGTATCTCTACCCGGATGGCCGACTAGATAACTATCATGAGTTCGCTGCATTATAGCCGTGCGCAAGGGCTCATATTCTGGCACCCAAATTCTATCCGCTCGACCTCGAAGCACGCCATCTGCTCTTACGCTACACTCTGCAATATTAACGAAATATCTTAAAGCAAGGTCTGGCGGAAAACTTCTCTCAGCTTTCTTAACTGCATCTCGCACACGACACCAGTCCTTTTCTGCAGCAACCCCTTGATTTCATAGACTCTGTAACTCATTATCATCAAAAATCCTAGTATGAATGCCCAAATTTACTATCGGAGACCCTGCTGCATCGTTTGGGGAATTATGGGATTTGTCGATATCTGTATGAGGTGTTATGTCAGCAGGGTAAAGTGGCACCGTCGGAAGGAGCCTCATAATCCGGCCCGAAGTTCGCTCATCTTCAAGGCCGACCGGCTTATCCTGATCGCGTCGAGACAATGCTTCTGGTCGACCGCAAGCATCACCTGGACGCCATTTTAAAATAAACTTGAACTGCTGCAATACATCGTTATGTCGCACTTGTCGTTCACTCAAGAGACGCTTAGAGGTAAATTAATTCAAGTTTTTGTGGTCACTTAGGATCGTGAAAGGTTTAGCGACAGAAAATAGCTCAGCCTTCCATTCCTGTAAGCAGGCCACAATGGATTGCATTTCCTTGTCATGAATAGGATAGTTTGCTTCGGCACTACTCAGCCGCCTTGAGTAATATGCAACGGGCCTTAGCTTGCCCTGCTCGTCTACTTGAGAGAGACATCCCCCTATAGCATATCCAGAACTATCCGCTTCCAGAACTGTTTCCCGGTCGGGGTCCCACTGAGCTAACACTGGTTCCAATGCAAAAACGCTTTTAAGTTTCTCGAACGCGTTGCTCTCATCTTCTCCCCATCGCCATGGCGTATTCTTTTTCGTCAACTGAATAAGCGGCGCCGCAACATCCGAGAATTTATCAACAAAAAACCTATAAAAAGTCGCAAAACCTAAAAACGACCGGACGCCCCTCACAGTTTTAGGAGCCTTCCACTCCAAAATGGCTTTTACTTTGTCTGGATCCACGGAAATACTCTTTCCTGCCTCTACAATAAAGTCGAGGTATTTAACTTTCTGACACAGGAAGTCACACTTATCAATATCCAAGTATAACCCGGCTTTTTCTAGCTTGCCGAGTATGCTGCGGACTTTTTTCCAGTGCCCATCTTCGGTCCCATCGGTATAAGCCAGTATATCGTCCATATAAGCCGTCGCATCCAGGTCGAGATGTTCGCGTAGATGCTCGTTAATATATCTCTGGAAAGTTGCCGGTGCATTCACCAATCCAAATGGTGTGACTAACCATTCAAAGAGTCACAATCTGCATCGGAACGCTGTCATCCACTCGTCGCCCTCTCTTATTCGAACACGACGGAAAGCTGACTTAACATCTAGTTTTGTAAACCATCTTGCCTTAGAGAGCTGCCTGAGAGTCTCCTTGAACAAGGGTAACGGATACCGATCTGGAATTATGATAGCATTTAGCCCACGGTAATCTACGCAAAACCGGAGTCCACCATTGGGTTTTTTTGCAAATAATACTGGAGCTGCTGCTGGTGAATTGCTAGCACGGATCCATACCTTGTCAGTAAGGTCGGTTAGCGTTTTCCGTAAAACTAAAAGCTCCTCCCGAGACATGTTGTATAATGGGCCCCAGGGTGGTGATAGAGGCTTTCCTTTCTCATGCTTGAGGTTAATAGCATGATCTAAATGGCCACGCGATGGGGGCAAGTCGTCTGCCCCACTGTCGTCTGTGAATAAATGTGCAAAGTCCTTTACTTGATTTGACAAGCGTTCCCTTACTTCATCCACAGTTAGTTTTGGCTTTCCACGTAATGCCTTACTTATGTCCTGAATAGTCGTCTTGCACACTGGAACTCTCCCAATAATGGAAGCCATTGATTCTGCTGATTCATTTTTTGGGCAGGGAGTGGCCCTAAACCCTTGCCGCCACTTTTTGGCACTATATACTGAAATTCCACCTTTCGAAGCTCTAATTTTTGCTCCCTGGAGTGAACTACTGCATCTTGATCTTCGAGCCATTTTTTTCCCAAAATCATTGAGTGGGTGCTCTGAGGAACTATGTATAGCCATAGTTTTGCTGTCAGATACCCATCTAAATCCATAGAGACGAATGTTATAGATTCAACAACGGGCTTATTTTCACTTGAACTTTCTGCAGTCTGAAGATATCTGGGGGAAATTGGAATCCGCGGCAAATTAAGCTTAGTCGAGAGGGCTTCATCAATAATTCCGTAACACAGGTATCCATTGTCGATCAGCGCTTGTACCATCAACGTATCATTAAGTAATGCATTGACTAAAAATGGGTCTGTATTTAAACTAACATTATGACTAGCTTTTGCCTCTGGCTCCCGGAAGCGACTATTTCCAGGAGCGTCTAGTTTTCCTATACGTTCATCTGTACCTCAGTATTATCCAAAGGGATGAAAATAGAAGGGTCAATTTCCGGCAGATCAGCCGTGTTTACTCCGGGACCCGTTCTCCTAGGTCTTTGAGCTGGTAACAGAGGACATGAACGACTAAGACATCCCTTTCGCTCACACCGAAAGCACCTACCCTCCTCTTTCAGGCGGTCCAGCTGAGCCTTGGACTTCCACTTCGCTCTCCCTTGGTGTAAGGTTTCAGCCTAATAACTCTTCCTGTTTTTATCACTTATTTCTATTTATACCATTGTCAATACTCTAGTATTAGTTAACCATGCTTTCGCTATCATTAGACCGCGTCTATATTCTATTTATGTTCTCTAATGTTTTGATACGATTAAGGTATTATAGACCGCATCTATCGGGAGGAAATAAGTTCTATATAAAAGGAAAGAATCTCAGTAGATAGAGCTCTTCACGCTTAGTTCTTTGTCATAAATACAACCTTCAGACTGCCTTTAGTGCAACCCTTAGATTCCTGCAACCTTCAGACAGACTTCAGATTACTTTTAGTGTAACCCTTCAACAACAGATACCCTCAGAATATTCTCTAGAAACACCTTAAGCGCTTTACACCCCATTTCGAACCTATGTCAACCTACGCCGTACCCAATATCCTGACACTTGGATTTTCCCAGGTATTCTTGCAGAATTAACCCCTCCCATTATTGTGTCCCCTGAGCTGTCAACTGCTGGCTGTTCCATTTCTGCCAAGACCTTGGATCCATTGCTCCTTTCAGAAGGCCCACGGTTCATATCCTTGCGGAATGCTTCCCTCCTAGGTCCGGAGCTATGCTCACTCGACTCAAAATCCACCCAACCCAGTGGCCATCCTGCTTTCTTTTCGGCGCGTTCAACTTGCTGGCCTATCTTATTCACAATTCGAGTCCACTCACTAAAATCGTCGTCAGGAAGAAGGTGATTTCCGATCAGGGCCCTCGTCAACTTCTTGTTCATAGCGTTCTGAAGCATGGAAATCTTGTTCTCGTCTGGCCAGAAATCACCTCGAGCCTCAGTCAATTTTTTCGACCATGTAGCGAGAAAGTCGGCCCATCTTTCAGTTTCCTTCATCTTCATGGAATGAAGGTCTAAATTTGCCTGAGAGACCCGTGTCGTATCGAGGTAGAGTCGGTCCAAGAACTCTATAAAATCCTCAGGGTTCCTAGTCATATTGATTCTGCCTGCTTCATAGAAGGGCCCTGCTCTTTCCAGTGCCCCGCCTTTCAATGAGTTATAAATCATAAGAAAAGCCCGCGAGTTATCGTACCCAAACAAATTCCAATCCATCCGAAAGGTGTCTAGGACGGCAGTCCTCCAGGCTGGATACCTCACTCTGCTGCCATTGAATTCCGGAAGATTGGTTGGCTTTAACTTGACTCCGAATTCCTTTGGGGGATCCTTTTCAATGATGACTTTTGACTTTGAAAGCTTGGATTCGGCGGATTGCTTTGCTAGTAATTCATTGAATTGGCGCTTTAACAATAAAAAGTCATTGGTTGTGACAGTATTTTCTTTGCTTGATTCCCCAGCCATGTTTTCGGTAACCTAGTGCTTATCAAAATTTGGGTCGTGAGTCGAGAAGCTGAATTCTTGAACGTTGGGAACTGGAGACAAAACGTTTGAAGGACGAGCTGCCAAACTGCTGAAATCTGAGAACTGAAGGTAGAACGTCTGAGGGATGAACTACCGCACTGCTGAAATCTGAGGACTGAGGACTGAAGGCTAAAGCCGAATAAGAAGATTAGAATATATGTCACGGTCTTATCAAGAGAGCTTATGCAGCTAAATGAGAAGAGGTAATTTTATATTCAAGTCTATGAATAGCAATTACTGTTCGACGTGCTACAAGTATTTATACATGAGTGGTTTCATCTAGAAGATTCCCCTTGGCCCTCATTCTAAGGTTCTCGAGGTTTCCATATTATAAATATAGAGTAAGTGTAGGTGGGCCTTGTCAAAGTGTGTATTTAGTAATATATAAAAAACTCATGTATACAGTAAAACTTCTGTAAGGCGATAGTGGATCCCGATTTAATTATTGAAAAAATTCATTTCAATTTTGCCGTGTATATTTGCAATACTTATCCCTGTTCGCAAATCTGCCTGCATGGATAAGTATCGCAAATATACACGGCAAAATTGAAATGAATCTTTTCAATAATTAAATCGGGATCCACTATCGCCTTACAGAAGTTTTACTGTATCTATCGAATGGTGCTAAGCTATGTGATTATATACACTAAGGATTGGCCTGTGCTTCAATCCCATTATACCTATATCCGATTACTGTCACTACAGTAAAACTTCTCTAACACGATAGTGGGTCCCGGCATAAGTGTTGAAAATATTCATTGTAACTTGCACTTTTATATTTGCAACACTTACCCTTACAGGTCATTTTGCGTGCAGGGGTAAGTATTGCAAATATAAATGGATAAATTTCAATGAATATTTTCAACACTTATGCCGGGACCCACTATCGTGTTAGAGAAGTTTTACTGTACTCGTATCGAGTTGTCCAATCTAACCGATCCTGACTAGTGAGACTCATTGCATAGATCGAGTCTGCACAGCGACACCGATGATCAGTGCTCAAGTCCATGCATGGCTCATTAAACACCCTGGACATGAGCGGTAATTACAACATTCCATCTTCTAGATGCTTCTAGTGTCTAAGCCGATAATTTCCAGGTGATCATAGACCACCTATCAACCCCAGAATGATCCACATTGCATAAATAATTATGCAAGCCTATGCAAATCATAGGCTACAGGCACAATACAGCTCACCAGCTGTCACACTAAGCAGTTAATACATCGGCGATGGTGAGAGCATTCTCTTTGGTGGCGGAGAGTGCCGCAGAAGGCACACAAAGCTTGAATCCGGCAGCGAGAGGATTGATGAAACCCGAAACAAGCTTCGCACTGGACTACCTTGGGGTTGGGGACGTATCGCCGGGATGGCGCGCTGTTAACTATTCGGAATGTAGGAACTTCTTTTGGGAAGAAGATGACCGCCGTACGAAAAGGATCGTGGCTATTTTCATGCTGCGACCAGTGAGCACCAGATGGGGCGACGCCCGTCTGCGCCTGAGTAATGCTCTTGACGTCATCAAGCGTTGAGGAAACCATATTGGACACGGGATTCCAGATGGTGCGGGGAATGCGTTTGACGACATATCCATAACGGTCCTCTACCTGATGTAAAGATCCTGAAAGGGAGGCCTTGATGGAGTCGGCATGTTCCATCGCAAGTTTCAGCGATTCTTCGGATGAAAAGATCAAGCTGAATCCACTAGAGTTGCGGGAAACGGAAGCGATACCGTCCTTGAGGCCGGGGACGTTTTTATAAAGGCAGCTTTGACTGATGTTGCATCTGTTTTAAGGAGAGGGGCTTCTTCAGTCAGGCGGAAATTTGCTTTAGGGCCCTTGGACTTCCCAGTAGGCTTTTGCATAGCTATGCGAGCGGGTCGATTTTTAATACTAGATTGAGCCGGAGCCGAGGGAAATGAGGCGGGTAGGCTTGCGGCAGGCGCGGCCCAACTTCAAGGTTGATTTGTGATTGGAACGGGAGGTCGGGAAGGGATGTTATGGCTGGGCTTGGGTAAGGAGCTCGCCGGCTTGGGCTGTCTCGGGGTGTCATGCCGCATAGGTTGCCCGGAAGCAACTGCGAGGAGAAACGCGTCCATCTGCTCGCGCACAAAGGATTTGATGAGAGGGTCAGCTTCTTCGACAGATGTCCAAAACTTGTTGTGGAAGTTTTGAACCCAGGTAGCTCAACCCTTTGCCACGCGCTGTACAAGCTCGAGCTCGTCAGCGACGCACTGGGCCAAAGGAGGTGTTTGTTGTGATTTGGCCATCACAAGCGCGATGACTAAATGAAAAGGCTTTTAATAGGTTTTAGATGAGTAGTTTGAATGGAATAGAATCGGCGTGATGTCAAAAGTGTGTGCGATGTTGGCTCTGAAGATAAACTCCAGGTTCGTAAGGTGTAATAGGAATTTGATCACGTGAACTAAAAGACGCTTGGACCCATAAAGGTCCACTTTTTTTAGAATCATTTCTGCGTATGCAGCCTAAGGCTATGACGTGAATGATTACGGAAGACATGTATGTTTCGCAGAATAACTCTTTTTGACGTTTGGAACACTCATACTCAGATTTCACTTGCAGATACCACTACGAGAATAACGCCTTACGACATGTACCCTCTTCCGTGAATACCCACCACAGGGAAAAGCGAGAAAAACCCATTGTTATCTAAGCATGCTTTCGTCATCCCACGAATACATTATCACCGCGAGAGAAGTGGTGTGAGGGTCTAGCTAGATTCGAACCTGCTTTCTCGTGTCTCAAGTGGGGCATGTGTCCAAGATACCCATACAATACTACAGGCCTAAGTCAACGATATTGCATTAGCGTGACAGGGGCCTATTTAAATTGATGACTATTACAGAAGAGGTAATAACTCTAGAGCCCAATTACAGTCCAACCTGATACAGTCGTCCCTTTCTAACTCGATAGTGGGTCCCAGTATAAGTGTTGAAAGTATTTATTGTAACTTGAACTTTTATATTTGCAACACTTATCCTTACAGGTCATTTTGCGAGCAGGGGTAAGTATTGCAAATTTAAATGGTTGAATTTCAATGAATATTTTCAACACTTATACCGGGACCCACTATCGAGTAAGAGAGGGACGACTGTATATGATGTCGGAACTTTCTTCCCCGCCCTCATGAAAATGTCAAAACACCACATTTTCAAAAAAGACGACAACCTCTACAAGCCTTTAATTACAAAGAGCTGGTGTGAATCGATAGATAACTATTAGATGAACAAATAGATGCGGGGATTAAGCAATCAACGCGAGCGACGCGGGCTTATTATTGTTACAAGTGGGACCTATTTTGGTGAGGGAAAAAAATATTGGACACCCCCAGCGCCACAGTAGCGCCACAAAAACGCTACACGCGCCACATAGAGCAGCCAATGAGATCGCACCAAATATGGTTATGTAACCCCAAATTCTCACAGATTGACAACGGCAAAATGTGCATCGACGTCTACATGATGGATTTTATCCAGGTTTCCCAAGCGCCTCTGGTGGAAGAGGCTCCAGCATCTCATCCCCCATCAGCACATCCAGCACCGTCGTCATCCCCAATTCCCCTCCCGCCATCACCTCACCCTTCCACTTCTCAAGTCACCAGCACTGTTTAGGCGAACCGGCCAATCTTACAACCAGTTCCTCCCTCAAAACGTGCAGGGCCGCAGAGTATATTCTCGGCCACCGATATATTAGAAAGCGAGCCTGACCTAGCTCCCGCGTACCCACCCAAGGAACTTGTTGAAATAATCAGGTCCCGTCAACGTCAGGAGAGAGCCTTGCACATACGACATTCGATTTGTTCAGGCTTAAATTGCAACATTGATAGCACGCTCTCCTCCTACAAAGGAGAGTTAGAAAAAGAGGAAGCCGAGACTATCCGCAGCTATTTGCATCAAGCTATCGCTCGTCTCCTTGCCTCGGAGAAGGCCCCGTTGCCCCTTCCTATTCCAACACAATTGAAACCCCCCCGAGCTACGAAAAATACAGGTAGTAAGGAAAAAGTAACACGGAATCCGGTACCAGTGGCCACACCTATAATAAGCCCGTTTCGCGGCCCAAATTACACAGCCTCTAAACCAGGACCTAATTGTTTTACTTAGTATGTGTGGGAATAGTAGATGGTGGAGCAGAAGAATGGAAGACAGCTACTTAGGAATATGTGTGTGTAATAAAGTGTGTATCAGAGTTAATAGTAAGATAGATTCTGATGATTATCTACAGGTGGAAGGTGACCTAGCTATATACATGCCAGGCTGATCTGTGCTTCTACAATCCGTGTTAGGTAGACTCAATAACTTAACTTAACTTGTTGGGTGGCTCGAACGATGGCGTGCATACATCGACGTTAGTGATCAACCAATTGGGGATGTCCGATTCACGGGTAATGATGTGGCGATCTCCGATCGTAAGTGAAGATCACAACACTGATGAACAGCCAATAAGTATTCCTCCAACAGAAAATACTTGGGCAAAAGTAGCCCATAATGGTTACAAGAGAGCTAAAGCAACGGCTGTCTTACAAACACTTCCATCTTCTTCTCCATCTTCACGGGCTAGTTGCCAACCTGCATTGTCTATGCTCCCCACAAATGCCAAAGCTAGTGTGACGGGCTGTGCCCGGTAGGTTGTGGCTGGGCAAATCAACTTGGCCTATCCGTTTACCTGGTCGTGGCGCGACGCGTTTACGCGTAAGCGAGAGTCAGGGGTACTCCCTGCTATGACTACTAGAACTTTCTAGAAGTCTCCAGAAGAGTCGAGAGTACTCCGGATGATTCTATCCCAAGAGTAATTAATGATGAGGAGTTAAGGAAAGAACCTTCTAGTGGTAAGGAGAAAACTATAAATATCAGTATTCTAGAGCAGATAGATTCCTTCTCCAGATTTAGTATTAACTTATTTTGTGGTATTGCTTTCGTGCAGTGACCGTTTGCATTAATCCTTAACAGCTAGCCGCAGCAAACTTAGTGAGAAAATTGACAACAGACTTCTTATTCGCCTCCCATTAAACCATGATTGGCGAAAACTATCTCCGACTGGCCTCCGCAATGCAATCATCGAACGGATGTCGGTCTCAACCACCACCATTGGGCTGATAAAACCAGTACGATCTGGCTTTGCTCTCAGCCCAAGTAGTGCACACGCACGCGAAGAACTTCTCAAGGCCTCTGGTGGACTTTTCCTATCAGGAGCTACCTTGGAGCCAGCTACAAACTGGGTCGGTCTTCTTGTGCCCACACTTCCCAGGGTCATCTACACTTTAAAGGAACGGTTGGAAGTCACGGGCGCTTTGCTTGCGGACGAAATTGAACGGGTATCATCTATACGTCCCGCCGCCGTCAAACCATACGGTCTGAATAATCCGGAGGCTCCTCACTCCACACGGCTAGCCCTTATCACAAAGGCTCCACGGCCAGGTTTCCGAGTATTCGAGGAATCAGGACTCGTCAGGCCGTTCAAGAAGCAACGCCCCTTGGACTTCTGCAAACGGTGCAACGGACACCACTTCGCCAAATACTGTTTACGAGCTCCCTCGTGTGGTAATTGCGGCTCAACCATGCACTGCCAGGAGTCTTGCTGAGCACCAACCAAATGCAGAAATTGCGGTGGTCCACACCGCTCAGATAGTCATAGATGCCTTGCCAGACCCACTCGTGCTGGGCCACCATCAAAAGAACAACTTAATGTCTACCGCCAGGCAGGTGAACGTGAATACCAAGCATTTGCCAGAGCTAGAGCAGCAGAAGAAAGAGCTACCGCTTTTACTGACCAAACCCCAGACATTGAAGCTGATAACACTCCAACACCACCCGACGAGGATTTGTAGGGTGAGCAAATGCGCTTATGAAGGGCCCCTCACAAGCCCGTCAACCACCTCTTTATTTTCTTAAGTTCATGTCCATAAAAGTAGGAAGAGGAGGATCTGCACACGATATCGCGCTAGTCCGCGCATGCGACCTAAAACTTCATGTTCTATTGATTCAAGAACCATGGTGGTCAGGGTGCACCAAGTCGCATCCTTATTTTGACCGCCATATTCCTTTTGGAGGTGCTCACGTCAGACCGCGGGCCATAACTTATACCCGAAAGAATTCCAAACAATTGATAGCAGTTCAGAAATTTCCCCTTCATCCCACTGGCGATTACTGTTGGGTGAAAGTGAATGGCGTCACGTTTCTAAATGGTACAAATCGCCACAGGATCTTTTAGCCGCAAAACCCTTGCTAGAATGGACCCCACCATCAAAGTCTATTGCGATCGGCGACTTCAATGCGGTACATAGGACTTGGCAACCCGGTGCTTCTAACCCCCATGGCCAGGGCGAAGCAATCGAAAAGTGGGCTGAGGACCATAATCTGATCTGCTTAATAGTTGGTGAACCCACCCACCGCGCTGGAAATACTCTAGACTTAGCCTGGACAAATATTAGCGGCACAATTGCATGGGTTGGTCGTGAGGAATGTGTTACTAGTGATCATCTACCCATCCGTGGTCTAATCCCTGACTGTGACCGGGTAACAGTCAGTCCGACAGGTCCGCTCAGGGTTTCAAAGAATAACCTGCCTCAATTTGCCAAGGTGGTTGCGCAATGGATTCCGCCTGATCCTTCCCTAAACAAAATTGAGGAAGTGGAGGATTTCGCCCATGACCTTACCAAAACATTGACTGACGCACTGAGAGCAGTTGGTAAGCATCCGAATCGGAAAAGCGGTAGGTCTGCGCCTTGGTGGACCCCAGAATGCAAGAAAGCCCACCTAGAATATCGAGCTGCAGTGTTAGAATCCGAGCGCACTATGCCTGGAAAGGCTTTTAGAGAGGTGGTCGCCAATGCCAAACAAGAGTACTGGAAGAAACGCATCGAATCGATGCACACTCCCTCTGATGTTTTCAAACTCATGGGCTGGCTGACCTCAAGACAGGAAATAATTCCACCTCCACTCTTGCACAACGGGAATTTTATCTCAAACCAAGCTGAGCGTGCGACAGTCTTACGAGATAGTCTCCTCGCTCGTCACCAAGCTTCAGACGATTTACCCAATTTTATAATATCAAATGAAGGCCATATCCCGTGGACATATGATCTGACAGAGTCGGAAGTACGGACATGCACAATCGGAAGCGGAAACACCTGCCCAGGGGCAGATGGGATCTCAGTGGAACTTCTTGCTACTTGCTGGGACAGTATCAGATTACATGTCACCCAGCTATATCGTGCATGTCTCCGGCTTGGATACAATCAGTCCTGCTTCCAGCTAGCGGAGATAGTATTTCTTCCAAAGCCTGGTCGGGATCCATCAACGACTAGAGGATGGAGGCCAATTGCGCTTCTTTCTTGCCTCGCGAAGGGTCTTGAAAGAATTATCGCCAAGCGAATGTCCTATCATGCCATCACATCAGATGTAGTAGGTCGCCAACAATTTGGCGCACTGCTTAAGCGATCGGCAACTGACCTTGTCTCTTGCGTGGTGCACGACATAGAGGAGGCTCGCTCACAGGGATGGGCCGCGACATTTGTAATACTGGATGTGCAGGGCGTTTTCGACGCTGTCTTACATAACAGGTTGTTACATCGAATGCAAGCACAAGGCTGGCCTGCTTCTATTCTCCGTTGGACTTCGTCATTTCTCAGCAACCGGAGAGTGCAGGTACGCTACCAAGGCGGGATCACAAGCCTAAAGAAGCTAGAGTGTGGAGTACCGCAAGGATCTCCCATCTCCCCCCTTTTATTTCTTCTTTATCTGGCAGAACCATTGCGCAGTGGTAATCCTCGAGCAAGGTTTGGATACGCCGATGATATAGGGATCCTGGGAATTGGACCTACTAGTGTGGAATCCGCTTTAGCTGCTCAACGGGAAGTGGACAGCTTGCTGGGATGGGCAAAAGAGAATGCCGTCTCATTTGATACTGGGAAGTCGGGAGTAATTCATTTTAAGTGTCGTCGCCAAGATGGGCCGATAAGTATCCTCGTCAACGACTCTAGAATTGAACCCGCTGAACATATACGTTGGCTTAGAGTCCATCTTGATTCCAAACTATCTTTTAAACACCACGTTGCCACGTGGTGCAGCAAAGCACTTAAAATGGCTCATCACATGAGAAGACTAAACCCAGTAAAGCGAGGAGCAACTCCCGGGGCTTTAGTAACCGCTGTCAATACATGCGTCATTCCAGTTGCCACATTTGGAGCGGAGGTGTGGTGGCCAGGGACATCTCGACCATCGAGACATGGAAATTTAACCCCTTCTACTTCTTTTCTGTGTGGCTTAATCGATAAGTCATTACATTTAGCACTAAGAGCCGCACTTCCAGTATGGAGGACAAAACCCAACGCAGTGCTTCACAGGGAAGCAGGGATACCTGCAGCAAAAGTTCTCCTGGAAGGAAATCGACTCCGACTAGCAGCACGACTAAATTCCCTGGACAGTGCTCACCCGCTGTGCAGTAGAGCAAGTTCTTGCCCCAACTCAACAAAGCACAAATACAAGAAGAGGCCTAGACCGTCGCAACAGCCTGAGATTTTAATGACACGGATCCAACAAGCTATTCGGCAACTTCCTCCATGCGAAGATGCAGATCCACTGGCGTTTCCAGAATATCCTTCAAAGTTAGGGACGAAGGTGGAAGGATTAGCGGAACATCGCATCTGGGCCGCGTCAATATCATTATCAGATATTTGCGCCTACTCGGATGTCTCATCAGAAGGCCATGGTCGCTCCTCTTGGGGCTTTGTTATCCGAGGAATGAGGATTTCTTACTTACGGAACTTTTAGCGTGAAACTAGTGAACTCTAAAAATGATTGGCTGTGAACCCCTGGAACAAAAAGGCCGGTGGGTCCGCTTAGTAAGCGACCCCTTTCTTCTTCTTCAACATCAATTCGTGCAATGAAAGCTCCTTCTTCAACATCACACAGCGCCAAGCGCTTCGACCCACGACCCACGAACATGAGCAAGTTATGTAAACGGTGCGAAGTCGAACGTGATCTTTCTGAATTCGACCAGTTCAAGAATGGAAAATACAAGTTGACGTGCCGCAACTGCCTACACACAAGAGGCCGCGCTCGGCCGGTTACTCCACCTAACCCCAACGCTCAAGAAGACGACGACTACGATGCTGACTTCGAGGCTCAAGCGCGGTTCGGGCGGGCTTCTCAACGTGAGACTGCTAATGCACGCGCTCTCCGATATGAAGAACAACGCAGGAAGCGCGACTTGCCGCCTCCGGCTCTTCGTCCTCGCCCACCTCATTTGACCGATGAATATCACCCGCGCGTAGGCCGCGCCCCAACAATATTGCCAACAGCGAATGCAGACGATGCCGCCCAGGAACTACCCCTTACGCATACCGTTCACGATGTGACGGCTGATAAGCCGATATTTTCCTGTAGCATATGATGGTCATCATATGCACAGACTAATGCAGCCCTATCCGGGTATGCTAGCTTCCCGTCAAGCGATCGGCAGGGTAGGACGCTTGGACTCAGCTTGGCGGAACTTGCCTATGTTTCATGTTGCAAGGGGTATTACATGCCATGGTGTTATTGTAGCATTGAGAGCCTGGTGGCAATTCATCGGAAGTGTTATAAGTAGATGCTACCTGGGCAGATGTAATTCCTCTCTTCATAGATAAATATAAACTACTTTACGATATACAGTGCTTCTGCCTCAATATCCCGAACCGTGACACACGACGAGAGTACGCACCCAGAACAACCGTTGTCTACCGATGACCAACGCTTGCACGATCAGAACAATCCAATTACAATCGTGCCAGGAATGGACCTCGATGTGCCAGCCATAACGACTACGGATTGGCAGGACTTGCAGAAATGGATGCGGCAGTGGCAGGACGGGCATGCAATCTGGTGCCCCCGTTGCAAGGAAGAATGGTTTGACATTGCCATGAAGAACGAGATCTGTCAACGCTGCAAAAGGTACGATGGGTCCGGCAAGACACCCTTTCTTATGTCCGTCGAGAACAACATGGACCCAGGGGAGATTCCATCGCTGCCTCGCCTTTCTGAAATGGAAGAGATGATGATATCTCCGGTCCACATTAGTATGTACCTTTACCGCATCAAGGACGCGCAGTATCGTTACAAGGGGCATACTATGACCTTTCTTCGGGATGTTGCGTCTATTGTTGACAAGCTGCCCCGTCTGCCTCGCGATTGCAGCGTCGTCTTGATCCGGCCTAAGAATATCGTTACCGCAGCAGGGCAGCAGACGATCAGGCAGTTCAAGAAGGCCTTCACGATTCGGATGGCGTATATCCGGACATGGCTCTCGTACCTCAAGCATCACCATCCTGGGTACGAGCGATACCAGATCGATTGGGACATGCTCGACGATTTGCCAGACCACACTAACGCTCTTGACACCGAGGGCGGCATCGACATCGTTGAGTATGATGAGGAACCAGACGTGGCCCAGCCCCAAGAGGCTCATCAACCGTCGCACGACGACATAGAGTTTGATGAATAAGAACAATGGGCGGAGTTTGGCGCGGTGCCATTCACCCGGCCAGAGCAAGAGGAGCGTGAGGCGCTTCGAGAAGGTCGGTCTGAACATCTCATTCCTCCGTACTATGCGCTCTTCTAGCACATGCCAACATTCGTTCTCTTAGCTCTTACGCATGGCGCCGCTGCGAATCGCGATCATACATTGCCTACGCTAGAGTGGTCAGATATCGAGCCTTTCCGGTACTCCCAACAACGGTTCGGATTGCGAATATGGTCTTTAGCCTTCCCAACGCTATTTCCAACTGGCAAGGCAGATTGGTGCACACCTCGACCCCGTAGCCTCACGTTCATCGAATGGGCCCGACACCTCTTACGTTTCCACGACGGCCGCTTCGCTCGCCACGCGCGTTTTCGATACGCCATGTTCAATCAATGGATGCGAGATAAGGCCGGTAGTCGAGCACGCTAGACAACACGCAAGGCCGAGACTAGCGCGGTAGGCCCAACGAAGGATGACCTCCTAGATGCGTTTAGCAATGATACAGAACAGGCCCAGGCGCTATTGAACAGCTGCATCCGTACCGCTGGCGCTATACTTGGAAGCAGGCCATTCTGGAGTCGCAAATGCCGGGAGCTTACTGCGTTCGTTCACTCCCTTGGGACGCCGACATTCTTTTTCACGTTCAGCGCCGCAGATACGCAATGGTATAGCGTGAACCGCCTCTTTCCACGGTTCGATGAATGGCAGGCCGGAGACGACAAGGCTAGGTACAACCTCAACCGCGATAATTTGCGCGACAATCCTCACATCGCAACCTGGCACTTTCATGACCGCTTTCGATGGTTTCTCCATGAGGTCCTTATACCAAAGTTCGGCGTGGAGGACTACTGGTTCCGATACGAATTCCAAGGCCGGGGAAGTACACATGTGCATGGATTCGTTTGGGCCCGCGGCAATGGGGTTCCCAACGTAGACGACTTGAATTTCGAACTGCAGCCTCATAGGGACCTGTTTGTCGCCTATTGGTCGCGGCATATCCATGCCGTTAACCCTGAGCCTGATAGAAGGGCGCCGCCTCCAGGATCTAGAAGCACCATCAACCTCGGACCGGCCGAAGTACAGAACACTGTGTGTCACCTCTCGGATGTCATCAACCGTGTACAGCGCCATCATTGCACGAATGTGTCGTACTGCCAACGTCGACCTCGGGGGAGGAAAACTGGGCCTACCCAATGTCGATTCCACTACCCACGCGAAGTTGGCGAGGCTAAGATGTACAAACGAGTTGGGAACCCCTATTGGAACTTCGACGGCAAACGCAATGATGCCTATATGAACAACTACATCCCAACGGCGTCCTTCTGGCTAGCGAACAGCGACATTCAGCCATGTACATCGGCGCACGCAGTCGTTAGCTACATCGCTAAGTACGCAACCAAGGGCGAGGTCGACACACAGTCCTATAAGGACATGGCAAAGGCGATCGTACCATGGGTCCATGACAAGCACCCGTTGTTGTCTTACAACGGAAAGATGATGAAAAGGCTTATTGGTGAGCGCGACTGGTCCGCACAAGAGGTCTGCCACATCCTGTTCGAACGCCCACTTTCGGTCGCTAGCCGTTCTGTCGTGCAGGTCGACTGTCGCGAGGATGCCGAACTTCGCCATACCATTGCACTAGATGACGAGGACGCGGTTGAGGGACGGTCATTACTACAGAAGTACCAAAGCCGACCAGATACTGCAGAGGATACAACGTACTTCGACTTCCTCACCTCCTGGACTCACAACAAGGCCAGCGGCAACTGTGCGCGCTCACGGGCTAAAGACCGCGTTCTCATTTAATTTCCTGTGTACAAGTCGTCGCCAGATCATCCCCAGTACGAGTCATACTGCCGGGTTCGATGGACTCTGCACCGCCCCTTCCGAGATTCGCCAAAGCTCGCCCAGGGCATACTTGCAGATTACGATAGCTGGCAAGCGGCATTCGCTGCATGCTTCTCAGGCTCATGCCCAGTCATAGGTGGTCCCCACACGCTGAAGAGAGACTACTATAGCGTCCAACTCCCAACCCCCCGGGAAGATGACTTCGAGGGCCTATCTGCGTCTCAGCTAGAAGAGATCGTGAATGACGACGACTGGATGGGTCTCGCAGCCGAGACCTCCTGGCACAATCCAGCCGCACGCGACGAGAATCCGGACGGCCTAGGGGATCGTGAAATTGATCGGACATACGACTGGTCCCACCATGTCGGCACATACGAGGGTACGTGGTTTTTGTTGGCAGTGACGCCCCCTACTAACAAAATCTATCTAGGCTCTGAGCTCTGGACGATCGGAACTCAATGGTTGAAGCTCATCGAACACGATCGCATCGACCCATCTACGCAGCCACTCGATCTAGTTGACGCCTTATTGCCAGAGCAGCGCATTATCTACGATGAGGTTATGGGGCATTGCCGCAGTCGTCTCGCTGGAGGCGACCCTTCGCCTATCCTTATGAACGTCGACGGCCGCGCTGGCACAGGCAAGTCTTTTCTTATTAGTGTCCTTTCGTCGCATCTCCAGCAGTTGACGGGCAGCACACGCCCTATCCTCGAACGCTGCGCCCCTACTGGTGCCGCTGCCTTTGGCATTAATGGGAGCACGCTACATTCGCTCCTTCGACTGCCTGTCTTGAAGGGTGCACAGACAATGGAGCCTCTGCAGTCGGCGGCCCTTACCGCCCTACAGGCTAAGTTGCGCTTCGTCGAGTACATTATCATCGACGAGAAGTCTATGATATCACTGGCTACCCTACACCGAATCGATGCACGGCTTCAGGAGGCCTTCCCGCAATCACAGCATCCATTCGGGGGTAGATCAATTATCCTCCTCGGCGACTTCTGGCAGCTGCCCCCTGTAGCAGACAAGGCGCTCTTCACGCAGATAGGGCGCCGCGGCAGACTGAATCCGGCTCCTCCTGGCCCGCCTATCGAACAATCCCAACCGCGACACCAGCATCAACAGGTCCATGGCGACACGTACTTCGGATATCAGAAGTACAAGCTGTTTACGACAACGCGTGAGCTCGTCACTCAACATCGACAGGATCGTACACAGCTTGCTTTCGCCTCCGCGCTTGAGGCTCTCCGGAACAATGCTGTAGAAGAGGAACATTGGGCGACGCTATCACAAAGATGCGCGTTCAATCTCGCACCTAACAAGATTGCTTCTTTCTACGACGCTGTACGAATCTACTCGACGAACGCTGACGTAGACGGCTTCAACCATGATCGTGTGCGTGATTGTGGACAGGCCGTGATCAAGGTGGTCGCTTCCAATTCCTGTCCGCAGGCGAAGGGTCTCGATAGCGATTCTGCGGGTGGGCTTGCGCCAGGTATGTGCCTTCCGATGGTTTTCGTTCTTGCTGTACACCTCATCGTTAATAAAAACGCAGCTCTCGACCTGACTATCGGGTGTAGACTGATGATTCTCGAAAACTTCCGGACCGAGCTTGGAATCGTTAACGGCACACAATGCATACTGCATGATATCGTGTGGTCTCCCGGTGATGACCCTCGCTCGCAACCTCCCTACTGCCTTTTAGTCGCCGTCGCCGGTTACACAGGGAAGGCGTTCGCGTACACTCCCGGCGAGCAAGTGCCTATCGTTCCGATATTCCGGTCCTCCCGGGATTTCCTGCTCAAAGGTCAAGTGCAGTATCGAAGTCAGTTCGCTGTCAAGCTCGCGTACGCCATCACCATCCACAAGTCGCAGGGTATGACTCTCCCCCGTGTTGCTCTCAATCTTGCACGAGGGAGGAAGGCTACCGATCTCTTCTACGTTACCGTCTCACGCGTGAAACGCCTCGACGATATACTCTTTGAGGAGCCGTTCGATCTAGACCGCTTGCAAGCGTCCGGCGGAGACACCGCTATCGACAGGATGATCGACTAGGACGAACGAGAGCCCGCTAAAGCTGAAGGCCGACGGTTGATAGCAGACTATCAACAGCAGCCCACGCGTCTGCCTTCTACGCCCTACCGTACGGCCAGTGCCTTTTCTAGACGAACACCATTGTCTTCGATATCGTCGAACCTTCCCCGGTCCCGACCTATTGCTGTTGCTAAGGGAAGTACCCCTGCTTCTTCCGATCGCGACGAGAACATGTTCAGCGATATGAGCGACGCGGCGCTGTTAGACAGTGATAATACGTTTGACGACACCCTTTTTAGCCAGGATGTTCTCGAGCATAGAGAGGATGGTGTTCTGTTCGGGTTTGACTGAGAGAATTGATCTTCTTCAGTGTGCAAACTGCGCAAACGAGAGCTGTGCAAGAGAGGATGAGGAAGTGAATGAATGATTGATTCTATCTATCAAGAGAGCTGAGGGCTTATATCTTCATCAGAGAAGGGGACGAATGACAAAGGATGAAGAGGAATCAGATGAATTATGAGAAACATGATGAGAAACATGCATGAGGATGAAGAGGAATCAGATGAATTATGAGAAACATGCATGAGGATGAAGAGGAATCAGATGAATTATGAGAAACATGCATGAGGATGAAGAGGAATCAGATGAATTATGAGAAACATGATGAGAAACATGCATGAGGATGAAGAGGAATCAGAAAATGTGTTTGTGATGGGCTGGTATCAACACTCAACCGACCACAGGACCAATGGGATTGAACCAAAGGACTGGGTGTGCCAAATGGTTTTGAACCAATGGACTTTGGGACAACCAACAGGGACACCAAATACCAAGTCTAGCCGGGGTTTTACTGCCACACAACGCATGCATGCATACATGTAATTGTGCAGTGGTTGGTTGGTTAAACCAACCCTCAGACAGAGCCGATACCACTGACTAAGCCTGCTGGACCACCCTGTTGCCTCAAAGAGGCTCCCTCAATTATGACTCTCTACCATTGAGCCACGTCAAACTAGACGCTGTAAGGATGTTCACACCTGAATATATACACTGGCATGGATTCTGTACTTCACTAGGCCCAGATGGGTGACACCTCAAAACTGGAAAATTCATGATTGGCTGAAAATCAAGCTCACGTGTTCCTCGGATATATACTTGGAGCTCCGCTCCGCCGAGATTCCATTTTAGTAGGCATCGGATATTTGATATTGGAGGAAAGATGTATATAGATACTGCCATAGTCAGAGCAGCAAGAGTAATAGTCTCCATCGTGACCATCAAGGCGATATTCCATCCACTATACGCATTCAGTATAACCATTTATGTCGTACTTATCATTCATTCACACCATTGACTATTCCATCGAAGGACAGCACCATCACTAGACAAGTCGCAACCACTCCACTCCACTCCACATCCCCATTTAACCTTGTAACAGTTTGTCCAGCTCGATTTAAAGATCTAGACTTTCAAATGCGTCGCCGCAAGCCCCCAGAGTTGGGTCGGATGGTGCAGTGGTACACTATCCGGGCCGTTCTTCCAAGTAGAGTCTGGGTAGCTTGGACACATGCCCCACTTGAGACAGGAGAAAGCTGGTTCGAATCCAGCAAGACCCTCACACCACTTCTCTCGCGGTGATACTGTATTCGTAGAATGACGAAAGCATGCTCAGATAGCCACAGGTTTTTCTCGCTTTTCCCTGTGGTGGGTATTCACGGAAGAGGGTACATGTCGTAAGGCGTTATTCTCGTAGTGGTATCTGCAAATGGAATCTGAGTATGAGTGTTCCAAACGTCAAACAGAGTTATTCTGCGTCACATACATATCTTCCGTAATTATTCGTGTCATAGCCTCAGGCTGCATACGCAAAAATGATTTAAAAAAAAAAAAAAAAAAAGCCCCCAGAGTTAAATCTCCCTCGGTTGCTTCTCCAGAGGCTGATTGCAACAAGATCAGGGCATGGCAATTTTGCGGAATAACATCGCAGGTTCCATCACGAAAATGCAGCTCTTGACTGCGCCTGTGGGCTGGAAAAATCTCCCACACATTTTGTTCGTTGCCGAATACACACCAGTCACACGCGTAAGCTCGGGAAAGGTAGAACCATCAATGATTTTATTAGTCATCTTCTTGGACCAGACGATCATGAGAAGTTTACAGAATTTGCAAAGACTACAGGTTGTTTCGGGAACATACTTGCAGACTTGTTCTCTGCTGGACGCGAGAACAGTTAATTTTAGACTGCTAGGTCGTAAGAGCGGCGGGTTAGACATAGTGTGGGAAGCACTGGGCTGATCCTTTATTACGGAGTTGCGGCTTACTCTTTCTTTATTTTTCAATGACTTAGCTACTTGTATTAATATCTATTTATTTGTTTATTTATTTACATATCAGGTGCGAACGAGTTGGGCGTGCCTTGAGGTGTGATCCCTGCCGGCTCCAGCGGTCCTGCACATTTAGACTTAGAGCTTCGGCCTGGGACCTTAAAATACAAACAAACAAAGGGCAAATTGTGCCATGAACATGATTAATATGCCCTTCGCGCTACTACCTATCCTCCCAAACTGTGTAGGGCTTATGATGCGTGGTTCTGAGTTTCCACTCTGTCGAACCAAAATCAATCCCTTCTCGATACAACTTTATCTTTCTCTTGCGTTGTGGGAGATGATAAATTCAAGTCACGTTGACGATTGAACAATGCATTGATATTGAAAGATTTTGCAGCCTCAGATTGCAATTCTTTTGCATGTTTTCTAGCTCTCTTGCCAGCTGAACGAGATCCGTTGCCATAACTTCCCCTCAAACGCTTGTCAGCATCTGCAGCCCACGACAGTGTTCTATTCCCTTGGGTGTTCGTCTCGGTTTAAATCTCAACATCATCTGCACCGGCTTGTTAGATTTCTTTCAAGGCTTGCCGCTTGCGACTCATGATTTACTAGACATACCTTCATGGTCCATGTCCGAGTCTCCACCCAAGTCCTCAACTTCAGTATCCGTATTGCATTCTTCGGCGTCAGAGTCCCAGAACCAGACTCCATTATTCTCTTCTCCTAGGATTTCTCCACCAGAGTCTTCTCTAGTACTGCTGATGATTGAACTTTCTGGGTCTAAAAGGCGAGGAGGTGAGCTTTCAGAAGTAGTTGTCTGCGTTCTGACGTGTCGGTTCGTGTCTTGTCCTCGACAAATACGCTTCATATACGCTTTGCGTGCCCTTGATACCATGATAAATTCTGCGTGGTTAACAAGTGTAGGTAGTTACAAGTAATGGAAGCTCTGCAACGGATGGTAACTGATATCACGACTTGAAAAACTTATCTTGAGTAGCTATGTACTTAGACAGGTAGGTATCATATGATGATTGAACAAGAAAGATCGCGACAAACTCGAAACATCACGTTCCAGGACGAGTCTACCAGACAGTAGTATCACAGGCAATTATCTATGAAATTCGGATTCATAGATGCTTCCTAATTAAAGCTAGCGTCTTCTAATCGGGACTAGTGCGGCCGCTAGCATACACTAGCGCACAGATTAAGCGAGGACTGAATGAAACCCGAGGGCGGGGAACAAAGTTCCGACACCATGTAGCGATACATTGGTGAGGCTCAATCCTATCCTAATAGATGAGACATCGCTATATAAGAGTGTCACGTGCTAGAATAAAAATAAGTCAGAAATCCTCCTCTGCTGCAGGCTGCGCTGCTGTCTACTATACACAATCCTCTTATAACTATTAAGGCTTTGAAGCCAGTCTTGATTGCAGTCTTCTGATTGCAATTCATGGAGTTGGAGGTGTTGTAGTAGCTGAAGAGGAGAAGAAGCGATAATTTGTTGAGGTTCTGACGGTGAGGGGGAAATATATCGCTATAAAGGAGATATCGTTACTCGGGGGATCGCTATAGATGAGGTTGGACTGTATCCTATTGTTCAATACTACTGTTTCCCCGCACTGTAAAACCCTAATTCTTGGAATACCCAAATATCTCCTCCACACGTACAAATAATTACATTCTACCACCAACTTCGATCAAAAAAAAATGAGTACCACTAATTTGTTATCGCAGCGCCGTCGAAATTGTCTTTCATCGGGAGACTGTATTCGCGTTAAAACATTGCGAAAACACACGAACAAGACAATCGAACAAATTGCCAAAGATCTAGGGCTATCCTGGCGCCAAGTTCAACACGCTTGTGCCCGACACAGTAAGAGTCCAAGTGTTCGGACTGGGCGCCTGCCTGTACTCTCAAGTCAACAGATAGATCAATTGGTGGCCTTTGTAAGGTCTTCATATGAAGCTCGATGGATGAGTTATCTGGATCTGTCACTAGATCCATTTAGGGAATGGAACGTTGATCAAAGCTGCATTCAAAGGGCTCTCAACAGTAGGGGATATTCTCGACGCCGGGCTCGCTCAAAGCCGGTACTGAGTGACCTTAACAAAACGAAGAGGATTGAGTTTGCCCAAACTCACATAAACTGGTCTTTGGATGATTGGAGTCGAGTTCTCTGGACCGAAGAGACATGTGCTATCGGTAACCCTCACAAAAACACTTGAGTGACTAGATTGGTAAATACTGAAGCTATCTGAATTATGTCTAGCTCTACTGCGCTATTTAGGTCGATGAACAGGTTGAGGATTGTTGTGGAGATATAAGGTGTTTGAAGGGGAATGGCTGGATGTTCTGGGGATCTTTTCTGGGATCTCAAAAAGGTCCACATGTAATATGGGACAAAAGATGGGGAAAAATTAACCAAGCTAGCTTCAGTGAAAAGGTTGTGCCATCAATTATCAACTATCATAGAGAGCACCCGGGCTTAATACTCATGCAAGGTTCGGCATCTGCTCATCGAGGCCGGGTGTTAGATGAACTTGCTGGAGCGGGCATCGAGTTGATGGAATGGCCTCCCTTCTCCCCAGATTTAAATCCTATTGAAAATGTCTGGAATATCATGAAAGATAAAGTGCAGTTTTATTTCCCCGAATTAAACGGGCAACGGCTGCCAGTTTCAAGGATTCGTGCAATAGTCCACGCTAGCTGGGACTTAATCGCTGATGAACATCTTACGCCACTTCTCGCGAGTATGCATTCGAGATGCCAGGCAGTTTTGGATGTAAATGGGGGACACACTCGTTTCTAAATTTCGGATTGTTTTTCTGTGTTTTGTCTAAAGTCGTGTGAATAATGACAGAATTCGTAGCATAAACAGGCGTTTCACAGTAAAGATTTGATAAAACAATTAAATGAATCCAAATTTGAAACAAAAAAAATAAGAATTTCAGAATCTTAGAACATCGTTCACTATGATTCAATAAAAAAAAAGCAATTTTCACATAAAAATCAGAGTTTTATTTGAAGATAGCTGCCTATTTGAGATAGAATGCTTTAATTCCCTAACCAAAAACCCATGTCACGCTAATGCAATATCGTTAACTTAGGCCTGTAGTGTTGTACTCTACTTGGGAGAACGACCCGGATGGTGTACCATCCAATCCTAATGGTCCACTTATATGTGTATATAGTATTTCGCCAGTCGACATGACTTTCTCTCTTTACAGATTACAATCATATTATTGTTTTGCCCTCAGTCAGAGTCCTTCCCGACCCTTATGCTATCACCTAAGGGACACCACGTACAGCTAGAAACGCTGTCTTCGTCCCCTTTCCTACTAGATCTTGACCCCTATATTTCATATAGCCTCTTTTCCTCTAGATAGGAAAACACTGCTGATTCCTTTGGCCGCAACTCTTCGTTATATTTAGCTTCAAGTTCTCCCAAAGCGTCAGCATTCGGCTCATCAAATACTCTTTGCTTTCAATCAAAAGTAAGCTTGTGAGAAGTCTTCGACTTCGCTAACAATTCACATCACTTACGAATTTCACCAATTGACGAGGCTTTTAAATTTTAGACCTGCGTAATGTGATTATCTTTAGTCTTGACAAAGTACATCGTAGCTTTAATGTACCAGTACCCTTTTTGCCAAGTATCCAAGCCTCTTCCACTTAGCCCTCATGAGAAAGGTCTCAATTGATTGATTAAATGATTAAAGATACGTGATGTATTTAATAACAAGAAAAAGAAAGGAATATCATTCTGGTAATACTGGCATATTCAATTATTTGTGTCATGGTTTTTGTAGCTTTCCGGAACATAAGTAAATCTCTCTTCTGAGGGCCTTCTGTTGTGGTAGATTGTTACGGGCTGAGCCCTGAGTAGAAGGCTGGTCGCAGGGACCAGCCGAGTGGCTAGTAGACAAGGCTCCCGGAGGCAGAGAGCCCCACGTAACCTCCGAAGTAAGGCCGACGGCTGTCGGCCCGGAATGGGTCTCGAAGGGAGAAGACTTCGGAAGAGGGTCCCAGTGATCGTCCACAATAAGGATGATAATGGGACCAAGAGGAAGGGCTTCACAGGGCGAGACTAACGGAGAGAGGGACACCGGACCGGGAGGGAGTAAGGAAGCCGATGACCGGGGCTTGGGTCTCTGCGATCCCAGGAAAAGACAGTCTATAAGTAGCATGCCTCCCTACGTAGGATAGGTCTTCAAGTTAGTTTATTTCTAAAATTCCTTACGACATTGTTTATTCAAGCTCTTGATTTCTCTAGTCTCTTACATAGATGGAAAGTAAACTACATTAAAACATACAGTATCAGCGATCAACAAAGTCTGCCCAATTTTAATTGCAATACACTTCCAAAGTTCGTAGGAGTCAGGTCTATATACAGAATGAACCACGACTCGTGAAAATTCCTGCCTTGATACATCACAAGCCGATGAAATGCCTTACTAGATGCGAATAAAGGTTCGACGTTAGACATTCAGTCACCAAATCCAGATTCGTTCTTCAAAATTGAACAATTTTCTGATGATGTGAGTAGCAGCCTGTTTGATCTTCCATCTTCTGAGATACCAGTCTCGTCCTCATGGTATCGATTAACACTTTCCATAGCGTGTATCTCAGATACACCATGATATTCAACCAGTTATCTAAATACATGAGTTGAGAATCGATTGCTCTAATTTTCTACAACTTGACCAGTCGGTTGCTCTAAGTAAAAGACGGATGCCGGTAACTTCACAGAAGCTGAGAGTCCTGGGCCTGCGGGGTTACTTGAGTGTAATCTCGAACTTTTGGTAGGTAGATGTCGGCAACAGTTATGCCTAAGCTGGAATTTATCTGAGCTGGTGGCTTTTACAAGTTGGAACTGGGGCTCTTGGGATCAAATGCATGTGGTACTAAATTACTACCGTAGCCCGATAACTCCTGATGTAGACAAAGTGTTGATAATGATTCCTGTTCACCCGATTTCGATGCGGATGTTACGGCACTCGGCCATTTGCTTGGCGTTTTTATCTAAGAGCCTGATGCACGTTATTTTCTATTTGAATCATCTAGCTCATCATAAAGCTACCGTAGATACCAAGTGTGGTAGGGATTAGTAAGCGCTTGATGTCATGAATTAAGAAACCGAAGTCAAGGGTTATTTATCCAAAGTGGTTTGTTGTTCAAGGGTGGACAAGGTATGGGGTGTCGCCAAAAGTAGGAGAATTATCCAGATCCCTGTCATTCCCTGCCACAACGTTACAGATGCATCATTTTTTTGGGATTAGCGCTGCAACCAATAGTACCCTATCGATTACTTACCGCTTTCCGATTAAGAATTATAAGGGTCTTGGTCGCGTGTTTCTGCCGGTAGCTCATGAGAGTTGTTTTCGCAACGAGGCCTGAGTGTTTCTTTCAGATGACAACAGGTAATTCTCGGTGCCACTGCAAGCAATGGCTGATTGCCAGTCCCAGGCCTCCGTCAAACAGACCGAAAAGCTGTTCACTCTCATTCCAGTAGGGCTCCGGGAAGCTTCATACGACTCGCCAACTTTCCGGGCAACGGCTATCCATTTTGCTGACCAGATAGAAATAGTAGAAAAATGGCTAGAAGCTTACATAAAATCAATATTAAAACTGATAAACGAGATCTCTTCATTAGAAGATACATACAATTCTTTGATTCATCGATCTATCCCGCCTGCCAATGTTTCAGAGGCAGTAATAGATCATGATTACACACTATTGGCCATGAAAAGATTTGGAGAAGGATCTAGGGACTGGTGGCTACAGATGATATCTTGTCTGAAGAAAATGGAAACCAATGTCGTTGAACCCATCAGGTCATTTATGGCCGTGGAGTGAGTCTTTGCTTTTTGCTAGCTATCTTGCCTAGAGTCATTTATATTCGAAAATCTTCATGAAAAGCTAATTGCTACCTTAGACTTAAAAATTTCAAAGACGCCAAAAAGCATCTCGAGCTCACTCAAAAGACATTCGACAGCACATTATCAAAGTATGTAGGACAGTCAAAAACGAAGGAGCCGTCTTCTTTGCGGGAAGATGCCTTCCAGGTCCACGAGGCAAGGAAAGCGTATCTCAAAGGCAAGCAAAAGACTGTATATCGGGAGTGCCTAAAGCTAATGTATATTAAACTTTACAGCTTCTCTAGATTTCTGTATTCTAGTGCCACAACTTCGTTTCACTGTAGACAAGCTGCTTGTCCGAATCTCATTTGATCAATGGCGTGAGATAAAACGGTCTTGTGAATATTCGAACACAAGCCTTGCAAAGTTTTCTGGTGAGATGGAACGAGTGCGTGGGTGGAGTAAAGCGATAGAGTCTGGTGAAACTGTTTTTCGACGAGAACTACAGGTCTCTAGGCGAGAAATCGCCGATCTAGCTTCAGAATCCTCTATTCCTTCAAGAGAGATTGAAGACTACAGTATTTCTACGGTAGCTTTCCTCGGCTCCCAAGGGACCTCATCGGTCACTATGCAGGTATCACAGGAAGAAAATAAGTGTTCCGAGAAACACGGGTGGCTATTTCTTAAAGTAATCTCTGGAAAGCCTGCTAGAACATCATGGCTACGTTGCTGGTTTTATGTCAGAAATGGAATATTTGGTTGGCTCGTCCAAGGTGCACACTCAGGTGCCGTGGAAGAGTCCGAAAGAATAGGTGTTCTCCTATGCAGTGTGAAGCCTGCAGTACAGGAAGATAGGCGTTTCTGTTTTGAAGTTAAAACAAATAACCAGGCAATTCTGGTTCAAGCAGAAACCCAAAATCAGTTAATGGAATGGCTAAAGGCATTTGAGTGTGCTAAAAATAAAATTCTTGAAGTAAATGCTAAATCTTCTAAGCCCTCTGGCAGCCTAGATCCTGCGTTTTCTATTTCAGCCCCACTAACGCCAGAATTCGCTTTGAAGTCAGTTGACCAGATCGGTGAAGAGCAAGCAGCGGGTAACTTTACGGAGCGATCCAGCACCGCTCAATTTTCGGAAACAGCAAATACTTCAAGAAAAACTAGTGTAGAAGTTAACTCTCGCTGGCCTCTTCCTCCACAAGAAGATGTTGAAACAGGTAAAGATTTCGGAGCTAGAAAAGCACAGCGACATGATTATGCGAGGAAGCCGATATATTCTACTGAGCAACCAAGTACGCCAGGCCCGAATGCAGTTGGTGGTATAGCTAGTCTTATTTCAGCGAGTCATAATATTCTTCCTGCTTCATTAAATCTCCCTGGAATGAACACTCCGCCTAAGGTCCCATTACCGATAAAAACTCATGTGGACACTCGAACGAGTACTTTAGCCCCAACCACACTCGCAATTTCACCTGCTCCGACCAACTTAAGCAAGGTAGCTATTATGATGAGCAGCGAGCGTGAAATTGCTATTGGACGAAACTCCGTTGGCGGAATACCTTCTGTCATTATAGCAAACGTTTGGGGAAGTAGCGTATGGGATTATATCAATCGTAAGTTTTTTTTAATCTACAAATAGAGCATACAAGATAATGTGTGGTTAGGTTTGCAGAGGGGAGAGAAAAGACATAGTACTTATCCAAGTACGACATCTCTAAAGCTTTCAAACTTCCCTAGTGATAGAGTTTTCAAACCTGACTCTCGACTTTCTGATAATGCTCGCATAACACTTAATTCTTCCGCCAACTTTAGCACCAATACCTCCCAAAGCATCTCTCGCCATGCCAAAAGATCCAAAGGTGACTATGAAGCAAATCGATCTCAAAATAGTTATGTTATATCAGAGAAATTCCCCGCAAATTATCCCATGGAGCTTCGACCACAGGAAGCTCAATTTAGGATCTTGTTCCCTGGTGCACCGCAAGAAGATAAAGTTCTGCTGGTATTTCGGGCTACATGGAATCCTAATGAGCAACAAGAATTCCCGGGCAGAGTTTATGTAACTCAACACGACATATATTTCTATAGCCATCACTTTGGTCTCGTACTTACCACTGGTGTTAAAATGAACATGATGTCTGAAGTTACAGCTGCACCAGGAAAAGATTGTGATTTCTTATTTCTTCATATTCGTGAAGAATCGTCAAAGCCTTCACGAATTACCATCAAAACGTTCTTAGATCCACTTCGCTTGACACAGCGAAGATTAAATTATTTGATTGGAATTTCCCAAGTCAATGAGCAGATTGGTGAGTTTATCTCGATTGATTTTAAAGATGCTTTTTTTTTGTAAAATTACAGAGCTTACCAGTTATAGATATTGAAAATATCATCGAAGTTCTCATTAATCTTGAGTATGAAAATGATTTTGATGAAAACCTCAGCTGGGATAGCGGGGAGGATGATGATAGACTAGCCAGACGCGAATATCATAGTCGGGATCGAGGCGCCTTTATATACGCTGAAAGAGGTCTACATCTCGGAAAGCACAGGAAGGATATAGCAAAATTTCATCTTCCAACCCAGCCTTTCGTATATGAACCTGCCGATGCACAAAGAAAAGTAGCTGAGCGATATTTTAAAATCAGTCCAAAGGCTCTTTTCCATGTGATATTTGGGGACAAAAGTGATGTTTTTCAATTTCATTACCAAGAAAAGAGACCAAGCTTTGCTTCTCAAGGACCATGGCTTCCGATCGTACAGGACCAAACACGTCGAGATCTGATGAGACGAGAATTTGAGCTACATATCGATCATCGAATTTTACTTTTTCAATCACAAAGAGCCACTATATTCGATTATCAAGTAATTGATGTTAAAAATGATGACATATGCTACATTGTGACAACTTACAAATTACTTTGGCATCTTCCTTACTACCGCGACTTTAAGCTAGTTTCAAAGATGGTTATTACGCACGTAGCCAAGTCAAAGTGTAAATTATCGATCTATTCCAGGATTAATTGGTCAAAGCCTCCCTTATTTTTAAGGAGTCTAATCGAGAGACAAGCTCTTGATGACTCAGCTCTTGATGCCGAAAATCTATTAGACATAATTTCGGAGCAGATACCGAAACTTGGGCTGGAAAATATAACAAAAAAATCAGTTCTTCTCTTTGGGCGCATAGGTCGAGAAAAATCAGTACGCGTTATCCCCATTACAAGTTTAGGAAAGAAACAACCGGAAAGTCAGCAACGAACTCTAGCAAGCATGTTGACTGAAACCTTGGCCTCTTTTGCTGCAAGCGCCTCGACTACAGTTATCATGTGGATATTTGCAGCATTTAAATCAATCTGGAGAGCATTTAGCGCTAATTGGATTATCTTAATTTTACTTCTTTTAAGTACGCTGATAAATTTGTTCCTTGCATCTCAAGGCGCCTCAGATTGGTGGGCAGAGCGTAAAGCAGTGAAATTTATGGCTCGTGTCGGTGTTGGGCCTAATCGTATTGTTAGTAAATCTATCTACCTAAGAGATCTTGACGAAGCATCGATGCCTTTACGGCCCAGAATTCCAGAAAATACAGAAAGTAAATGGTATGTTTGTAAGCATTCGAAATCAACATCTGCTAACTTGTGCTTCAGTTATGAACAGTTTAGATCCATTATGAATGTTACAGATATGAATGCTCACCATGACATAGCCGGGGCTTTATTCTCCGATAAATCGACCAAATCCATGGGCCGAAGGCTACGGCGCGCCCGGCAACGCCTCGGATCTTATCGTCATGAGCTCTTGATCGCAATACGTGTCGTGAACCAGGTTGAGAGGACCCTACTTGAAGGGGAGTGGGACAATTGGCTGATGAGCGAGAATTTAAGATGCAAGCAGGTATCATCAATGTTGCATGACGCTTTGTCAGGCGTTTCTCAGCACCCACTTAACAGAGAAACATCAGAATTCTTGGCTAATCAAAAGGCAGAAAAGAGAATTCGGCTCGAAGAAATTCAAGAATGGCAAGAAAAGTATTGTGAAAGCTGTGCTGAAGACCAGAAATTGCTTTCTCAAAGACAGAGTCCAACCTATGGTTAGGCATATGTATGTTCATGAATAATTAGAAGCAGGACTTCACGATATCCTCATTAATAAATCAAAGGCAACTTATATTCTTTAGTAATCCGTTGATCTCGATTTTTATTTTTTTGATAACTTATTATGTCGTGCCGGCGCACAGCACACAATCCTATGGGCCATGTGTCTGTTAGCTCAGCTTATTTATGGCTACCTGACGCGCCAGTTCCCCGAAAGATTTCAATCAAGTGGATGTTTCCCCCCCCTTCCCCCATCTACAGTCCATAAGATTTCCCCGAGCCAATTCCACTTACGACCATCTGTCCCAGGTCTCTGATCCTGTGGTCTCTGACTTACCAACTGTACTACCCAACAGCTAGTCCAGATGTGACTCTCCGAACGAGAAAAACTAGAGCAAAAGACCGATCGACCCAGGTGATCCGGTTCCACGAATATACTTTGCCAGCTGAAGGGGCGTCGGCAGTCTAGAGCACAAGGTGAGCTAGAAACATCGGTGTTTTGCCGGTATTTAGAGTGTCGACGGCACCTTATCGAAAGTTGTCCTGGCACACGCACAATGCCCCTCCGAGACAGTATCTCTCCTCCGCCACATCCACATCCTCGTACCCGTTCGTTCATCCCTCATGCAATCTTCTCCAAGACCCTTCCCATCTTTGTGCCCCACGACTTTATTCCTCCGTTGGGTATTCATGGTGTCGCGAGCGTATAAAAGGCTTCCGAAAGGTAGAAAACTGTGCTATTCGTGACGTTGATATTTTATCCAAGTAAAATCTATTTGAGAACTATTGATCTTAGATGACCGATTCCATTAAATTTTAGATGTTAACCACGTGTTAGCTTGAAATTTGAAGCTCACCCGAAAAATATCTGTCTCGAATTTCCATTTATTTATTTTACAATCACCCTGGCTTGGTGCCCTGCGGCCTCGTACAAGTATTTTCCGTAAAGTGACTAATTTTAGCACGTCTGGAATACTCATGCTCAGATTTTACTTGCAGGTACAGTTATGAAGTTAGCCCTTACGGCGTATACCGTCTTCCATGACCACCCGTCACAGGGAATAGCGTAACCCCCCCACAGTTATCGCAGTATGCTTTCATCGTTCTACGAAAACGGTCCTACGGCGGGAGGACCTGGTCTGAGGGTCTCGCTGAGTTCGCACATTTCCTTATGTCCCAAGTGCGGCATGTGTCCGAACTAGCGAGATTGGATTTGGGAGAACTATCTCGACGATGGACCACGGCATAATCCGACCCTTAGATTTCCGTTATTTGGCGGTCCTAGTCCGCCGAAGTGGTGTTCCTCAATGTTGTGTTCATAACACGGCATCGCAGCCCTACCCATAAAAATCTTTCCATTCAACTCATTAAATTAAATATTATATATTCACACTGTTAAAACTACCAATCAAGACCGGAAGAGCGTCCGGATTTATGACAAGCTCGCCCAAGTATGGAAAAGCCTCACGGGTAGTCTCGGCGACGTATCTCTACAGGGTATGAAATGGAGCAGATAAGGATGGGAAAGATTGAGATAATGAACGTATGAATGGAATGAATCGAGAAGACGTTGCTTGGGGAGGGAAACCAATCCTATATATGCACATGAGTTCCACTACTCCCGATACTGTCCTTCCTTGGGAATTTGCACTTCCCATCAAACTTGTGTTCTTTTCTTGTGAAGCTGTGTTCCTGTCTCTTGAATTCTACCCATTTTTCCGTGAAAAAAAACTATACTTGTCATACCTAACGTCGAGCATTGATGAAACTCAAGACGATTATTTCATGAGTTTACGATGCATGTCGCTCGCATGAAGCTTCTAAAAGGTCAAGGCCATTGAAGCAAATACTTATTGATGGAGAAGAAAAATTAACTCGCACAATACAGGACTTCTCGACATCATCTCTCGAATGACGGCGAATAGCCGATTAATCAGAAGAAGCTTGGCTGAAATTTTGGATCAGCCTTGTTATTCAACGAAACGATGCGAGGTAAGCATGACGGGTGAGAAGCAATAGTGAAAGCATGGCGGACGGAAATGGTCACAAAGACAAAATCATGAAAGTTTCCGACCGGGTTTTGTGCAGCATCAGAGCTCCGACGTTTCAGTCAGTGGAAGCAGAGTTTGACATAGCTAACTAGGTGGTAACCGTGAAGAGGTGTGGTGCGACGTGGACAGTGATCCTCTCCGGCATTTCTTATTCCCGTCCGAGTCTTACACGTCAACGACTGAGTCGGGATGCACATATATCCAAGACGAGGCCGGGTCAGGTGCTACCGGAGAATACGGGAAAGCGGGAGACGAATGAGATTGGGTTGCGCAGAGACAAGGGTAGCTTGTGGAGCTGGGAGGTGGTGTGGCGCTCAATTGAAGCAGATGGTTGTAAAGCAACAGTGAATCTGAGATCCAGAATTTTGGAAGTGTTTAACCTGTGATTGGAGACCTTGCGTATATGAAGACATTATTTGTATCAAAGTATGGCAATAAGTATGCGCTTAGATTCAGAAATAGTGTAAGAGTGGGCCCCAATCTATTCGCACCATAGCAAATTCTCAAAGTTAAGTAAATCAAGCACGAAATACGTGAAAAGAAGTATGTATTCGTGGTCCAAGTGTCAAGGGGTGTTTGCGCGACTTCAAAAACTCGTGGGCTCGATGCGCTTGTGAAGTCAAGTTTATCCTTACTGTGATGTACTTTCATAGAGATCTTAGTGCAGATAGATCTCAGTCCTTTGCTGTACTTGCCCTAGATCACCAGGACGGCAAAACAGATGTGATATGGTTCAAGTCATAAACAGATGAGGATTTCTTCAACAGACAAAAAAGAGTTTCGTAATACTTTATGTAGCCACATTTATTTCTTCCTGGCGTGGTATTTGGTGTATTTTCTCGGATATGTGGTAGTGCTTTATGGGAGACATTTGAGACTTTTGCTGGCCGCAGCTTAATCCTTCAACAGCTTGAGTATGTTCATCTTGCTGGTAAAATGTTAGACTTTCTATCGGTTAATTATTTAATTCGATTGCCTTTAGCGAGACATGATACGCAATAACTTATGTTGCAAAGTTGGAATAAGTATGAGGGGGCAAGCTTCCAGAGATTGTGGCAATATTTATATTTTCTCGAAAATAAAATTACGTCGCTTATCAAGAGATCAATAGATCAGGGCTATTTTCGAGGTCAATTTATAACCTTCCTTGAAGATAGTGCACATTATTACCTAAATGATCAATTAGTCATGCTTAGGGTAATTTTAGCGTAGTTCCTTCGCTTTGATAAAATTCTTGAGGCTAACTGCTGACTTGTTTTATTGAAGTCTTTCGAGATATCAGAGTCACCAATCATGGAGATTCAATCTGAGACTACATCTTGGTGTGTGTATATTTTGAAGTTCATTTCCTCCTAACAAATATGCTTAGGTTTGAAAGATTTCTCAAATTCTTGTTATGATGATTGTTTTGGCTCAATGAGACAATAGGCTCCTTGAATATAGCCTAGGCTTAACTTTTCATCTGGGAATCGAATTTTGTCAGGGTCTATGGACCAAGTTTTCTGCACTTTCCCAATTACTATAACATGGTCTACAACGTCGATTAAGCCCTTATTTCCCTGAACTTCACATTGAAAGACATAGTTAACCGGATATGAAGGGGGAAGAAGCGCGGGTAGGTTAATTTGGTTGCCCTGATGATTCTCTAGCAATATCGGAACGGATTTTGAGAATATTTGAGTTTGCACGTCCCTATTGTGAAATACTCCTTTGCTGAAACTATCGGCAAGGCGGGCGCCAGCACTTGAGCGTGATGGGAAATGTATCAAGAAGTATCCATGGTATGTAATGGCATCTAATGTGTGCGAGGGTTTTTTAATGTTGAGTGAAATGATGGTATCAGGCTTCAAGGTAACAGTATTGACCGATGACAGAGTCATTCCAATTCCACTCAGATCGTTTGGATAGTCCAAGTCTTTTTCCCAACTAGGGTGATTAGACGTAGTGAGTATGGCGACTGATTGAGGAACATTGCGCATTATTTGTCGCACCTTTTCTGGTATTAGTTCCTGCCGCTCCTCGGTGCTAGTGTGCAGATGTGTCTCAGCAATCGACGATAGTCTTCTTAGTCGTGTGGCTCTTGAACTTGAAGGGAGCTTTGTCTGAGTAACTGAAGATATAATTCTCTGAAGTCTCGGTCTGTGGACAGAATAAATCACGGTTTCAACTGAGTAATCAATCAAAATTCAGCACAGCAGTGATTTGGAGGGTCAAAAATCTATCTTACAGTTAATTAATCCATAATTAAGTGAGTAAGAAGCACATCGGGCCATGCCGCTGCTTTTGAAAGCCATCTATTATTCCTTTCTAGACGTTCGGCATCAACGATTGTATTGCTAGGGAAGAGGCAATATAGGCGAACAAAGAATTGACTGGCTACAGTCAAAAACGCTGCGTGGGATCCCACTTCCCGTAAGCTTAGTCGTCATTTATGGTTTTCATTAATTGTTGAGAATGTTGTACATGATTTGCAGCTTCTACCGTTGTAAACTCATACTGGCAAAGAGATGTTAACAAATCTGTCGGAGTTATATTTCTCATTATGTGCTAGGGTTATCATAGAAAATGCATCATAATTCCCTACCAGGCTTCTGATAGAAATTCAATTCGTTATTAAAACATATTTGCTTACTAAAATGCTCGCCTAGCGACTTAAGCTCCAAACAAATCAATCAAAGATTGTCATAGCTATAAGGCTGAATACGGGTCGGATGGTGCAGTGGTACACTATCCGGGCCGTTCTTCCAAGTAGAGTCTGGGTAGCTTGGACACATGCCCCACTTGAGACAGGAGAAAGCTGATTCGAATCCAGCAAGACCCTCACACCACTTCTCTCGCGGTGATACTGTATTCGTAGAATGACGAAAGCATGCTCAGATAGCCACAGGTTTTTCTCGCTTTTCCCTGTGGTGGGTATTCACGGAAGAGGGTACATGTCGTAAGGCGTTATTCTCGTAGTGGTATGTGCAAATGAAATCTGAGTATGAGTGTTCCAAACGTCAAACAGAGTTATTCTGCGTCAGATACATATCTTCCGTAATCATTCGCGTCATAGCCTCAGGCTGCATACGCAAAAATGATTTAAAAAAAAAAAAGAGGCTGAATACAATATGATTTAAAAAAAAAAGTCGATCAAAAAAGGAACCGAGGATTACAGGGTATCAGGGGAAAAAGGTTTAACTTGCATACAGGGTGGCAGCTCTAAAGATTGTTACCAAATAGCGTTACTCTTGTATGTCATTGAGCTTATAACCCCCAGCTCAGTCTACAGAATAAGCGCCCATATGTGACAATGTTTAGGGTTACGGCCCTGTGTGCAAGTTGGACTTTTTTCCCCTGATACCCTGTAATCTATAGTTCTTCCAGGAATACCCTACAGCTGTGATAGTTCAGCCATCAGATCGGGGAAAGTATTATAAGCGATCTTAGAAAATACCCTGGCACGAGCCTGACATTTCTACCTTGTCTCATACAAATCTGTATCGGACGAAGTGTAAAGATAATGCTTGTGTGGAAGTAAACGCAACTCAGTATACAAGACTTACTTAAATCACGAGCTCTAAATACAGTAAAACTTAGCGCTCCATTTATACCTACGTCGGCACTAGTGCTGATAGAATTGTGAATTCCAAGGCTCACATCTAGAAAAATCTAACCCTCCGTCAGAACTACGCAACCAGTTCAAAATCCATATCAATGTCTTTCCAGACTCTCTATCATCCTCTACGCAAACCTTTTCACCCATCATCTATCTGTAAAACCCATATCCAGCAACAAATTCGTCACGCTTCCCTCATCAAGCGACCATATCGACCCTACACTTTCACCCAGCTCGTCATCCTCTCAGATGGTAGCACTTTTACCGTGCGCACTACGTCGCCGGCACCAGCTTACAAATCAACAAAAGATTCACGCAATCATCCTCTATGGCAACCTAGCTCGGCAGCGCTGCGTAATGTAGAGGCAGATGAAGCAGGCCGATTGCGTGCGTTTAGATTACGTTTTGGTCGCGGATGGGATGCCGAAGAAGTTTCAGATGAACCAACTCAGCAAGCTAGCGAACATGAAAGTCTAATGGATTTAATCAGCAGCTCAGGCCCTGGGAATGGAAGTCCTAAGAAGTAATCTCAAAAATACTAAGAGCCTATGAATTTCACAAAAGGACACCAAATCTTAAAGTGCGCTCAAGAGATCTACTGCAATACTTGTAGACCAAAATGTTCAGATAACAATAGTACACAGATTAAAAAAAGTGGAAAACTGACGCATGTAAATATCACACGCCTCACAATTCTGGATTTAGTCAAAGCGAGTTATCGTAATTTCAACTATGACATATTAATTCAAACTTGGAGATATCTTGGGCCTCGGAGCTTGGCGCAAAGTACGACTCAGAAATTGGGGGCTGAATAGGGTAGAATCTGATACAAGGGATTGATGTACAATTGAAGAAGGCAAGAAATATTTCAACTCTGAGTGCTTGAGGGGTAACGCTATCAATGCTACAATATGCATAAAACCCTGCATGCTTACAACATCGTATAAATGACGAGTCAGTCATTAGCTGTTACGTCAATCATTAGCTTCATGTCATCGCTAGGTTTCGGGTAACATTAACCACTCTTCTCAATTGGATTCATCTCCATCTACATATTTTGAAATCTATGAATTATCCGGTGTTTCTTCTTTTTTGGCCGAGCTATGGTAAGCTGGAATTAACGGTGGTCTGTAAAAAGCGTCTTCATCATCTTTAGCATCAAGTTGCATCAAGAATGTTTCCCATATTTCGATAAGCTAAATAATCAGTAAAGACTTGTGCAAGTAAGATTGAGATATTACCTCCTTTTGTGCCTCCACAGCGCTTTCTAAAAATGTTTCCACGGCACTTTTGAAATCCTCAACTTTTTCTCTTTCAAATCTATCAAGTTCGTTTCTCATTAAATGTCCCATATCTTCAAATAGTAAACGAGCTTGGTGAACTTTTTTTTCAGCATCAGCTACGCTAGCATTTATTTGAACCAGCCGATCTTTTTGAGATTTCCCTTGGCGCAGTAACTTGTCTTGTGTTGCTTTCCTCTTTTGCATTTCCTGATCGGCAGCATGCCAAGATGCAAATGCCTTTTGTCGCTGACTGAAGGCTTGCTTAATACTACCGATTAAACGAATATATTCATCAATTGTAATACCAAGAGTTAATACGTCTTGCTGGGCCTGCCGATCATATAGTTCCTTAATTCGGATTTGGAGTTCTGAAAGTCCTTCTAATGGTTCAGCTAGAGATGGAGAGAGCTCAACAGTCGAAAGAGCATGCAGAGATGCAGAAAAATCGCCGGCTGCCTCGGCGAGTCCTTTTCGCTGTGAGACCACAACTTCCATGGCTCTCAATAAGGCCTTGAGCTGATTTTCAAGAGCATCCAAGTAAATTCTTCGTTCGTGAAACCACTTTGATTTGTTCAGTTAAAGAACATCCTGCGCAATTTATTCACTTACATCGTCCTGCTCAACAAACTTGCCTCCACCCCCAACTGATATTCCGAGGCCACTAAACATCCCTTTATGTTCCCCTAGGATCTCTTTTCTTTCCTTGTGTTTAACATCCACATTGAAAGCTTCACTTTCGAGAAAGATCTTGAGATCCGCATCATGCTGAAGGGTAGGATGAGCAGCAATTTTTTTCAGCATCCGTTCCAGAGCGGCTCTTCTCGACTCTACAAAGTTTGTATCAAATCGACCGACAGCTTGTTTTTCTGGGGGGGGAGGAACAACAATTCCAGCATTATTCGCATGCAAAGAATTATAAAGCCATAAAAAGTCTCTATATCTCCTGGTGACGGAAAATTCAGGTTGGCGGTACGCTTTTGACGTTGTCTGACATTTATTAGTATCACCAGATCCCAATACTCAGCACTTCCCTACCCTGGTTCTTACGAGGTATGCGATGTATGAGCTCGTAAGATCCCCAACTTTATGAGGGTCCCCAACTGATATATCAAAGCTTGGTTTGGCTGCTAGCTCTATGCTCATACTAGGCTGAGTATCTCTTTTAACTGGCTCACTGGGTGGGGATTGGACTGGAGGGGGTACACGAGGACCCTGGTCCAAAGGTAATTCCTCATTGAGATCGCTAAAATCGAGCAAACTTTTTTTCTGTAGTGGCTGTCGGGCCTGAAATTTGCTTGTAGGGCTCTGTTCTTTCTGGGGTGGCGCTGGAGGAGTATCCGGAGATAAGAGGGGCACATCTTTTCCAAGAGGACCAAGAGGACCAAGGGAGTCATCTAAGGGAACGGGTTGAATAACAGGACGGCGAACACTTCGAACATTACGGCCTCCAGGCGATACTAATTTATGGGATCGGGAAGAGGAACTAGGAAGTTGGGATTTGGTCTCTTTTCGTGATGTCAGCTTGCAAAGAGCAAAGGATATTTGGTTTACCTGAGGGTTGATTAAGCGTTGGATTTTCGGGAGCCTTGGATAGGCTTGCGCCTGAAGGCATATCTGCGGATCATTAACTTTCTATCTGATCTACTGTTATATAATAATTCGCTGAGTACCTACCGCCCCATGGTGAGTCTATGGCATCATCCAGATTCATTTATGCGGTTGAGGGCAAGTTATGACCAATGATCTAGCTCTCAAGATGACGGGCCGGTGATTTCTGGTGTGGCCTGAGTTGCTCGCGCCAAGACGTCGCGATAAGGCACGTGCTTTGAGATTATGAAGGGCTGATATCATCAGGATTATTTTCGGGACATTGTAGTAATTGATCAATAAGAATGGACTAAAACGTATTTAAGTCACGAGGTGTCTTGTGGCTCCGACTACGGCAATCTGAGTGCAAGTAGAGCTTTAAGACTAATTCGTAATGTATATCTCCTCCCATTCCAACAACATTGAGAGCGATACATAAACTACTCTGATGACTAACAAGACTCTAACCATATTTGGACAACGGAAAACTGATTACATAAGAGGGTTGAATATTATCCACAACATGTTTGCCGTTCTGTATCGAACCTTGCCCATAAAGGTTCAAGCTTGGCATAAGTTATATTTGATGCTTAATTAGTGCTATATGAGAGTGCAGGCGAGTTTTAATATTACAACAAACTCTGTTATGACCCAACTAAACGCTTCCGGTGAAGAAGAATATTTATGAGGTTCAGTTGTGTCGTAGAAGCTAGTCACGGAATTGCAGCTTGCTCCCTCACTTGAAATTCGATAGACAGATGATAAAAAACAAAAAGTTCACCGCCGAAAACTTTAATACTGATATAGACCCACTCAAGATTTTCCTACAGCGGACTAAATTCACAGTCAAAATGTGTGGTGGAAACCAAAATGTCTCCAATATCCAGTGTGAATTTAGTGTTTCTCTGTTAGCAGCTCTCCTAACTTTCTGCGATGAAGTGGTTTCCTTAATTTGACCTTTTTTTCCTACATTTCTAGCCAAAAATCGTCCACTAAAGTACCAATTTGCGCCGCTGCCTGCCGATGAGCCAGAGACTATCTTCAAACCAAAAACCCTGATTATCTAAATTGTAAATTGAACTTTCATCAAGAGATCGAAGCCTTGGTGGGCCCCAATTTTTTTCAGCGTATCGCTTCTAATTCTTTGCCTAAGGACTTGTTGCAAAGTTCTCATGACGGCATCATTTCATAATATATCTTGAGCGTAGAATTCCAAGATCTGTAAATAGCGCGAGTACTATATTACGGTAACGCCTGGACAGGGGGGAGCGAGAACGGCGTTCCTACCTGTACGTGGTGTCCTCTACAAACCTAGAGTTTATCTTCAGAGCCAATAGAAACACGCATTACTTGGTCACGAAGAAAAAGTCATCCAGATGTGTACCCGGGGCGTACCCAGCTCCCGTTGTGGCGGTGATGGATTAGACTAAGCTTGCCCTTTTTACAAAGATGAATTCTGAATGTGTGCAGATATTTTGACATTATACTATCTCCCGAGGAAAGGGCATCACTATCTGAGTGCTGGTACTGTCGGTTAAAGGAGGTTATCTTGACGATGGGATATTAGGGAGATACAGATGGGAATACGCACCTCATATGACTCTGGTGTTTAGGCCTCGCCTAGCTGGGATGGCAGATTTTCTGAGACCTTTTTCCGCGTATCGCTTTCCACGGCTGCTCTTTTTTTTATTTTATTTGAGCAGAAACTTTCGTAGAAAAGGGGTTTGAATTCTGTGGATAATTACTCAGTCAAATGACTACCCGTCAAGGGTCAATGTATCAATGATCTTAGGTTCGAAGTAGAAGAGGATAGGAGCACTGCAGAAAGTGTGGCCTTGGTCAGAGAGGAGCCCTAGTCTTGTGATGGCCATAGACTCAAGATAGCACGAATAAACACAACTTTACACATATTAGGGCGCATGATAGGCAGCTGGTCGAGCCTGTCTCATCACAAGACCATGCCAAAAGTTTTACGATATTGCACAGCTTGTGTTGAGTACGGATACATTAAAACAAGATATCAAAGCTGCCGCAGTGGAATATTGCTCCAGAAGTATAAACACGGTCGCCTGTTAGAAATTATAAACGCCAAAAATTACATTTGTGGGTCGGATGGTGCAGTGGTACACTGTCCGGGCTGTTCTCCCAAGTAGAGTCTGGGTAGCTTGGACACATGCCCCACTTGAGACAGGAGAAAGCTGGTTCGAATCCAGCAAGACCCTCACACCACTTCTCTCGCGGTGATACTGTATTCGTAGAATGACGAAAGCATGCTCAGATAGCCACAGGTTTTTCTCGCTTTTCCCTGTGGTGGGTATTCACGGAAGAGGGTACATGTCGTAAGGCGTTATTCTCGTAGTTGTATCTGCAAATGAAATCTGAGTATGAGTGTTCCAAACGTCAAAAAGAGTTATTCTGCGTCACATACATATCTTCCGTAATCATTCGCGTCATAGCCTCAGGCTGCATACGCAAAAATGATTTAAAAAAAAAAAAAAAAAGAGCCATAGTCCAACACGGGGATGATACAAGTGAGATATAACTGTCTCAGTGCATTAAAGCCAAGGCCTTTTGTTCTTGATGAAATTTGGAGAAGTCTCTGCAAAACCCCTTGGGCTAGGTGCAACCTTTTTTCCACGTGGATTTTCAAAGAAAGTGTGTGTTGAAGCCAGATGGCTAGCCACTTGGCTGAAGTGCTAGGATTCAGAGTCAGATTATCTGACTCTAAGGGATCCAAGTAGGGTATTTTCTTCTTAAAGAAATGTATAAGTTCCGACTTGGACTTTTCAAAAACTATTGAAGATTGTAAATTGAGTAAAAGAATCTTACGTTTTTCTATCCGCTACTAGATAACATTTAACTACCTAAAGATATGACATGATTTTCTAATATTTTATGATCGATAACACTAGGTGTCTCAGAGTTATTAATATCAACCAATTTAAAACTCTCTAACCTGCAGACGATCATGTTTTAATGACCTGTGATGATTCCGAAACTCTACGATATATCTATTTCAGGGAGGTTTGCCGAGATGCTTGGCACTGAAACACTATACTGACATCGCAACAAAAACAATTGATAAAGAATCTGCCTTGGAAAAGAGTGCTTGCAACTTTTCTTTGAGGACCATGATGTTATTTTTGACAGACTTAGAAGCAACAGAAATACAAATATCATCCACGTAGGAAATTTCAAGAAATGAAGCTTGTAGAGATGATGAAAATAGTTCGCTTATTGATAGTAAAAATAATAAAGGAGGAATAGGACTTCCTTGAGGTGCCCCTGTAACAGAAAAAGAATGACTTAGCTGGCCATTGAACAAGAGAGATATTCTCCTCCCTGTTAGAAATGATGATACCCAAGAAATAAACATAACTGGAAGTTTTTTTCCTTGCAAGATTTGGAGCAGTTTTTCAGATTGAAGTCTGTCAAAAGCTCCCACAATATCTAGAAATACACAGGATGCAACTCTGCTTTCTATCATATTTTTGTCAGCAAATTGCTGGAGTAAGAGTACTGCGTCGATTGCAGACCTCTGTTTTCTCCCTCCCATCTGACTGGGATGGAGAAGTCTAGGTGAGACATTTGCCAGATATGAAATTGTGAATAAAAAGATTTTTCCCAAAAGTTTTGACAAACATGAAATGAGTGAAATTTTCCTGTATGCCTTAGGCATGAAATAGTCAGGCTTACTCCTCTTGGGAATATTTATGCCAATGGCTTCCTTCCATACTGATGAATGTTTGCCGCATTGGAAAAGAAATGAATAAGCCTTAAGAAAGAATTGGGGTAGACAGTAAACAGCTTTATTGATCATTGACCAATTGATGCTATTACTCCCAGGGACTGTTTTCTTCTTAGGTACTGCCTGAAGAAGTTCATTGAGAGAGAGTTCTGGCCAGTCCCACTGGGTACTTGCTAATGGACTGATAGTTGGTGTGGATACCGTAATAGCAGTCTTAACAGAGCTTGGAAGAGGATCCTCATTTATAATAGATATTTTTACTGGAAACAAAGTGCTAACTAGGTGTTTCGGGCTAAGCCCGGTTGAGTGTGGCTGGGCTTAATTGCTCGGTCCATCCGTGTCACAATCCACAGCGCGGCGCGTTTATGCTGCATAACTTTTTTACCTTGTGTTATGCATTGGCAAGCATAGTTAGTGATTTACAGGGGTACCATGCTATGGCTGCTAGAACTCATGAGAAGTTTCTAGAAGAGTATTCTGGATAATTCTAAGGTCAATGAGTAGGAGGATTGGAGGGAACCTTCTAGTGATTAGAGAGAGTACTTATAAATACCGGTATTACTCAAATAATTAGATTGTCTCTCCATAGATTTAATATTATCTTATTTTGTGGTATTGCTTTCGTGCAGTGACCGTCCGCTTTAACTCATAACACTAGGGCAGTACACTTATCTGCAAAAGTTGATGCTGCTCTTTCAATGCCCACGGAGTCCTTATATTTTAAAGTTGAGATCAGTGTAGATTGCAACAACCTGGGGTTAGAGTAACTAAAGGCTGTGAATAAACTCTTATCCTTACCTTCAGCTAGGGACTCCTCCCAGTGAGCCGTTTTTCTCAAGAATTGCTGAGTCATCTAGCTAGACTTGGCACAAACAGAAGGTCTAAGCGACCTTAACACTTCTTATACTTATCTATCCTGTAAACCATACAATAATATACATTCTCACATACTCTCACAAGTATATTCTGTCTCCACATTCTTGTGACTATCGTTCATCTCCAATGTTCTTAACAGTTTTAGCAATGCTAATTTTTCTGAAATGATTGTTCATAGAAATTCTAGCTTCCTCAATGTCAGTAGCATACCAAGACTTCTTAGTTCTTCTTTTTGAATGATAGTCCTTTCCTAGGTTGGTAAGTTCATCAGTCCACTTGGCTATGTGTGGCGAGATGGCTTAGACTGAGGAATAGCATTCTGTGATGCGTTGATAATTAAATCCCGAAGGAAACGTGCTACTTGGTCTGACTCATTGGCAGAAATTGCATAGTTGAGCTGGGATAAAAACAAGGGTTCGAGAGATGGTAGATTTTTAGCAGAGGTCTCCCAGTTTGCCATCTGGGTGGATGAGATGTATGTTTTATTTTCATGCACGACTTACTTATAATCGCGTTCGCGCTCGGATGCCGCTTCGGTAAGAACATCAGCACGATAGTATTTTCGGGCCGACCATGAGACTGCGAGCGTGAGTTGCGATTACATCTTACTTCGCCATTTCGAATCCCTGACGAGCCAACGGCAAAAAGGTACGACCTCACAAATCGTAATTTAGGACTTTGGTTTTTCAGGTTATAGGGCAAATCACGCCTTATTCTTTATACACCTGCACTCGTATATTTGTTTACTCCATCACCGCTATCGTAAACCCTTTCTCCACTGTGTTTTTCGAGAACACCGAGTCATGTGATATAAGGGTTATCTCATAAGCGGACCCTACACCTAAAGGACTTGAAATAGAGCCTCCAACTCTTTGAATAGAATCTGGAAGGTGGGGCGCTAACTGCTTATGTATACAGACAGACGGCACCATTAGCACAGATGAGAGAAGTGAAAGTAATATATCATACCTTATACATTCTTCTCCATCCATTCTCGCTCCATCCTTACTTTTAAGGATCATCATTGAAACTCGCAAGGTAGCACATGGCACAGCTCCCTCACAACTGAAACAAAGCTGTCGAATTGATATTTTTCTGACGGAGATGCTTATCAGGAGTACTGCTGAGTTGCTTTTGGACAGAACCCCCTCAATGCAGAGATTTCTTGACTAAAAAATCATAAAGATCGTCATCAAGACCTTTCCTGACGATATTGGGTTTGGCTAAATATCGCGCTTGTCGTGAGCGGCATGTAGATAGCGGAGCAAGAACAAGATGAGGTCAAGACGTGATGCCAAGCTATAAATGCGATCCTACATCATACACGAGATGGATACATTACCAGTGGGCTAAAAGACCGGGCCAGAATCATAGAACACTATGCTCTGGAGATCTCCATGTTCATCTGATACAACAGGCATTCCTGTTATAGTTATGAGCGCTGACGGGGTAAATTACTACCTTGAAGGTGAAAAGATAACGTTGAGGAATAACTTGTAACTAATGTAAACTCAGAGTAGAATAACTGAGTATATTCACTTAATTCACAGTCGAAGAAATGGACCTCATATTATATACATGCTCTTGCCAGGGTCCATTCACCGTGACCGAGTGTTCACCCGATCCCTAACCGATGCTATTCTATTCCACTCAGTTCCATTCCATTCCATACTCAGTTACAAGTCTGGCGTACCCTAGTCCTTAGGCTAGTGCACGACCCCATGTACCCGGGCTTATGCCGACTAGCTAATATGTCGATCCTTGCACAAAGCTGCAGATTACAACAATCCCTGACAGCACTCCCTCTCAACACACCGATCTATCTTCCGATCACTCTCTGCTCCATGTCGAAAAAACTACAGCACGACCCGCGACTCGCGCTTCCAACTGCGTTGACGGGTAATTATTGGAGAACATCTATCTTGGGTTACTGGTGTTGAAATTTGGTGTTATTGGGTAAATGCTATTCGTGGAACTCGGAATACTTCTCGGGGAAAACATGCCTCGGGAAACCGCATTTCTCCAGCAACGATAGCGACTGTTTGTGGGATTTTAACAACAGCGACCATATATGATGACACATTTTTGATTGAATCACTAGCTTACTACCATAGAGAACTTGTTAATTTCTCCTACTCGATACAGAGGTGCTCCTTATACAACTCCAGATCACTCAAGTTTACAGACTGACTCGGCTTTCTTGATGAACTTCTGCGTGAATATCCAAGTGTTAAGTGATAACCTAGCTTAAAATCCGAGGCTTATAACTTCACTGGATTCTAATAACTGGGTATAAATGTCCGGTGAAGAAAACAAAAGCTTGAAAGAAACATGGGAAAAATGCTGCGCTACGAAAGCTTTGTAAGTGATTGGAATAGAGGTCTTAAGATTGGGAGGGTATCACCTAGAAGATTGCCCGTGGTGTCCCAATTCCTAGAACTTTCCGATGCGCTAGGCAGCGGGCGGGCCTCTTTTCTTTAATTAGCTTGGCACTTTTGTGGGCTTGGCCCGCCGGACAGTCCACGTAGTCATAGCTGACCGGCACTTGGCCCTCGTAGTCGTGTATTGTGCGACTGTACGACGTAAGTAGTCTTAAAAAAAATGAAGGTATTTATGTGAGACGGCCACCTAGTACTAATTACCAGTAGATAAGTACATATTACTAGCTGACAATGGACAGACGGCATGATTATTAGAATAGGTCACGACGCACTGATGAGATAGTGCTACTGATGTAAAGTCCGGAAATTCACCTGGTAAATGTTTCGCTAAGTTGATGCTATTAAGGTTCGAGATAGTTGAGGTATCTGCCATAGTTTTTCCTAGAGAGCCTGGACACTGATACATCAGACCTAAACATTTAGCTTGACATCACGTACAAATGGATTTCGAGCTTTATGCTTGACAAGTACTTTTTAGAATTCTAAGACTTACAATTTCTGCAACCATTTTTTAAATGTACATGAAACCAGACAAAGGCAACTATTCATATATCGAAACGCTCAAATGAAAAATTTTAACCATCCAGCCTGAACTCCGCATGTTTTACGCCATAATTTAACGAGTGCTTTAATCGACTTCCTCCATGGCACTCTCTGTCGGTGCAGCATCGACTGCCTGGTCCACTTCGATCGGTTCAGCCTCGTCTCCCTCACCAACATTTAAGCCTAATGAAACTAGTTTATGAATTCGCTCGGCGAATCCGGCAGGTTCCTCAATAGTGAAACCGGAGACTAATAACGAAGTCTCGTATAGTAGTTGAGTAATCGATTTCACAGTGCGGTCATTTTCTCCGTCAGCCTCTACCTTCTTTTTAAGCTCCTTGATGATTGGAGAGCGAGGGGAGATCTCAAAAGTCTTCTTCGAGGACATGTAAGAAGACATGGAAGTGTCACGGAGGGCTTGTGCTTTCATTATTCTTTCCATATTGGCGGACCAGCCAAATTGGCCAGTTCTAATGGCACAGGGAGAGCCGACAATCTTGTGGCTAACGACAACCTTCTCTACTTTTTCGCCGAGTACAGTCTTTAAAGCTTTCGCCAGGCCCTCATACTCCTTCTCCTCTGCCTCTCGAAGCTTTTTCTCTTCATCGGTCTCTTCAAGCTCAAAGTCCTTGGTGATATCGACAAGTTTCTTTCCATCAAATTCTTTCAGTTGAGTCATGGCATATTCATCAATGGGGTCAACAAGGAATAGGACTTCGAAATTCTTTTCTTTAAGTGAGTCGAGGAAGGGCGATTTGCTGACAGCTTTTAGAGACTCGCCGGTAATGTAGTAAAGATTCTTTTGATGTTCGGGCATTCGAGTGACATAATCTGTAAGAGAAGTCTGATCGTCACCAGACTTGGTGGAGTTAAATCGAAGTAATTTAGCCAGAGCTTGTCGATTCTGGGAATCTTCGTGAATGCCGAGTTTGATATTTTTGCTGAAGGCTGTGTAAAACTTATCGAACTGTTCCTTGTCCTCAGATATCTCTTGGAAAAGTTCGAGCACTTTCTTGACGATGTTCTTTTTAATAACTTTCATAATCTTGTTTTGCTGTAGGGTCTCACGAGAGAGATTGAGAGGTAAATCCTCAGAGTCCACAACACCTTTAACAAAACTCAACCATTCGGGAATCAGATCTGTAGCATCATCGGTTATGAATACACGACGGACGTAGAGCTTGATGTTATTCTTTGTCTTCTTCGTTTCAAACAAATCGAAGGGTGCTCGCTTAGGAACAAAAAGAATGGCTCGGAATTCGAGTTGACCTTCAACTGAGAAATGTTTGACGGCCAAGTGATCCTCCCAGTCATTTGATAGAGACTTATAGAAAGCCCCGTATTCCTCGGAGGTGATGTCCGCAGGGTTTCTGGTCCAGATAGGTTTCTGTTTGTTTAACTCTTCTTCTTCGACCTTGGTCTCTTTGACCTTCTTGGTCTTCTTCTCCTTCTTCTCTTCTTCATCATCTACCTCTTCAATCTTGGGCTTCTTCTCTTCGGTGTCTTCGGCCTCCTTAGTTTCGGCTTCCTCATCAGGTACTTCTGTTTCAATTTCCTTCGTGACGTGGAGGTAAATCGGGTATGAAATGAACTCAGAATGCTTCTTAATAACCTCCTTAATCTTCGATTCGTTCAAGTAATCTTGCTGCTCTTCCTTGAGGTGAAGGATGATCTTGGTACCTCTTCCGAGGCTTTCGCCTTCAGTATCAGGAGTTAAAGTAAAAGTGCCACCGGCTGATGACTCCCAGATGTATTGTTCGTCGTCATTGTTTTTGGATACAACGGTAACCCTATCAGCGACGAGGTATGCCGAATAAAATCCAACACCGAATTGACCGATCATGGAAATGTCAGCTCCAGCTGTTAAAGCTTCCATAAACTGTTTAGTTCCAGATCGAGCAATAGTACCAAGGTTATTAACAAGATCCTATATGCATATTAGACGTGTTATCATTGAGCATTTGTACCACATACAGCCTTGGTCATTCCAATACCCGTATCGCGAATAGTCAGAGTTTTGTTTTCCTTGTTTGGGATAATGTCGATACGGAGGTCCTTCCCGGAATCCAATTTGCTGGAGTCTGAAAGAGCTTCATATCTAATCTTATCGAGAGCATCAGAGCAGTTAGATACTAACTCTCTGAGGAAGATCTCTTTGTTGGAGTAGACTGTGTTGATAATCAGAGAGAGCAACTGAGAAATCTCAGCTTGGAACTCGAAAGTTTCGCCAGGCATTTTCGCTTGTGGGTGTGTCTATAACCTTGTTAGCGAGCCCGTCAAGGTTTAATTAACTTCATCGTCTGTTCACAGAGCACTGTGAAGATCTAAGCAGATGAAACTAGTTTTTCCTGACGTACCTAGGATCAAAAGGGTTTTCAACGGAAGTTATGGTAAAACTTTGTAAAAATTAATGAATTCGGATGAGATATGTTGGAAGGAGATGGGAGGTGGTGAACAAATTATATAGAGCTCCCCCTGCTCAAAATAATTCTGTCCATGGTCCATCGAACCTCATGGAATCTTACTGCCTGAAATATTCGGCCCACAAATTAGATCAGGGTAAACAAACACATAACACATTATAGAGTAGGCTTGATCGATAAGCTGTCTATTCTAATTTTACAGATCTCGAAATTGATATTCATGGATCATGTCTTCTATGCACATTTCTCCAATAAATTGCAATAGATATTGATCATTCAATTCTACAAATCACGACTATTGAAGACTCAGCTCAATTGAAGCCTGATAATTTAGGCATCAAAGAAAAATTCATCAAATCGAAGCGTACGAATTTCCGCCTGTTAGTAATTGATAGAAGCATCTGGAATCCAAACTAAGGCTCACCACATAGAATCTCTATCCACTACTACATTCCCAATTTCCTACACTATCGGTGCTGGAAGGTTCTTTTTAAAATTAATTATCTATTTTTAGGTTGGGGGATATTCTATGAGATTCTCTCGCCATTTGATCTTTTATCCGAAAAAATTCTATGGTTGTGATTCTATTATTAGAGGTAAAACATCCATTTGATACTACTAGTACATGTATATTATTGTTTAATATAGAATCACAGCCGATAGATTTTTTTCTGATGTTCATCCGTCCGCTCTATGATAGACTAGGTGTTGGTTATTTCGCTAAGCCTGGTACAACTTCCGCTGACGAATAATTGTATACGAGTACATTTATTACTGTTAGTACTATTCGTTCATCAAAAAATTCGACGTCTTGATCTGCAGATGCCGACGACCTGACCCAAAGATGACCCTTGATCGAAGTCACACTCTATTACAGGTACCAGACATATAAAATGTTTCCCGGAATCGAAAATCTAGAAAATCTCGTAAATAGACGGTCTTATAGACGCATGATGTTCCAGTAATATAAAATAAAGTTTTGTCAAGAAAAAATATTAATATCCGCTAGAGTAGTGTTCTGTTTTAACTCATCGACTTCAGTCGTGCGATCGATGTAATATAATAAAACGGTTTCGAATAAACCGGTCAGCGGTGATGGAGGAATAGTCAATGTCGGGAATTTCGATAAGTTCTGAGCTACTGGATCATGTAAATAGGGGTCAGAGTGGAACATTACTAACGCCGGTTTTTGACAATCATTATGCGTCTATCAAGATTTATTAGAGATCTTATCAACGCAAGCTACAGGGCCCGTCCGATTGACAAGGCCTGATCACGTATGCACTACACCCTGTTATTTTAGCTCCGTTAAATAATTTGTTCATCCAAGGCGCTTATTTGACATGGAAGAGGGAGCAGTTCGTACTTGACCGGGACTTCTATACTCTACCCCCAGGGTAAGTCTTCAGCTTGCACTAAAACCTCGCTTATGAATATTATCCCCAGTAGTCTTATATAATCCCTGCTAGCCTTCACACCAAAAGAGATTGAAAATATTGGCCTGAGTGATCAGGCTTTTAATTGGACTGCTGCTTTGATCTCTTTCTCCCCCTCCCTCACCTACGTACCTCAATAGTCGTCTTTGCTGTTACTGTCTACAAAATCATCATCATTATCATCAACATTTCCATCTAAGAGAATCAATGAACCGTTACTCTTAACATTTAGCATATTTAATAGGCTAATTATTCTTGAAAAAATGAGCCAGGTACAATCAGCAGCTCACACAAACAACGCTAAACGATTAAACAGAGATCAGCGTCTCCAGGTAAGCCCAATTTTCATGGTGAATAAATATCTGAGGTAACACGTCTAGAACAAAACTCTCCACGATTCGGGAATGAATCAGACAAATATTGCAAAACAACTCGGCATATCTCGAAACCAGGTCAGATACACTCTTTGTACTCCGTCCATTGAACCCAAAAAAGCTGCAGGTCGGCCCCCAACACTGTCCTCTTTTGACGTCGTCCGGATTGAGGCTTTCATAACATCATCCTCTGAAGGTCGTCGAATGTCATGGTTTGAAATTGTCCATGGCCCCTTTCGGGATTTTGGAGTCAGTGAAAGGGTTATTCAAAACGAGTTATAAAAAAGGGGTTACGGACACCATCCAGCGCTGAAAAGTTCACCCCTTTCTGGAGAAGTTAAAAGGAAGCGTCGAGAATGGGCCGAAGCCCACAAGGACTGGACTGTTGAAGATTGGATGGTGATTCTTTGGACTGATGAGACCTGGGCCACAGACGGCCAACATAAGAGAGAATAGGTAACGCGAAAGGTTGGTATCTTTGTACCTCAACTAATAAAAAATACCAATCTAACTCTCGGTTCAAGATAGGTGAAGAAGTTAACGCCACCTGCGTAGTAGAAAAGGTGAGAAAGAGTCTTGGCTGGATGTTTTGGGGAAGTTTCGCAGGGATAGAGGTGGGTCCTTGCCTTTTCTGGGAGAAGGAATAGAGGTCTATTACCTCAGAATCATACTCTCAGAGAGTTGTACCGCTGATTGATGGAATGGTGAGCATGAGACCATGGGTTTCTGTGATGCAGGACAATGCTCCTTCACACAGCGCAGCGGGAACAACCGAAGAGTTCCGGGAGAGGTTCACTACTCCGATCGACTGGCCTCCGTATTCTCCTGACCCGAAGCCAATTGAGCACGCATGGGATAGTATCAAAGATTACATACAGTACCATTACTCGAGATTGGAAAGGGGAAGGCAACGATCCTACGATGAATTTCGAGGAATAGTGAAAGAAGCATGGAATGACGCGAATAAGCCGGATAAGCTTGAGAAGCTTATCAGAAGTATGCGCACGAGATGTGAGGCAGTCATACTTGCTCAAGGCGGTCCTGTAAAGTATTAAATCTGCTATGTAGAGTATATTTGCATGTACTTGTTTATCTGAAATCGATTAAATTCAAAAAATGTTACCAATTTGAGTTAAGTTTATGAACTAGTGCCAGTGGTGAAAACCTCTGTTGGGCAAAAACACCATACAAATACAGTCGTCTCTCTCTAACTTGATAGTGGGTCCTGGTATTAGTGTTGAAAATATTCATTGTAACTTGGGCTTTTATATTTGCAACACTTACCCTTACAGGTTATTTTGCATGCAGGGGTAAGTATTGCAAATGTAAATAGTTGAATTTCAATGAATATTTTCAACACTTATACTGGGATCCACTATTGAGTTAGAGAGGGACGACTGTAATCCCTGTCAGAATGCCTGAAAACCTTATCTCAGAAAAGATGCAACCTAGCTAGGCTTAAAGTATCCGATTTCGCCCCACAAATTGGATCCATTGATGAAAACTTACCCTGGGGGTAGAGTATATCATTGGTAGGAAATGATCGATGGGATAAGATTTTTGTATTGCCCCCCCCACACACATTCCCTCGTCTGAATCTCATTTGACTCACTCTCGACACACATTTTACGTAAATATCGAGTCAAAAGTGGGTTCTAATGAAGTTTAGGACAAGGGGAAAGCAAGATCCTATGCCATCGATCATATCCGACCAATCGTATGTACAGTGTCTCAGCCCTAAAGATTGTTGATGGCTGATGTTGGTTTTGTGTATCTTTACCTTGAAGTCACCTATCTTAACATTCAAAACTAACATCAGCCACTAACAATCTTAAGGGCTGAGACACTGTACAAAGCCTGATCAGGTACTGGCTACCTCCCCCCTCCCTATTATTTTAGCGTCTTGATGATTTTCTTGGTTGAACAAATCACCTCAAGATGCTAAATCTCAGTGGTAATGCCCTGTACATGATGAGGTCTTCTACTCTGCTGTCGGAGTAAGACTTATTGCAAGAAAATCATAATTTCATACATCGCTCCCTCAGATAATCCTTTAATGAAGTACATAATTATTATCATTTTGGAACAAGTTTTACTTACAGTAAAAGGGGGACGAAGACGGCGTTTCTACCTGTACGTGGTGTCCCCTACGAACCTGGAGTTTATCTTCAGAGCCAACAGAAACACGCATTACTTGGTCACGGAGGAAAAGTCATCCAAACGAGTTTCCGGGGCGTACCCAGCTCCCGTTATGGTGGTGATGGATCAGACTAAGTTGGCCCTTTTTACCAAGATGAATTCTCACTGTTTACAGATATTCTGGCATTATACTGTCTCCCGAGGAAAGAGCACCGCTACCTGAGCGCTGGTGGTGTCGGTATAAGGAGGATATCTGGATTATGGGATATTAGGGAGATACAGTTGGGGATACGCACCTCGTGTGGCTCTGGTGTCTAGGCCTCGCCTGGCTGGAGTTGCAGGTTTTTTGAGACTTTTTCCCGCGTACCGGTTTCCATGGCTGCTCTTTTTCAATTTTTTTTGAGCAGAAGGTTCCGTAGAAAAGGTGGTTGAATTCTACGGGTAATTACTGAGCTAAATGGCTACCCGTCATGGGTCAACGTATCAATGATCTTAGGTCCGAGGTAAAAGGGGATAGGAGCACTGTAAAAGGTGTGGCCTGGGCCAGAGAGGAGCCCTAGTGTTATAATAGTCTTAGACTCTACATAGCACGAATAAACAAAACTTACTGTTTAAACTGCGTTTACAGTAAAACCTGTCCAAACCCATAGTGGGTCCCAGGATTAAGTATTGTTGAGATTTATAGAAATTTTACCGTTTATATTTGTAATACTTACCCCTGCATGCAAAATTACCTGTAAGGGTAAGTGTTGCAAAACTAAGCTCCAACCATTCAATAAATCTCAACAATACTTAATCCTGGGACCCACTATGGGTTTGGACAGGTTCTACTGTAAACGCAGTTTAAACAGTAAGTTTTGTTTATTCCGATAGTGTGATCATGCATACATAGTGCACATAACTTATCATCTAGCCTGCGTTCACTTTACCCTAAGCCCCTGGACATAGATTCCATTCCACGCAACTCTGGCAGCCCTTGCAAGTTCCACTCTATGCCCCCATAAAAATTCAAGATCGGTGCATGTATGGAACAGTGTGAATTGTTAACGGAGGGGAAAACTATACAAAACAATGCACATATATATCATGGTGTGGTAAGCGACCGATAATGGGAGCGCTCACTGATTGTGTGATGAATAAGTGAGCTACAGTCAACAGTACTTGATAATCCGGGTGAGACCTTATCAAATCCCCGCCCAACAGATGCAAAGTTACAGTGAGATATGGATACTTTCCCGGGTTTGGAAGATGACTTGCATATGCCACGACACGAGTACACATGGGCGATTCTCTCATTCACGGGGGGAGAGTAATCCGTATTCCCTGTTATAGCAGAACCTCTCATAGCTAATAGTGGGTCCCGATATAAATATTGAAAATATTCATTGTAACTTGGACTTTTATATTTGTAATACTTACCCTTACAGGTCATTTTGCGTGCAGGGGTCAGTATTGCAAAAATAAACGGTAAAATATCTATGAATCTCTTCAGTAATTATACCGGGACCCACTGTTAGCTATGAGAGGTTCTACTGTACTTTTGTTCTGACTGGTTTGACGGGAGCTTGAGACGTTGGCGAGCACGTGAGCAAGCGAATGTACCCTAAGATGTTTGATCTGACAAATAGGTAAACAAGTTAATAGATTCTTCTAGCTCTCGAGAGTAGTAAAAAGGACTCCTAGAAAAATACTCTACAAAAGTCTCAACGGCGGTACCCCCTCGCTCTCCGAAACTTCGCGTCTATATAATCCTGCCATCTACCCTCATGGACCCTCGCTTCACACCCAATTATCTGAGTCCGGAATACCACCCGCTCGGTGTTAATATAAAACTGAGGTAGTCTCGAGGAGGGTACCGTGTCTGGATGGGGTCACAGAGCTACGTATAACTAACCTGTGCGCTGTAGGAACTACGTGTCAGACTAGGAGTCTCGCTTAACTCATTTTCTCCCTATGGTCAGGGTAGAAAGTTGACTATGGGTCTATGTGGGACTCCATCTCGTTTCAGGGATTATATCCCTACTAGTGATAGATTAGCCAGAGTATAATACCACTGCCCAATTATCGAAGCAGCTATTCTATTGCATAATTTTCCTTTCCCCTCGCTAAAGACAACCCAATTTACATACTCGCCTAATCTATCACTCAGAAACATGTTTACTCACTACGGTGATTGATACAGTCTACACACTCGTTCTCGTCATTGTTGTCATCATCATAATTTATTGTGTGTGAATACTATTGTAACTACAGGGCCTCAGGTGCATCTTTTACTCGCAGATCGACATGGGAAAATAGGGATATATCCCAGTTTTTACAGGGTATACATATATTAGTTACAGGATGCTCCCAACACATTATACTATATAACCATCAAGCTGAAAGATGTCATTTCATCTTACTCTGCTCGACCCCTCTTTACCTGCTCAACCTTGTCGAATTCTAGTTTCATCCAATCTTAATCGTCTCCTTCATCCGACATCGTCTGCAAAGCAAGCTCCTAAAATTTCCTATGATATAACAGTATAGACAAACAACAAGGCGAATATTTACAAATACATTACAGTTTTACAGGTAAGTCTTGCGGAAGTTGCACTTTTTTTGTTGGTTCATGTCCTTACAGAATGAACTCCCAAAATATCTCCACGAATGGTCGCAAAAACTCAAGTAAACTAAATCGAGATCAAGGGCTTCAGGTGAGTTTAGAATATTGGAAATATTCTATTTACGAGCATAGGCTAATTGAAATCAGGGTTTAACTCTTCATGAAGCTGGAAAAAACCAATAACGAGATTTCTAGTATACTTGGAGTTACTATTCATCAAATAAAATATACGATTCGCAAGGGATGTGTTGAGCTAGGAAAAAGCACTGGTCGAAAACCTAGAATAAATCCCGAACAAGAAGATGAGTTAGAAATATTTGTCTGCAGCTCCTAAGAGACTCGGCAGATGACCTACCTGGAGCTAGCAGTTAATTTTCCGCGATGGAATGTTGGCGAAGATGCAATTCAAAATGCTCTCAAGAGAAAAGGCTGCAGCAGGCGCATTGCCAGAAATAAGCCTCCTCTCTCTGTCGAACATAGAAGACTAAGGCTTGAGTGGGCTGAACGACATCAACCTTTAAGTTTAAATGACTAGTGTCGGATAATCTGGAGTGACGAGACATGGATAAATGACGGTCCAGTCAACAAAGTACATGTCACTAGGAAGGTCAGTTTTCATTTCATTAAATAAACAGAGATGTGAAATGCTAAAGACTTTTACAGGAGCACGAAGAGTACCAAAATACATGCATCATCGATCGCTATTCGAAAAATAATTTTTGGATGTTTTGGGCATGCTTTGCTGGCACCCAATCAGGTACTTTTGTGTTCTGGCAAAGAAGCTGGAAGAAGATAACCGGGGAAGGTTATCGTCAACGTATTCTTCCAGAGGCTGTAGGATTTCTGAGGTCAAGCTTTGCAAGAACGGGTGTTGTTGTGCAGTTTATGCAAGACAACGCTCCCGTTCATACTGCAGCTGTCGTGAAGGAGTACCTTGGTGAACATGAGATAGTTCCTTTGGTCTGACCGCCTTACTCCCCTGATTTGAATCCAATCCAAAATTTATGGGGATTGATGAAGTCATACATACAGGATAGATATGGAGACTCGGATCTGGGACGGCAGCGTGGGAGGGCTGAGATACAATCCCTTGTGGAAGAAGCCTGGTAGGAATGTACAAAGCCTGAAACTCTCGCAAATATTATCAGTGGCATGTAAGAAAGGTGCTTGGCAGTTAATCGAGCGCAAGGCGGATCTATAGATCGTTAACTGTGATATCTACAACTATTTTTACAGGAACTTTGAATAGAAATTAAAAATAAAATTCTTAGAATTAATTTGAATTTAGATTGATTTTTGGTGAAAGTTGCATGGGTGTAAATGTTTTATGGAAAAATTTCATGAGCTAATACGTCCAGTCAGCATTTCCCCTTGCAAGACATCCTAGTAATCTCAACGTGCATCATGGCAGGATTCATCAGAGCTGCAGGAACCCTGCATGAGATTATGATGAACTCCTCCTTATGTATAAAGATCTTCAGTTTAACCCCTACAAAACGACACGGGTGTAAATGAATACCATGCGAGGCCGTATATAAACATAGTCACGTGACTATTGTTGCGCACCTTCTATACACCGCTAGCGTGTCCTACCGCGTTGATGACATCATGTACTTGGCGGAGTATAAGTATGTCGCTAAAGTCGATAGATAAAATGTGATAGCTTTGAATTAACAACCTTTACACTCTGAACAAACAGTTCTTTGTGTACATGTAACCTAGATAAGTACCAACATATTGTGATCCTAAGTAAAGTGTTCCATTTCAAAAAACAAAACAAATTTATTAACATGTTATTATTTTCAAAGTTAATCGATTTGAGATAAAACTTCAGTACCAACCTTGTACTGTAGATGAACCCGCCACAGACGCCAACTTCAACGCCACCTGCGACGACTCGTTATAAAAGATTATCAAAAGATCAGTGCATTCTAGTGAGTTGAACAAAATATTAATTCAAAAATTCGGTTTAATGAATTTCCTTCGGTCCATGGGCTTCACGACGCGAGAAAACCTACAACCAAATGGCCGTACAACTGCAAGTCTCTCGTGGGCAAGCAGGTTACGCATTACACCGAGGAACCGGGACCCCTAAGAAATCTAAAAGTCGCGAACCGACTCTTTCTTCAGATGATATTGATAAAATTTTGGTGTTTGTCAAATCATCTCCTGACAATAGAAGACTAACCTTCCTGGAACTTGCATCTGGCCCAATTAGTTATTTGGATGTCAGCGAGCGGGTCGTACAGAAAGAACTACGTGTTCGAGGTCTCAAGCGTCACTTTTTCACACAAAAAGCCTCCATTTTCTCTAGAAACAAGAAGGAAGCGGGAACAATGGGCTGAAGCTCGTCTTCACTGGACCATCGATGATTAGGAATTAATTCTCTGGACTGACGAGGCTTGGGGTCAGGATGGTAACCATGCCAGAAGATGGATCACAAGAAGTCGGGGGATTCTTTCCCAAGCGGGAAGTCTTTTTCAGCCTAACGATGTTATTCAGACGGCTGGAGAGTACGATATTGACTGCGTAGAAGACAAAATCAAGAAAAAAATGGAATAGACGTTCTGAGGCTTCGTTGTCAGGCGAAAAAAGGGTCCTAGTTTGTTTTGGGAAAAGGAATAGGGATCTATCGACCCTAAGGAGTACTGTCAAAATATTGTACCTCTGATAGACTGTATGGTCTCCCTGAGGCCTTGTATTTCTGTGATGCAAGACAATGCTCCGGCTCACGCTTCGGCCAGGACCATGAACGAGTTAAGAGAAATGTTTATTCAACCAATCTCTTGGCCAGCGTTCTCCCTAGACCTGAATTCTATAGAGGCAGTCTGGGATAAAATGAAGGATTAAATCCAACTTGAGTATCCCAGTTTGGGTGGTGGAAAGCAGCGGTCGTATGATTCACTTCTTGCGATTTTTATGGAGGCTTGGGGCTCGGCGACAACTGAACTCATTTTAGGTCTCATCGATAGTATGCCAGCTAGGTGGAAAGCCGTGGCGGTGGCCAACGGGGGCCTGACTAAATACTAAAATGTTGAAGACAAAACGTTCGGCTCTTCACCAGACTTATACTAAGCTCGGCTACATACTTGTTGGCCACTTTTTGATTGACCACTTATTTACTTTGAACCTCAAAAACTTCAACATAACCTTTTGAAAATGGCTAGAAATCTAATTTGACTGGACATAAATGGTAGTTTTCATCAGTATTCCTAGAAATATCACTGTTTGAATATTTATTAACTCTTTGGGTTGGATGGCCACAAAGTATATAGCCGAGATTATTTCACGCACTCCTTAGGTGACTTTCCTCTCACTTTCCCGCACAGGGCAGAAACTAATTATTCATTCATAAAATTTATGCAGTAGATCTTTATCTTTATCTGGCTTAGCTTTAGCAAAAGACCCACAGTCAAAAGTCTCGAGTTAAAGAAATTTCCATACAAATTGTTGTGGACCTTTTTCATAAAAACAGGGTACAGTAGAACTCCTCTTAGCTAATAGTTGGTCCCGGTATAAATGTTGAAAAGATTCATTGTAACCTGGACTTTTATATTTGTAACACTTACCCTTACAGGTCATTTTGCGCGCAGGGGTAAGTATTGCAAATATAAACGGCAAAATTTCTATGAATCTCTTCAGTAATTATACCGGGACCCACTATTAGCTAAGAGGGGTTCTACTGTATTCTTTTAATCCCTCGGGGAATAAAATCGTCATTTGACTGAAGCCCTCAAGTGTATAGTTCATACACAGTGTCTCAACCCTAAAGTTTGTTAAGCCTTAAACCTCAAAATTACAGGCATTTTCTCTGTATATTTCCGTCTATAATTCCAAAAAGGGCTAGCAGATTCTGTCTAAATTATTCACTATGTTCCAAGTGGTGCATCTACATACGTTACCCAATCTAACTTTCACATTCCCAAAATCAATTACAATTTAACCTTCCAACCTCTGCAGCTTCGAACTTCCGACTACTACATTTCCTACGTCTTCCTCCAAATCAGAGCCTATCATTGAACGATCAAAATGAATTCTTACATTCTCCAGACTTCGAAGAGATCTCGTCGCTAGAGCCTTAATCGGAATAAATGGGTCGTATATCAAACGCTTCGGAGAAACGGGCTTTCATACCATGACATCGCTCACGAATTGAGGCTAATTCTGAGATAAGTTCAGTATGCATACGAATGTGGCGATTTTTTAGAGGCCAGGAGTCCTGCCCGACCTCCAGTCCTGATCGGTGTTCAAGCTGATGAGCTTGAACATTTTATTCGCATTTCAAGAGCCGGTCGCTTTATGACCCGCTTGGAACTTGCCACGGTGAAGTTTTCTCACCGGAACGCCGGCGAGAAAGCTATGTGGAATAACCCAGAGATAAGGGGATATAAGCGTTGTGTCTCACAGAGTAAGCCTCCGCTTAGCAAAGAAAATAAAAGGCGACGGTAACTTTTCCCTCGGTCTCATTTAAGTTAGACTATCGAGCAGTGGAACCAAGTCCATTGGACTGACGAATCTTTGATTAATAGTGGTCAGTACACACGTTTGTGGGTCACCAGAAAGGCCAGTTCGCTTATTGATAATGTGGTCTTTTTACCAACGAAGTCTAAAATGTTTAGGAGTCTCACGATATGTGCTTATCTTCTAGGTAGGTTCGAAGGAATGGATGTATTTTTCGGTGATCTATCCACAAGAATCAAGAAAGTAGTTTTCTAGTTTTCGAATCAAGTTGGGGGGAAATTAAACTTTGAGACCCATTTCTAGCGGTTTTCACCTAGAATAATAACGGCACGGGGAGCAAATCTATCAATTTTATTGATGCAAAATGGCGCTCCCTGCCATTCTGCACGGAATACCAAGGAAGCTCCACTCTAAGCTGGGGTAGAACCCATCGTGTGGCCTCCCTTCTCTCCCGACTTAAACTCAATTGAGTCTGCATGGAAATCGATGAAGGGTAACATTCAAGTTCGATATCCGAAGTTTGATAAAAGAAGGCAAATATCTCAGCAGACGCTAAAAAGAGCCACAAGAGTAGTCTGGGACTCAATCTCATCTGACGAATTCGTTCGACTTGTTGCCAGCATGCCTGCAAGATGTCAGGCCGTTATAGAAGTAGAAGGGGTCCTACTTCGTATTGATGTATTTATAACGATAAACTTTGTCCTACAGTAAAACTTCTCTAACACGATAGTGGGTCTCGGTACAAGTGTTGAAAATATTCATTGAAATTCATCCATTTATATTTGCAATACTTGCCCCTGCACGCAAAATGATCTGTAAGGGTAAGTGTTGCAAATATAAAAGTGCAAGTTACAATGAATATTTTCAACACTTATGCCGGGACCCACTATCGTGTTAGAGAAGTTTTACTGTACTTTTAAATTTATGGTACAGTACACTCTCGCTATGACAATGTGGGGCAAGACTTAAACAAGGACTCTCATTGGCCAATTTAGTTGAATCCTCCAGCGGGGAGCCTTGTTTAAGACTTGCCCCACATTGTTATAGCGAGAGTGTACTGTAGCTCTGTCTACAGGGTCGCGGGGGTAATACTTTGCCCGCATAAAGTGAGCTCTGCCACTTTATGCGGGCAAAGTATTACCCCCGCGACCCTTTAGTTGTAGATATGAAATATTGAGAATATCTTTAAGTAATATAAAGTTTTACAAAACTCGTGCACCAAGAAATATTTCCTATCTATAGAGCTTTTGCAAGGTAAATTGTCCCTAATACGGTAAAGTGTTTCCAGGATGTCTCGGAAAAGAAGTATGTTCATTTCCTAATAAGCGGAAGATTTTTAAGAAAGCCCACTTTAATGCTTGTTATTTATGCAAACTAACAACCTTTAGGGTGGTAACACTGTGCAGTGTCTCAGCCCTAAAGGTTGTTAGTGGCTGATGTTGGTTTTGTGTGTACGGAGGTACAGCCCATAAGTATTATTCCATGTCGACCAGGGGGGGCTTGGCCACCACAATGCTTTCCTTAATGAGGCAACATCGCGAGAATGCACCTCGCACCCATTCCTACTGTGTTTTGTATGTATTCCGATGACAACAACATCAACGCAATGGATTGTTTACTAAGTATTAGTTATTATAAGAATAGGAATTATCTTGCATTTTGTATTATGAGTTGGAAATCATTGAATCAATGCTTTGATCATTAGAACTCATACAAAACACAGTAGGAATGGGTGCGAGGTGCATTCTCGCGATGTTGCCTAATTAAGGAAAGCGTTGTGGTGGCCAAGCCCCCCCTGGTCGACATGGAATAATACTTATGGGCTGTACCTCCGTGCAGTCGTCCCTCTCTAACTCGATAATGGGTCCCGGTATAAGTGTTGAAAATATTCATTGAAATTCAACAATTTACATTTGCAATACTTATCCCTGCGCGCAAAATGACCTGTAAGGGTAAGTGTTGCAAATATAAAACTCCAAGTTACAATGAATCTTTTCAACATTTATACTGGGACCCACTATCAAGTTAGAGAGGGACGACAGTAAATACCCTGAAGATACTTATCTTAACATACAAAACTAAAATTAGTCACTAACAATCTTTAGGGCTGAGACACTGTACATCTTCAACTCTCAATAACTGGTACAGTACATGGAGCAATTACTCATTAGGACACGATGAGCCCTCACATTCGAATGTTATTTGCAGACATAAATCATAGTCAGGTGCCTGACAGTCCTTCCTGCCCTCAACCGTTTACGTCTGCCGCAGGAACGCATTCTAGCAACCCACGTCTATCCTGTATGCCCTCGTCATTGTCACATGCATGACCAGACGAGAAGATGTGGAAAGGATCTTGCAGGAGGCGAACCATCCTTCTCCTGTCTCAAGTAAATCATATGCCTCGGTTACCTAGACCCTACCCGGGAGAACGGCCCGAACGGTGTACAGTAGAACCCCTCTTAGCTAATAGTGGGTCCCGGTATAATTACTGAAGAGATTCATAGAAATTTTACCGTTTATATTTGCAATACTTACCCCTGTGCCTAAAATATCAGGCAAGGATAAGTATTGAAAATGTAAATGGTTGAATTTCAATGAATATTTTCAACACTTATACCGGGACCCGCTATCGCTATAGATGAGGTTGGACTTTACTGATCCCATAGACCGATAATAAGATAAGCATCCAGACGATCTGGAGGATGAACGGTGTTAATTAAGTGGCAAGTTTGGCTTATATTACTATGATCATTTTATCCTTATACATATATTTGGAGATCTACGCAAGAAATCTCCATCCCTCTACTTCGAAGAATAATTTTTTTTAGTGTATTCATTAATTTTTGTTCGAAGCCGGCTGGGTTGCATTATTGTATCCCATCGGCTCTCTGTCTATTTGTGTTGACCCTACCTGGCTGTTACGGGATAACCCCATGAGGCTAGTACTCAATGCGCTAGAACATCCAAGGTAGCTTATTTGCGAGGCTGAAGTATTGATACTCACGAGGCTGGTACTGCCAAGGTAAATATCTGCGAGGCTGAACACACGGACTTGTTGGCTCGGCGGGTATCCTCGTCTATTTGTGAAATTGGGACTGTGATAACCAATTTACTTATCACGTGACATGGTATATACAGTGCTATCTGAGATAAGTTATACCTAGATAAGTTGTCTCATGCAAAGATTATTGGAATCAGGAGTGTTCAGACCAACGCCGTCGGTATCTCGAAGCTCGCCGTAACGGCGATCAATCTCTCATAAGCGAGGCCCACCAAAATTTCCGGAAGTCTGTCAGACGAGCGAAACAAGAACACAAGCGATCTAGGTTGGATAAGGTGTCTTCGATCTTAGAGGCCCACAAAGTTGTTGGATGGCGAAAGTTATCTAGTCGCTTTGGCCCTCCGCCAATCCATTTTCAAAATGTCACGTATAGCACCCCGAACGAGCGTGCAGACATATTCTTTCGCACCAAGCTCGATCGCCCGATCAGCCAACCGGATGTCACCCGGAACACCCATACTTGTTCACGCCGCGCGATCCCTGCTCCTTTCTTCATTGACGAAGATGAAGTGCGACACTGTCTTCTCGATGTGTCGTCAACTACCCCAGATCATGACCACCTCTCTGTCTCCGCTCTCCGCCTTGTTTGGACAGTGAATACATGGAGCTCGTGGATTGTTCATCTCTATGGTTTTTGCCTAGCATATGGTCATCATCCCAGCATCTTCCGCCGCACCAATGTGGTGGTTATTCCTAAACCACACAAAGATGACCTCTCCAACCCCGCCAATTGGAGACTAATCTCGCTTCTCCCAGTTCTCGGGAAGGGACTAGAACGCCTCCTTGCAAGACGCTTTGCCTTCTGGGCTTTGTCAAAGCGCATTATATCCCCAACTCAATTCGGAGCGCTGCCTGGAAGGTCTGCCGTGGATCTCGTAGAATGCCTGGTCCATAATGTCGACAAAGGGCAGGATGGTGGTGTGGTACACCGTCCGGGCCGTTCTCCCAAGTAGAGTCTGGGTAGCCAAGGGACATGCCCCACTTGAGACAGGAGAAAGCTGGTTCGAATCCGGCAAGGCCCTATCCACATTTCTCGCGTGGTCATGTATGTGACGATGACGAAGGCACGCTGGATAGTCGTGGGTGGCTGAAATGCGTTCCTGCGGCAGACATAAACGGTTGAGGGTTAAAAGGGCTGTAAGTCTTTTAAAAGTAGGTTATGAGGATGAGCAGGTTGATGTCTATTACCTGGGATGGAGGATGTATATCAGACAGGATGATGAAGTGAGAAATAGAATTCGCGGTAAATATGGGATCAATTAATGACACACAAGATACGGAACTGTATGGCCTAGATACATCTTTAAATACATCTGTTCACACACACTGGAATCTTCTTTCCTCATTCCAGAACATTCTAGAGTAGTCCTCCATATCGGTTCTATTCCAGCTAAATGCACTTGTGCACTTTATGTACTTATGCACATTATGCTAGTCTGAGCTTGTGCTCCAAATTAGTACATGTACCTAACAGTGCACGGACATTCGTCGGTCATTGGACAGCGATATTATAACAGTAAGGCGCCTGACTTCGAGTTATGTCTTCAAATGATATTCGGGCGTGAGTGCCCCTCATATCAAGTTGAGTCATCGCTCCATGTACCATACCAGTGTCATTCGTGTCATAGCCTAAAGGCTGCATACACAAGAATGAATTAAAAAAAAAAAAGATGTCGAAAAAGCATGGGAGTCAAAACAAGTCTGCACTCTCGCCACTCTTGAGATCCAAAGTGCTTTCGACAGTGTACAGCCTGGGCGTCTCTTCGTTCGTCTTCGCGAACAGGGGTGGCCTCTACCATACGTCAACTGAGCCGCGTCCTCTGCCTCATGCAGGAAAGCACGCCTCTGAGTGGATGAATTTGTTGGCAACTTCCTGGATATTCCGCATGGCTTGCCCCAAGGATCCCCTGCCTCTCCCATACTTTTCCTTCTCTTTCTCGAGCCCTTATTTAAACTCGATTTTTTCCTATATTTGGATACGTGGACGACGTGGCGATCCTCTCAGTCGCTAAAGCTCTAGTTGACACTTCACTGCTGACCGCCTCGCGGGTTGGGAGCATCACCCGCTGGTGCGATTACAATGGACTCTCTTTGGCAGACAACAAGACGGAAATACTACATCTTCATAGATCCCGCCAGCCCTCTCCTCCAGTTATAATAAACGGTGCTTCAAGAACGTCCAACTCAACTCTAATGTGGCTTGGCGTCTTCCTGGACACCAAGCTCTCATTCAAACAGCACGTACAAGAATGGAGCGCTAAGACGCAACATATCAGCTCCCATATACGACAGCTTGGCAATACAAATCGTGGAGTACCCACATTCTTTCTGCGTACTGCAGCCCTCGCTGCGGCACCACCCGTCCTCCTGTACGGCGCTGAGGAGTGGTGGCGGGGACACTCCTTTTTTTCGGCGCGGTCGTCCCACCTCTACTCGTTCACAACACCTTCTGGACATGGTCTCTCGGGCTCTGGTCAACTTGGCTAGGGCTATTCTCCCAGTATATAAAACCACTCCCATTGCAGCTCTTTTGAGAGAAGTGTGGCTCAAACCGGCACATATTCTACTTGAAGAAACCGCCTCAACTCTGCAGTTAGACTATCTACTGCTGATAGTTTTCATCCTCTTGTCAAAAGATCCAACGACTCTCGCGCGCTAACCCGCCTTACCATGAAATCTAAGCTCGTTGCCCAATTTCCCCGTCCTGGGCTCATACCACCCTCGTATAACGTTCCTCCTTTACATACTCGGGCCGAATTATCCCCTGAAGAAGCTTCCCGGCGTATTAGAGGTCTACCTCCATGGGACATCCTCGTCTTCTCGGATGGCTCGAAACAAAACGATGGGGCTGCTGGGGCAGGTGCCGTCGTACTCCACAATGGAATCACTTTGGCAGAGGTGAGAGTGCCGCTAGGTCCTAACTTCGAGGTCTATGACTCCGAGATCATCGGAGCCCTCGCAGGGCTTAAAGCTGCTGTAACAGCTCCCTCCACTCACCTTGCGTCATCTATCCACGTAATTCTCGACAATCAGGAGGCAGCACGACGTCTTCTCGATGCGACACCATCTAAGACCTCGCAGCATGAAATCCTCGATTTCCGACACATCGCCTCGCAATGGTCCTCAAGGAGAATCCTGCCATTCGCAGCCCCTGGCAAAGTCCGCGTGATGTGGTCGCCTGGACATGTGGGCATACCTGGTAACGAATTAGCCGACAAGCTAGCTGGTGAGGCTGCCCGCCTACCAGCTCCCCCTGGCGCATCTCTCGCTAGATCCCGGTCAAAGGCGAAACAGCACATATGGGATCTCACTGCTGCATGGTAGCAAAATCATGCTCCTCCTACCAATTGCGAGTTAGGGATGCCTTTTCCCAAGAAGCTCCCCGAAGAGCTCCATCTCCCTCGCCGTAATCTCGGGTATCTCATTCAGTGCCGGACCAGACACGGAGACTTTCGCGCGTATCACGCTAGATTCCGTCACGATAATGCCCTCTTGACTTGCACCTGTGGGGGTGATAAGTCAATTACCCACTTGGTTTTCTGCCCCCTCGTTCGCGAGCGACTAGCCGCAAATGGTCACCGCCGAGGCTTTGCGACACTTGATTTTCTCCTCAGCTCCGCCCGCGGTGCTAAGCGTTTTTCTTCCATATTGGAAAGGTCGAAGTTCCTGACAGAAATTTGCCCGATTCGTGCTGCATGACCTTTTTTCCATGTGAGGTTTCGCTGTACAGCGCTCACAGAAACTTTAGTTTTCCTTTTTCTAAGCCTTTAGCTATTCTTAACTTCCTGGTACTTTACAGTTGCCGTGTCCCCCTAGGGATGGGGCTCTTGTCATAGCTTTAGCCCGGTAGACATCTAAAAATAAATAAATAAATAAATAAATAAATAAATAAATAAATAAATAAATAAATAAATAAATAAATAAATAAATAAATAAATAAATAAATAAATAAATAAATAAATAAATAAATAAATAAATAAATAAATAAATAAATAAATAAATAAATAAATAAATAAATAAATAAATAAATAAATAAAGCCCTGTCTAGATTCCAGTGAGGCGATCGATCAAAGGATTATCTCGATCACGAAAGCTATTCAGAACACAATCAATGAAACCATCCCTAAAGCTAGGCCATCCAGGTTTGCCAAACCATACTGGACCAACAAGTGTTCTGAGGCAGTAAAAGACACTCGAAAAGCAAGAAGGAAGTGGAGAAAGCTGGGCACCAAAGAAAGCTGGGTAGATTATATGAAATCTACTAGTGCAAAAAAGTCACAAATTAAGAAGGCTAAAAATATCGGCTGGAGGGCTACAGTTTCAGAGGCGGCTCAAAACCCGACAAAAATCTGGAAACTCGCCAAGTGGGCAAAGAAAGAATCGGAGGAAAAGCATAGATTACCACAAATCCCAGATATTAAGAGTATAAACGGAACTGCTCACACCGAAGCTCACGAAAAGGCTCAAATTATGGCGCAACATTTTTTCCCCGAGGCAGAGGCCGCAGAAACTGGAGATATCGAAGGAACCATCTAGCCCGAAGAACTGCAAAATATTCCTAAGGTCATTACTCACGTCGAAATCGAAGAAATTCTGAGAAGGTTACCAAGCGATAAGGCCCCAGGTCCGGACGGGATCCCGAATCGATTTCTTAAGCATTGCAGCTTTACGCTCAGTTAAGCTTTGGCAGAGTTATTTAATGCTTGCCTCGAGATTGGTTACCACCCAAATGTGTTCAAAGAATCAATAACAATCGTGCTAAGAAAACCGCAAAAGCCGACATATGACGCGCCAAAGTCATATCGACCTAAAGCACTACTTAACACTATGGGTAAACTTCTCGAGAAACTGGTGGCAAATCGTATCTCCAAAGCGGCAGAAGAGTTTAACCTTCTCCTCGATGAACAGATGGGGGCTCGACCTAAAAGATCTACGATCTCGGCAGTTGAACTTCTAACTGAGCAGATTCACACCATTTGGGGAAAAGATAAGAAAAAGGTGGCGTCACTTCTGAGTCTTGACATCTCAGGAGCATTCGACAACGTCTCTCACCTTAGACTTATCCACGATCTCTGAGAAAAAGGTATACCGAGATGGATCTGCAGGTTTATCGAATCTTTCCTAGAAGAAAGAACAACCTCAATAGTGTTAGGCTCATACAAAGGTGCTCAAATAACCACTAACACAGGTATACCTCGGGGATCCTCACTGTCTCCTATACTCTTTCTCTTTTTCGTGAGCACGATCTTGCCGTTGTTGCAAATGTCATCTACCGCAGCTGTAGGGTTCGTAGATGACACTAATATACTAACATGGTCAAGCTCCACTGGGGAAAATTGTGGGAAGCTGGAGGAAAAGCATGGAGTTTGTGATAAGTGGGCAAGGAAGCATGGAGTTAGATTTGCACCGGAGAAATACCAGTTGATGCACTTTACTCGTGCAAGAAAGCGCCACAACCTCGAAGCAACAGTAAGTATACAGGGACATCTAACCTATCCACAGTCTTCTCTCCGAGTCCTCGGGATTTATTTCGACCCCAAGTTAAACTGGGGCGCCCACATAAAGAAAGTTGAGCAAAAGACGCACACCCAGGTACAGTCAATTAGCAAATTGGCATAGTCTACCTGGGGAGCGACATTTAAGAATTCAAAGCTGTTGTACAGCACGTTAGTGAGACCGACCCTCACGTATGGGTCCCAGATTTGGGCCGAGGCCGGGCCAGGGGGTAAAATCCCCGAAAGGATAGTTAAACCCCTTCAAAGTATTCAAAGGAAATGCTTAAAGCTAGTCACAGGGGCATATAATTAAACAAGCAGCAGAGTACTTGAGCACGAGACATCGGTACTCCCAATAGAGTTCTACCTGAAGCAAAGGAGGGTCCAGCACGCCGGACTATCAGACAAGCTACCTGTTCGAAGGACAATAACTTCGGCATGTAATCGAATCAAGCTGCCCGTCCGAGGGAGAGAGGAGATTCACGACATGAACAGAAGCGATGATGTGGTCGAATGGATTCGAACCTGCGGAAGGGAAGAGCAAACTGGGCGACAAAAGACGGCTGTAAATATTGCAGCATTCCAGGAATGGAAACATTCTTGGACACATCAGAAGAACTCTGGACACTCGACTCCAGCGAACCCTGAGACTTGGAAAGCAGCGAATATCACCATGGATAAAAAAACAGGCAGATTTAAAATGAACTACAGGGAAGCACCAGTTCAAATCCACCAGAAACTTAGCAGGGCCCAAAGTAGTATCGCCATACAGATAAGAAGCGAGCATATCGGGCTCAATTCTTATCTGTACAGAAGAAAAGTAACTGGAGTTGACAGCCCAAAATGCCAGTGTGGGTATCCGTCACAGAACGTCAGGCATATGGTTATGACGTGTCCGAAGTGGGCGAGGGGACGAGGGGATTTCCTGCGAAAAGCAAAAGATAGGTCATATCAGGGCATGATTCAGAGCCCGGAAGATGTGGCAAGAATCACGAAGTGGATACTAGACGAAGGATACCTAGAACAGTTTCGACTTGTCAGTCAAGTCGAGGCGACAATGCGGGAAATGATGTGCAAAGCAGGGAAGGGGTGAGACGGATCACACACTGGACGCACAGTGTAAGGCGCTTTTGAAGGTAAACTGAAAACCAGAAAGATACCAGATCTCAGTTTTGGGGGGTTTTTACCGCGAGGTTTCCTCCTGTGTATATATAATAGTTAGACACCTGCATGGGCCCTTGGGTTTCCTGAACAGGTTAATTGAAATCAAATCAAATCAAATCAAATCAAATCAAATCAAATCAAATCAAATCAAATCAAATCAAATCAAATCAAATCAAATCAAATCAAATCAAATCAAATCAAATCAAATCAAATCAAATCAAATCAAATCAAATCAAATCAAATCAAATCAAATCAAATCAAATCAAATCAAATCAAATCAAATCAAATCAAATCAAATCAAATCAAATCAAATCAAATCAAATCAAATCAAATCAAATCAAATCAAATCAAATCAAATCAAATCAAATCAAATCAAATCAAATCAAATCAAATCAAATCAAATCAAATCAAATCAAATCAAATCAAATCAAATCAAATCAAATCAAATCAAATCAAATCAAATCAAATCAAATCAAATCAAATCAAATCAAATCAAATCAAATCAAATCAAATCAAATCAAATCAAATCAAATCAAATCAAATCAAATCAAATCAAATCAAATCAAATCAAATCAAATCAAATCAAATCAAATCAAATCAAATCAAATCAAATCAAATCAAATCAAATCAAATCAAATCAAATCAAATCAAATCAAATCAAATCAAATCAAATCAAATCAAATCAAATCAAATCAAATCAAATCAAATCAAATCAAATCAAATCAAATCAAAAATAAATACCTAGATAAGTCATGATTTGCTATAAGTTATCAAATTTCAATCTACCAATGTTGCTCCTATTGTTTAAGTTATAAATTGGCATATGTTATAAGTTATACGATATTTCAGGAATATAACACATCTCAATAAGCCGTCCCTTTATTTACAACCTCCTGACCCAATCAAAGTGCCAGATTTGTCATATTAACCCCTTTTAACCCTATACCTGCAATTTGTTTACATAGAAAACATCATCGCGGCCCCCAACAGCTTTCCACTAACTGTTTCTAAAACCTACTGTATCTGCTGAATGACACCTAAAAAAAAATTTTAACATGCCACCAACATCATCTAACCAAAGACTTACCAATGCCTAAAGGTTAGAAATCTATCAACACAAGAAGGCTCATCCAACTATTACTCAGGTTGCTCTGTCACAATGGGCTAAAGGTCACTTTTCTCTTCCGAAATCCATTTCCCAATGTGCCATTTCCCAGATTCTTGCAAATTCCAAAAGCTTGGAAAAGATGACAGAAGTTCACCTTCGAGCTGAGCGCCCAAGAACTGTCCACCATCCTGAATTGGAAACCGCCTTAGCAGATTGGGTCCTTCAAATGGAACACAGGAAGCTTTGCCTCTCTCAGTCTATCATCCAGGAAAAAGCTCGCAATATCGCCAAACAAATGGGTTTGCCTCAGGATGCACTCAAGTTCTTAAGCGGTTGGCTATATGGGTTTTGCTCTCGAAACAATTTCAAATCATACACATCGCATAGTGAAAGTGGGTCTGTAAATCTTGATTTGCTTAATGAAGCCTTGCCTGGCATTCAAGATGTTCTTTCTCAGTATGATCGCAGAGACATCTATAACATGGATAAAACTGGTCTATTTTACCGAGGTGCACTACATCGTACAATTGCAAGATCTGCAATTGAGGGCCGCAAAAAAGATAAGACTCGTATCACAATTGCCTCTACTGCAAATTCTGATGGGTCAGACAAGCTGGAACCATTCTTTATTGGGCATGCACAAAAGCTACGTGCTTTCAAGAAAAAGTCTGGAGAAGAGCTTGGGCTTTACTATAAAAATAATAACAAAGATGGATGACATGGTATCTCTTCAGGGAATGGCTGCTGCTACTGGAGGTCAAAATGACTAATGCCAATCGCAAGATTCTACTTCTTCTTGATAATGCACCTTCCCATTCTATCAGCGGATTAGAAATGCGGCATATCAAGTTGTATATGCTGCCTCCCAATACAACCTCCAAAATACAATCCATGGATGCAGGGATAATTGCAGCATTCAAAAATCGGTACCAACGATTTCTTGCCCAGGATGCCTTGGACAAAGAGGAAAGAGGAGAACATAAGGTGCACCATGTGGATCAGCTAACAGCAATGAAATAGTGCAAGGCTGCATGGAATGACATCCCACAGCTGACAATTGTGAACTGTTTTAATCATACCCGACTTTTTGATGAAGCCTCAATACCCCCAGAAGAAGCTCCTCTAGAACAAGCAATTCTTGCTGAGACTACTTATACTCTACACAAAATGCCAAGGATAGCAGCAATGGATATTAGGGACTTTCTTGAGCCAAATGCTGAGGAAGAAGCTTTTGTTCATCAGGAATTTACCGATGAGGAGTTGCTTCAGTTAAATATACCACAGCAATTACAAGAAGAAATGGAGGAAGAGGAAGTCCCAGAGCAAAAAAGTATCAAGGAAAAACTGGCCATTATACAGCAAGCAATATCTATAATGGAGTTAGATATTCCACAGCAAGCTGCACTACACAGGAGTCTCCGTGAGCTTCAGGCTCAGCTGAGAAGCCTTCAAACCACCCAGACTACTTTAGATGAATGGTCATTCAATAGAAAGTAGAGATTTAGTACTCTTTTTTGAAATACATCAATTGTATCCTCATGTTTTATTACTTTCTATAAAATCTATTTATGATGTAAATCACCTGAGATAAGTTATATTTTGGTATAAGTTATAAATTTTCTTGGTACAAGCAGTATAACTTATCTCAGGTAGCACTGTATTTACTTAGCTAGATCGCATCTTTAATTTACTACGCTCACTCTCAGCTTAACAGGAATTAAAGGAATGATGGCTGGTAGTGGGCTGGGGAAAAGGCTGTGAGATGTATTTATATATATATGAAGATATAGATGCTCCTGGAGTTCTTTCAGTAGAGTAGAATATTCAATTGATTTTTAGATTTGGATTTGCTCTAGCGTTTACCACCATCAATTGATCCCGCAACAATGCATATAAGTCTACCACCCTGGATTCCGCCACCCCTAGATTCCGCCACCCTTCACCCAAGTGAAACCATAATTTCAATCCACAATGACTCCCCACCCATACTTACCATTATGAAATCTTCAGAGATCCGAATTGAAATTGCATTGGACGGCCTAAAAATCGGAAAATATAGCAATTTTAGTGAGGCCGCGAGAGCAGAAGATGTGCCCAGATCAACTCTTCGAGAAAGGTATAACGGTGGAGTTTACCATGTATTAAGTGCAGAAATCCAACAAAATTTGAGTAACGAGCAGGAGAATTTGTTGGTGCAGTGGATAATGGATCTGGATCAGGCAGGACATGCCCCCTCATTCGCTAGCGTTAAAGCAATGACCTCCGTAATTCGATGTGGAAATTCTACAGATGCTTTACCTGGAAAGAATTGGATGACCAGGTTCATAAAACGACATTCTAGTATCAAATTAAAGATCGGGATAAAGCTAGAAAGACAGAGAGCAAATTCTGTGACTGAAGAGGGAATTTTAGATTGGTTTCACCGACCAAAAGCCGTGATTGACAAACATTCAATCAAGTCGGATGATATGTGAAATGCTGATGAGCATGGTTTCGCTTTAGGCATTGGATCTAATGGCAGAGTTGTTGGATCTTCATCTTCAAGAACTACTGTGGTCAAGCAGCCTGAAAATAGGGAGAGGGTGACAGTTCTAGAGGGAATATCAGCCGCTGGGCAGAGGATGAAACCTCTTGTGATATTTAAGGGGAAAAATCTCAGTTCTGGCTGATTTCCGGCCATGTCTACTCCAGACTGGGCTTATTGCTCTTTTCCAAATGCTTGGACGTCGAATAATATGGCACATAAGTGGCTAGAGAAGGTTTTCATCCCATCAACGCCAACTGAAGGATATCGACTACTCTTACTAGATGGGCATAAATCTCATGCCACACACGAGTTCATGTGGAAATGTTACACCAATAAGATTGTAATATTCTACTTGATACCCCATTCAAGTCATATACTTCAGCCACTTGATTTGACGTGTTTCTCATCGGTTAAAGTCAAGTACAGAGCAAGAATCGCTGAGCTCAGCAGATTTGACGATGCTAGCGATATAAAGAAGCAAACATTCATCAAACTGTATTCTAAAGCTAGCTACGAAAGTCTAGATAGTGCTCGTATTAAAAATGGATGGATGGCTGCAGGTATTCAGCCCTGGAATCTCGTTAAAGCGGCTCAATCCTGATTTGTTCTTAAGATGCCAAGTTCTGTGCGAATTCAACTCCCGACACCCCCAAACAGAAAGCGCCGACTATCAGAGACTGAACTTATAACCACGCCATGTATCACACGCCAATTTCGTGACCTTTTGAGAAGCGCTCAGAATGGTGGGAGCTCTTCGTGTACACGGCGCTTACTGTTCCAAAAAGCTTACAAGGGAATTGATAAGATCTCGTTCCAACTTCAACTTGAGAAGAAGACAAATGATTCCAAAGATATACAGCTTGAGCAGCTGAAGTGAAAGGGCCGTAGAGGAGTAATAATTGATGCAAATCAGACATTTGGGAGACTCGAACATGTTCACCTAGCGAAAGAGGCAGAATCTGCACGTGATGCTGCAGAAAGGGTCAGAATTGCTCATTTTGAAGCCAATCCTCTTGTAGCAAGTAGTGTGGGTTCCTCTCTACAGGACCATTGTTTTGAATTTTCATTAGATCCATCTGTTAGATAATTATCGTAAATTTGATGATGTGGTCTCACGTGGGGAAGGGTGGCGGAATCTAGGGTGGTAGACTTATTAAGCCAATGACTATCATTGATATAACCTAGGCACTAGGGCAAAGAAGTGCGATGTCGCCGGATGAAGCCAGTAGCGTACTTCCGCTTTTAGCTCGCCAATTTTCAGCCGTCTTTACGGTCAACGAAGCAAAATAACATAGTCCTAGCCTCTGATCTACCAGGAAAAGATACAAAAAACACCATGTAAAAAGTTGAGCAAAGGAGGGTTGAGGATTTCTCTCGGGGATTTCTTGATGAAAAATCCTGTGATGAACTACTGGTGTACGAAAAACACTAACGGGACACCTAGATAAACTCTAGATCAGGACGAGTAGCTCGCTGGGAGGCAATCCAGCTGTATGTATCAAAATTTATGGAGGGGGCATGAGATTTTATGTGAACCATCGCGCTCTTACCGCAATGATAATGAGTGATGGGTACCGTCTCCCACCGATAAGAGAACCCTCAAGAATGATAGCCAGAGCAAGTTGGCTTTCCAATGCTGACGTTTGCGCAAAGTTTCATTGAATACGAATCCGCCCCGGGTGTGAGTATGAAACAGTATTTAGATCAAGTTATTGAGTGTTCGAATGATTAGGTACTCCCTTGGAATTGGCGGGCGCCTCAGCTACGCTCCAACGCAAGATTAATAGTATCCTTGGAGACCTCTTGGGAGGGACATATGCGGCATATTTAGATGACGTGGGTATTTTTTCCGACAGCGATGTGATAGGCCATTTGGTAAAAACGAAACAAGTCCTCTCGAGACAAGCCACTGCCGGACCAAGTTTGATCTGCGAAAATGCGAACTTACAAAAAAAAGTCGAATGTTTTGGGGTTCATATTATTAAAATTTGGGCATGGGAATTAGAGATGAAAGATGTTATCTCTTCAACCACAAATGACGCATAATTTGACTTATAAGTGGAGGGTTAGAAAGTGTTTGCCAAAAGGTATTATCTTATCAGTGGTATAGCCCAACAGCATTTATAAGCTGAGCGCCCTAACTGAACTCCAGGTCAAAGTGAAACCTTATGCTAAGCTCCCTGAGATTTCGAATTCTGTCAGACGTCAAGTTACTTTCGAGCATGTCAGCCACCAGGCTTTATCCTTGGTGGATTGCATTAAAAATGCTCACTAATACCAATATGGTATTGTAAATGGCACACTAGCTACAGGTTAAAGCCTAGTAATCTTTTTAAGCGTGTTACACTTTCTAACAAAGAATCCACGTAAACGATTCTTTGAAACCTATTCGACTTTGAATTATACCTCGATTTATATGTAACGAATCGTGATAAGTGAAGCCAAAGTTATAAGTGTGGTGACGGTGGTACTCGAGACAATAAAAATAACAAAAGGAATGAATTCTGGTGATAATAGTATATTTCTCGAGAAAAAACCTGGACTACTTACCTCCCATCTAAATGCATCAAGAGGCTATTTATCTACATGTAAGACCCGCTAGTAGCTATATCATTTCCTTGCTATATTTCAAAATAACAGCTTAAAGTTAGATCCGAAGCATCTTAACTATAGATACTGTATCATTACAGGAACCTGGAACGCCACCAACGAGCTTGGTACATCGACAAACCGGATTCCATCCCGAACAAAACCTGACCCAGAGATGGTGCTCGCTGGAAGTTAATGGGAGAGACTCGTGGCTAAAAAAGAAGTTATAAGCCTTCTAGGATTCGCGATTTTTACACGAACCTCACAGCCAACTCTGCTCGACTGATATCTTCACTACACTATCTGATTAAAAGGGCAATGCCGTTTATTTGGAAATCAGAGCACGAATTAGCCTACAAAGAATTATAACATAGATTTAGTAGCAGACCCGTACTGACCTTACGGAACGAGAGTAAGATAATAATGCTTGAAACAGATTTATCAGAATGGGCTACTGGAGTTTATTTGTCACGGAAATTTCGATTAGGTGACCTTTACACAGTGGCATACAACTCAAAAAGTTAAGCCCCGCTGAATGTAACCACGACATACATGACAAAGAGAACTTAAAAATAGTTAGATGTTTGAAGAGGTGGAGAGGCGAACTGATGGGACTTCAAGGGCCGTTACTATACTGGCCGATCATGAGAATGTAGAATATTTCGTGATGGCCCGAAAAGTAACAGAAAGGCAAGCAAGATGGGCATAAAATTTATCTCAATGTGATTTAAAAATCAAGTTCAAGGCGGGTGAACAATTGATACTGCGAGATGCATCGTCTCGCCGCGCTCAAGATGTCCCAAAAACCTCCGACGATCCGCGACTGAAAGAATGAGTATTTCAGCTATTGAGAGATAATTCGCCATATGAAGAAAAAAATGAAATAAAATAGGACCCTTGCCCTCCCTGGTTTTCACCGTGCCATTACAACAAAAATGGATCAACAAACTCCTGTAGGCCAGAAATAATTTTTCCAAAAAAAGTTACAAATGTTGTGGGATAATGTAAAGGTCGTGGCTATGGACGATAACTGGACCCTTGAGCACGGATTATGACTATTGACTATGGGTGTAGACTGTGAACTGGGTGGACAAGGCAATGACAATGACTGTGAATCAAGACAAGATTATATTTGAACATTGATTAACTAACAAGACTCAGGTCTGAAAAGCCTCTAAATAAAAAGGGAAGGCCACTATTTATACAAGTCTAACTCCATCTCTATTGTCATAGCTAGATGGCTGAATACAACATGATTTAAAAAAAGAAAAAAAAACCCCATCTCTACAAGAGCCATCGGACCAAGGCCCAGGCCATCTTAGAAATACATAGTATGCTAGAGAATGCTGTAGAAGTCCATCGACTGTTACAAGAGAGAGAATAATATGGAAAACTATAGAAGCTTAACCCAAAACTCCCAGTGTTCAGACAGAATTACAGAAGTTTCTAGAAGAGTGGACCTAGTCAAGTGTTGGCAGTAAGTGGATGGGCTAGCCGCTGATCCTGACAGATAGAGGTATAGCAGAACATGGAAGGGTTAATCTAGAGCTTTATAAAATCATCTGGCGCCAAGAGAGGTGCTTTCTGACACAATTAGGAGTAAAGACATCAATAGCTGAATGCAAAATCGACCCACGAGGGGCACTGTGCTTCAGAAAATATTTTTTGGTACCAAACAGGGAACTTTTACAAACGGCGCCAATTCAAGATACACACGACTTGCATTTTAGCGGTCACCCAGGCCTTAATATTACATTAGCCATCTTATGATGAACGTTCGTTTGGCCAGGAATGAGTACTATGGTCAGAAAATTCCACAGAGACTGCGATATCTGTGGTCGAGTTGACTTGTGGCAATCCAGGAAATAAAGTATTCTGTTATCCTTACCAGTCCCAGACAGATTTCATAGTGAAATATCAATTGATTTAATAACAGAATTATCTTTTAGAAACGACAGTGAGTCACATTAACTTACGGTCATCATAGATAGGCCATTGAAGAGTATAACACCAGAGCCCATGGGGTCCACAAGTGCCGAAGAATGTCTGGAGCGATCCACCAATTTTTACTTTAGAATTCATGGATTCCTCGTGTCCTCACATCAGAAAGAGGGCCAAATAAGGTGGGCGACTTCTGGTCTAGACTATACCATTTAGCATGCTTAGAACAACGCCTGTCTACAGCGTTCCACTCAGATATTGACGGACCAACCACGCGCATGAACCAAGTAACGCCCGCTTACCCCAAAGTCTTCGCTTCTTTTGCACAATTCGATTAGCCTAAGCTACTCATGGCAGCGCAATTAGCAATTAATAACCACGATTGTTCAAGACCAGGAGTAAGTCATTTTTGATCATGACTACCACATGAAGTCAGTACAGAAATATGCACCATGTAAAGGCGAAATACAATCAACACCAGCGTGACGGGCAGATAATTTGTTGCAAATCAGCGTCAAAGCCTCTAGAGTCAGTAGTGGAAGTTGTTGTAATTAGTGGGTCCATAACTGCATCAGTAACAGGGGGTAGCCTAGTCATTGCTTAGTACCCCTAAAGTCGCTTAAAGTCACTTAGAGTTTAACAGCTGTAGTCTCCTATATTCTAGCACTTTCTAGCAACATCCACAATGCCTACGCTGTATTGTAGAGCCTCTATCAGTTTCTCTTATATTCTATGGCTATCATGGAAGCACTGGGGAACAAGGGTGGATTTTCTTGTATATATTAGGGCCCTCCCAAGCGGATGCAAAAGTAGGAGAAATAGAATAATCAATTTACCTTACAGCCTTAGATCATCATATTCTTGTCTGCTGAAAGCCTTCTCTACACGGTATTCTTCACAAGGTGACGTCTCTCCCTATCCATCTACATAGCTTTCAATAGGTTATGACCCCGGGTTTGCCGCTAAAATATCACGTCAACTGATTGCTGAACTTCACAAGTCTCACAAGTCATGTCTACCTCAATATCTATTAACGACATAAAGACCGGCCTTCCAACCCTTCTTGGACCGTCCAACTTTCGCCGTTGGTATAATACCTGGTACGTTTCTCTTCGTGGTGCAGGTCTGTGGTCAGTTGTCGATGATGGAGCAAAGAAAGAGTCACGGCCTTCTGCTCCAAATCCCGAAGATAAGGCTCTTCAAATTCTGCAGCAGAATTATGATAAGAGAAATGATGCTGCGCATGCTCTGCTTGTCTCTGGGGTATCCGAAGAGCTCCAAGATCTTGTCAGTTCCGTAGCAGACGAACCGGAATCTGCTCGTGTGGCAATGCGGCTATTAAAGACAAAGTTCGACCATGAAACTACTACATCCACTCTCAACCTCTTCACGAAATTTCCGGACCTAAAGATGAACGACGGTGACGATGTATCAGATCATTTGTCCAACTTTGATACCTCATTTCAACATATCATGTCGCGATGCGCCCAATCTAGACGTCCGGAAGCAAAGGCTTTGAAGGAATTCTTATCCGTCGAACAGGTTCGAATAATTTGTCTTTTTCGATCTCTCCCACCATCAATGGAAAATATTGTTGACAATCTTTCAACAAAAGAGGGTTTGAAGTACGCTGATGTGAGCGCTCACTTGTCTGACCTGATCACTATGAAGTCCCAGTTCCATTCCTCTTCATCAAAAGCCTACTCTGCATCCAACAACTCGGGTAGAGGCAATCAGGAAAATGGACATAAAGAATGTTCTTGGTGTAAGAAAAACAAGTTCAACTATTTGGGCCACTCGCATAGGAAATGCAGAAAGCTTAAAGCTTCTAAAGAGAAAGAAAAGGCGGACCTAAACAACCTGACCAACTCAGTTAGCTCCTCAACGCTAAGGAATGACTCCTACGACTTAAGCCACGTCATCAGTGAGAAAGCTTTCGCAGTTTCACAACCTCGCAACATTCCTTCCTTCTGGATTCTTGACTCTGGATGTTCAACCCACATGACTTCCCGTAAGGACCTTTTCTCTTCGATTGTAAGCCAAAAAGGTACCGTGACGGTTGCAAGTGGTAAGGAAATTCCTGTCCTTGGTAGAGGAACCGTACACCTTGACTTGCTCACTAGCTCGGGTAATCAAATCGCTGCAGCTATTGAGGATGTACTTTATGTTCCCGAATTAAGAGGAGGAAACTTGATCTCGGAGAGTAAGCTCGAAAAGAACGGATTTGAAATTGCGTCGAAAAATGGGAAGCGTCGCGTCATTAAAGATGGAAAAGAATGGATGTATGCATCCTTGGATGGAATAGGGCATTTTGTAGTTAAGGAGTATAGGAATAAAACGTCATTTGTCTCTTATATGGACGCACACATGTGTTTTGGCCACCCAGGTCAAAATGCTATGCATCATCTCAAAGAGCGATATCCTGAACTGATTCCGAAAAGACCCGAACAATTTTATTGTCCATCATGCATTCTCTCAAAGTCTGTCCATGTTTCCCCAAAGTCAAGATCCACTCGAGCAGAAAATCCCTTCGATGTGATTCACTCCGACCTCTCTGGAAAATTTTCAGTCGATTCTCTCGGCGGAAAACGATATTATATCTCGTTTATCGATGAATTTTCTCGACACGCCTGGGTCTCTTTCCTCCGAAATAAGAATGATGCCTTCTTCGCAATCAGGAATTTTGTCAATCAAATACAGAACCAATACGGGGTCACGATTAAGAAATTTTTTTCTGACAATGGCGGAGAATATATAGACGGTAGAGTCGAAAATTTCATGAGCGAATGTGGCATTATTCTCCTGAAGTCTCCTGCTTATGAGCACGAATCGAACGGGGTTGCCGAGCGCTTCAACAGAACCATTGTCACCAAAGCTCGAGCTATGCTTCTTGATTTTCCCAAATTCCTCTGGGCAGAATCAATTGCCACCGCGGTCTACTTGTATAATCGAACACCTCACCGGACTATCGATTACCGATCTCCGCTTGAATTATTAGATAATACACCTCCACCAGCGGTCTCACACCTCCATAGATTTGGTTGTAAGGTCTTCGTTCACATCCCAGTTGAGTCTAGACCCAGCGGATCTAAACTACAGCCAAGAGCAATGGAGGGCTACTTTGTAGGTTATACTGATTCATCAAAAGTCTTTCGAATATACTTACCTAGTAAACGATCGATTCAAAGCACTCGACAAGTTTTTTTTCCCAAAGACAGGGGAAGCAACTCTCGACTCGATAAACCTACCAATTCTAGCTAGTCCAACAATCCAAGACCAAGCCCCGACTACGACGACAGGGGAAGATAATATTAACTTGCCCAATTTACCAAGTCCGAAAAGTCCTCCTAGTCGAGCCACGGTACCGACAACGGAGTCTGTGGAGGCTAATCAAGAAAATCTTCTGAAACAAAACTCATCGCCATTGACTTCCGTCCCTCAATCACCTTCGAGTGAAGCTCCTTCTCGCCCTCAAACACCTGAGAAACCTCAGCTTCCTGGCCAATTTATTGAAACTCCTCAGCCGTATTTGTATAGGCCATCAATGTTCAATCCCTTGCCACAGACACCATTCAGTCAGAATACTGGACTTACGGCTCCGGGTCCTCCTCGCAGAAAACGGCCACCATTCAATCCAGAATTAGGCGCTATTAGAAAAAGCAATCGTGAGCGGAAACAAGCGGACCCTGGTCCAGGAATGGTGCCAAATAATCAACGGTATCAAGCCCATGCTGTTGCAGTCGAGCCGCTATCATATCAGCAAGCAATACAGGCTGATAACTCGGATCTATGGAAGCTCGCGATTGACGAAGAGATGAATGCTCTTGAGAAGAACAGAACTTGGGAAATTGTACCAATTCCTAAGGATCGCAATGTGGTGGGAAGTAAATGGGTTTTCAAAATCAAGCACAAGGCTGATGGATCTATTGAGCGATATAAGGCGCGCCTCGTCGCTAAGGGTTTCTCCCAACAACCTGGCGTAGACTATGACGACACATACGCACCAGTTGCACGATTTGATTCCCTCAGACTTCTACTTGCCCTTGCAACCCATAAAAACTGGACTCCAAGGCAATTGGACGTAAAATCAGCTTTCCTATACGGAAAATTAGATCGAGATATATACATGCAGATCCCTGATGGATATAAATTACCAGGTAAATGCTATCTTTTACGGAAAAGCATCTACGGTCTTAAGCAATCCCCTCTTGTCTGGTACAGCACACTCTCTGCGGTACTCAACAAAGACGGCTTTGCCCCTACCAATTTTGATCCATGCGTCTTCATTAATCTTAAGACAGAAACTTATCTTGCGATCTATGTTGACGATATTTTGATGTTTGGATCCAACAACAAGCACTTAGATAACATCCAAAATACACTACATTCTAAATTTGAATGCACTGATCTTGGAGTTGTTCACTATATTCTTGGTATTCAAATCAATATCACAGGGCAATATCTCTCGTTGGGCCAACATTCATACATCTTAAAGATCCTTGAACGATTCGGAATGGCTGACTGTCATCCAGTCGGTACACCTCTCGATCCTGGAACACAGCTTCGAAAAGGAACCCCGGAAGAGCAGATTGATGATACAACCATTTACCAATCTATAATCGGCTCTTTAATGTATGCCTGCGTTGCAACACGACCAGATCTTGCACATGCAGTCACGCTACTCTCTCAATTCTCTTCGTGTCCCAATAACTCGCACCTTGCAGCGGCTAAACGAGTGCTTCGATATCTGAAAGGGACAGCTGATTGGAATCTCTATTACCCTCGCAGAAATGATTTTATACTTCACGGGTTTACTGATTCGTCATATGGAAATTTTATCGACGACAGAAAATCTTGTTCTGGATATATTTTTCGCCTAGGGGAAGCAACTATCAGCTGGTCATCTAAGAAACAGAAGACAGTCGCTCTATCAACGACAGAAGCTGAATACATGGCTTTGTCTGATACAGCTCGTCATATGATCTGGATGAAAAACACTCTCTCGGAACTCACTCAGCCATATAAGCCTATTGTGCATGCGGACTCGAACGGTAGTATAGACCTTTCTCGGAATCACAGGATATCACAACGCTCAAAGCACATCGACATCAGATACCATTTTATCCGATCTCATGTGGATTCTACTTTCAGCCTTGAATACATTCCATCGAGTAATAACCTTGCAGATCTACTCACCAAACAACTCCCCAAGTCAGACCATCAGAGACTATCAGATCTTGTGAGATGCAGTTCTGAGGGGAAGTGTTGTAATTAGTGGGTCCATAACTGCATCAGTAACAGGGGGTAGCCTAGTCATTGCTTAGTACCCCTAAAGTCGCTTAAAGTCACTTAGAGTTTAACAGCTGTAGTCTCCTATATTCTAGCACTTTCTAGCAACATCCACAATGCCTACGCTGTATTGTAGAGCCTCTATCAGTTTCTCTTATATTCTATGGCTATCATGGAAGCACTGGGGAACAAGGGTGGATTTTCTTGTATATATTAGGGCCCTCCCAAGCGGATGCAAAAGTAGGAGAAATAGAATAATCAATTTACCTTACAGCCTTAGATCATCATATTCTTGTCTGCTGGAAGCCTTCTCTACACGGTATTCTTCACAAGGTGACGTCTCTCCCTATCCATCTACATAGCTTTCAATAGAAGTTAAGTGTTTTAGCATTTGTATATAGAGAAATCTCGTCGAGCATCACATAAAACTATGAAAAATATAATCTTGACTTGGATCGAATTTATCAGCTGAATCCAAAAGGCCCAGGAATATACGGCTTCGGTAATGGCATCCACGCGACAACGGATGGAAGAACAGGTTAACAGAACCCGAGATCCAACACCCGAGTTCCGAGCGGGAGATAAAGTATGGCTAAATCTGAGAAACATACAAACCCCACAACCTAACAAGAAACTCGCATGAGTCCGCCCAAAATACAGTCGTACAAGAATTACATCTCCCCAAGTAGTCGAGCTCGATGTCTCAGAACAGAACTGACCTAGATTTCATACCCCATAATACGACGAGTAGCGGAGGACCCGCTTCGGTCAGAGGTCAAGGATAACGAGCAAGCACGCCCAGATATCCCAGATTCCATGAAAGAAAGTGATCCGAGTAGAGAACCAGGACAATACGATGAACCGAACGGGTACGACGTGGACACGGCTGGATTCGTCAGGTACGCGTGCAACGGAAAGGGGCGCAGACTTTAACGGGATGGATCGCGCGAATTTAGATGAGACTGGGGCTCACGAAATTTTCGACGCCAGCTATGAGACAGAAGATGGGGTTGGAAAAGACGTAGACTCAAGCCAGGGGATGACACAAAAACAAATGAAGGCAACTCTGTTGGGTCGGGGAGGTGAGGCGATGGGCTGCACCTGTCTCAATGTTTTACAGGCTCGATCTTTACCTAGATGCAAAGATTCTCTTCCCCTCGACTTATCCACCTATTGACATACATTCTCCGATCGAAATTCTCTAGGTAAAATATTGGCCGAGCACCGGAAGGGCGAGAGATTAAACCAAAAACACCGATCTAAATTCGTCTAGACAATTCTCGTCGTGAAGTAAGTGCGATTATTAATTTGCACATCACTAGAAACGAGAATACTCAACTAAAAATATAACGGGTCCACATAGAAATTTCGCTTTGTAGGTATAAATTTGAATGCCAATTAATTCCTTGTTTAGACACCTGCTCTGACAAAAAGTCCCCATATCCTAAACGCCAAGACAATAACGCCCAAGCACGTAAATCTGAAATTTAGAGTACATGTACATAACCGTCTGGCATCCTTACGAGAATAAACGCCCTGATGAACTCAATTTTCATTTCTGCGCTAAGTACAAGATCAAGGTAAATAGCAGCCGCTAGCAATGACCAAATTCATCCGACTGAATTTAAGCTTGTAAACTGGCGTTCTCTTTGTCGGGAATGCACTAATCTGATCAGGTGTGATGATGGTATCTTTACTCTTCTTCTTAGTCCCAGTACCAGGTGCTGAGGATGGGAGGAGAGCAGCCGCAGACTTTGGACTTGTCCGCGCAGTGGTGTCTATCTGGCCATTAGTACCGATTGCCTCACCTTCCACTGTCTTGTGAGGATCGGTTGGTACTTCGATGTCCCACGTACGAACAGTACAGTCAGCACCTCCAGATGCTAAAATTGTCGACTCGACACTGAATGAAAGAGACCAGATTCCACCTTTACCATGCCCTTTACACCGCTTAATTACTGAGCCAGAAAGAATGTCCCAGAGGATAATGGTGCCGCTGCAGTCGGCTGACGCTAGAATTTTGCCGTTGGGGCTGCATTCGAGAGCACAGATGAAGTCTAAATGGCCAATGAAAATACGTACACATTCTCCCGTTGCGAAGGCCCACATGCGAACACTTTTGTCACTAAGATCACTTGCCGAAAATATATATGAGCCGTTTGGGTGCCAGGCAATCCTATTAACGCTAGTATCATGCCCTACCATCATTCGAAGAAATGAGATGTGATCCTGGCCCCAAACGCGAACTGTTTTATCACGACCACAGGTGGCAAAGTAGTGCCCAAAGGGGCCCCATCGTACATCCCAAACAGGACCCTCATGCCCTTTATAAATAACAAGACAAGACCAAGTCTCGAGGGACCAGAGACGTATTGTCTTATCAGAAGAGCAAGAAAGTAGTAGCTTTGGGGTCGTGGCTAAAGCAGAATCAAGGTGCTCCGATCCTGCGATTGAAGGAGAAAATGAAATTCCGTAGACAGAAGCGGAGTGACCGATAAGACGGCGAGAAGTTGTAGTTTGCTTCTCGCTTGGCACGATCGCATGGAGAGGCTCACCAACCATGCTCCAGACACGAATATATGATTCTTCAGTTCCGACAGCGATGAGACTATGATCATCGGAGAACTCGATACAGGTGACACTGGGTTACTTTAGTTGGGAGACAGACAGCGAATGTTATAAACGCGATGACATACCAGTCCAATGTATTATGAAATGTAAACATGCAGACTGAAACACCTGCACCAACGCCTCCAGTGCGGCTTTCAATCTTAAAGCGCCCCCGATACTCCTTAACTTTTTGTACTTCCATTTTGACGTCTCGGGCGCGGGTGGGCGGTAAAGGAATTTCGCCCTGATTGGGAGTATCTGGCCCTTCTTCTCGCTTGAGGTTGGTTTCAAATTCTTCTGCAAGCGAACGCTGGCCATTTTCAGGTGGGATTTTTAAGTCTTCTTCTTCGAGTTCGGACCGAACATCAGCAATGAACTCTGGATCCATAGGCATCATGCCAATTTTCAAAGTCGCATTGTTGTTGATCATATCTTTGTTTGTGATACCAGTAAAGACCCCAGGAATGCCCTCTTCTAAATCTCTATCATCAGATGTCGCATTCTTGGCGTTCTTAATGATTGCTTCAAAGCTAAATCGATCGATAGGCCCACGTGATGTCTCTTTAATTTCGAAATAAGACTGAAGTAGACTGAGGATCACCGTTCCACCATGTTTTCCGTTTGATTCTAGGAAAGTTATTAAATTATAATATACATGTAGATTGAGCGGTAGTTTGTATTTGTTTTCCCGGTATAATCTGGTGGTTAGGTTGACATCAATATGTGATGGTAGTGTTACCAGCGAAAATTCTCGGAGTTCATCCATGTGATGTCGTTCAAACTGTGGGCTAAACTGCTTGAAGAATATTTCTCTTTCGGATGTAGCTTCTTCTTTGACGAGCGACAGGTATGAGTAGACAAAGATTGGCCATGGAAGTCTGTTTAATTCGAACTTTCTTAACGTTGGCATTCAATAAGACTAAGACAGATTGAATTCGCAAAGACCTACTTTATAGATGTCGAGGTTTGAATCAATCCATTTCAGCAGCATTTCAAATGCTCGTCTGTATTTAACATGACCTAAATCTTCAACTCTGTCTTGAATGGGCCTTCCATCTCGATCTAAGCGAGAAGATTCATTTCGTAGCATTTGCTCTGTCCGATTATAGCCTTTCTTGACTAGATATTCTATGACCTATTGACATGGTCAGCAATTATATTAGAATTCATGATTAACAAAGCGAATTATAATTGTAATGAACCCATATAAAGATCAGATGGTATCAATCTTTTTTTCTGCACTAGAAGAGATCTTTACAAATTCTGCGCCAGTTTAGTGATAGTTAAGCGTTGAGTTTCTCGAGAGAGTCTTAGACTGGGGCTTCACCAGGCACTCAATATTTTTCTGTTGATAATAATATAATATAGGGACGTTAATAACGATGATTCCGTTTCCCAACTATCGCCTTGCGAATATCCAAGCAATTGCAATTATACACTTAGTCATTACGTCGCGAGAAATCTAAAGAAAAGAGTGCAAGTTGTAGAGTGGACAGTAAGAACTTGGAGTTCTCGCAAGAGATGGCGTATGATGAGCTTTTGAAGTCTCAACGGATATAATCGTCTTTAATTAAATTCCAAGAGGCCAGGAAGTAAAAGATTTGAATAAAGTAATTTCAATTTTCGATGCATGCCTTCTAAACCGAAAAATAGCAGCACAAATTTCGGGAGACTGTTTCTGCAATCCTCTAAGGAGTGTAGGTCAGGAAGGTTGTAGTTCAGAGAACTAGTTCTCTTATTTTCGTATTGTAAGACAGCTGGTAACCGTGAAAGTTTTGATATTAAATAGTTTTCGATAGCTGGTCAACTTAAACATTATAGAATCCTCAAAGAATGGCGATTTGGTCATCGAAATTATCTGAGCAGTCGAGGAAGTAATTCTGTACGACTATCGTAATTCCAAAGCTCTTAGATATTTTTCAGACTTCTCGGATCCAGTAATGAAATAGGGAGTTCATCAAGACTTTTATGACACGGCGTATACAAAGACAAATTATCCCGAGTGAGCTCAGAGTCATAGCTTTAACCACATAAGTATAAAGCTAAATCTATAAAATTGAGGCCCGAATTCGATGTTCCGAGAGCAAGCTGCGTAAAGGGGGGGATTCAGGAATTCTGTTGCCATAGCCAGCAGATGATGGGCTGAAAAGAATTTTCCCGGGCTCAACTCCTTTTATAAACACAAAGGTAGAATTCTTTGCTTAATTGTAGATCTGCAAAAGAAAGGAGGTAATAACAACGAATCACATCTTCTATCAGGAAAATTGGTTCCGTTATATACTTTGCTACTTGGGACATGGGAAATCAAAACGGTAGAAGAGTAATAAAACTATCAGCCGAAATTTTAAGCTTCGACTTGATGTTAACAAGTACAATCGTAGATTCTAAGAGGCATCTGTAAAATGCTAATTCGAGAAGCTTCAACTCATCTTGAGATCCCGCTATTTGCACTTTTATTTGCTGTAGGGCACACAGATTTATAGTCATGCGAAAAAATAAAGCTTCATACTTACAATTTGATTCAAGTTCTGTTGTGAAAGGTTCTGGGCTGGCGGATGAGGCCCTTGATGATGCTGGACACCCGTACCGGCATTTGACGTGCCGGTTACAGGACCATGGGATGAATGGTTTGACATGTTGTAGCTTATATTGGCTTATTTTCACTTGCCTCTACCTTTTTTGGTTTCAGTATAATGTGATTTCTAAAGCCCGAGCTGGCTTGTTAGGTTGGTGATGTATGAAATTTACAAGGCGATGATATTGATTGGCGTGATAGTATTTAGCCGCTAATATGTCTATGAGGGATTCTCAACGCTTAGCCTTACTAAAGGGACACCCCCTATGCCTCCAAAAATTTTAAGTAGCTAGGGAATTTTACCTTACAAGTGCCGTCCCATGTATACAAATGATATGGCGTCTAGCCCCAGCGACGACCCGAAAATTTCTAGTTTTGTGCCATTCACTAAAGCAGAGCGCATTCGACAACTCAACGATATTGACCAGGTTTGCCTTGGCTTCCTTTTCATTTCTAATATATCGATTCAGTACTGATGAAGAAAGAGTATAAATCGGCTTCTCAAATCCGCGGGCCTGGCCATCCAAACACTTTCCTCTGCGCAATCTGGAAGCTCTGAGACAGACGCAAGCCGCCATCAATGCTTTGAAGAAAATTGTAATAGTTACTTTCGGACTCTTCAAACAATTGACATAGGACTGCATAGACAAATACATGGTCTTGAAGAAGCTGGCATAATACCGGCAGATAAAAGTAAGAAGGAAAAATCATTCACGGAAGCGTATCCAACTGCCGTTCTTGTTCGGCCTCTCCCAGAAAGAGACACTGTATTAACCGATGGCGGTATGGGGAAATTCGATATCGGCCTCCTCAATAGTCAGAGTGGAAGCGTTGCGAGAAATATGGAGTCCGAATTGTGGGAGAAAGCTAGGCTTTTGTTAGAGGAACTTGATACCACCACCAATAAGCTGGATATAAAGGTCGAATAAAATAAACACAGAGAACCCGATTTATTGAGATGTTGATAAAAAATCGAGATCAACCAAAACTTTCTGATCTTTGAGAGGTCCAGTACGACTGTTTCAAATCCAACCAAAAATAATATTGTGTACATGACAAGGAAATCAAAGGTTTCTTCCAGATCTTTGCCAGAAGTTTTTTTCAGCAATCAAGAAAATAGTAAAAAAGCTTATTGACTGAAATTCTTTACAAGCTCGTCGTCACCCCTTTTAGTCAGCTTGGATCTAGAATCCATCGGAATCTCCATTTTTGTGATTTCAAGGCGCCAGTCGATCTATTACGTGGCATTATCCATCTAATTGCCCAAATTACACTTGTCAGGCTATTGAGTTCATGGTCTATCTCGGTGAACCACCAAAAAGGTCTCAAAAATTTTCACTATTCGAGAATGAAGTTCTCCAGAGATGAATGAGAAATAGAAACTGCAATCATACTCGCTACGCTCAAATAAGCAGAGTCTACTAGAGATCGAGTGTCAAATGACAAAGCTTAATCCCAACAACATAGTTCGTGTGCGCAATAGCTAGCAAGAAAAATTCATTTATTATTTCAACTGGGATAGCGGCAATAGATACCTTCAATTATTTTCTCTTGTTAGTCCTTGTGTGTCCGTACTAATAATTATGCAGAGGTTAGAATGCAACGTCAATCCATGATTCAAGGATTGAAGTCAAATTTATAAGCTGAACTATTATTTTGTTCATTATTAGGGAAAGATGCAAGATTGACGGTTAGGATATGAATTCTAAAATCAAAGAGAGTATTTTCACATATGATTGAACTTTGGGTAGAGTTTACGTGTGCTGGGGAAGGTATGGCAGACGAGCATTCAACATCAGATTGATCGAGTCTTAGTGGCCAGGACTCATACACCACATGAATTTTAGAAGAAGCTTTTGAGAATACACTTCTTCCAGTGACTTCGAGGCCGATGATGCAGTTACCTCGGGGAAGCTCAAGGCATTCAGTCAAAGTTCCTTAGATAAGTCTGGGTGGCCAAGTGAAGGATGAAAAGCCCAAGACCTGCCACGAACGGTACTTACATTTATGTATTATTAAATAAACTCAGAGGATACGTGAAGTTTGTCAACCCTATTTCATATTTTTGGTCCATATATTTTCATCGACAAAGGACGAAACTATTCCGTATCTTGTCTTCTAAGAGATACTGATGATAAACAAATTTAATCAACTTCTGTCTTCCGATCGAGAAGTGTTGGGCGTGTTCGAGGAAAGGCTACCGTTGTATAGGCGAAGTATAACGTTTGTTACGGGATGACTCCGCGAGGCTGGTACTGGCTGCCCCATTACCTTCTCAATTGTTGTAGGCTCATACGAGGCTTGGTATTTACTAATATGAGGCTGGAATCTCTGAAATGTGGCTGGTGACTCTGAGGCTGGTACAGTAGAGCCCCTCTAAGCTAATAGTGGATCCCGGTATAATTACTGAAGAGATTCATGGAAATTTTACCATTTATATTTGCAATACTTAACCCTGCACCGAAAATGACCTGTAAGGGTAAGTGTTGCAAAATAAATGTCCAAGTTAAAATGAATCTTTTCAACATTTATATCTGGACCCACTATTAGCTAAGAGGGGTTCTACTGTACATGAGCTCGTGTGGTTGGTAATAATGTGGCTAATTATTATGTGGCTAATAATTCTATGGCGGATAGTTTGGGATGGATGATGGATGTTAAGTCTCCTCCTGCCAATTCGGTAAAGAACATGTATTTAAGAGAAGGGAGATAGACAATGTAAATTCTTTCTGTAGATTCTAATAACTAACTGATTTTACCAGAGAGTGGCTTCCATCACTGATGCTATCAACAAAACAGCCAAAGATACCATACCCATCGCCAAACCCTATTGGACGACCCAAGGCTCAGAGGCAGTAAAATGCACACGAAAAGCCAGAAGAGAGTGGAAATATTGGGGCACCGAAGAAGGCTGGATAGAATATCAAAAAGCGGTAAGCAGGAAAAAGGCCCAAATAAAGAAGGCCGAAACAATTGGATGGAGAGCGACCGTTTCTGAGGCTTCCTGGGACCCGACAAAGGTATGGAAACTCGCCAGGTGGGCCAGAAAAGATCTAGAAGAAAAACAGAAGCTACCACAAATATCGGAAATTAAAGATGCAGATGGAACAATCTTTACTGAACCTCCCGATGTAGCCAGAATTATGGTAGGGCACTTCTTCCCCCAACCTGTGGCGGCAGATACTGGAGATATTACCGGAACTAATTATCTTGAAGAGCTTGACAGATTCTCAAGTACCATTTCTCAGGCTGAAGTCGAAGAAACCATCGGAAAGCTTCCAAGCGATAAGGCTCCTGGCCCAGATGGGTGTTACGGGCTGTGCCCATCTAGGGGATGGTCACAAGGACCATCCCAGCCTAAACTTGAGCATGGGTGCGTATCTTCATTTGGTATCCGATTTGTTCGTGAATAACGACCTTCTAAGCGATCCCCTTACATATAAATTCTCTTCTTTTATTTTACTCGTCGTTTAGCGGCTATTGTATGTCATATAGAGTCCCAGACTCTGCCACCGATTTGACTACGACATTCTTCAGCATTTCCAGCATGTCGCGAGCCAACCAATCACCTGAGATCGTGATGGGAGAGCCAGAGAGATAGGGAGGAAATTTAGGTTTAGGAGCAGATGTGATCGAAGAATGAATGCAGCTCCTAAATGAACGAAGAGCTCGAGGGCATAGAGAAGCCCGGGAACAACCAGTGCCTTACCATCGAAGAGAAGCGGCGATGCCTAAGTGGAGCGGCACTCAACTAGATTTTCCTTTTTTCATAAGTCGCCTCGAAGCCCGTATCGAAACAGAATACGCCCCATACTTCGATAATCGCTCAATTTGCTTAGACATGGTAGACACGCTGCCAGAAATGTACAAGTCTAGGGTCGCATCGTAGTTTGAGGCCAGGAGGGTTGCAGGGGAATTCGACTGGAAAGACTTCCTGGAACACTTTAAAATAACTTTTGCGGATCGGCAGGCTAGACAAACCGCGTCGGAAACTGTGAGTAGAATGGAGCAAGGCGCTAACCAGTACTTCGCGGACTTCCTCCAGGACTTTGAGCAAAGGCTAGCTCAATGCGACGAAGTTTACACGATCACGGGAAAAACTATGCAGTTGAAGGCGTCGATTAACGGCAAACTACGACGGGCATTGATCGGTGTGAAACTTCCGCCCGTGGAAAATTACGATGAGTGGGTATCGGAGGTGAGGGAGGTGGCGTTAGACTTAGAAAGCCTTGCAGACTACCGAGTAAGAGGAGCCAACCAGACGACAACCCAATTTGGAGCGCCCAAGAGTGGAACGGCGCAAAGAATTTCTGGACGCTTAGAAACGGATGCGGATGGTGACATTCGAATGGGAGGCAAAAATGCGCTGTTGGCAGCGTTGCAGAGACTGGTGGCGGGACAGGATGAGCAAGAGCGGGATCACGAGGAGGCGGACGTACGGGAAGATGAACTCAATTTTGCGGGTAGAGGTGATAGAGGGGGAGTCTTACTGAGGGCGCCGTGGAGATCTCCGCAGGAATATCGCAGGTTAATGACGGAAGGGCTTTGTGTCCGTTGTGCAAGGAATGGGCACATAGCGAGAAATTGTCCTAGGTTCCGAAGAGCGAAACCACCTCGGGTGCAGATAGGGGCCGCTTTGACAAAAAATGAAGGTGCAGAAGAGCAGGCGGGAAATGTCAACCCCTAGGAAAAGGCGCTCTTGGGGGAATAAACGAGTTTTCATCGGAAAAGAATACGGACTTTAAATATTTTTGTACTCAGCCTTTACTCTTAAGTTGTCAAATTAATGATTTATTTCACATCAAAGCCATGATTGACACTGGGTGCTTGTGCTTTTCCGTGATAGATGAAAACCTCGTGCGCAAACATAATATTTATGCAAAACGTATTACGCCTCGACAGTTGAAACTAGCAGATAACAGTAAGGCGTCATTGATTACTCAGGTTGCAGGACTGGAACTAAATATCTGTGGGCGACAGGAATGGATTTGGGGTTATATCATGCCGAATCTTGCGTACCCGCTGATATTGGGTAAACCTTGGATGGAAAAGAATGAGGTCGTATACTCTGCGGGAGATCAAACCCTGACAATAGGGAATGGAAGTAAAGGAGTACTGATTGAGACAAGCGGGCGGGGTGATGTAATGTCGGTGGAGCCCGAGGAAATAAAAGAACCGAGAAGATTAAAAATAAATGGGTTATCGAAGTCTGAAGTGTTATTTTTCCGTAAAAGTGTGGGGAGGAGCTCAAAAATGCAAAGAGGGCTGTTAGGAGCTATTTCAGCAAATGATCTTAATAAAGCATTAGAGAGAAAAGAGGCGTCCACGCGGGAAGAGGTGAAAAAATATTTACCCAAGGCAATTCGAAGGTTTACGAGTTTGTTTCTCGAGGACGGGGTCGATGGAGATGTCGCATTGCCGCCTAACCGTCCGGGTGTCGATACCCAAATTCGTATGTTGAAGGATGAGCAGGGCCGGGACAAACAGGTCCCATGGGGGCCGTTGTATAATATGTCCAAGGAAGAGCTTTTGGTACTGCGGAAGACACTGACCGAGCTGCTGAATAAGAAGTGGATCCGCATAAGCAGTTCTCCGGGAGGGGCTCCGGTCCTATTTATAAAGAAACCGGGAGGTGGACTAAGATTCTGCGTGGACTACAGAGCCTTGAATGCTGTTTCGGAGCGGGATAGATACCCTTTACCATTGATTCGGGAAACAATGCGGATGCTGTCGGGAGCAACGTTTTTAACCAAAGTGGATGTGAGGTCGGCCTTCCATAGACTGAGGATCTCGGAGTGGGATGAGTGGAAGACAGCGTTCCGGACTAGATTTGGGTCGTTTGAATGGTTGGTGACCCCATTTGGATTAGCGGGGGCGCCGTCAGCTTTCCAGCGTTGGATCAACAAGGAGTTAGGAGACCTACTAGGAGTAACGTGCTCGGCTTACGTCGACGACGTGGTCATCTTTTCCGATGGAGACCTCAATGACCATTGGAATAAAGTAAGAGACGTAATAGAAAGATTATTTAGGGCAGGATTGAAACTTGATCCGAAAAAGTGTGAATTTGCGAGGAAGGAAATCAAATACCTAGGCTTTCTCATTAGTGTGGAAGAGGGTATAAAGGTTGATCCTGAGAAAATAAAGGCGATAGAAACTTGGGTGGCACCAACCAGTACGAAAGGGGTAAGAAGTTTTCTGGGCTTCGCAAATTTCTACCGGGCATTTATTGCAGAATTTGCCCAGATATCAGCCCCGTTGCAGGAGATCACTAAAAAGGGGGCCATGTTTGTATGGAAAGCAGAACAGCAAAGGGCCTTCGACAATATGAAATCGATCTTTACTAAGGCTCCAATATTAGCTATGTGGAACGGAGATTATCCAACAATATTGGAGACAGATGCGTCGGGGTGGGCAACAGGGGGGTGTATGCTGCAAAGACAACCTAGAGGGGAAGTCAAGCCAGTCGCCTATTATTCGAAAAAGTTGTCCCCAGCAGAATGTAATTACGACATTCATGACAAGGAGCTGCTGGCGATAATAAGATGTTTGAATGAATGGAGAAGCGAACTAATTGGTCTAAAGAGTCATTTTTTGATACTAACGGACCATAAAAATTTAAAATACTTTATGACATCACGCCGCCTCTCCGAGCGCCAAGTGAGATGGTCTCAAATACTGTCTCAGTTCAATTTTAGATTGGAATTCAGGGCAGGGAAATTAGCAGAGAGACCAGATGCTCTTTCGCGAAGGGAGAAGGATGCGCCGACATCATGGGAAGATCCGCGCTTAAAGGAGAGAGAATTTACACTGCTGAAAGATATTTGGATAAATGGTCATGTGGAAGTACAGAATGTTCAAGAGGTGTTATCCGCCCACAGAGAAAGGGTTATTCCTCCTGGAAGTGTCTTGTTTGAGGATAAAGAAATGCAATGCCTTTGGGACAAAGCTGTAATTCAAGACACTAACTTGGAGAGCGTGTACAAGACAGTATGGATGGATGAGCCTCAATTTGAGTCAAGGCTGGAGTTAAAAGTCTCTAGGTCGGAGTGTGAAATCGATGCCCGGGGGGCTTTGTGTTTTCGGAAAAGACTATGGATACCAGGGTGGGAGCCTTTGCAAACAGCATTAATACAAAGAACTCACGACTCCCACGTGACGGGTCATCCGGGTCGGAATAGCACGATCGCGATAATGGCCCGGACATTTTTTTGGCCAGGTATGACAAAAATGATACGCCGGTTTTGTAAGAATTGCGACGTCTGTGGTCGAACCAAGGTTTGGAGATCAAAGAGACAGGGTTTATTGTTGCCTTTACCGGTGCCAGAGCGTTTCTACAGCGAACTGTCTGTAGATTTTATGACAGATCTCCCAGCCGAGAGTGAGAAAGATCCAAAGTATTTGATGGTGATTACGGATAGGTTGCTAAAGAGTGTAACTTTAGAGGCAATGCAGTCAATGAATGCCGAGGAATGCGCGGATCGATTTCTCCAATGTCATTACCGTTTCCATGGATTCCCAAATGCGTTAACTTCGGATAGGGGCTCGAACTGGGTAGGAGATTTTTGGTTAGAATTGTGCAGATTAACAAAAATCGACAGAAAGCTATCAACAGCGTTTCATCCTGAGACCGACGGAGCTACAGAAAGAATGAACCAGGAGGTATTGGCCTACTTGAGGGCATTCATTTCTTTTTCGCAACTGGAGTGGGCGGCCATGCTACCAACGGCACAATTGGCTCTAAATAATAGAGATAGTTCTACTTCTCAACTGAGCCCCTTTTTCCTCACGCACGGCTATCATGTGGAGCCAGTTCAGTTAAAACCCGAAATCGCAAATAGGGCGACGTCGGCCCCAGCTAAAAGAGCTAAGAGATTTGTAACCAGATTGGTAGATGCACAGGAATTCGCATCGGCGGCTATGGCCGCAGCCCAACAAAACATGGAGGAGCAAGCTAACAAAAAGAGATCCCCAGCGACAACATTCAGGGTCGGGGACAAAGTGTGGTTATGTTTAAAGAATGTTGCAACACCACAATTAAAGAAAAAGTTAGCCTGGGTAAATGCCAAATACTCTATAACAAGAGTGATCTCCCCACACGTAGTGGAGTTAGACGTGCCAACAAGGATTTATCCTAGGTTTAACGTTGACGTGTAGCGAAAGGCCAATGAAGACCCATTGCCGTCACAGTATAACGACGATGTGCAACCAGCTCCGCTGATCGATCCCAATAATCCTGAGGCAGTTCAAGAACAAGTGGTTGAGCGGATACTAAGAGCCGAGCGGATACGCAGAGGACGGGGGTGGGTACGAAGGGTGTTGGTAAAATGGAAGGGATTCGCCGAACCAACGTGGGAAAATAGATCCGATATGGAGGACGTGGAAGCCTTGGACCGATTCGAGTCGAAATTTGGAACGGGAGACGGAGTGGGGGAAAAGGAAGGGTCTAGGCAGGGCAAGAAACCTAGGAGAGGTAACAGGGGGGGGGGTAATGTTACGGGCTGTGCCCATCTAGGGGATGGTCACAAGGACCATCCCAGCCTAAACTTGAGCATGGGTGCGTATCTTTATTTGGTATCCGATTTGTTCGTGAATAACGACCTTCTAAGCGATCTCCTTACAATGGGATCCCAAATCGATTTCTCAAGGAATGCATAAAAACCCTCACAAAAGATCTGGTGGAGCTTTTTAATTCTTGTCTCTGTCTTAGGTACCATCCAAAGGGACTTAAAGAGTCTACGACAGTGGTTCTCCGAAAACCACAGAAGCCGAGATATGACACACCAAAGGCGTATCGACCGATGGCACTCCTTAACACTATGGATAAGCTCCTCGAGAAGTTAGTGGCTAACCGTATCTCTAAAGCTGCCGAAGACTACAACTTTCTCCCGGACGAGCAAATGGGGGCTCGGCCGAAGAGGTCTACAATCTCGGCGGTCGAACTTTTAAGGGAACAGATTAATACAATATGGGGAAAAGATAAAAAGCGGGTTGCGTCACTTCTCAGTCTCGACATTTCAGGAGCATTCGATAACGTCTCTCACGAAAGACTTGTCCATAATCTTAGAGAAAAGGGCATTCCAAGATGGATTACCCAGTTTATAGAATCATTCTTGGAAGAGAGATCGACTTCTCTAGTTCTCTCACGGATATAAGGAGCAGTTGTTCCACGGGGTACGAAGCGGGACTAGAAAGCTCGTTTGATGGGAGTGAGATGAGGGTGTGTCAGGTAATAGGTGAGATGGTGGTATAGGTGAGGGGCGAGCAGCGGGAAGTGCTCTTCACAGCAGAAGAGAAATGGGCGGTGGGAGTGGTCTTCCGGAGCAGAAGAGAAGTGCAATTAAACAGCGGTCTTCGCAGAGGAAGAGGATAATCGAAGAATAAAATTATATTCAGAAGACGTTGCGTGGAGAGAAAACCCCGCGACGTCAGGTCTACATATGTACATTTGATCTCTAAGTGAGATCGTAATAATAACTCCACACGGGTTATATGAAACCCAGAGAACAACTCCAAAACTCCTACAACGGCACGCCAACGTCTTACCATGAAACCTGGTAAATCCTTTGTCAAATATCAACCCCTTGTAACGGCCTTGACACTTCCCTAACATGAAACATGTCAATCCGTGAAAAGTTCTCGGGACATTCAAAGGAGGCCAAATCCCTACTAAGACAGGAATACCCCAAGGGTCGTCCCTGTCCCCTGTCACGGAACGGCCCGCTGAAGCTAGTCGTTTTGGCTTGAATTCATTTAGTTCTTTTGCATAAATTTTATTCACATATTGTCTTTAAATAATTGGCATGAGTTTTCATGTATTTTGTCGATCTTCATCAATGGCTTTAATTTCGTTGATAAATTATTTTGCCGATCGTCACTAATTACTTAATATTGTTATTATTGTCGGACGTGCTAAACGGACAGTCCCAAATGCTCGCTGGACGTCCCTGCAAGTAGATTGCGCTTCCACGCTAACCAAATCTGCATTGATCAGCGATCTCGTCGAATATTTTTTGCGCTACTCCAAATTGGTCACTATCGTTACAAGTATAGTAGTTACCATGACAACTTAGAGCCCGTGTTTAACAAACATAACATAAAGATACCATTTAGAAATATTGGTCCTGGAATTGCCTTAATAACTTTTCCAAATCGTCCAATTCTATATTCCAATTTCATCTTCCTCACCTCCAACTTCGCCTCACTTATTGAACTCCAAATTACAATGGCTGAACTGAACTTTAATGCGCTATCAGCATTAATCAACATATCTCAAGATACTAATGAAAGAGGTATTTTTCCCTTTCTTTCTACTAAAATACATATTGGCTGATTTCTCCAGGAATGGTTACCGGAAGTGCTCTTTTAGAGGCCCATGATGGGCATCAAAGTATACCAAATAATGAGGATACCCGTATGCTAAGCTCCCTAAAACTAATTCATTTATGGCAAAATTTCCACTAATACGCAATTTCTTCAGTCGAGACCCAGTGCGGAAGTATGGAAGAAATAATTGGTGTCCGGATCGACCAAATGGAGGACTGTAAGAGAGCTGTCGAGCACCTAGCTAACGAAAATGGATTTGCGACAGTCCTCCGTTTGGTCGATCCGGACACCAATTATTTCTTCCATACTTCCGCACTGGGTCTCGACTGAAGAAATTGCGTATTAGTGGAAATTTTGCCATAAATGAATTAGTTTTAGGGAGCTTAGCATACGGGTATCCTCATTATTTGGTATACTTTGATGCCCATCATGGGCCTCTAAAAGAGCACTTCCGGTAACCATTCCTGGAGAAATCAGCCAATATGTATTTTAGTAGAAAGAAAGGGAAAAATACCTCTTTCATTAGTATCTTGAGATATGTTGATTAATGCTGATAGCGCATTAAAGTTCAGTTCAGCCATTGTAATTTGGAGTTCAATAAGTGAGGCGAAGTTGGAGGTGAGGAAGATGAAATTGGAATATAGAATTGGACGATTTGGAAAAGTTATTAAGGCAATTCCAGGACCAATATTTCTAAATGGTATCTTTATGTTATGTTTGTTAAACACGGGCTCTAAGTTGTCATGGTAACTACTATACTTGTAACGATAGTGACCAATTTGGAGTAGCGCAAAAAATATTCGACGAGATCGCTGATCAATGCAGATTTGGTTAGCGTGGAAGCGCAATCTACTTGCAGGGACGTCCAGCGAGCATTTGGGACTGTCCGCTTAGCACGTCCGATTATTGTTGGTTTTTTCCTGTTGATCGTTATTAATATTGATTGAATTCCAGGAATTGCAATGTTCTATGGAATTCTATTTCAATCGACGGTATTTTGGGTGTTCTACAGTATTCGCTGGCGTTCGATGGGAGGGGGTTCTAGTAACCAGTACTAGGGAATGTACTAGGTGGACTCATGTATAAATAGTGGTTAGGCCCTCTAGCTGAAAGCTCTCCAGCTTTCAGTCTTGCATATATTCTACGCATCTAGTCCAGTCAGGATTCAAGAAGTCAGGTTATTCACATCTACACTTGTCATTTGTCACAAAAGCCCACGTGACATTATCTGCTATCATCAGTGTCCCAGAGTTCCAGACATTCAGTATTTCAAGAGATTGTTCACCAAGATTAAGCCCAAGCTGAGTAACCAAGATCAAAGCATAAGGAGTCACGACATCCCCAATACTCTTTCTGTTTTTTGCCAGCACGCTCTTACCGAAGCTTCAAACTTCTTCCACCACCGCGGTAGGATTTGTAGACGACACTAACATACTCACATGGTCAAATTCTACAGAAGAAAACCGCAGAAAATTAGAGGAAAAACACAGCATCTGTGAGGAGTGGGCAAAAAAGTACGGAGTGAGATTTGCGCCGGAGAAGTACCAGTTAATGCACTCCACGAGCACGGAAGGGACACAACCTTGAAGCTACCGTAAGTTTACATGGGCATATAACCGTACCGCAGTCATCTCTCCGAGTCTTCAGTATCTTCTTTGATCCTAAGCTCCATTGGGGGGCTCATATAAAGAAGGTCCAGCAGAAATCGCACATCTAAGTACAGTCAATTAGTAGACTGTCACAATCAACTTGGGGTGCCACATTTATGAAGACTAAGCTGTTGTACAGCACGATAGTGAGACCGGCCCTCACGTATGGGTCCTCGATATGGGCCGAGGCCGGGTCGGCGGGTAAAATACCTGAAAGGATAGTGAGACCTCTGAAGTCAATTCAGAAGAAAATCTTACTAAGAATCACAGGAGCTTACAAGTCGACCAGCACGAGAGTGTTGGAACACGAGACCTCCATCCTACCTATGGAGATTTACTTAAAGAATAGAAGGGTGCAGCACGCCGGGCTCACTCGCAGCTCACTGGTCCAAGTGGCCATAGAAAAGACCTGCCGGATGGTCAGGCAACAAGCGGGAGGAAAAGGCAGTCGAGAATCTCTATCCAAGGAAAGGGATAGAGAGGAGTGGTCTAGGATCTGCTGCGGAGAAGTGTCTATTGAGAGACAGAAAGAGCTGAGAGAGATCGCGGCATTCCGAGAGTGGAAAAACTCCTGGCCACACCAACATCGAAATGTGAATCTAAGACAAAGACCCACAGCCGATCCCGAAGTCTGGAATGCAGCGAAAATTTATACAGACAAGTCAGGCAGAAATTGAGCCTTAGGGGAAACCCCCCTACTAAATCCACAAAGCCTGAAGAGGGCCTAGAGCAGCATAGCCATGCAGATAAGAAGCGAGCACATGAGCTCAAATCTTATCTGTACCGAAGAAATGTCCCTGGAGCAGACAGTCCAAACTGTCTGTGTCATAGAGCGGCATGTAGACAGCGGACAAGAGCAAGAACAAGACCCGTGATGTCAGGCTATGGATTCTGTCCTACACAATACACGAGATAGATGCATTACCACTTGGCTAAAAGACCAGACCAGAAATCGTAGAACACTATGCTCTGGCTATTTCCATATATATATATATATATTATACAACAGAGGCATTCCTGACAGTCTGTGCGGATATCGTTCGCAAAACGTTAAACATGCGATTATTGCCTGCCCCCAATGGGCCAGAGGAAGAGCGGAGGTGTGGAGAAAGTCTAAGAGCCGATCATTCGAAGAAATGATGAACAACCCGGAAGATATTGGAAGAATAACGCCGTGGATCTTAGATCAGGGATGGTTAAAGCAATTTCGATTGGCTAGAGAGGTGGAAAGAGAGGTGAAGGAGCGAGAGGAGAAAAAAACAAGGCGAGGGGTAGGAGTTTGACGTGAGGATATCCGTACTGGATAGAACAGTATATCGCACTTCCTGAAGGTTAACTTCAAAAATCAGCAGATTATTACCAGGTAGGTTTAGGGGGTTTTCACCGAAAGGTTTCCTCCTGTGTAAATAAAAAGTTAGACACCTGCATGGGCCCATTGGGTACCTTAACGGGTTAATTGAAATCAAATCAAATCAAATTAATTGATTTTATTTTGGGACTTGCTCGGGTGTTCACCACCGTCAATTGATCCCGCGACACGTTTCGCGATTATTTTGATTTTTTAACTATGTTATTCTACTACTGATGCCATTACATAAACTCAAACTTCACCTTCAAAGAAAATTCTGCAAACTGCAAAACTTAAAAAATGTTTTAGATTGTGCTCTCAATATCAAACGTTGGTATTATATGATCATGAAATGTTATGAGGCTGGAATGGGATCCACAGGGTAACATTGTCAATGCGCGTTGCTTACATTAAACTCACAGCTAGCGTGAACAGAGCTAAACATGTTTTGATGTATGCTTCTTGATTATGATTTAATAAAACCTTATATATATTACGTTTAATGCGTTGAAACGTAACCCATATTTGTGTATCAGTACCATTTCCGCCTCTCAAGCTAGAATGCGCGGTACCACAGGGTTCAATTCCCTGCTACGGAAGATGCGAAGTAAACGAGCATCTATGTCGCTCACATCATACAATCGGCGAGTAGTAAATTATTAGCCGCGGTACCCCATAGTGACTGGGAAATCCCAAGTCCCACCACTTCTAGACTGTTTCGGCCTACACCGTGCCATATGAATTAGCTTTTACGATCGGCATACTCTTCGTAGTCGTGCAAGCGCTCGCCCTAACGTAGATGCTTCCCAATTATAAGCAAAGACGAGTTCTCTTGCGACGACCAGAGGACTAACAGTCGCGTGTCCAACAAGCTTTCCGTCAACTTCCCTCAGCCGAATCGTTACCAGGGCCAGCATACACTAGGAACATTGGGACCAAGTCGGACGGGTTGGAGTCACACTTATTTTGGTTCAGATTTGTTCCCTCAACAAGCATATGTGTGTACTCAGATGGGTCTTCAGAGGGACAAGGTCGTTCTTCCTGGGGCTGTGTCCTCAAGCGGTGGGGCATAACGTTTGAGATGCGAACGGAATTTTGTGTGGTGGCGAAGTCTGTGACGCAGAGGTACTCGGTGCCACTGCTGCGCTCCAGTTTGCACCTTCAGCAAGAAAAGTCGTCGAGAAAGTTATTGTTCTGTTAGACAACCTGGCAGCAGTTTGGGCGTTACGAACAGGAAATTCGTCTTCTTCTATGTGACGTACAAGAGTGTTCCATGATGTTGCCCGGAAGGCCAAAGTAGAAGTCAGATGGATGGCTGGACACTCTAAAATCCCGGGGAACGAAGTGGCAGATGCTGAAGCACGTGTTGCTCTACAATATCTTCCCTCTCAACAAACAGTCCCAGAGTCTACCACTCTAGCTTACCAGCGTGGTCCCACGCAACAGCGACGACAAGATCTAGTTGATGATTATTGGTCAAAAGCCTGCGCAGCTCGGTACCGCAATCAGGACCCACTGATGCGCCGTCGGAAGCCGCCAGAGTTAACTTTATCTCGAGGTCTACTCCACCATCTATTGGCCGCAACAACAGAACATGGAACCTTTGCAGCCTATCATCGTCGTTTTCATCACGACGATGCCAACCAGGAGTGTATTTGTGGACAGCAAACCTCTGCCTCACACTTTGTTCGCTGTAGGAGGCACGCAAACCAGATGCGCAAGCTTAGACATGGCGCAACTTTAGACTCTTACATCAACCAACTTTTCGGACCAAACTGTCTTGAAAAGTTCAAAGAATATGCTTAAGTCACATGTTGTTTTAACATCCTACCGACACACTCTTCTTCTGCTGGATGCGAAGATAGTATTCCCCTCGATTTTCGGGAATGAAAGGACGACAGGGCGGGGGCTAGTGTGAGGAATGCTGGCTCAGCTCAAAAAAAAAAGTCAAATTTTGTATTTACATTCGTTATCAGATAGAGGTTAAGTACCAGATAAGCTCTACACCCTAAGCGTATTCTTAGCTGGTCCCACCGGTCCTGGACCCAAGTGAACATAGGATATATTAGCCTAGGACCATAATAGTAAATAAATGAAGGCAACGGCTGAACACAACACACTCAACATATCAGGCCAAGCCAAGCTGTTATCGTGCCTCCCAAGGCAGGCCCAACCCAAGGAGAGGCAGATCATCCATCTTCCTCCTCTAAAATTGACGTTTCTACTCTACCTGGGTTCAATTCTTCAGTCTGGACAGACAAAGTTCAATATGCACCTAAGTTTCCATTTAAATCCCTATCTACTTCAAAGATTAATTTTAATACTAACAGCTTCAATCTTTGTAGTGATCCCATTACCACCTTGAACTTTAATGCTCGAAAAGAAAATTGTATTAGCAAGATAACTTCATCCAGGAAGAGGGCCCAGGTATGGAATTTTTATCACCTCATAAACAGGTCAGAGTAATCTGGACCAAATCACAAAACAAAGTAATGCGGCTGCATTTGCTTTATACACAGCAGACAAGAACTCAATGAACCTAGCATCCCAAGCTCACAGGAATCAAGAACAGTCCCAATGGATATAGTTCCATCATCACCCCCTAGCACACACAGAAGTATAGCTGAGGACCACCCTAACCCTGAACCAACTCAAAGGAATGAAAAGAAACAAAAGACTAAGTTTAAATCTGCTGAAAATGCCCTTTTCTCGGCCAGAGATAAAATTATTGAAGCCTATAGTCTAACGACTGATAGGCCATTCCAAACCAAAATCCTTGACCTCATCAATATATATAGATCATTTACTGAAAATGGGCTTCATCACCTGCCCTCCTTAGTCCCAGAGGCATCTAAGGCAAGTCTTGTATCAGAAGTACAATTGAAATCACATCCAGCATAGAAAAATATGTCTTGAAGCCCAACACCAGCACTATCAGCCATGCCATCAGTCGTGCCCACCTGTATCGGACACAAACCTATGTTTGATAGCTCTGGTAGAGACTATGGCTTTGCTTTTAACTGTTGAAACATGTCATGAATCTGACATTCCAACTATCAAATCATGACATAACTACAGCCCTGCGAAATACTGACTGTGTTGCATATAGTACCAAGCATATTGGTTTCACATTCTAGTCATAATCTCGACCAGACGAATCATTATATTTGTCACGGCAAAGAATAGGCACAAGTGAAAGTACAGCTTGTATAGCGATAATTCAATCTGTGGAGCGGATACTAAGCTGGAGAAGAACAGGAAAGCAGAAAATCTAAGTACAAAAAGCCCCGAGGCTATTCCTATGCAAGCGGGTTTCCACTAAATTGCCGCGCACATGCTTCTTCCCGCATCGGTCATCAATCTCACATCCTCCATCCACGTGACCGTATATCGTGACGGGGCAGAATGCCGTGCCGTGACAATATTCTTGTCGCAATTTACTACTGTGCGCGCGTTTACCACTTTGCTTTACATTATTATATGTCAGATATCATACTGTCTCATACTATATCCTATTCTCTTATATGTAATTTGTATTGCTTATTACTATATCTGTTTGTGTCGTGTCATTTAACGACTTAACGAACACTTCAGTTTGTACTGTCTATCACAGAATATTGCTGTAACAGACATTGTTACTTTTCGACATGACTTGCTTTGTGAGTCAATAATATTTGAAATCACAGTATACGAGACTGTTAAAAGCATATTCTCAGAATAATACATAAATGCCGGTTTAAGCCACAAGATATAGAAGACGAGTCTTTACCAATTTATCTTTCTTGTTAGGTTACCTACAGAACATTATCTGTCTATCATTAATCTATACTCAATTTATTCATACTTTACAAGTCATTTAGATATCTTAGTTTATCGGTCTAATCGCCGACACTGATTCCACGTCTATAACATCCAAACTAAACCTATAGTTTCAACATTAACATCCCATACCCTACAGAAGTGCCACCTACAGTTCCTCAATCTGAGAAGCTTCAAATGCACTTTGCCGGCGCCTTGAAAAAGACTTCTGTAAGGCATGACATCTCTGTTACATCCCCTCCAATTACTCACCAGAATATCCAACAAAAAACCTATCAACAAGAAAAGAAAGTCAATGCCTTGGTTCTAACAAAGGATAGCTCTGTACCAGTGTAACAGCCTGCGCTTCTCAGAGATGCTATTAACAAAACATTGTGCAAGAATGCAATATCTAGAGTCCATACTTCCCCCAAAAATAATGTCGTTCTAACTTGTTTCAATTCAACACCAGAGGAGCTCCTAGAAAACAGACCTAAGTGTGGCAAAATTTTTGCCAATTGGCCCATTACAAAGGCACGAAAGGTAGAGTAGTGGCTAACAGTTGTTATGCATGGCGTTCCTTCTTATCTTCACATCTCTTCTCTTTCAGAAGAAATTACATCCTATAATCCAAATATTTCTGTCCAAGGAAAGCCAGGGTGACTCACTGGGACTCCACAAATCGAGCATGGATCAGCAGTCTTTACTGTTGGCTCTGAAGAAGATAAGTCCTACTAAATGAAGTCAGGAGTCCTCATTGGGGGCCTGTCATTAAAGGTGGTTAACTTTCAATCAAGTACTGAGAGGACTCTAAGAAATGTTTTAAATATGGCCATCACTATCTTATTTGCAAAAGACATGCTGTCTGTGCTATTTGTATGGGCAACCATCTCTCTACAGCACATACTTGTACAGCCTGCAAAGCTTCTACTAATTGTCAACACACTCCTATTAACTGTTAAAACTGCAACTCTACAAAACATAACGCTCTACAAAAGCAAGATTTTGAATTTTACAAGGATCTCTCATGTTAGAACAACTGGGATGCAGCCAACACAATGTTGCCAAGGGCAAAGACATAACCCAATCCCTTTTTGAAGTTACATTGGAGCATGAATCTGATTTTATTTTTGTTCAAGAACTTTACATTTATTTTAACACATCCATTCAATCTTTTTCTACTTTATCACATCCTATTTTCTATACTCTGTTGCTCAGTGATAATCAGAGTAGGAGGCCTAGGGTAGTAGCCAATGTTAGTAAGCATTGTCCAATAGAACTTTCAGCAAGAAATGATCTAATTTCCGACCCACAAATGCAAATATTTAAGGTATCGACCTTATTAGAGAATTTCTAATACTACACATCTACAATGAAAAGTCAACTGCAGCAGGGGTTAGTCATACCATTTTACAGAGACTTTTAGAGGCTCAAGTAGAGCTAAACAAGGCTATTCTCTTCCTAGGAGATCTCAACCTGCATCATTCATAGTGAAACCCTTTGATCCAAAACCCCGAAACACATGCCAATGTGTAGGCTCAGGGCTCAGGGCTGGCGCGCACAAGCTACTACCACGATCAATCTATATTTTTCCTATGGAGCCTACCTTCGAGGGAGTTAGGGCTTTGTTATACCTAAACCACCTCCCGGCCCAACGGTACCCCTATCACTACATATCTGCATATCCTTCTACGATATCTTGCCAACCTAGCTACTCCTAAGGATCCCTGCGTATTCCCGCTTATATGCTTCTACTTGCATAAATCGATATAACCAATATAAGGCTGGGATGTGAGCCCAGCCACCGATAGGGGCATAGCCCATGACAGCCAAAGAACTCTATAAGTTTCTTGAGAGGTACAGGGCAGGTCTTCTTGTAGATCCACAGGGCATCGAGGAGTTTGGAGGAACCTTTCACAGATCTAATTCCAAATCCACCTCCATTATTGACCTTCCCCATGTCTCAGGGTTTAAAAATATTCAATGGGAAGGATGTGTTGTATTGGCTCGGCTGAGATTATGAGGATCATCAGATGAGTGAAGGATACTGTCGCATTTGACAATGGCGGAACACTGGAGAACTTGGTAGAAGCTTTGATCCCAAAGATAAAAGTTAATACTAGAAGATTCCATCATCTAATTATGGAAACTAGGGACCAGTGTGCTAATACACACCTCTTGTATATAAGATGTCCTTTCCTCTCGTTATATCTCAAGATAGATAATCCATAATTATAATACGCATTCAGTATTCATTCTATATCTATTCTCACCATTGGTATACACCATCCTCTGTGTATACTGCCATCATCAGTATACACCATCCTCTGTGTATACCGCAATAGATCTGGTATCCAAAATCCCGTCCTCCGCAAGCTCATAACCATAACAGGATGGCACTATGGAGATTCCACAAGGTCAGGCCATGAGGTAGTTCTTTTTCATGCCATTATTGCAACCACTCATTTCCAGAGCCCAAGTTTCCCTAGCAAGTATAACTTGAAGAAAACTAACTGGGACGTTTGCTGCAAAAATCTAAGATATCTAGAGACTCAAAGTTCTCTAAAGTTAAATGAAGGAATTCATTTCAAGCAGGTTGATCTGGTAGCTCAGTTGCTTGAAGATGTTATCAATCAAGGTGTCAAGGGTGCCATTTCTAAATGCAAACCGTCTAGCCACTCCAAAGCTTGGTGGACTGAAAAACTTACACAACTAAGGAAAAAGTTTCATCAATTAAAAAGAAAAGCCAAGAAGACCTGGCATCCAGGCGGCCTAGAAGAGGCCAGGGTTTCTAGAAATCATTAATTTTAGAAGTGTCTCTGTGAAAAAATTGGGAGGAGCTTTCTCTGGATTCTGAGTTTGGCAGATCAGGTTGCTAAGAGGAGTTTATTATTGTGTACTGAGAGTTTGGTATAGATCTGAATGTATCTGGATGATTAATTGATCTGATAAGTGAGGATGATAAAATGTGGTAATGTTATGGTAATATTTGGTAATATTTGGTAGTGATCTACAATGTGCGGCAGACAACCCTCCGTTTATACCCTATTCCCTCGCTTAAAGCTCGGGCCGATTATATCAAATGTATCAACCACAACCCATGACATAATCTTCCTTAATTACACGTAACATACTACATCTCGCAGTTATGTATCTAGTCGATGATAATTACATCTCACAGTCTCTCATGCCAAAACAGCTCACTTGGAAGAATTTTTAGCAGGTGCTAAAGAAAAGAATCTGTTCACTGCATTTAATTATTCAAATCCAAAGCATTTCCAACCATCATTTTTTCCAACCCTGAAATTCAAAACCATTCAAAGGGAAGAAAAAGCTGTCACAACCTTCAAGGACAAGTGTGAGGCACTGGTATGCTGTTTATTCTCTCAGACTCAACTTCAGCAAAGCCAACTTCCCAATTATGATAATTGTTAAAATGTTAGTTACTTAGCTTAGCGAGGTATTGGTGAAAGGCTTTTGAATTAGCTACCTTCACTCTAGATCGAGCTTTATAGTAATTCACGGTTCAAAGTAAAATCATCAATTCAATCAATAATTATAATTATGCACAAGTCTACATCATTCAATAACCAACCAGAACTATCAACTTATAAGTATCATGCCCCTTATACGCACAGACATTTTATTAATATGCCTCAGGCAACAATGAGGAGCGATTTACTCTAGTCCTCTCCGGTCAGATGATTATATGGTTCGTACCCTATTACCTGTACTTTCAACACTCCCCCTCGAACCGTATAATCAATCAGAAAATTCCAATATTTATCTTGTGTCGTTCAAAAGACGATCTATCCAACGACTTAGTAAAGATATCAGCTGGATTTTCTCTTCCGGGGATAGATTCTGGACTAAATGTCCCTTGCTCAACATGTTGTCGAATCCAATGGTATATTTTATCAATATGTAAAGTCGCTCTCATGTTCTCAGGATTTTTTGTCAGTGCAATTGCCCCATCCGAATCCATAAATAACGGTATCGGCTCATTGTGAGGGAAACCTAATTCTTCCATAATGTCTCGTAGAAACAGGCAATTTCTTCCAGTCAAGTTTGCTGCAACGTACTCAGATTCTGATGTTGAGACAGTGATCAATCGCTGTTTTTCAGCAGCCCATTTTACTGCACCACCTACTATAGTAATGACTGATCCCGAAATTGATTTTCGATCGTATCCTTTTCCATTGTCTGCATCTGAATATGCAGTGAGCGTAAAATCAGGTTCATGATGTCTCGCTTTATCATATAAAATACCTGTTTTTATTGTTCCGTTAAGGTATCGAAGTATATTTTTAACTCCGTTCCAGTGTTTTTGACTAGGGGCTCCATTAAATTGAGACATTAAGTTTGTCGCGTACGCAATATCAGGGCGTGTGGCAACTGATGCAAACATGAGAGATCCAATTGCAGCACGATATTTTGTCGCATCCCCAAAAGCTTCATCGTCGTAAGATGGAGTAAATGTGGCTCCGGGAGGTAAAGGAGTGCTAACAGGCGTACAATCTTCCATTCCAAAACGTCGAAGTATTTTTAAAATATATTGCTCCTGATATATCTTAATGGTTTTTGTTTTTGGGTCACGTTCTAATTGCACCCCCAATAATAATTTTGGCTCTCCTAGATCTGTTGTTTCCCAATTATTTGCAATCTCCAGCTTTGTGTTGCGTAGCCGCATACTGTCTGTTGAAGCAATTAAAAAATCATCCACCCAAACGGCAATTATATCATATCCTTGACTGTCACACCTGAAAAATAAGCCATGCTATTTTATAAGTTGCGAATAATTTGCTTTTTCTACCAAAAATGCTTTCAGCATTTTGTTCCATTCTCTCCCAGATTGTTTTAACCCGTACAGTGTATGTACAAGGCGGCAAACTCTACCTGTTCCATCGTCACACCCTTTTGGCTGAGTCATAAATATCTCTTCGGTTAAATTTCCGTTGAGATATGCTCCTTTAATATCAATTTGGCCAATTTCTAAGCCATGATATGCAGCGATAGCAAGGACTAGACGAAAAGAATCAAATCTGACCACCGGAGAGAATGTGTCTGAATAATCATATATATATCCTTGAGTAAAACCTTGAGCAACAAGTCGGGCTTTATATTTACATAGCTGTCCGTTTTCATCAAATTTCCTGGTGAAAATCCACCGGTTGCCGATGATATTAGCTTCTTTTGGCGGGTCGACCAGCTCCCATGTATTTTTTTGATTTAGCATATCAAGCTCCGTTTGTATTGCTTTTTCCCAACGTATATGGTCAGGACATTTGCGAGCTTCTTCAATGGTGTTCGGTAGTCCACTATCACCATTTTCAGTTATTAAAGCGTGCACAAGATTTATGAATGGCGGTGAATTAATATAATAATCTCCACTTGCACGCCCTTCAATACTATTGTAAGCCGCATATCCCTGCTTAGACTTTCGGATATGGTTTCGTGGGTTAAATCTCACCAAGTCGGCGTAATTTTTTTTTGTTGCTTCTCCTGATGCTGTTTTAAGCCGCAATTGCCTTGCCGCAATCTCAGGATTCTTAGGCGCTTCATTTTGTCCAAATAATTCATGTTGTTCTAAGTGACTCTCCCCCTCAAGTTGATTTGGCTCCATTATATTTGTGCTACTTGAGATAACAGGTAAATTTTCTGACGAATTGATATCTGATGGTGAAGAGCTTATGGGAGTACTTTGAGAACCCTTTGTCGGTTCGTCCCCTTTGATAAGCATGAAGTTATAATTACGCGAAACTTTAATCCGTCTCGTAGTAGCGTCATAGTATCTAATAGCCTTGGGTCCCTCCTCAAAACCTGTGAATCTGCACTTTCGCGCTTTTGGTTGGATCTTTGCTCTAGATAATTCTTCAAATATGTATACATCTTCCCCAAATTCTTGAGCAGATGATAAATCTGGGCGATTACCACTTAAAGCTTCCATTGGGGTTTTTCCATCTAATACCTTGGTTGGACTTCGATTTCTAATCCACGAGGCATGTAAGACTGCCTCTCCCCACAAAAATTCGGGTAACTGCTTCTCGATGATCATTGCACGCGCTAGCTCTAATAAGGTTCGATTCATTCGCTCAGACACGCCATTTTGCTGCGGTGAATGTGGAGCAGATGGATTTAGTCTAATGCCTCGTTCTTCAAGCCAACTTCTGGTTCCTTCATATTCCGCTGCATTGTCTGACCTTATCTCTTTCGGCCATCGATCGTACTGTGTGTATATAAAGCTGCAGTAGTTCATCAGTTGCTGCTTCACCGATGCTTTATCCTTCATCAGCTTCACCGTAGTATGTCTTGTGTGGTCGTCGATAAATAAAATAAAGTATTGATTACCACCCGGGGTTTGCTTCACGTTTGGTGATCCCCAAACATCGGTGTGTATTAAATCACCATAGTTCTCACTGTATTTTTCAGCACATTTTGGGAAAGCTTTTCGATGTGCTTTAGCCAAAATACAACTCTTGCAATTCAAAAACTGTGGAATGGATTCGTCATGGTGTAGACCGATCCCGTCCACCATTCTTCCTCCAAACAAGAGTTTTAACGACGATAATGAAATGTGTCCCAGGCGTCGATGTGCTTCATTCCATGAGAGCATTGTGGTTTTTGGGACCGCGGCATTAACTATTTTTGCATCATTTAAAATGGCTCTTGCATTTAGCCGATAGAGATTGCCATCTAGCACACCAGTTGCGATCAACTCTCCTTTGGAGTCCCAAAAGGAACACACCCCATTTGCATATTTAGCTTTGCCTCCAGCTTTGTCCAGTTTTGGCCCTGATATTAAACAAAAACGGGTAGATGGGACGTATAAGACGTTCATGAGTTTGAAAATTTTTACTTTACCATTTACAATTCCTCGCATTTGCACTACGCCTGTACCCTCTATCCTCGCGGTGAGGCCACCTGCAACGTTTAGGGTTCCTTCACTCGGTGCAAAGGCAGTGAACATCTCTCGACGGTTTGCAATGTGAGCACTAGCACCTGAATCTGCAATCCAAGAGTCTTGCGACCACGGATAAAAGGAACATTTGTTATATTGAGTTTTTAAAATACTTGGGTAAGCCATATGGCTTGAAAAGAACGAGTCTTGGTCTGCTATCTCTGCACTGTGACCATATTTTTCCTCTTTTTTCTGTTCCGCTTCCTCTTTTTTCCTTCTAGCTATTTGCCGGGGCCCTTGCCCTTCTTTCCCACCACCTTTTGAATAACATTCTGCAATAAGATGCCCTAGCCTTTTACAATTATGACACCGTTTCTGGGTGGCGACGTGAACATTCTCAGATTTGTTTTCGGCAACATGAGCATCCTCGGATTTATTTTCTCGCCTCATTTCTTCTTCAAATATCTTATTTCTCATATATTTAGGATCTGCCTGTTCAAGATCCCTGATTCCAGCAAATATAGTAGACACGAAATTATCGTATGATGAGGGGAGCGATTTACCCATCAGGATAGCCAGCAGATAACCTTCAACGTAGATGCCAGCTTCAGCTAGCTCTGTATGAATACCTAGAATCTCCCCGATGTGTTCGCGAACTGATGTGCCCTCATCACATCTCTTACTCCAGAACTTCCAAATTAAGTCCACCTTACCCTGAGCACCGGTCGCTTGATGTCGACTCATCAATGTTTCCCAAATTTCAATTGCGGTTTTCGCATGTCTGATTTGTTGATAGTCTTTAGAGCCGAGCGAATTTTTGATCAGAACACGGGCAATTCTTTCGCGACTATCCCAATCTTCGGCATCTTCTAAGTAAAGATCGGAGGGTCTTTGTTCACTTCCGGTGACGATATCCCAAAGATAACAGATCTCGAGGTTGTCACGCATGTGGCCTTTCCAAGTTGTCCAATTATCTTCCTCAAGCTTGTCGAATCCTTGAAAAAGTGATAATATCTCCCGAGGTATCGCAGTTATACTAAAATTTCTTTTGTATAAAGCAGGTTTCATCTCGATAGATTCTTGTTTTGTTTCCTTGTGGTAGCTGGGAGTTATGGGTCGATTGGATTTTTTCTTAGCTGATTCTGCATCGGGTCTAGTGAATGTACTCCTTTCCGGGCTTTGTGAGTATGCACCATATTCAAATTTCCTGACAGCTTTTAAAAACTCTTCTCTGGAATTTGCCCACATGGATGGAAATTGTGGGGCTATTGATCGCCGCGATTTTCCCTTCCGCTTTGTGGTGACCGAGGAAACTACTTCTTCTGGCTCTTTCTCAGCAGCATCGCGTATTCTCTCGATTGTCTCTTCACTCAGCTCGTCCGTATAGACATGATTAGTGTCAAGAAACTCCCGTAGCTGGCTTGCGATTCTATTGGGTTGAATTGACATCTTATTGAATCGTAGTTACTACACCAGTGGTGCTGATAACGTGTTAAAATGTTAGTTACTTAGCTTAGCGAGGTATTGGTGAAAGGCTTTTGAATTAGCTACCTTCACTCTAGATCGAGCTTTATAGTAATTCACGGTTCAAAGTAAAATCATCAATTCAATCAATAATTATAATTATGCACAAGTCTACATCATTCAATAACCAACCAGAACTATCAACTTATAAGTATCATGCCCCTTATACGCACAGACATTTTATTAATATGCCTCAGGCAACAATGAGGAGCGATTTACTCTAGTCCTCTCCGGTCAGATGATTATATGGTTCGTACCCTATTACCTGTACTTTCAACAATAATAATTATTCTTCCTCTATTCCATACTTGTCGGATGCCGTAAATTTTGTTGGAGAAAATTCTTACGACACCAACCATTTTATTTCCTCAGTAACTGGGGATCATCACTCTGAACTAGGTGATCTTCCAATACATTCATGCCTTTTTTCTAATACCTTAGCGCCTTCTATATCCCCTATCTATGACTGGCCTAGGCTATCTCTCAAGGAACTCAATCAGGCAATGTTGAAAAAAAGAACAGCTCCTGGCATAGACAGCATTGACTGGATGATGATCAAGAAAGCTATAACCTGTCTCCCCCAAAATTTCCTTAAGGCATATACATTTCTATTTGAGTGTGGTATATATCCATCAGTATGGAAAGAAGCCACTGATATTATTATCCCTAAAAGAAATAAGTCAGACTATTCAATGCCTAAGGTCACAGGCCTATATCTCTTATTTCATGTTTGTCTAAACTCTTAAAAAAATCTTTGCACATAGAATCTCCTATTTAGCAAATTTATCTTATGATCTCCTCCATTTTAGTCAGATGGGAGGGAGAAAATAAAGGTCTGCAGCAGATGCAGTACTCTCTCTTCAGCAATATGCAGAAAAAAACATAGCAGAGACCAAAGTTGTATCTTGTGTATTCCTAGACATTGTGGGAGCATTTGATAGACTTCAACCTAAGAAGCCTCTTCAAATCCTGCATAGAAAAAAGCTTCCAGCCGCGTTTATTTCCTAGGTTCTTCTTTTCTGACAGGGAGAAGGATATCTCTTTGATTTAATGGACAATAGTGACAATCTTTTGCTGTTACAAGGGCACCCCAAGGGAGTCCTATTTCTTCTTTATTATTTTGTTTCAATTGGTGAATTATTTACATCTTCCCCAAGTTCTTATCTTCTGGAAATTTACTATGTTAACGATATTTGTATTTCAGTTGCTTCTAGATCTGTTAAAAACAACATTATTCTCCTTAAAGAAAAACTGCAAGCACTCTTTTCCAAAGCAGACTCACCATCTGTTGTTTTTGAAAAGTCTAAGTCTGAACTCATTCATCTCAGTGAGAAAAGAATACCCTTTTTAGATCCCTTAGTGCTAGATAATTTAACCCTCATGCCCAGTACTTCAGTCAAGTGGCTGGGCATTTGGTTACAGCACAATCTTTCTTTTAAAACGCATGTGGAGAAAAGGTTGCATCTAGTCCAAGGGGCTATGCAGAGACTTCTTCAAATTTCATCCAGAACTAAGGGCTAAGGCTTTAATGCGTTAAAACAGTTGTATCTTACTTGTGTCATCCCTGTATTAGACTATGGCTCAGTGCTGTGGTATACCAGATATGACACTGTAAAGCTATCAAATATGTGCAACAAGCTACAAAGGTTTGCCCTTGATGTTATTACAGGTGCTTATAGAAGTAGTCCTATTAAAGCTTTAGAAGTTGAAGCTGCAGTGCCTCCTACAAGACTTAGGCATCTGAAGCAAGCATCTTTCTATTCTCTGAGAATTCTCAAACTATAGACAAATCACTCAATTTACAAAGCCCTGTCCAGTAATTTGCAGGTTGAGCTTGACTTTCCTCCAAATTCTACAGACCTGGGCATGTTTGCATTTCTCAGCGAGAAGCCCAGCGGGCAGCTTTAGAGGATTGCACTATTACCTAAGCCTTTTTCTAAATCTGCGGAATTGGAGATTTCTATTGCCAAGTGGTCTCCACTATGGATGGAAGAAAATCTTAAGATTTCCATTTCTAATTCAACTAAAACAAGGGCAGGGGAGCATCATCTTGAATTCTTAGAAACAATCCCTCCTTCACACTCTAATATTTATATAGGTGGCTCCCTGGTCAAAGATAAGGGCTGTTGCATCGGTATAAAATTAAATTTTCCTTACACAAGAGAGCTCAAATTATTATGCTACTATCTCGGAGACAAGATAGGTATAGCTGATGCAGAGACTTATGTTGAAAATGTTGCGCAAAGTAAAATCGCAACATTAAAAGGTAAGTGTAAAAATGTATGTATTGATCAGATAAATTTTCCATGATGAGGAAAGCCAAGTAAACATACAAGCATTTTACTCCAAAAGCATAAAGCCACATTTCACGTGTTATGGCGACATTTAAACGAGTATATCTCAGAATAAACACACAAGCGCCTTGGCCAAGCTCAGCCACTAACAGTCCTACAACAACTTATAATCCAAATTGCATCAACTTCAATACCTACAAGATACAAAAGATCTTGCCGGGAACCTAGACGAAGTGAAAGACTATGAAGTCTGAAACACAACGTGTCTCCATTTCCAACAACTTATACAATTTTCAAAGCACTTACATTTATCCATCAAAATCAAAAAAATACTAGATTTTATTTATTTTCTTACAGCCAAGCTGCTATTTTGAGAATATCCTAGTCAAGTAACTGTTTTTCCTTAAAAATTAGGTCCCTTTGCAATAAAATAGATGATAAAATCTTTTGATGTCTAGATCATCAAGGGACTGAGGGCAATGAACTTACTAACATTCAGGCAAGAACAGGGATTGGAAACACCTTGAATCACCTTTACAACATTGGAAAAGTGGACAGTAACATATGCAACTTCTGTGAAAGGAAGAAGCAAATAATGGAGCATCTGCTCTTACACTGTCCACACTTCTCTAAAGTGAGGTATAAGGACTTGGAAGGTCCGGAGCCCAAAAATTTGCAAATTATGATCAGAACCAAAGTTGGCAGAGAAAAACTGTTGAGATACTTAGAGAAGTCTAAGTATATGCGACTAACTAGAACAGTAGAGCACCAAGCTCCAATTCTCTTTCAAACTTTAATTAGGACATATTAAGGAAATAAAATATAATTGGATATTTTATTCGAAAGAAAAAATTTAAATCCGGGGAAACCAGAGAGAAGAAAAACTTCAAATTTGTAAAGACAATAAATTGGCAAAAACAAACTTTTATGTATGGTTAGAGATTAGGATTTAGTCTTGGTTTTTGAATTGATTGTACTGTTGAATAGTTTTGTTGATTTGTGGCGGTAGGTAGCAGTAAATCTAGATAATATTGGCTAAGTTGTAATTCAACAAGGTATGTTTTTAGTGTTAGGAATCCCATTGTGGGCAGGCAAGAATTCGTGTTTGTAAGGTTTAACAAAGCTGGAGGACAAGACCTCGCTACAAGAAAGTATTTAAATACACAATTTAAGCGAACACCACGCTAAACCACAAGTAATCATAACCAACACTGTTCCATTATATCTGTCACATGACACCACTTAATGTGACTATCCATAATAACGATAATCTTCATTACCAAATAGCACCAATTTCAACAAACACCGACGGGCTAGGTTCCGAGACTGGATGAAGAAATCTTCTAGAACTGGTGAAGGAGATGTTTTTAGAATTAACGACGGAGTTGGCACTGGAATTGATAAAGTAGGTGGTTCTAACACTGGCAGACGAATTAGCTTAGCGCTTGAGCAATTTAAAATTTCCCCCGCTGGTGTGGGCAATATATCAGTCCTTATGTGGCCTTCAACGTCGGCAGCGTCGTAATCTTTCCGAGGATGCCCCCATTTTTTTCGCTGCGGGAGCTGATTGGTCGTTGAGTTCTAGCAGCGGTATCTCTAAGGCGCAGGTCACTGTTTCTCCCTTTTAATGTGGCGTCAATCAACACTGCATGAACCCGCTCTACGCGTCCGAGATCAGGCGCATAGAACTTTGTACGTTTTTCTGTGTTTTCTGCGACTTTCATGGATAGTTCTTCCCTTCCTCTCTCCGGGGGGAGGCAAGCAGCGTTCCGTGAGGCACAGAGGAGAAAGGTAGATGAAGATTAAGTTCCGAATTCACTCAATGGAAGAAGCCTTGTTAAGGAAGAGAGGATGTGATAGGTAATGGGTTGAGGGGAAGGGAAGGAATTCAGAATATCAATCAAATGGCCTTCCTGAGGAAGAGATGTGAATAGTAATTGGTGAGTATGTATTAAGAAGATGTTGCGTGAAGAGAAAACTAGCAGCTTGGCACTCATGTATATACAATATAAATTTACCCACACGACCAATTAACTCCATTCATAATTCCCCTTGGATGTCCTCGTAACCGTCGCTAACTTTCTCCACTCATATTTACTCATAGACCCTCTAAGTAGTCTAGTGCCCTGACATTATCGCACGGTCTTTTGAGGGATACGAGTTAATCCGTGAAATCCTCGCACATCCAATTTGTCGTGTCTACCTTTTGGTTCTAAAGTTTTTGGCTTAACATATCCATACGCCTTATCGCCCCATGATCTAGTATGGTCGATATTGGGCCTAACTCTGTTATAGGCTTCTATTGGGGAGGATATATTTTCACTTATTGTGAATCCGCGTGAAAGCCAGTTCCTAACATAGTAGTTATATTCAACCACGTCGTCCCAGAACTCAATTGGTAATTCTGCGTTATCAATGATCGTTCTTATCGACTTCTCGGAATTCTGGATACTCCGCTTGGCGGTTCCATTCTGGTGAGACGGGGCGATAACTGTAAAGTTAGCTACAACACCATCTTCTCGTTCCCATTGTTCCATCACATGTTTTAACTCTGGGGCATTGTCTGACCTAATTGACTCTAGCTTTCTTCCTGTTTGCAGCTCTTCTCTAATTCTTAGTTTACGCAGTTCGGGAATGGCTTGGTCTTTTGTTTTGATTGGGATTGACCAAGTTCTTCGTGACCAATTACCGATTACTTGCAAAAAATATCTGTTAACCCGAAGTAAAATCGGGAAGGGGCCAGCAGTATCAGAAGAAATGACTTCGAAAGGTTCATTTTTGTGGGGTGCGAGTATCTTACTAATCTTTTTTCTCAACTTTCCAATCTTGCAAGATTTACAAGTTCTTTTAGTTGTAGTGGGAATTTTGGCTTTAGATAGATTGGAGATCTTGTGTAGGTTTTTCATGATATCAGGGCCATAATGACCAAAGCGCCAATAAATCAGTCTATACCTTGCTCTTTGCTCTTTTGTCTCAGCTAGTTCATCATCTGACTGATCTATGTCCTTGTCGGAGAAATCAGGATTGCGCTCGTGATAATCGGTTTGGTATCTATGGTCCAATTTTTGAAGGGCGACGTAAACTTATTGATCTAGAGCTGGACAGGCAGTTTGTCTAACGATCCTTAAATTTTGATGCAATATGGTCTATAATGTAAAGGCCGACATTGAAATTACGTGAATCATTGTTCTATTCCCATTCTCAATCCAAATATTATTTTCATCAAAGAGCCATTTCATTCCTGTTTTACACAGTTGCTCTGCCGAAAATATATTTACATCGAGGTTAGGTACATAGTATGCTTTCTTCACGACGTCAGAATAGCCATCTCATCAGTTTATGAAAACCGTTCCCCGAAGACCTGATTTTAATGTTCCTCACCCAACTTAAATAGATGTACTGCGGATTTTTTCACTGGTCCCCTAAATAAATGGATTTTATTGGTCATCGGTGGAGTTGCATCAGTAACAAGTACCCAATTGATCGGAGTGCTCTTACTGATCAAGCCTTTAGAGAGCATAACTTTCTGGATGTGCGAGTTGTCGAAGTCTGAGCTTGACGACTGCAATGTTTGATCATCGGTTTGGTCTCGGGAATTTGCGTTAGAATCTTTTTATGCTAAATATCCTTTCCTAGTTTTTTTCTCTTTTCGGTGGCTATTGAATTTTTCATCCTTTTGCGAGGCAGCAACGCCAGGCTTTGATGATGTTCGTTTTATGGGTCTCTTGGGCTCGAGCTACCTTAATTGACGCCTTTCATATTTCTTCCGCAAGGCCACGCCGAATTCCTTTATTTCCATTGCAAAAGGGCAGTCTCTGGAAATATGATTATCAGCGTCACACCTATAGCATAATTGCATGACAGGTACATCTGGCATTAAGATATCGGAGTCTTTGCGAATTTTCCGCGACCGATGCCTGCTGTTTGTAGTGTAGGCGTGCTCGGAGCTTCTGAGACTGTCTTCTTTTTCCAGAAGGATGGTTATCCTTTCTTCAATTGACGTCAGCGGATTTGTGCGGAAGTGTGGCCGCTGGTAAGCTGGTTTATGCCTGTAGCCTATGTTGTGCATAGACGTACACAGACTTTACATAGATAGTGAATTATGCATGGCCCGGGTCCTGCGGGGGTTTTCACTAATGCTGAAACTTACTAATACATGCGGACCGACCTCTGTTCAGAGACTTGCTCTTACGTGGCGGCTCCACGATACAGGGAGGTTGTGTGGCACAAGAGGACCTTCTGTTTCATGAGAATATAACGATCTATGAATAGTGTCAAGGTGAGGCGAGTAGTTCAGCATGAGGGAAATGTATATATCTACATGTACTTGTAACTTGCGAGTTAGTTATCTGGATCGTGAATTAATTATTAACTACCTCTATGATGAAATTAGTGCTTCTAATTGAGATGTCTGAGGAAGATCGTGCAAGGTTGAATCCCCTAATCGCACACGCATTGACCTTAAGCCTAAAGTGTATTATGAGCATCAATACGCTAATCCTTATTAGTAAGATCACTCAATCACTGTTAGTTAGTTTTATTAGTAGATAGCACTCTGTTCGAAGTGGGAGAAAAAACATCTCCAGACACTACGTTAACAGACTCTTACTTGTTCCAAGTTTACCCTACGATTGATAAGTGATCCTATCCAGTCTAACAACTGAACTTTAAATCTTCCATTTCAATACTCTACACATTTAGCTGCGCAGGCGCTCTTGTCTAAACTGTGACAGGAAGCCGTCGATGATCGAAGTATATCTGGAAGGGAGTGCTTTTGTTTGGATTAAGGAAAGTTCCCGTACAAGGTATATGCTTTTCATGATTACATTGGCAGCTGTAAGCTTTCACTTGTAATTGTTCAACGTGGCCCAGGGTTTTTCAGTACCTTCAATTTCTATATCAAAACTCTCTAGAAAACTTTGGATCTTGCTGATGTAATTGAAGACTGTTGATTGGTTTGTTCGACAGGACTTTGATCTTAGACGGTCCCAAATTTCTTTTGCAAATTTGTATTCCTCAAAAAAATTAGGTCATCATCGCCTAGGCATTCCGTGAGGCGGAAGAAAAATCTTGCTGTGTTTTAGTCTGAGGTTTTGGCCTTGTCTATGTTCCAAGAATCTCCAATCTTTTCGAACTTTGAGGTTAGGTCGTCGATTGGATTTTTACTACTTGTTTTTTCCTGACGTACTCGGCTCCCTTTTTCCTTTTCTTTTGCGCTGGTAGTCGGTCCATCTGCCCTACTTATCCACGCAAAGTTTTCCCTTAAACTTTCTAGTTCGTAGAAGTAGCCTTTCGCCTAAACCTTGAATTTGAAGGTCCGAACCCATTTTTCATGATTACTTCGCGATTGGATGAAGGCTTCTAGCCGATTATCATATTCATGGGGCATTCTTCCGGTTATGTAAACAATTACTTGGTAGTAATTTCTTGTGCATAGTACTCGTGCGTATCTGGTTGAAAGTTACACAAAATTTTGGGCTTCGGTGGTCATAACCTGTTAGATTTTTACCCCATCTCGCGTGATGATAACTTGATGGAGTCTCAATAAAGCGCAGGAGTTCAACTTCTGTATCTCCAAATTAACTGCAGTAGAACCTGTCAAAACCTGTAGTGGGTCCCGGGTTTAATTATCGTTAATATTTATTGAATCATTAGTACTTACTTTTGCAACGCTTACCCCTCCAAGCCATATTGCGTGCATGTGTAAGTATTTTAAATATTAACTGTAAAATTTCGATGAAAATTTTCAACAGCTATACCGGGATCCACTATGGATTTGGACAGGCTTTATTGTAGTAAGGAAGTCACCAGTTGAATGACTAGATATGATGGGATGTTCTGAAGCACGAGATGCTGCCAATTGGAGCATAATATCAGCAGATATCATGTTCGGTAGATAGGATATTCCGGAACTGGGTAAGTTTCATAATGAGCTGAGGCATTTTGGAATGGTAGCATAACAGCAACGAGGAGTGGTTGGCTGTAATCTTTGATAGAAGTCACGAGAAGAGGGCCGGTTAGGGCTCTCATGATGATGTATATTAGGAAGGCGTTGTCTTCAGGAAAGGGGATCGAGAACGTGGGGTTCTTCAGATCAGGATCTTGTTAATTTTATTGTTGTTAATCTTGGTGGTCAACAGTTATCCTTTTGGCCAGTAGAGCCAATTATTATATTAATCATTTCATCTTCAGACATTTATATTCGCCCACTCGCATTAGCCACAGAATTTATCTCTGGCGAGTGGCTTTATATGTACGAGTCGCTAAATAATATCAACCTAAAGTTACAGAGTATACCTAGTCCCATTTTCTCCAACGTCAATAGATAACTTCTCAATAAGTCTACCACCCTAGATTCCGCCACCCTTCACCCACGTGAAACCATAATTTCAATCCACAATGACTCCCCACCCATACTTACTATTATGAAATCTTCAGAGATCCGAATTGAAATTGCATTGGACGGCCTAAAAATCGGAAAATATAGCAATTTTAGTGAGGCTGCGAGGGCAGAAGATGTGCCCAGAACAACTGTTAGAGAAAGGTACAACGGTGGAGTTTCCCATGTATTAAGTACGGAAATCCAACAAAATTTCAGTAACGAGCAGGAGAATTTATTGGTGCAGTGGATAATGGATCTGGATCAGGCAGGCCAGGCCCCCTCATTCGCTAGCGTTAAAGTAATGGCCTCCGTAATTCGATGTGGAAATTCTACAGATGCTTTACCTGGAAAGAATTGTATGACCAGGTTCATTAATCGACATTCTAGTATCATACCAAAGATCGAGATGAAGCTAGAAAGACAGAGAGCAAATTCTGTGACTGAAGAGGGAATTTTAGAATGGTTTCACCGACCAAAAGCCGTGATTGACAAACATTCAATCAAGTCGGATGATATGTGGAATGCTGATGAGCATGGTTTTGCTTTAGGCATTGGATCTAATAGCAGAGTTGTTGGATCTTCATCTTCAAGAACTACTGTGGTCAAGCAGCCTGGAAATAGGGAGAGGGTGACAGTTCTAGAGGGAATATCAGCCGCTGGGCAGAGGATGAAACTTCTTGTGATATTTAAGGGGAAAAATCTCAGTTCTGGCTGATTTCCGGCCATATCTACTCCAGACTGGGCTTATTGCTCTTTTCCAAATGCTTGGACGTCGAATAATATGGCACTCAAGTGGCTAGAGAAGGTTTTCATCCCATCAACGCCAACTGAAGGATATCGACTACTCTTACTAGATGGGCATAAATCTCATGCCACACACGAGTTCATGTGGAAATGTTACACCAATAAGATTGTAATATTCTACTTGATACCCCATTCAAGTCATATACTTCAGCCACTTGATTTGACGTGTTTCCCATCGGTTAAAGCCAAGTACAGAGCAAGAATCGCTGAGCTCAGCAGATTTGACGATGCTAGCGATATAAAGAAGCAAACATTCATCAAACTGTATTCTAAAGCTAGCTACAATAGTCTAGATAGTGCTCGTATTAAAAAGTGGATGGATGGCTGCAGGTATTCAGTCCTGGAATCTCGTTAAAGCGGCTCAATCCTGATTTGTTCTTAAGATGCCAAGTTCTGTGCGAATTCAACTCCCGACACCCCCAAACAGAAAGCGCCGACTATCAGAGACTGAACTTATAACCACGACATGTATCACACGCCAATTTCGTGACCTTTTTAGAAGCGCTCAGAATGGTGGGAGCTCTTCGTGTACACGGCGCTTACTGTTCCAAAAAGCTTACAAGGGAATTGATAAGATCTCGTTCCAACTTCAACTTAAGAAAGAGACAAATGATTCCAAAGATATACAGCTTGAGCAGCTGAAGCGAAAGGGCCATAGAGAAGTAATAATTGATGCAAATCAGACATTTGGGAGACTCGAACATGTTCACCTAGCGAAAGAGGCAGAATCTGCACGTGATGCTGCAGAAAGGGTCAGAATTGCTCATTTTGAAGCCAATCCTCCTGTAGCAAGTAGTGTAGGTTCCTCTCTACAGGACCATTGTTTTGAATTTTCATTAGATCCATCTGTTAGATAATTATCGTATATTTGATGATGTGGTCTCACGTTGGGAAGGGTGGCGGAATCTATGGTGGTAGACTTATAACTTCTAGTCTGTGTCGCTGCTTAGCAATTAAATAGCCCTGTTTCGTAAGGAACAATCGCCATGCAACACCCTATTCGGAACGGTTTTGTCTTTTGATCAGTAATGCACGCGTGTACAGCACTGTACCAACAAAGACTGGCAACCCCAGGAGACATGATACGTGACGCTAGAGCTCCAGAAGCCAGGTATTGTCAACCGAAAGCCCCAATCGTTCGTCGGAAAACAGATTGGGCGCTTAAGTCGGGAATGCTAAAGCTACGATATTGCTGACTAATGTTGGAAGACTTTTACTTCAACTTAACGTTATTAAGACAAGGACAACAAAGAAAAGTATCTGCTCATGCTCTAATGAATAGATGGCTGATGTCGAGGAAAAAAATTTAGATGAACTTTTGTCAGCCCTGAGATTAGGTTTTGACCCGTCACCGAAACACTTTCAATCTCTAAAGAAATGGAGAAGCTACCGGACGGCGACTTATTTCCCCGGTATCAGTAACCTCTGAACAAAAGACTCAAAACTAGACACTTTATCCTTTGGTATTCAAGACGATAATAGATGCCGGACGACATTGGCCAGATTCGAACTGACGCTCCCGAGGGAACTAGCTTTCTAGGCTAGCGCGATAACCACTCCGCCACAATGCCTAATTCCATGCTTTAATACGATTATATAATATTTATATATCAATATTTTAGCAATTTTATATCCCGGTGACTTTAACCACACTGAAATGAACGAACATCATCGAATACACTTGTAAACTTAATTTTCAGCTCTGTCAAATGTATTCGAAATGAATTTACTTTGTCGGAGGCACGACATTGGTACGCAAATGGAATGCCCTCTGGCAAGCCTCAACCCATCCGTCAAGCAATGGAATTGCACGTAGCTCTCTAGCCCCAAGCCTCTGCTCTTTTCCATTCGGTCAAGATACTCAGACATCTCACTGGAGTCATATGTGTTGTAAGCGCTAGCAACACAGTGCTTCGCTATTTACAGGTACGACATCTGAATTTTTTATTTAAGTCAATCTTGTGTATGCAGCCCTGAGGCTATGACACGAATGACATTGGTGCGGTAGATGAGGCGATGGCTCGACAAGATATGGAGGCCCTCACCCGGACATCACTTACAGGCATAAATCGAAGAGAGGCGCCTTACAGTTCTTCTAACCCTCAACCGTTTACGTCTGCCGCAGGCTCGCATTCCAGCCACCCAAGCTATCCAGTGTGCCGCCGTCATTGTCACATACATGACCAGAAGAGAAGATGTGGAAAGGATCTTTCTGGACTCGAACCAGCTTTCTCCTGACTCAAGTGGGGCATATGTCTCGATTACCTAGGCTGTGCTTGGGAGAGCGGCCCGGACAGTGTACTACACAGCCATGTGATCTAGTCATGATGATTATTAGTCTATGAATGGATGTTTCCAAAATAACAGCTAGTATTCGCGTAGCTAAAAATAAATAAAATTTTCTAGTGTTAGTACATGTTATCACCAAGATATACAGGGAGAATATCCTTATTCAATGCCAATACAATAATAATAAAAGGAAAAACTGCTGGAGTATAAGGGCTAGGGACGCCAAGATATTCTCTCTCTAAAAACTCAACATTTAAAAGTCACAGACGAAATTCCTAATCCAATGTGATCAAAAGGTAATTGTTTTATAACGCCAAGCTTGACCAGAAATTACTCCATTGAACTAAAGATCATCAAAAAAATCCTGCCGCTAAAAAATTGGGAGTTGCATTACGTTCATGGTTGTACCAAAGCATGACCCCAGCAAAGATCCCTAAATTATATGATTTTACTGATTTGACAAACGCCTGATGACAATAGAATATGGAGATTTCTTGATAGCCAAATTCTCTAACGAAACGAACGAGAATCAGAACATGGCTAGCATGAATGATTTAAAATATGTCGAATGCCTTGAGTGTCTATCTCTCCTTGCTTATATACAGAAAAGGTTATGAGTTTCGCATACAGACCCTCTGATGCACTTCTCTATGAGTGCTCCGAAACATAGTTTCCCCTCTCAGGTTGAATTTGCGTTTATGTTAAGCCCCAGGTGATCAACAGCAGGCGACATGATTTTCATATTGCTCTGGTTTATAGTAAGAAGACGACGGCACCAGCGATTACGACGAATGGTGAAGATGAACGAGCCACGCTTGCCGCGCCTGAAAATATGGGTGGCGCGGGTTTGTTTGGACTGTAGTAATTTAGTAAACAATCCCTTGTTCAAACGCTGAAACCAAAATTTTGACACTTACATTCCGGCAGATGGTTGAGCAGGTCTTTTGGGAGTGGCCGGTTTCGTCGGACTCGGCTTAACAGTTATAACAGAGACTACCACGGTTGGAACGCAGGTAGTAAAGGTGACTGTACTAAGAATGACGTCGCCATTCTTGCCGCCATCCTTGCCGCCATCCTTGCCGGCACCGCCGCCGGCACCACCGCCCTTGGGAATAGGAACTGCTGTTGGGCCTGGAATTCCGCTTGGACCTCTTAATCCAGGCTTGAAGATTGGGATAGTTGCGTTATTAAGTGGTTTGCCGACCCCGCAATTCCTAGGGTGCACAAGTCAATTAAGACAGTCGCAGATTTTCCAGAGATGGAGCTTAACTCACTTAGAATTCTGAACACAACCAGTGGGCAGTGGAGGAGAGGGATCAGCTATGACAGCTGAGGCAAATATTGCGGCCAGTGCGAAGAGAGAAGAATACATATTCGAGACTACCTTCTTTTATCAATGTCAAGATGAGGAAAATGAAAAGGCTAAAGGAATGTATCAAGAGATAGTCTCAGTAAAGTGATCAAAAAAGACAGGCTTGGGAGAAGGTAATATCTCTTGAAGAAGTGAAAGAAAAACTGAGATCCGAGAGTTTAAGAACTCGGTTTTCAACTATACATATAAGTCTATATAGACTAGGCATTTAATAAGCTTTGAAATTACTATCCTGGTAAAATAGAACAACATCGCTCGAAATAGGAAAGGGAAACATTTCAGATTCAGTTACTACTGAAATTTCACACATAATGCGCCTGGGTCATCGAATGCACTTGGTTCTTGTCTTGACTCTCCCTGTAGTCTGTGCGAATAGGGTAAAGGTCGATTACAGTCTCAAAATGGTGTTTTCGGGTTGCAAAACGAGTCAGAAGCACAGTGCAGCTTTTAATCTAGGGGGTCTTGTGTCATGGAATTGATGAAGCATGATCGAGAAGTACCAAGAGATTACTGAGTTGCTGATGTTAAGTTGCATACCTAGAAGCCATGAGCATGATACTGCACACTTTGGGTTCGACGCTTAGCATCCTCACGTGAATATAAATTCCTCTCCTGAGCCTCACGTAGAGAAAGGCTTGCAGGCATCTGCTAGAGTGGAAATAACCTGTGAATTATTGCTCTCGTAAGTGTAGGCCGAGTCGTCGAGCTGGTTTAAGAGTCAAGTGGCTAGTCGAGTATTCTTGCTAGTCATTCATGATTCAAAGTAGTGTACAGAGACATTGAACACATGGCTCATCTCTGATTACGTTCAGCTTTTCTTTCAATGGCCATCTTAAAATCAGAGATATGGAGTCATTTTGATTAACAGTGATTCAGCATGAGCTTATGTTTGATATCCCCAATAGCTTGACCGGTTTAAAATAAACTCTTTCTACCATCAAGTACTGGAACATATCTTTGGATGATGTCAATCATGTCTTTCTTAAGCTCAGATTCCACAGAGACAGGCCATGTAGACAAAACGAAGTCCGACAGGATTCTAGTTCATACTCGATGTAGGACGTCATATACCGATGTAACATTTGAGGCCAGCTTCAGACTATTCCATACGTGTCATAAGTGGAAATACGTATACCCGGGGCGCCACACTGAAATGATGGCAAAATGTGAGCGTTTCATCATATTGGCAGAGTCTCAGATATCCCAGTATTCATTTACGTGTATCCCGGTTGAGGGGCGACCTTCACAACAGGCGAGGAATGGAATCCATTTGGGAGAACAATGTTGGGAAACCTTCGATGCACATCCACAAAGATTTACGACCATGATCTGACATTCGAGGAGCTAGTAATATTAGTAACTAACAGCTACTATTAATCATGCCAGCCCCAACCATTCTTCTCCATTCGGAAAAAGTAATAGGGACGGGAAGATGGATGAAACGTGTCCCCTGTCCAGTATTTTGTGACCACATGTTAGAATACTGATGTGTCTAGTTTGTTTATCAAGCGTCGATCGACTAGAGGGCCGGATGGTGCAGTGGTACGACGTCTGATATAAGTTCACGAGTTGAATCTGGAGACTTTGAAATAATGCCTCAAACGACACTGGAGAAAATCAGCTCGAACTTAATCTGGTCCAGGTGTCACCACCTTTCATAGCGATGTCGTTCATGAAGGATAGCGTTAGCATACGCAGTCAATTGCTGGGCTCTCACGTTTCTTTTTATGTGGGCATTTACGGAAGAAGTTAAATCAGTGATGTGGCAGCAAATTTTTACATAATTGAGAATATTCCAAACATCAAACTGAGTCATTCTATAAACAAATTCGTGTCTTCCGGATTTATTCGTGTTAAAGATTTTCAGAATTGCCTTCTTTTAGATAATCTATTTCTGAAGAGATACTAGACTCTAGTGTTCTCTGATTTTAGTTTAGACTTATAGCGGAGTGGTATTGCATCCGTCTCAGGTATTGCATCCGTCTCAGGTATTGCATCCGTCTCAGGTATTGTACCTGTGGCATCCACAGCCTGACTACACTCGAACCCACTATCCCGCTATCAACATGCTGCCACTGACAAAGTCTCAGGCAGCCCAAACAGCAGTAAAGTTAAGTATAAAATGTTATCACCAGTGCTGTACTTCAATTCAAAGTCCGATGACTGCACATTTAAGTGCACACGTACTGTGCTCTCATCAGCTGACATTTCTGGTTTATAACACTGGAAGAGCCATCTCGTCAATCTCGTAGTTGTTCGAGGCTCAGATAAATATAATAATAAATTATTCAATGAAAAATTAATAATGATCGAACTCTCAATATTGAAAATACTATTCAGATGATGATATGATTAAGAGTAATGAGGGGTATAACAATTAGATGGCTCTGCTATTCTTATGTGGAATTGCACGGGCTCGGGTTCAGTGATGAGACGAGGGATAGCACGCTCACGCTGGGTTGACGGCACGATGGGTACTGAGTGCGTATCACCGTGGTCGATGAGTGTGGGTAGCTACCAGATGTATGTTGCTACCAATGATGGTGATCTATGATGGAGATACTAGGTGCGCAATTCAACGATTGATGATATCTCCCAATAGATGATGGGAAGAATAATATTCATGTAATGGATAGATGACGTTAGACATGGAAAGTAAAGAGATTCTATCAAACACTGACAACATCAATGCGCCAGCTTTTTCCGAACACCCTTTCCTATTACGCCGGGCCCTTCCTTCTTCTCCTTGCTCCCGTACAGTTCTACCGAACTAGCACAACAGATGTCAAGTGTTTCGGAAGACCTGAAGTATTCTTCAATGCTGGGTTTAGCAGCCAACGAATGGAGCTATGGGATGGTCGTTCACTCGCAAATCCCGACTGATGACCTGTACAAATACTCTGGGTAACATAAAGAGGATCTTCATCATGCTTGAAAACCACTCGTGGACTCCTCAATCGGTCTTTAGTTCTGACCTTTTCTTCAAATTTATGACATGGAATCTTCTATTTAAAATTAATCTTATCTAGCAAACGCTTCTCCAAAAATTACCTCGCTCCCCATTCGTATACAACACTGTCCATGTTACTAAAATCTCAATAAAGTCTCCTCCAAAGTTTTTAGTAATGTCACGATACTTTCGATTCGAGCTTATACATGCTATATTCTCTTAAAACCATTGACTTTGGAGGCAGGGTCGGATAGTGCAGTGGTACACTGTCCAGACCGTTCTCCCAAGTAGATTCTGAGTAGCTTAGACACATGCCCCACTTGAGACCGGAGAAAGCTGATTCGAATCCAGCAAGACCCTCATACCACGTCTCTCTGGGTAATTTCGTAATCGTGGGATGACGAAAGCATGTTCAGATAACCATGAGCTCTTCTCGCGTTCCACCTATGGTGGGTATTCACGGAAGAGGGTATATGTCGTAAGGCGTTATTCTCGTAGTGGTATCTGCAAATGAAATCTGAGTGTGAGTGTTCCCATCATTAAACTGTGTCACTGTGCGAAGTAAATACACTTTCAGTAATCATTCGCGTCGTGGCCTCATGCTGCGTACGCCAACTTGATTAAAAAAAAACTAGGGAGGCAGCGGATAAACAAACTACATCTTGGGCCGTGACTTTGTACGCGTGCATTACTCGATGTCAAAAGATAAACAACACAAGAATATTAATGATACTTTGAGGCTATGCCATTCCGACTTAAGGTGATGAAGGATATTTGATGTCTGTTAGCTTTGGTCAATTCATGTTGCATAACTGCTGCACGCTCCATAAATCTGAGAGACGCCGCGAGCGACCTTGAGGTCGCTAATTAATGTCATAGGAGGGAATAAATCCAAGTCACGATCTTACAGACTCGTGCTAAGGAGGGTGTTAGGTATTCGGGAGGTTTGAAAATATTAAAATTTATACATGAATGTATCTAAATCTCTTGTCATAACTTCCAGGCCGGATACCACATGATTTATAAAATAAAAATAATGTTGGGAATAGTAGTAGTAGTAGTAGTAGTAGTAGTAGTTTTGTTTATTCGTGCTATGTAGAGTCCAAGACTATTATAACACTAACGCTCCTCTCTGACCCAGGCCACACCTTTTACAGAGCTCCTATCCTCTTTTACCTCGAGCCTAAGATCATTGATACGTTGACCCATGACGGGTAGCCATTTAGCTCAGTAATTACCCGTAGAATTCAACCACCTTTTCTGCGGAACCTTCTGCTCAAAAAAAATTGAAAAAGAGCAGCCATGGGAACCGGTGCGCGAGAAAAAGTCTCAAAAAACCTGCAACTCCAGCCAGGCGAGGCCTAGACACCAGAGCAACACGAGGTGCGTATTCCCATCTGTATCTCCCTAATATCCCATAATCCAGATATCCTCCTTATACCGACACCACCAGCGCTCAGGTAGCGGTGCTCTTTCCTCGGGAGACAGTATAATGCCAGAATATTTGTAAACAGTGAGAATTCATCTTGGTAAAAAGGGACAACTTAGTCTGATCCATCACCACCATAACGGGAGCTGGGTACGCCCCGGAAACTCGTTTGGATGACTTTTCCTCCGTGACCAAGTAATGCATGTTTCTATTGGCTCTGAAGATAAACTCCAGGTTCGTAGGGGACACCACGTACAGGTGGAAACGCCGTCTTCGTCCCCCAACGTTGGGAATAAATTGGTTTAGAGAGTGATAAAAAGTCGTATACTGGTAGCCAATGAATCGTATTCGCGTGACCATCGAGAGTTTGGGTAGAATTACGTAATTCGATGTGCCGATGATGATTTATCTAGACTTCCACAGAGTACCCTCGCCTGCCTTCTTGAGGTTTAGACTACCTCAGTAGGTAGTCACCTTAGTGAATTAGGATTAATTGAGGTAGCAAGTCTTGGTTGAAGGTAAGAATCGGGAATTCCTGTTCGGATCCGGTAATGTTTCAACAGCGATAAGAGGGCACCTGATGGTTTATTGCTGATGTTGCTGTCCATTTCGACGTGGCGAGATGTTGGCTTTGGTAGGGTTATGACAGAGACAGGATTTATTTTTGAGTTGATGGTATTCAATTTACTGTTCATCGAATGCATATTTTAAATTAAGTCAAACACGTTAACGTGAAAAGCTTTTGGAAACATCGAGACGCATTGGTTGTGCGAGAATTAGTAATCAATGTGGAGCTTTGACCTACGAATTTTTCGGGAAAATTAATATAGGTATATATTTGTATAAATACAGCTATTATCACAGAACCCTCGGTCGTCTAGTTGGTTTATGGCGTCCGGCTGTAATTTAATTGATACCGGAATGTCGCGCGTTCGACTCGCGCCTGAGGGATTAAGTTGGCAGATTAATCAGAACACATAATTTTTTGCCAAATATCCTTTCACTTTTTCATACCAAGTCCGGAAAAAATATGACGTTTTACTTTTCGAGATTTTATGGAGGATAAGCTTCCAACAAGAACGGTCGCCGATACCGGTATAAACTAGCAATTGATGTGATTTATGACAACGATGGCAGCGTGAAAATCTATCAAGCAGAAGTATATCTTTTATTGTCGGACCAGATTTCATACAGATTTTTCATAACAAATTTCTCTATTCTGATAAACACCTGTTTCAGCACTTTGGTCAGTATATTCACTAATAGTTATGGTAATACATTGCTTTATACTGTTCCTTGCACCACACCAGAACATCCAGTTTCACAAACTGCAAGCGAACATGATAAAAATACAGTTTAAGTCCTCTGCAGCAGTGATGCAAATGGAGTGTATTGGCATCTGCTCCAAGTCTGTTCCTGTAGCTAGCAAGATTTACGTAGACCTCATCGCTGGTGAATAAATTTACCCCTACATCGCTGTATTGGTAACAATGAAGGAATGGTAACTACTCCAACTCCAACTCTCTATCGATCCTTTTCATGGTATGTCAACCCACATCGAGTGATACACAGCTGTATCAAGCCACATCGATAGGATACTTCAGAAGAAATACTATACGACAGCAACAAGGTAACGATCGAGCGACATCAATTCACGCACACATACACTCCGACAAATGAAGGGATATTTATAAAAATCTACGACCCAACTTTACGTTTCCATCATCTCACAATTTTGTTAGTTTAACATGTATTTTTCAGCGGGGCAGATATCATCCACATCTAGGGACGATGTGGCGCCACCGGTGCAACGATAGACGAAGGATAAATGCGACGCATGAGCACTGGACACAATATGGTAACCACAATGAGCGTCTTGGGTCGGATGTTCCAGTGGTACACCGTCCAGGCCGATCTCCCAAGCTGAGTCTGGGTAACTTGGACACATGCTCCTCATAAGACAGGGGCAAGCTGCTTCGAATCCAGCAAGATCCTCACACCACTTCTCCCGCGGTGATATTGTATTCGAGGGATGACGAAAGCGTGTTCTGATAACCATGAGGTGTTTCTCGCTTTTCCCTGTGGTGGGTATTCACGGAGGCGGGAACATGCCGTCAGGCGTTATTATTATTTTTTGATTTGATTTCAATTAACCCGTTCAGGTACACAATGGGCTCATGCAGGTGTCTAACTTTAATATATATATATATATATACAGGAGGAAACCTCGCGGTAAAAACCCCCTAATCTGCAGTCTTGTGTCTATCGTGTATTCAGTTTACCTTCAAGAAGTGACTTATACTGTACAGCCAGTGTGTGATCCGTCTCACCCCTTCCCTGCTTTGCACATCATTTCCCGCATTGTCGCCTCGACTTGACTGACAAGTCGAAACTGTTCTAGGTATCCTTCGTCTAGTATCCACTTCGTGATTCTTGCCACATCTTCCGGGCTCTGAATCATGTCCTGATATGACCTATCTTTTGCTTTTCGCAGGAAATCCCCTCGTCCCCTCGCCCACTTCGGACACGTCATAACCATATGCCTGACGTTCTGTGACGGATACCCACACTGGCATTTTGGGCTGTCAACTCCAGTTACTTTTCTTCTGTACAGATAAGAATTGAGCCCAATATGCTCGCTTCTTATCTATATGGCGATACTACTTTGGGCCCTGCTAAGTTTCTGGTGGATTTGAACTGGTGCTTCCCTGTAGTTCATTTTAAATCTGCCTGTTTTTTTATCCATGGTGATATTCGCTGCTTTCCAAGTCTCAGGGTTCGCTGGAGTCGAGTGTCCAGAGTTCTTCTGATGTGTCCAAGAATGTTTCCATTCCTGGAATGCTGCAATATTTACAGCCGTCTTTTGTCGCCCAGTTTGCTCTTCCCTTCCGCAGGTTCGAATCCATTCGACCACATCATCGCTTCTGTTCATGTCGTGAATCTCCTCTCTCCCTCGGACGGGCAGCTTGATTCGATTACACGCCGAAGTAATTGTCCTTCGAACAGGTAGCTTGTCTGATAGTCCGGCGTGTTGGACCCTCCTTTGCTTCAGGTAGAACTCTATTGGGAGCACCGATGTCTCGTGCTCAAGTACTCTGCTGCTTGTTTAATTATATGCCCCTGTGACTAGCTTTAAGCATTTCCTTTGAATACTTCGAAGGGGTTTAACTATCCTTTCGGGGATTTTACCCCCTGGCCCGGCCTCGGCCCAAATCTGGGACCCATACGTGAGGGTCGGTCTCACTAACGTGCTGTACAACAGCTTTGAATTCTTAAATGTCGCTCCCCAGGTAGACTGTGCCAATCTGCTAATTGACTGTACCTGGGTGTGCGACTTTTGCTCAACTTTCTTTATGTGGGCGCCCCAGTTTAACTTGGGGTCGAAATAAATCCCGAGGACTCGGAGAGAAGACTGTGGAGAGGTTAGATGTCCCTGTATACTTACTGTTGCTTCGAGGTTGTGGCGCTTTTTTGCACGAGTAAAGTGCATCAACTGGTATTTCTCCGGTGCAAATCTAACTCCATGCTTCCTTGCCCAGTCTTCGCAGACTTCGTGCTTCTCCTCCAGCTTCCTGCAATTCTCCTCAGTAGAACTTGACCATGTTATTATATTCGTGTCGTCTACGAACCCTACGGCTGCGGTAGACGACGTTTGTAACAGTGGTAAGAGTGTGCTGGCGAAAAAACAGAAAAAGAATTGGAGACAGAGACGATCCTTGAGGTATTCCTGTGCTGGTGGATATCAGCTTCCCTTTGAATGATCCCAAAACTATTGATATCGTCCTCTCTTCTAGAAATGACTCCACAAAATTACAAATCCACTTTGGGATCCCTTTCTCTCGGAGGTTGTGAAAAAGTCTCTTGTGAGAGACGTTGTCGAAAGCTCCTGAGATATCGAGACTCAGAAGTGACGCCACCTTCTTCTTGTCCTTACCCCAAATGGTGTGGATCTGTTCAGTAAGAAGCTCAATTGCCGAGGTTGTACATCTTTTACTTCGAGCTCCCATCTGTTCTTCAGGAAGAAGATTGAAATCTTCTGCTGCTTTTGAGATTCGATTTGCCACTAATTTCTCCAGAAGTTTACCTATTGTGTTCAGTAAAGCTATTGGTCGGTACGACTTTGGAGTATCATATCTCGGCTTCTGTGGCTTTCTGAGGACTATTGTAGTTGATTCCTTAAATAATTTTGGATGATAGCCCAGAGTGAGACAAGCGTTGAATAGCTCAGCTAGAACTTTACTTAGCGATGATTCGCAGCACTTGAGGAATCGATTCGGTATCCCGTCTGGACCTGGAGCCTTATTGCTTGGTAGCTTTTGGTGATTTTCTTTAATTTCAGTCTGGGTTATAGTCTTAGAGATATTTGGCTGGTCATCGGGGTATGTAGTCCCATCTATATCTCTGGTTTCTGCTGCCACTGGTTGAGGAAAGAAGTGATGTGCCATGATATTTGTTTTGTCTAGAGCTTCAGTGTACATGGTTCCGTCTGCTCCCTTGATATCTGGGATTTGGGTAATCTATGTCTTTCCTCGGGATCTTTTCTTGCCCAATTAGCGAGCTTCCAGATTTTTGTCGGATCTTGTGCAGCTTCTGAAACGGTTGCTCTCCATCCCACATTCTTGGCCCTTTGAATTTGAGCCTTTTTTATGCTAGTAGATTTTAGGTAGTCTAACCAGCTTTCTTCAGTACCCAGATTTTTCCACTTTCTTCTAGCTTTTCTCGTGTCTTTCACGACTTTGGAACATTCACTGGTCCAGTACGGTTTAGCAAAGCTGGATGGCCTGGCTATGGGAACTATTTCTTTGATTGTTTCCTGGATAGCTTCGGTGATTGATATAACTCTCTGATCGATCGTCTCTCGAGAATCTAGACAGAGCTTCTCTAGCTCCAGCGCCCGAAGTTTGGCGGCCAATCTTTTATTGACTGCTTCCCAGTCCGCTTTCTTCCACTGAGGACGAGGGGCTTGTTCTTCTTGAGTTCCAGGTTGGATTAGCATCTCGGTACAAATTGGAATGTGGTCTGAGGATGCCTCCAATTCATCGGCTGGTTGGCATTTTGTGATTGTATCTTCCAGATTTTTGGACACAAATGTAAGGTCTAGCGTGCTTTGGCTTCCCTTTTACTCCAGGTTATTGTGCCCTCCGGAAGGACTAGTTTCATATTTTTACTTCCCAGAACATCAATTAAGTCTTCTGAAAGTTTATGGTGACTGAGTACTGTTTGACCACCCCATCTCGGATAATGTAGGTTGAAATCACCTAACAGAATATGCTGACCTTCTTTAGAGAGGATTTCTTCAAGAAACTTTAGAGTTCCTAAGTCGTTGCTACTATGAGAGAGAGGGGGTGGGTTGTAAACGTTATTTATAAATATTTTGCCTCTATCGGTTTGGAGACTGATTGAGGTCACGTCTCCACAAGCTTCCTCTGGAGTTTTTTCCCTTCTCCATTTATCGACTGCCAGATCTTTGCTCACATAAATGCAGGTTCTGCTTTTCTGGCCATCTTGAAAGACCAGATGGTAGGCAGGGTGCTTAATTGTGGTTTATTCTGTCGGGTGACACCATGGCTCTTGTTACGCAACCACGTGATGCTTTAGGGGATCTAGCATTTGGAGAAAATGTTGTTAGACTCTATCTTTACTCCTGTTGACGTTGTATTGCGTTATATTAAGAATTTGGGTGCCCTTCATGATGTCATCTCGCACTCCCGTGCCTGGTCTACTTCTTCAGTATTCTCCCGTGTTACAGGCCGGAAGGTCTCGAATGTTGGAAGCGCCGGCATACTCGTTATGCTTGACGTCTTAGCCGCTGCTGTCGTCATATTGGGTATTCTATTAGAGGATCCTTTCGGTCTGCCAGGACCTCAACGGACGACGAATTCATCTACTGGGTTAGTAATTTCCAATATTGTTGGACTAGCTCTTCTTTTCCTTGATCCTACTATCTGCCAATCAGAGCTCTGATATCCTATCTGGGGGTCTTGAGCTGCAAATCTTCCAGGATCTTGTGTTCGGTTGTTAACTGCTCGGGCTTTTGCCGCCAGTCTAATCGGACAAGTCTGGTTCCATGCTGGGTGTTTTTTGCTACAATTGGTGCATCTAGTCTCTTGTTTGCCTGGACATGACCTGGTATTGTGTCCTCCGGCACACTATCCACATTTTGGCTCCGCAGAGCAGTTTTTGGCAATGTTGCCGTACTTCTGGCAGTTGTAGCACTGCATGATCCGGAAGCCCGACCTAAAAATCTCTGCTGCTTTTACTTCATATCCCCACATCAGACCCTCCCGATCACCTTATCTGCACAATCTGCATCGTTGAACCAGACAATCAATGACCCTGCGGATTTGCCTTGTCGGTTGTTCCTTCTTAGCCAGGCGGCTTTTTGTATTCCAATGCCTTGGATATACCTTCCATTTGCTTTCTCCAACTCTCTGATCTGTTCGGGATTCTCTGGGTTGAAAGACAAGGGTATATCGTATACGAGAACTTGGTATGTCGGACTAGCTATATGTGCAGTGGCCGACAGTTTCGAGGTACACTCTCGCTGTTTGTCCATGATTTGTTTCGTTTCCGGACCTACAAAGTAAACCTTCACCTGGCCATTAGGTAATTGTTTGGCTCCTACGACTCCATTGATGCCTATCTTCTTCACTAACTCTTCGCTCGAGAACTTGGCTATCTCAAGTTTCTCTTTTTCATCTTGTATTCTTATGACACTACCCGCTACTTCTGGTTTCCTTGCTACTTTCGCCCATGTCTGGCCATGACCTTGGGACAGGCCTTTATTTTGCGCCATACTTGCCTTGATGAATCTGATCTCCTGCAATATTTTAGTCATTGTAGGATTTTCTGTTGTGCCTAGGAGCATAGTGGACACGGCAAGGCTGCATAAGCAGAAGATGAGGTGACACCACCGAGGCTAGGATGAAGTGTTGGGACTAGTTAGGCGAGGTGTGGGTCCCACGAGACTTGATGTTTGCATTGTTTGCTCTGTTGGCGCACGGATGATTTTAGAAGTATAAGTAGGCTTAGATTCGCCACTTCTGTAAGACATCATTCTCATCATCTTTAATTCAATCTTACATTCCTGCCACTCGCGCAATTGCCTGTTCTACTCAAGCATCCGAATCCTTTTAGTAACTCTGCGCAAGTGTACGTACCCCATCATATACCTATTAAAACACTTTCATCTGCATGACTAAACTTTGAACTCTGGGGGGGGGGAAACTTTCAATAAGAGGAGGCTCTCGATAGTATCTACAGCCTCCTTTAGTAGTTTCTTGTATGCTCTTGGAACTAGGATATTATCCTTCAGTGCTTGTTTGAACTTTTTGAGGTCCGCATCTATGTTCGGCGGTGCCTTTCGGGCACCACCACCACTGTCAGACGCGTTTCCGGTATATTTACTGCTGGCATTCTTGAATGGATCCATTGCAATTGCAATGGGCGCGTTGGATTTACTCATATCGATGTATTATTATTATTATTATTATTATTATTATTATTATTATTATTATTATTATTATTATCATTATTATCATTATTATTGTGTCGGGCATGGCCCTACACCCAGGGGGGCCGCCGTCAGGCGTTATTGTCGTAGTGGTATCTACAAACGAAATTTGAGTATGAGTTTTCCAAACGTCAAAGTTATACTGCGAACCATATATATCTTCCGTGATCATCTGCGTCATAACCTCAGACTGTATACGCGAGTTGGATATAAAAAAAAAATAGGACTTGCATAAATATTCCTACACTATTCACAATTTGACGTTCAAATCACTTATAACATAGTGGTAGTTGAGGTTGTAAATGATTTTCTGAGGCGAGAGATGAATCTGGGAATCGAGGTGGAATTGTATCAAACTGGTCATCTTTACCAATTGGTGGCTGCGTTCAACGACGCCAACACTAAGCCATTCTTTCTCGGTAGGGAAAAACGAGTAAAACAACCATTCTATCGCTAAACTCGCAAGTCGCTAAGCCCAGCACTGAAGAATATTTCAGAATTTCCGCAACACTTGACGTTTAATAGATACTTTCAATATTTGGAATTCGATAATGATTAATATTTCTCTGAAAATTCAAAATTACACTCATCGTAACCTAGAATAACCACGATACTGATGAGTTGGCCATTTAAAATGGTATAGAGTGACATTAGATTCAGCATCTGATGAGAATATCGTACGTGTACTGTGTCTCTGCGCTAAAGATTGTTAGTGGCTGATTGTTGATTGTGTATGTAAAGCCAAGTGATTACAACGTGTCGACACAAAACTAACATCAGCCACTAACAATCTTTAGGGCTGAGACACTGCACACTTTGTACTCGCAATCACAAATTATTTATGATTAAGCAATAAAATGCTAGTTTTCATATCACACATATACTAGTTTTCTCAACTTTTGTCCACAGGTTGCTAGACAGGGGATACGTTACACTCATCTCCCCGTTTCAATCGCTTTTCCCGAATTAAGAAGCACGTCTGAAACTGACTTCCAAAGCAGCCGACGAGAGATGCCTTTTGGATCATAACTTGTAGTTACCAAAGCGCCAAATTGAATGGGCCAGAATGGTATACTAGTATGTACTAGTAAATCAAATAATAGTTATGTTGTTCTAGAATGTCGCCTCAAATTTACCATCAATCTCCACAATCTTATCCACTGATTTCCTGTAACCCGACTCTTGCTCAAGTAATGCTACATAGGCTGATAGTTTGGGGAACTTTTCTTCCGTCAAGCCTGTCAAAGATGATTTTGTTTTCGCAGCAATAAGTGGGAAGCTCATAAGGATGTCGGCACCTGTTAGGTTTTGTCCACAAAGATACTTTCCGCCCGAAGGGGAAGTACTTAACTGTTGCTCAAGAAATTTAAAATGGGTTTTAAAATTTGGCCCAAGATAACTCGATGTGATTTTCTTTGCGATGGCGTTGGTGATGGGCTTAATGAAGAAAGGAACGGGCGAATTTCGAATCTCTGTTTCTTGTGTCAGCTATCACACGTTGCGTTTCAAAGTGTCCCGACTCACGTAGACAAACGACACCGATAAGCATGAGAGTCATAAGACTGCCTTCGGCATAATGCAGGAAATACTTATACCTCATCCATTCCTCACTCTCACCTCCAATCTTTCCTTCAACATCCGTATATCGTTTAGGGGCTAAGGTGGTTCCATCTGAAAAATGGTCCAATAGATATTCGACAATGAATCCACTTTCGGCTATAGTTAAAGGCTGGCCTGAATCTGATGGCGTAATGGTTATCACTGGGGATTTGCCTAGGGGATGAATTTCTTTAAGCTGTGGGCCTGCCAACCCAGTTTCAGGGTCTCTGTGAAATATTTCAAGCTCGTAAGGTAGTTTGAGTTCCTCGAGGAGCCATAGGATACGCTGTGAGCGCGACTGCTCTAGCCTGAGATGGCAATCCTAAGTTTTGCTTGCCAATAGCAGGTATGAGTCTTACCAGTAGAGCTTGATTTTGACTGGTGCTCCTGAAGTCATCTTAGCCTTGAATGTAGATTTTACTCTCAAAGGCTTAATAGATCTTACACAGGTGATGGTGGCCAGCAGCACGTATGTTACGGCATTTAAGTCCGATTGTAGTTGTCCGGATCGGAATAACTATATACAAGCCTTGGTCATGAACATGTTATCCCTCCGGTCATTTTAGCGCTATTTGCTGATTAGCTCAACCAACATAGCATCCAAAGGCACCAAAATGACACAGAGGAGCCACACCTGTTTTAAAATATATCTTTGTGTATGCAGCCTTAAACCTGTATCACGAATAACACTGGTACAGTACGTGGAGCGATGATTTAACTTAATATGAGGGGCTCGCGCGCCCGAAGATCATTTGAAGACATAAGTCGAAGTCAGGCGCCTTACAGCCCCTTGTAATTTCAACTTTCTATGTCTGCCGCAGGATCACATTATAGCCATTCACGGCTATTCAGCGTGTCTTTGTCATCGTCACACATATGACCAGGCGTGGAAATGCGCTGTGAGCGACTTGCTGGATTCGAACCAGCTTTCTCCTGTCTCAGGTGGGCGTGTGCCTCGGCTACGCAAACTTACTTGGGAGAACTGGCCGGACAGTGTACCACTGCACCATCCGACCCTAATATCCGGTCCTCTACCAGTGTTAATATTTTGACGAAGCTGGTTTCTGATTTGTCATCTCTCGTTTCTTTTATCAAGCTTGTGACGACTACCTTACCTTCAATCTCTGATTATATTCTTACAATGTAAAAAATCAAGATTTCTATGGCTTGGGATCACCTATAACCTATTTAGTTATTTAGCGTGGCACTTGGAATCGTTTTAGAGCCTGTTAGACTCGATGAGATCACAGTTGTAATACAATGGCACATTAAGCAGGCTACAGACGGTTACCGTAAGAATTGATAAATACTCATATGCCAAAAACCAAAGCGCAAAATATACACATGTTAATCCTAACCAAGCACAATTGGTGTTTGTGATTCAATTAGGACTAGCATATAATCAACTATGACAGTCTTAATGCAGAATGTCAAACAAAGCAACCTCGGCTCTACAAGTTTGCATTCTGTGCAGATCTTATGCAATTAGCAGAGTTGATTTCAACAACTTTGTTACCGCTAGAGGGTACTGCGCTACTCATCTTTCATGTTGCTTGGCTTGGCCATACAAATCGAGCTAATTAACCCAGGTAGCCCATCACTATTCTGGCAATTAGAGACCTTGCCCGAGTTATCTGCAGCTCCGTACCAGTGGACTTGATACAGTAGCGTCTAAAAGTGCGCAATGAAACCACCACGTTGACTAAATTTTACTACAACTCTGCAACAACTTCTTCAAATTTAAAAGTTCTAAGTTCAAATAAAATCTAAGCCATTTCTTGAATAAGCCCAACTTTGTTTTTGTAAAAATAAGGATTAATTATAAGGTTCACGCTGGTCTTGGCACTTAATGTCTATTACGCACTTTTTGACGTATCATTTCACCACGTGGTAGAACCTGCGTTAACAGACAACTATGCTGGAAACTTTAATTTTTTGATCTATATAAGTATTCGACATGCTTTTGTATCATTCCTAAAAAATTTTGATTTCGATATTCTCTGTTTTTTTTACAATGAGAAAACTTTCACAGCACCAGATATCATCCATCACTACATTACTCGATGAAGGTAAAAAAGAACTAGGAAAAGCAAAAATTATGGGCTGTCATAGGTCTACGGTAGCCAGGTATCGGAAAAAGACATCTCATGATACATCAAAAAACCTGTGCAGGGACGGCCGCGGAAGTTAACGTGTCGAGACAAGCGAGCCAGGGCTCGCTTGGTGGCTAATGGCGGGACCAAAACTGCGGTAGAAGAGATGAAGATTATCAATCTTGAACGAGAAGACAAAGTTTCTCCTGGTAGCGTAAGGCTGGCTCTGAGGGAACAGGGTCTCCGGGCTATTAAGAGGGTGAAGAAACCGATGCTGTCAAAGGCGCATAAGAGAGCTCGGTTGCATTGGGCTTTAGAACATGAAAGTTGGACTATTGAAGATTGGAAAAGAGTTATTTGGTCAGATGAAACGAAGATAAATAGACTCAATAGCGACGGAATCAAATATGCCTGGTCCAGGAATCCAAGTAGCTATTCGGCAGAAGTGGTCGAAGAGACACTGAAGTTCGGGGGCAGTTGCGTAATGATATGGGGTTGTATGTCTTGGTTTGGCGTCGGTGGAATGAGTAGTGTGATTGGAAGGATGAACTCGGAACAGCTAATAGGCATTCTGAATACTTGTTTGGTCCCAACAGTCGACGAAATAGCAAGCAAGCTCTTTTCCAATGCCAGAAACTACGTTATTTTTCAACAAGACAACGATCCTAAGCATACTTCTAGGGCCACAAAGAATTGGCTAGCTACCACAGGTATAAATACCATGAGATGGCCCTCTCAATCGCCCGACCTGAACCCAATTGAGCACCTATGGTGTCTGGTAAAACGCCGACTTGGAGAGTACCCGGAAACGCCGAAAAGTATGCACAAATTGATGAAAAGAGTAGACGACATCTGGCAAATTATACCCGAAGATTCATGTCGTACATTAATTGAGAGTATGCCGTCAAGGGTTCTGGCCGTAAAGAAGGCAAAGGGGGGTCATACCAAGTATTAGAACAACGCGTCTAAAAATGTTACGGTTTAACCGATACGCTTAGCTTAGGTGGTTACCTAAGCAATCACATGAGTTGTGCTTAGTCAGCAGTGAAGATTTGTAAATAATTAGACGTTGCATTAGCTCTTTCCTTTCCTCAGATTAGTTTAATTCAATAAACATCACAAGACCATCTCGGTTACCGTTACATTATTAAACTAATCTCTCCAAATTGGATTGCCCGATAATAAGCAAATCACAATCATTTGTGGCTTAGGGTTCATAATCTTGTACAGTGGATGCCAACATTCAGACTACCTTGTCCCGATACAAGTGAAGAAAGCAGCACATCGATTTCAAGCAGTCGACAAAGCGAAAGATCGTACGAAACCGCAGAAGAACCAGAAATTGTAATGTCTGGAAAAGATATAGAGATGTCACATACAGGAGATGGTAGTGTCTCCATTGATCAACCGGATCTAAATGCTATTCTTACCGAAGTAATGGAATCTAACAGAATTTTAAGGAAATCGATCCAAGATATGGAAAAACGTGAAACCGAAAACAGAATTGAAATGGATCGACTTCGCAGAGAGATTGGGCAGATAATAGGAGTTATGCATGGTCCAAAACAGGAAAACCAGCTACCAATTTCATCAACGAACGACAGGTATATGGCTGCAACATCTAATCCAGCCCCGTTACAGAATATTGATACAGGAACAACTATTAATGCCAAGCCCCTAAGATGGCCAGAACCATATGACCATAAAGACCAGACACAATGGGCCGCTACTTACAGTCTACTTCGGTATATCCACCGGCGAGATGTAGTCGAAAGAAGACTCCTCAGCCCGGCAGATTTCTTCACTACGCTTTACAGTCAGGCTGTAACAGGAAATGCTAGAGTCATGGTTACGGGTCAATTTCAGGATCGAATGGCAAACGGACAAATTGATGATGCCCTTGGGTTCTTACAAGCTATGGATGACACCTTCAGGGATCGGAATGCTGAGCAGACTGCAGCATCCTTGTTTTATGCATGCAAACAATTCAAAGACGAGAGCTTAGCATCATTTTTGCCACGTTTTCAGTTATTGCTCGCGCGCAGTCCAAGTTCGTCTGGAGAAGACCAAAACAAAATCTATCAGCTTCGAAATGCGCTCAACAAGACAACCCTTGACTATTTGGTTGGACGCTTAAAGCCTAACTCATATCTTGAGTTTATCGAGTATCTATCGACGGTTGGCGCCGAAATTGAAGAAGTTGGTCGGTTCAAGACGAAGGCATATTCTATTGGTGAGATTGGGAACTTAGATGATGGAACACGTGGTATTGCCGGAGGCAAAATACTAAATAATACAGGTTCTGCAGCGTTCGCAAACCGGCCGTCACAAAACCTCGTAAGTCACCCAAAAGATGCAGATGGCGATGTTAGAATGACTGGGGTCTTTAAGATCCGTGCGAGGTGGGTTTCGATAAAGGAAATTGAACGAAGGAAGATAGAGGGTCTTTGTATTCGCTGTGGAAATAAGGGTCACCACATCTCCTCGTGTCGGTTTTTGCCAGCCGAACGCCCAGAGACTTCAGTAAAATCAACTTCTGCGCAAGAGCCACAATTTGAAATGGGAAGTTGTGTGGTACAAGACGAGCCGTTAAAAGATTAGCCTCTGAAGAAAGTCGCTCTCAGAGGCCGGAAAATGGAGCTTGCAAAACGAATGTAAAGGTACAAACCATTGAAGACGTAGAAGCAGCGGGAAAAATGGATGGAAATTCCTTCATCATAGAAACCTTAGTAAATAAAACATATCCCGTGTCTACTCTGATTGATAATGGTTGTGAATGCCTTGCTGCAGTTAGCGACTCTATGGTGCGCAAAGCTGGCCTTCCCAAGATAAAAATAGCCCCTCGTAGACTCACCGGGGCAACTAAAGGTGAAGAGAAAGGAAATGAATACATAACTGAGATGACAAAAATGGAATTTGACATAAATGGATACCAAAAAACACTATACGCATACATTATTCCTCGTCTCTCTCATGATATGATACTTGGTAAGCCATGGATGGAGAGGGAGGACGTGGTATATCATGCAAAGAAACATTGTATAGATATTCGTGAGGCTGTTGTTAACGGTCAACCCTTACGAGTCTGGGAAAAAGGAATAGAAATGAAATATCAAGAAGTCAGTGGTGTCCATACAGTGCGACCTAGTCTAAATATTTCAGGCCTATCTGCTGGGGTCTTCCTCGCAACGGTGAGAAGAGCTCGACAATCATCAGTTGGGAAGCCAACACAATTATTTGCTGTCTCACTGGCGGATATTCAAAAAGCACTCGCTCCATCAAAGAAATCAGCTACTAGCTTTGGATAGGCTTCCTCCTCAGTATGAGGAATTCTCAAATTTATTCAAAAAAGAACTAACTGACGAGTTACCACCCCATCGGTTAAACTGTGATCACGAAATAAAGTTAGAACCTAACAAAGAAATACCTTGGGGTCCCCTTTATGGTATGTCAAGAGACGAACTGTTAGTTCTGAGGAAAACTCTAACCGAACTTTTGGATAAGAATTACATTCGTGCAAGTAGTTCGCCTGCAGGAGCACCAGTGTTGTTCGTTCGGAAACCTGGAGGAGGACTGCGATTCTGCGTAGACTATCGGGCGCTGAACTCTATTTCCAAAGCAGACCGCTACCCGCTACCGTTGATCAAAGAGACTCTCTCAAAACTGAGTAAAGCTAAGTGGTTCACTAAATTAGATGTCCGTTCAGCCTTCCATAAATTACGAATTAAATAGGGTGATGAGTGGAAAACTGCTTTTCGCACCCGATTCGGACTTTTTGAATGGCTTGTCATGCCGTTTGGTCTCAATGGGGCTCCTGCCTCTTTCCAAAGATATATCAATGAAACTCTACGAGAATATCTGGATGACTTCTGCTCGGCTTATGTTGATGATATATTAGTCTACACAAATGGAGACTTGATAGAACATGAAAGCCATGTCCGACTAGTCTTAGACAAATTACTTAAGGCTGGACTTGGTCTAGATATCGACAAATGTGAATTCAGTGTCAAGAGAACGAAGTATCTCGGATTTATTATATCCAGTGAGGAAGCGGTTCCTTCTGTTCGAATGGACCCCGAAAAAATAAGAGCAATATCAGAGTGGGAGGCACCGACTACAATAAAAGGATTAAGGAGCTTCCTCGGTTTTGCAAATTTTTACCGTGGATTTATTAATGGGTATTCAAAGATTTGCGCACCTCTGACGTCATTAACAGGAAAAGGTACTCCATGGAAGTGGGACTTGGAGCAGGGACAAGCGTTCGAAACTCTGAAGTCAAAGTTTGTAGCAGAGCCAGCTCTCGCACAATGGGATCCTGATCGAGAAACCATGCTCGAGGCAGACTGTTCAGGGTACGCCCTTGGTGGTTGCCTACTACAAAAGCAAGAAGAGTCACTATGGAAACCAGTAGCATACTACTCTCGCAAATTAACTGGAGCCGAGATGAATTACCAAATTCATGATAAAGAATTGTTGGCAATTGTGGCTTGTATAAGAGAATGGGACGCAGAGTTGAGGGGCCTAGCAAAACCTTTTACCATCATAAGTGATCATATGAATTTAAAATACTTCTTGACAACAAGAAATCTTACAGAAAGACAGATTCGTTGGGCAGAGTTATTATCGAGATTCCGATATTACTTACAATATAGAAAAGGTGCAGAAAATGAACGAGCAGACGCTCTTTCACGAAGAGACCAAGATAAGCCTAAGGAAGGAGATCCCCGTCTTTTAAGTCGAGAAAGACAAGTATTAAACCCTATTGTCGTAAAAAGGATTAAAGTTAGAGGATTTGAGATTGCAGAAGGAAATGACATGTTTGTGAATCAAGATCTGCAAATGTTATGGAATCGAGCGATCCAGGAAGACTCTAATTATGGTCGTATAATTGAGGCTGTGCACAATGGCGATCGCGTCTGGCCAAAAGATCTTAAAGTACGAGTAGAAGGATCGGAAGAACCAAAACCGTTGAAGGCCACCATTGCAGCGTGTAAATTTGATGGCGAAACAGGTACTCTCCGCTATCAAGAACGAATCTGGGTCCCGATGTATGAACCGTTAACTACTGCGCTGATACAGAACACTCATGATGCGGTGGTTTCTGGACATCCTGGAAGAGACGCAACATTAGCGCAAGTGTCACGAAATTATTTCTGGCCCGGTATCAGTAAAGCTGTAAAACGTTTCTGCAAAAATTGCCATGTATGCGGTCGATCATCTATTTGGCGACATGAAAAACAAGGCCTCTTAAAACCCCTACCAGTACCTGATAGATTCCACCAAGAATTGTCCATTGATTTTATGGTGGACCTTCCGGAATCCAATGGCATGACAAATATTATGGTAATAACTGATAGGTTATTAAAATCAGTTACCTTAGAAGCTATGGCAAGAATGGACGCCGAGAAATGCGCAGAACGATTCATAGATTGTCATTGGAGATTTCACGGATTTCCAAAATATATCACGAGCGATAGAGGATCTAATTGGACGAGTAAATTTTGGAAACGCCTATGTGAGTTGGTAGGAATAGAACAAAGATTGAGTACGGCCTATCACCCACAAACTGATGGAGCAACTGAAAGGGCAAATCAAGAGGTCCAAACATATTTGAGGGCTTATGTTAGTTACTCCCAATATGATTGGGCAGAATGCCTACCCGCAGCTCAGTTAGCAATTAATAATAGAGATGTAATGTCTCTAGGTGGTATAAGCCCGTTTTTTGCAACACATGGATACCACGTTAATCCAATCCAGAATAATTTACCAGATTCAAGTATACCTGCATCGAATGGGAAGAGGAGAGCCGAATCTTTTGTGGAGAGATTGGCCAATACAACCGCATATATGCAAGCGGCTATGGCAGCTTTACAAGAAAGGAGTAAAGACCAAGCTAATAAACACAGGCAGCCAGCGCCTCGTTATGTTATTGGTGATAAAGTGTGGCTACTTTTGAGAAACATTAAGTTTGATAGTCAACCTTCAAAAAAACTTGCATGGCAACACGCTAAGTATGAAGTGACAAATGTTATATCTCCAGAAGTTGTTGAACTGAATGTGCCTGGAAAAATACATAATCGATTCCATGTGGATCTACTATTGCCGGCTCATGAAAATCCTTTACCGTCTCAAAAATTGAAGATAAAGATCCCGGCCCAATTTCAAACCTTGACGGCGAAGATGAATATTTTATAGATGAAATACTGAGATGTAGGACGTGGAAAGGAGAACGTCAAGCACTAGTGAAATGGAGAGGACAATTACAACCAGAATGGACTTCTTTAGTTAATCTGCAGGACGCAGCTGCATTAGACCATTGGGAAAATAAATGGGGACCAGCCGAATCAAACAATGGTCCACAACCAAGAAAGAGGAAGTATAAAAAGGAAGGGGGTAATGTTACGGTTTAACCGATACGCTTAGCTTAGGTGGTTACCTAAGCAATCACATGAGTTGTGCTTAGTCAGCAGTGAAGATTTGTAAATAATTAGACGTTGCATTAGCTCTTTCCTTTCCTCAGATTAGTTTAATTCAATAAACATCACAAGACCATCTCGGTTACCGTTACAAAAAATGCGCAATAGACATTAGGTGCCAAGGCCAGCGTGAACCTTACAATAAATCCTTATTTTTACAAAAAAAAAGTTTGGCTTATTCAAGAAATGGCTTAGATTTTATTTGAACCTAGAATTTTTAAATTTGAAGAAGTTGTTGCAGAGTTGTAGTAAAATTTAGTCAACGTGGTGGTTTCATTGCGCACTTTTAGACGCTACTATGTATTATATCTGTAAACTAGACCATTCATCAATTTCCTTCCTATGGTAAATTAATCAATTGATCTCGTTATAACGATCTTGGTTTCTGTCACAACCAACGGGGTCAAGAGTTGGCCCATTATTGATATGCGGCCTACCATCCCATCGCGTTCTGTCCTTTTCTGAACTCTTCTCCACCGCACATCCTACACCACTATTCTCCATCCTTTTTGTTGAAACGAAGATTTACTTGTGTTTTAAGAGATCAGATAGAGGAATCAGAAATTATCAAAGATGTAGAAGGAGTCTTGTATTTTCATTGTATCTCAACTTTCCGTGATTTATATATGAAATAAAATGTAGCATCAATCAGTGATATGAAAAGTCATGTCTCTTGTTCTCTTCTCAAATGTCCCTCGTCTCTTCCTTCTTCGTTGCTTTACATACATGTATTATACATGAAGGTAAGATCCATCTCTTTACATTTCCAGGAACAGCGGTCGCAGTGGCGACTGATAAATTGATGATATTGAATCTGGCAGTAGCGCATGGTGTTGTGTGTAGAAATGGAACTTGGTCTACAGGGTAGATGTGGTGCGAAGCAATCAACAAGAGGGAGAATTATATTCCGAGGACAGTGCATAATATTGGCAAGGGTGATATTATATTCTGACACTTTTCCTTAAAAAGAACTGAGGGTTTGTGTTGAAATTACATTCGTCCCTCTCTAACTCGATAGAGGGTCCCGGTATAAGTGTTGAAAATATTCATAGAGATTCAACCATTTACATTTGCAATACTTACCCCTACACGCAAAAAGACCTGTAAGGGTAAGTATTGCAAATATAAAAGTCCAAGTTACTATGAATATTTTAACACTTATACCGAGACCCACTATCGAGTTAGAGAGGGACGACTGTACTCATTGGTAGGGTATGCTAGGAATGTTAACGGTTGAGCCGTCATAGCTCGGTTAACATTCTGCGCTATACCTATTGTATGTACTACAATACGCTAGTTCTTTTTTTTTTTTAAAATCATTTTTGCGTATGCAGCCTGAGGCTATGACGCGAATGATTACGGAAGATATGTATGTGACGCAGAATAACTCTGTTTGACGTTTGGAACACTCATACTCAGATTTCATTTGCTGATACCACTACGAGAATAACGCCTTACGACATGTACCCTCTTCCGTGAATACCCACCACAGGGAAAAGCGAGAAAAACCTGTGGCTATCTGAGCATGCTTTCGTCATTCTACGAATACAGTATCACCGCGAGAGAAGTGGTGTGAGGGTCTTGCTAGATTCGAACCAGCTTTCTCCTGTCTCAAGTGGGGCTTGTGTCCAAGCTACCCAGACTCTACTTGGAAGAACGGCCCGGATAGTGTACCACTGCACCATCCGACCCAATTCGCTAGTTCGTATTGACACAATTACCAATTAGTTTTATTAGACAGTTTTTTGTATGTAGAAAAGGTGCTACAGTTTGGGGTGGGAGTAATCAACAACTCCCACTTGATCCCTTCTACAGCCTCCAATTGTCCCATAAGTCTGATCATTTGTGAAAACAAGCTTAACAAGCTTTAAGAACATTCCATTGAAGCGCATACCATTCTAACAGTTTCGTTTTTGGAGGCCAATTGATCGATCATGAGGCAGGAATTTTTTGTAGTCTTCTGGACCGGTAAGTTCTTAGTCAGTCCGGTATATCCCACTCTTCTATTCTTTAGTTAGATCTCTACAGGTAAGATTGAGGCCCTGTGGGCGGAGTAGAGAGTTCCAACTCAGTCCTCTGATGAGAACTGTGTACTGCTAGGGACGAAGATACGCAGATTACGTGTAGGTCACTTTTGTTGAGCGCAAGTACCGTTGATGGCAAAAACTGGACCTATTTATCTTGGGCATAGTTGACGTAGACGCGAAGGTATTGCTCTAATCGAGCGTTCATTCATTTGGTTTGACCATCAGTCTGTGGATAGTAAGCCGTTTATAACTGATGATCAATTCAAATAAGTTTACAGACCAACTTCCAAAATTCTACTGTGAATGGGTAGCCACGGTCTCTAGCTACGGAGTTTTGAAAGCCGTGCATGCGAAAGCATCCTTTACAAAAAGAATAAGCAGTCTTTCGCGAAGATAGGTAGTTGCACGGAATAACATGGACTTGCTTAGTTATTTTGTCCACAAACTCAAGAACTGAACTAAGTTGGTTACTGTTGTAGGTATGATTCGGGCGTGCATAAAATGAATGGGAGTGAGCTACTAAGTTCACCAGCGTGCAGGTGATGGGAGTAGAAAGATGGTTTAAAGTTGATGGTTATGTTTGAAGATGGTTGAGATTGATGATTGACTACCTCAGAGGTAATCTCCCTAGCTATACTTTTGGAAGTGAAGCTAACTAGATGATGCAAACCCATTCTGGAAGGGCAAACAAATCAAACATGTAATGACCTGTGTCTTACCGAGCAAGAGTTGTGCACCATAACATTTTGTAGACCATGGCACAAAAGTTACTATTTCAGTTTTTGCTTGAAGGTAAGTTCATAATAAAATCTATCGCAAAATGCCTCCACCGCTCACTAGCTATCGAAGTAGGCCTGACCAAACCTTGATCCTTGTACGCGAGGGCTTTATCCGTGAAAAAGTGTTGCAATTCCTTACATACCTCTTGAATACTTTCAGCATACCATACCAAAAAATATTTCTTGAAAGCAATGAAAAAGTGCTGGCAGCACCCTGCTGATCCGATGCGGGGAAGCTGTGAAACGAGTTGATAATTTCGGTCATGAGGTTTTCATCATAACCGCACTAGGGTACAACAATATTACCCCTATAATAGAGTAATTGTCAGGTGTTTTGGAGTCGATGTCTAGAGGTTTGTGCCTGAGGCTTAGGTTATGTTTTTGGCTCTGCTTAAAATTTCCTTTTGATGTGTTTAAGAGTGCATTTTAGATGATTTTGATTCTTCACGCGTTGTCTTCGGTCTCCATCCTTCTACAAGATAGATTAGAGTAGATCCTATAATCATTTCTTTTTGTCTGAGTGCCCTCCTGTGACCGCTATCACCTCGTGCTCTCTTGTTACCACTAGCGCGTTTGACGTAAACACCGTCACCTCTTTCCCTTGATCTCTTTCCGAGGCCTTGCCATTTTGTTCGCAACTAGCTCTCATGTTCCCAGTTCCTGGATTATCGACTCTCAGTCCTCCGTCTAGTTCCCAGTCCTCCGATCTCTTGCGCACCTTCCCAATTTTAGCACCTGACAGTAATCCATTTTTAAAATTACACCATGCCTGAGTAAAATCACGAATCCTTGATGGGCTTCTCTCACTTAATACCTTAATCACGACCATTAAAGACTCACCCATCAGGATGGATTGACGGATGCGTTGCAAGAAGCTTACTGGCGGCGAAGAGTTTGGGAGTTTGTGACTTGAATGGCAGGGACAGGGAATCATCTTGATCTAAATCTTCTTTTAGGCTATTAGCTAGCAAATTTTCATCTATTCCAGGAGATGAATTGTGAGGTTTCAGAAGCCGTTATTCCAAAAGTCCTTGTAGAGTCGGATCTAAGACTTCACCAGAGCGAGACGGGACGTCAGCAGGACCTATTGAATTCCAGATCGACAATATATCTTGAAATTAAATTGCGACAAGAATTCAATCCAACGAGCTTGTCGACGACTCAAAAGACGCGATTTCATAAAATATTCCAGTGCCTTATGGTCAGTTATCATTTTGACTGGCTCCAAAGTCCCTTCCAGCTCGGGGCTTCATTCTTCGAATGCTTGAGCTATTTCTAAAAGCTCTTTATCACAGCTTTAATAATTAGATTCTACTAGGCACATTTTCTCTGAGAAAAAGCCGCTAGTCTCCAATTATTTAAATTGTCTTGTTGAAGTAGACACTACCGGTACTAGAGTCAGATGTTTCAGTCTCAAGTCGAGCAGGTTTCTCTCAATCAAAATTTTGTGATGCGATGTCTTCGCAAAATCCCTTTTTAATTGTTTCGAGCGTGGCCTCGCGCAAGAAATTCCATATCAAAGGGATGTCTTTTTTCACTAGACCAGTCAAAGGCGAAACCATGGAGCTAAAATTTTTGATAAATTGTCAGTTAAACTTAGCAAAGCCAATGAATTGTTTGATCTCTTTCGCGATATTGGGAGTGAGCCAATAATTTCTGGTCTTTAGCTTAACTGGGTCCATCTTTATCCCATCAATTGTAATAATTGGGTCCATCTTTATCCCATCAATTATAATAATTAGGCCCAGATATTTTACCGACTGGACATGAAATATTTGCATTTCTTAGTGTCAATTTGTAAACCTGCCCCTAAAATTTGAGCAAGGATTTTCTTAATATCCTCCCGGTGTTCCGCTAAGGTCTTGCTGAAGATAAGGATTTCATCCATGCAAGCTGTACAGAATTCGTCCAGATAGCCTTTCAGAGCATCGTTAATATAATTTTGGAGTGAGCTTGGTGTATTGGCCAGGCCAAAGCGCATCACCTAGTACACCTCTAACCTAAACCTTGTCCGAAAAGCAGTTTGATATTCACTTTCTTTGGCAATAACCATCGGAAGGAAGGCTGAGATTGCATCATGTTTAGTAATAAACTTAGCTTTTCTCAAAAGTGTCAAAGTCTCGTGAATTCGAGGTGTAGTGTACCGATTTTTCAGAGTAACATAGTTCAAGGGCCTATAATTAATACAGAATCGAGGCCCACCACCAAGCTTCTTAATAAAGGGTACTGGAGATGATGCGGGTGAAGTCCTAGGTCTGACAAATCCTTTTCCTAAATTTTCTTGGAAATATTTTGTTGAATTAATTATAGGCCATGACATAATTAGAGAAAGGTAACCAGGGTACCTTGGGTTTAAATTTAATTATTATCAGCGTATTGGAAACCCCTAGCGCATCGTTTAATTTCCAGTTGGAGTTTGTTTCATTTTTATCTCAATCCTGTCGCGGGATGTAACTGACATTTTTTTCAAACACAGAGATGTTACAATTCCAATAATTTGTATCGTTCCAGTTTTGATGAAAACAACTGGGTTCTAATCCCTGAGATTAATGTCGTAGTTAATGGAAAGAATGATAAATAAGGGAGCAGAAAGAAGAGGGGAAGATATGATTGTTTTTAGAAGAAAATATTATCTTAGCTAAATTTTACTTCTTGCTCCTGTGCGAGTAATTCTTCTCCCTATTTCCCTCTACATTATCTAAAAGCTTCCGACCAGCTTCAAAGGTTCGATATATTTCATCAGTAATAACAATTCCCCGTGGGACATCCGAGAGAGAGGGCCCTGGGGTGGCTCCACAGCAGGCTTGAAAATAATCTGATAATCGCTGGATCTTTGTCACGGTTCGACAGTATCTATGCCTTGGCGAGTACCTAAGTGGATTTTAGGTGGGGATAAGCAAGCCCCCGAAGGAAGCACTTAATCTAGTTATCCGAAATGAAGTATTGTTTACGACAAAATCGATTAACTGTTACCAACCGTAACGCCACTATCAATGTCAAGGTTGTTTTTTATTATGGACAACCCTAGATAACTTCCAAGAGAAGGTATGGATACGGAGTTGTTAGCCAAGTTCAGGATAATGATTATATATAAATAGTCTTATTTTGTATGAAGGATGATTTCTATTTTAATATAGTTTAATTATATCGAATTCTGACGACCAGCTTGGTTACCTTCACAGTTTTCGGGGAGGAAGCTTGTTTGCATCATTCCTGGAGAACACTTGAAGGTAATCATAACGCACTCAAATGAATGTCTCTACTGGATCTACTCTTGGTTTATCCTTGAAAGCCTCTTTAATGTCCTCCATCGAGATAGACATCATAGTCTGACCTATGTCGGGCGAGAAATTTTCCCAAGGTTTTCCTTCACCAGATATAGTCAGGGGTAGTTCCTCATAACATGCCGACTCACTGATCAACTTTCTTTTTCGTTGGAATTCATTTAGAGGTATGGCCCAAATCAGTATCGGCGGATAGACTGAGTGTTTCTAACAAACAATACGATTAAATTTTAAGGTTTCTTCAGCGCCTTGGATTTCAGGGTCAAGATTCTGGAGCCAAGAAAGACCCACGATAACATCAAAGCAGGCTAACTTAGTCACAAATAATAATATAATCTCCGAACGAGTACCTATATTGAGAACAACCATTGCCATGCTGGAAATCATGCCGGATACTGATTCTATTCTATCAAAAGCTTTCAATGAACGGGGCCTTAAAAGTTGAATCATCTCAAAATTATGTTCAAGCCCGAATTTAATTTCTAAAAAACCGTCGGCAAAAGCTCCGCAATCAAACAATGCCAGGGAAGAGATAAATTTCAAATTTCTATTTTAACTAAGCAGTTCACAACGATGGGAATCGTTTTCTCCCGATTCCTGGCATCAACGGTAAGAGAAGATGACACATGATGGAAAGAGCTCCTAGGCTGATTTTTTGAATAGCTTAATATTTTCCCGACTGTGGCGCCAGATTTTCTTCAGAAATTTCCACCGAATGACTCTATCGAAGGTCTGGCTTGTTTTAGTAGGTCGAACTGCACCACTCGATGAACGGCCTTCCCGCAATAATAACATAATTCTAGGTTCCTAGGATATTCCTTTTTTTCTTTTAACAAGGGCCTCTGAGGAAGATCATTAGAAGAAGAAAGTTCTTGGGCATCAACGCCTTGAGTGGTTGCTAGCTGAATTCGTTGAGATTGACTTATTTGTAGCGGCTAGAGTCCTCTTTGTCGATGATCTGATGCTAAGTCTGTGAGGCGACGTTACATATTATCAACATCTTGAAACCTAGATACAGCCTCATCAAATTTCAGAAAATCAATATATTTTTTATTCATTAAGGCTCGCTGGAGCTCGAGACTAATTTCAAGAACACAATGTCTGTCAGCACTTATGTGTTTTCGTAGCCAGCAATTGCGGCGTCCCGGCGAATTTCTGTAATCCACGTTAAAAATGGCTTGTTTTTCTGCTTATTTCTATGAGCCCTGGTGACTACGTCTCTAACTCGATTCGGGTCGTCAAAAAGAATTGTTAGCAGCTTCATCATTTCGGTCAGCGAAGAAAAGCCAAGGATTCGATCTTTAACCTAAATGTGCAGGTGAGACTGGCAGTCGTCATCCAGCATGAAGTAAAATTAGACCATTTTTGATTATTTATTCGGGCAGTGGTCGGCATTTGAATTCAGCTTTAGAAGAATGCCTTCTTTACAAGTGGGGCACCTTGCTTTGTTTCCACGAAAAATGGCAGAATCTGGTACCAGGGCAGATCGAGCGATTAGTGTTATGCTGGTGTGCTGGGATTTTCAATTTTCAATGGCATCGACGAGCCGGTTCAAAGATTATGTTTTTATGTTGCTTGCCGAAGTAGACGAGACGACTCTTAGCTCTTACGAACTAATGCGTTTCTTGACAGCCTGTAGATTGTCGGTTATTGATAAGAAAATTAGTTCCTTTTGTGCTAGACTCTGCTGAACAACTTGCATCTAAGCTGCCCGGGCATTCAATTTCTGGTTTTGCTGAGCTAGAGCTCTTGTAGCACCTTAGATAGCCTCCGAATCTTGCTGTACACCTTGAAGAAGTTGATTGGAATCAATAATCCGGATAAGTTCGCTCAACACACAAACGAAATTCTCCTGGAGTGCAGCTATAGCGATTAGAAAATAAGACATTCGGGCTGTGTCAGTATATGCTGGGTTAGTAAGACAAGGTCAACAATAAAGGATTAATAACAAGATCAACAACACGAGAGCTTTCCAATAGCACGGCAGAGAGTCAATAGGTACATTCAACTTCAGCGCAAGGGAGCAGAATATCAGGAATCCAGAGCAGCTTCTTCAACAAGGCAAAATTAGACACAAGACTCGAATCTGAGGGACTCACTGGTACAGTCAAGACTCCTGCACACAAAACTCTGAAATTTGTTTAACAAGCATCTATCAATAACATAAATAGCCCTTTAGAAGCATATACAATGACAAAAAATTCAATAGAGACCCCTGAGTTGATAGACCCATAAATAAATTCCCAAGATAGACTAGCACAGAACGAAATAGAAATAGAGAGAAGCAAACACGCAAGATACCTCTGAGGCGTAGAACTTTCCGGAGCCTTGAGCTAATTTTATTTTCGGCACCACTATGATGCGTATACCAAATCACGTGATTAATTCATCAAGCTGATATCAGAAATGGCAGCCGCTTTGCTCTGCAACCTGGACGTCTTGAGTTTTTCAGCGATTTGTGGTGGTCGGCTGGCCGCCGTCTAGTTGTTGATCCGGCCTCACAGGATTTTTGTGAGCTAATCTTTGAGACATGCAGCTGCGATTTATGTATAATTGTCACAGTTCGAGTATTGATGCGTGGGCAATCATATAAGCAAAGGTAGTTTATAATTTTCTCTCTATCTATCTAAGTACAACCTATAGGCTACTTATATACTTTATACATAATTTCTAGAATGTTCGCCATTGCCTAGTAAATCTTCATCATAGGTCATAATAGAGGAGGTTGTATGCCTCGTCGTTGATGTCTAGAATATTCTAGATATTTCCAAACTATCACGTGTATTTAGTGATTCCAGGGTGTGTCATTAGGGGCACACGTAAGAAGGTTAACAAGAGTGTAAACCTCTCATTCGCATTACCCATGTCACAAAATAATAGTCACGTGGTAGTAAATCTGTATCGATCAACTGACTGCGATAACCATCGTAGGCTGCAGGACCATTAAGGCTTACAAGCCGTTACAATAATTACGGATTTCATCGTCTTCAACCGCGTCAAGCATGTTGCAGAACATGCTGAGAGCTAGTTTGGCCTAAGTTACGCGGTTTGGGAACCTTTTATCTTCCGCGTCTGTGTGATCTATCATGCTCTTTGCAAAAAAGATCTGCGGTCGTATGGTTTCGAAAGCGTTGCCGCAGATTTGCGAAGGTTGATGTGTTGGTCAAGTGTTGAACATCACGGCATCCGAAGTTATCGCATTTTGGTAGGGAGTGGCCACTGAGTAGTCTTGCAAGAGACCTACGGGGCCGTTGCCGTAGTTGGACTTTTTTTTTTTAAAATCATTTTTGCGTATGCAGCCTGAGGCTATGACACGCATGATTACGGAAGATATGTATGTGACGCAGTATGACTCTGTTTGACGTTTGGAACACTCAGACTCAGATTTCATTTGCAGATACCACTACGAGAATAACGCCTTACGACATGTACCCTCTTCCGTGAATACCCACCACAGGGAAAAGCGAGAAAAACCCATGGTTATCTGAGCATGCTTTCATCATTCTGCGAGTACAGTATCACCGCGAGAGAAGTGGTGTGAGGGTCTTGCTGGATTCGAACCAGCTTTCTCCTGTCTCAAGTGGGGAATGTGTCCAAGCTACCCAGACCCTGCTTGGGAGAACGGGCCGTATTTGGACTATATTGCAGTATTAAGTGTCATGTAAAGATCAGTGAGAGGATGCGATATCCATGGTTTTCTCGTAAAAGTTGTCGTTGAAGCATTTTTCTGTAGGACTGGGCAATTTCTATAGAACAATCCTTTTTTCAGTGTGCCATGCAACGGATAATGTTCCATAGGGAACATTGAAAAAGAAATCGTGCCCTCTTATTGGAACATGATGTCAGAGCTAGGGTTGTGCTCGCTTTGTTCCAATTGCGTTCATGGCCATGTTTGATATATTTACTTGTTCTGGATTTGGCGCTAGCGTTTGACTATGGTGTAAAACGCTGGCCGTTTACCCGCATAGCCCTACAGTGCAACATCTTGTTAATAATATCTTATCTCTTGAGTTTATCCTCCTAGGCTTTCAGTGTTACACCGCTCATATAGATGTTTTTCGACAAAACTTCAGCCCCTCATCGCCGAGCATTCGCAGATACTTGATGAATAATATTGCAGACTCGAACTGTTTAGAGGAAGACATGGCGAAACGTATTGTATGGTGGAACGTAGTGATACGCGGGTATGCAGTAAATATGTTGTTTGAATTTTATTAAACGTTTACCTAATGATTATAATAAACTAGTTCCAGATCGGAATAAGACGCAAGAGCTTACTGCTCTGGAAGCCTGAGACTCCCAACCTCCCAAAACCAAGGAAGAGACCTCAGGTTGATTGATTGATTGATTGATTGATTGATTGATTGATTGATTGATTGATTGATTGATTGATTGATTGATTGATTGATTGATTGATTGATTGATTGATTGATTGATTGATTGATTGATTGATTGATTGATTGATTGATTGATTGATTGATTGATTGATTGATTGATTGATTGATTGATTGATTGATTGATTGATTGATTGATTGATTGATTGATTGATTGATTGATTGATTGATTGATTGATTGATTGATTGAATTCTGGTCGTATGAAGCACAAGCCCTGCACCCAAGAAGCGTGATACGGGTAGCCGATCCCTAGAAACTCTTAACTACCCGATTTCCTATCTATTGCTAGCCATTAATTGTTTGTAATAAAAAAAGCAAAAAAGACACAGGTACCAGAGATTCGATGCGCTGCATCTCTCCCTTCCTCTCAGCCACCAAAGTCTACGCATCAAAGAGATTTCCCGACATTACACAAACTTGCGCCGGATACCGTCGTCACGGCCGAAGCCGCATGTCCCACCTCCATAAATGAAGCGCAGCTTGTTTAGAAAATGGTAGCAGCACTTTACCGTACCGTAAAACCTCTGCACCCACAACACTTCCAAAGTCAAAAATGCCGACCCAAAATCAGACATCCTCTCTCCAAAACTATCTCTTCCCTTTCCCTTGCAAACCTCCTTGTCCCTCATTTTCTCGTAGATACCCACCAAAATTTGGCCTTCCAAAGCAACCAAAACCTCTCCATCTTTATGCCTTTAGACTTTCTTTCTCTATTGAATGTTCATATCACTGTGGGTCTGTAGATGGAGGCGCGCCCAAGCAACGCAGAAGATCGTGATAGTCCAGCCGTCGAAATTATCAGTAAGATTAGCAGTTCGATACTTTGAGAGATGGGAGGCGACAGATTGGAGATGAATGGTCTCTTCGGGTTGGGTTGACTGAAGCTCCGGTAAAGATTAACTGAGGAATGTGAAACGTATAAACTGGTTGCGTTCCGGTTGCGACTCTTTTTGGCTATCCGAGTTATGAGAACACACGGGTTGTTTACAGTCAGCGCCGCGTGAAGGTGAATAGTTCGACTTTGCCAGCCGAAGAGACCTGACATTTTGAATGGTGTCACTGACTTGAGCCATCACCCTGGGTTAGATGGTGCAGTGGTACACTGTCCGGGCTGTTCTCCCAAGTAGAGTCTGGGTAGCTTGGACACATGCCCCACTTGAGACAGGAGAAAGCTGATTCGAATCCAGCAAGACCCGCACACCACTTCTCTCGCGGCGATAATGTATTCGTAGGATAACGAAAGCATGCTCAGATAACAATGGGTTTTTCTCGATTTTCCCTGTGGTGAGTATTCACGAATGAGGGTACATGTCGTAAGGCGTTATTCTCGTAGTGGTATCAGCAAATGAAATCTGAGTCTGAGTGTTCCAAACGTCAAACTTAGTAATTCTGCAAAATATACACATATTCCGTAATCATGCGCGTCATAGCCTCAGGCTGCATACGCAAAAATAATTTTAAAAAAGAAGATGTGTAAATGAGAGTAATGAAAAATTTCACACAAAAGCGCTCTGCCTTTACTTGTAGATCTTGTTCGCCATTTCCGATAGAGAGATAAGGAGAGCTAAACTTATAATTGATAGAATGTCACTTTAATTCAATTATCGGTGATTGTTCGGTTGGCCTATTCTAGTTCCAGTCTCACTACTAGTACAGCGGTTGTTGATCGATTCATACGTGTGTAAATTTAAATGCCTACCAAATATTTTGTACTCCGACACACAGCAATCAGCGAAATTGATACACAAAAATGAACTTACTAGTTTATATTAGGCGGGTTATGGATGATAATATGCCCGAGGTTAAACTCTATTTGGAAGTGACACTACCAAATTGAGTCTAGAGGACCCTAATGCGCCCCATAATTTTGCTCCACTTATGTGGATCTAAAGAGGGAGAGTGATGATTCTACGTTCGTGTCGATAATCAGTTTACGCAGAAACATAACGACAAATCGCAGTACATCGTCATGGCAGGCCATCACCCTACCCGTAGGTTGCGACCTTACATCATCAATTTCTGCATGATGCTAACTCGAATGAAGCGCTCACGCTAGACCCGGCGTTGGTCAAGTACAATAGTATGTTGAGTCTTCATGAAGTACTTGCGCTTCTTAAGGTACTAATGTACACAAGATATGTGGACGAATAGATACAAGTATTTCAGATGGACCGGAAGAACAGCCAAGATAACTTTTGTTTACACGGTAATCGTGCCGTCAATTATAGGATATATTGCATATACCTCAGATGTGAGACTTACAATTTACGTTCAGGTCGATTGCTGATTGATGGCCAGGGCAAGTATAACTTACGAGGCAAGATAAGAGGTGATACAATCTATGAAAGATAGAAAGCAGGAAGAGAGTCGTCAGCCAAAAATTTATAGTTTGTAAAGACTCCAATTGATACAACGATTTCTTATGAATCATTTCGCCCTCAATGAAGTTTTTATTTACATTCCCATAATACTACAAGCTTAGTCTCGCGTACCTCTTCCGTACGGACCAGCATATTCCATTAAAAAAGCTTAAGTTTCAAATTCACGTTGTCATGCAAGTGCGGAATGGGTTCGTCTAATATCTTCCTCGTCTTATTCCTCCAAATCCTCCGCCAAAGCCTCTCCCTCTACCCCCGGATGCTCCATCGGGAAGTCGCTCTCCTCGACGCCACTCTCCAGGAGGTACTCTTGGTCCACCTCTTCCTCTAAATGAATTTCCATACCCATTTTCCCAGCCGCCTCCTCTCGACCCAAATTCCCCAGATCTTCCAGCAGTGTAACTACTCCTCGATACTACGGCAGGTAGCGGTGGCGCAACCATACCGTCTTGGTCCGGTGGTAATATGGCACAGGCAATATAATCTCCAATCATAAATTTCGCGTCTTGGAGAGTCCTTTCTGGCTCTCCTCCCAGCGCGCCTGCAAGTTGTCCACCGCCAATAATTTCGGCTTCCTCTTCATCCGGGAGAAGGCCGCGACCGTCATCACCGATAACCACACTGCCTAGATCTCTCATCACAAATCTCCCGGGTCCTGCTGATACTGATGAGGGTGCGTTGCGTGGTACTTGCTCAGGGTAGATTAGCCGAAATGCAATCCGGCAACCAATGGCAGGATCTGGTAAGAGCGACGGGACAGACCCGCTTAGGATGTGAGAGAGCTCTCGGAGCGTACAAGATGGCCACGTATAGATTTGTATGTGTGGTGGTAATTCCGCAAGTGGTTGAAATTCTTCAAGCCTGGTGAAAGAAATCAGTCAAAATAGAGCTACGCGCAAAGGCCAAATATTTAGCTACCTGTGGAAGCCCCCCGACCTGTAGAATAACTTTAGAAAAAATGGAGTTGTTGTTTGACGATCAACCTTGGTAGATAAAGTTGTCATTTCTAGTTTAGGACTTAGTTGTAGGCCGAAAACAATGTTGCGTTAGGTTTCAGCCGTAGATGTATGTATAGGTGTCGTGGCGCGGTGATGTGACTTCAATGCCAAGACAACTCGGGTTTGCACCCCTTCGCCGAAATTGACGTCCCATGATCACCAGTACTAACACTTGCAATTTTTTAACGGGAATCCTGATTATGATCGAAATACTTACGTCACGCATACCTCTCACGAAACTCATCCACGATGGATTTTGCGACGCTCATGTCCAAGGCGATTTCTGAAGCCAAACCTAGTAAGATTTCTACTGAGCCGTCTAAGAAGTACCTTAAACGTTCTGAGCTCGAAGCTGAACGACGCGAGCAGTACCTGGCGGAACAAAAAGCCATTGAAGCTACCAAAGCAGCAAATCTAGAGCGGCAGCGACAACTGGAAGCCGAAGAAATTGAGGCCAAGCAGCAACGACAAGCAAAGCGGCGAAAACTCGCCGACGAGTCACGGCAACGACGCGAGGAAAAAGAAGCGGAAGAGGAACGCGCACGACGCAAACGACTCGGTCTGCCTGAGTTGGCGCCCACGCACGCCGACTCGGAACCCGATGAGATCCAAGACGATGAGCTCATCGCGGAACTACGCGCGCGCGGCGAACCCGCCAAACTGTTTGGGGAAACGTACAAGCAGCGGCTCCGGCGGTTTCAGAAGCTGAGCGTCATCATGAGTACGAGTATCATCCCCACGACTCTGGCGTTGGTCGATGAGCAGGACATGAAAGTCGAGACGGTGCCGGCGGATGTCGAAGGTCGGAAATTCTTGTTTCGCCAGCTGGCCTCCTACTTTACCATGGTCATGACGGCTTGGCAATCGGCTTTGGAAAAAGAGAAGAGTGATACTTTTGCGAGCAAGGCTGCTCACAACGCCTTGCGGCAGAGTAAAGAGAGCATGGTTCCGGTAAGCGTGACAAGTCTACTCTTCCTAAATCTCTGCTGCTGACTGGCTCAAGCTCTTTCGTAAGTTTGAGAAGGGAGATCTTGATGAAGGGATCCTCGAACCTATCGTTGAAATTGTCAAAGCTGCCCAGGAGCGGCGCTATGTCGATGCCAATGATGGTTACTTACGATTGAGCATAGGCAAAGCAGCCTGGCCTATTGGAGTCACTATGGTTGGTATTCATGAGCGTAGTGCTCGCGAAAAACTACACGAAAATGACAAGGGGCATGTCATGGGTGACGAAGTTACAAGAAAATTTCTCCAAAGTATAAAGAGATGCTTAAGTTTTGCTCAGACGCGATGGCCTCCTGAGGATGCCAGACAACTTATGGGGTGACTGGTTAATCTCAGATTATCTATTAGATGGTTACGATATCCTTAGCTACTAGAATACTCGTTAATTCTCTCACACTGAACTACATTCAAACGAAAGATTATCATTGAATTGATTCATGAAATCAGTTACAATCTAGTCCCCACACGTTCTATATTCATGCTTATCAAACTGAGCAGGCACATTATTCTCTCAACCACTTATTATATAGCCATGATTAAAATTTTCTTGGCATAGCAGGTGAGGATGATAAAAGATAAGGAAATCACCCAAACTACTTATTTAGAGGCCTTTACCTGAGCCCAAATATACCGCGAGCGATACTTATCAAAGGTTCAAGTCATACCAGTAGAGCCTGACATGGGAGAAATCTGTCCTTGATGTGGCCATCAAGAATGATTTCAGAAGATTTAGGGGTACTAACCCAGCGAAACTTTCATAGCTTACACTTGAAGCAGGTCTTAAAAATTGCGCTACCATATTACTGCTAGATCTCAGACTCAACTGTTAAAGTCTCAGTCTTTGTATATCTATTAGCCCCCGGATTTATTTTTCATGAGTGTCTTTTAGTTTGTGTATCGTTCAGGTTTTCACACTCAGTCATTTTTTCCCTGATAACTTGTATAGTTTCTTCAGAGACATCACTACCTACTTTCCAAGCCTTCAAAATTACACCTCGAGACTCGAGAATCTGCTTAGCTTTCTTCCACCTTCTTCTCCACAAGTCAAGTTTCTTGTTCACAGGAAGCCTCTCCGACTGATAAATTTCATCAGAATTGTCGCTGCTGTGCGAAGACAAGTATCCTTTTCTCGTATTTGTGTTCAGGCTTTCACTTAGATTTCCTGGCAATGATCCTGGAGGGTGCTCTAATTTAGGCGAAAACTCTGACTTGGAGCTCTGAGAGCACCGGCCCATCTGATCAAACCGTTTTCCGTGTAGAGAGCTGCTTGTAGCAGAAAAATCTACACTTGCTCCACAATTATCATCATCATAAAGATGCTCATTAAGATCCTGAATTTGTTGTCTTAAGCTAGCCTGACTGTTTTTTAACGAGTTATTTGATGTCCGTGGCTTTGGAGATGGAACAATGTTTTTCCGTACAGTAGAAGATATTTGTGGTGATGTAGCACAAGGAGGTGCTCGCAGAGCGGCAGGCTTTGGGGGTCGTGGCGGCCGAGCCCGATTCTCTAATTTAGGTTGAGATTTTGTGTATAATCCCTTGATTTCGATAGAATTTTCATCGCTACCCACATCAATCAAGTTGCCCATAGTTGGCCCACTAGTTTTCCGCGGTAAAATTTTAATGGGAGTGTTTGCGCATTTAACTGGATCTTTTTCGGGAAGCTGTGGCACTGCGGCTGGAATGCGATTTTTTGTTGGGGGTTCAGGGGGCAAGACATTATTTTTAGAAATCCTACCACCACGAGGAATTGAAGCAGAGTCAAAGAAGTCTTGCGTCAAATCCCGAATAAGCACCATCAATATTCTTCCTGGATTCGCCAAGACTATGTCAGAGTAAACTTCAAGGTCAGCTTCTCCAGAGTCTCCTACTAAGATAAAATATCTTTCTGGAAAATCGGACAAGATTTTATTAATTGTTGGCTTCTTTCTCTCTGATACAGGCTCCATTATTCCTTGAAACATACCAGAATAATGTTTAAGGTGATACGAGCCAGGTGGGAGACCTGCGCCCCTGAAAAAATTCCTAAGTGTTGGAAAAAGCTGCCATGGCGAGTTGGAAACATAGTGAATATGGACACCTGTGTCATACATTGAGTTGTACCATTCCTTGACGCCATCTATTTTAAGGTCATCTAGATCTCGGACAAAGGTATTTAGAAACACCTCACGGGCACCAGAGCCAATTGAAGTGTATTTTATTGTGTCATCTATGTCTGAAATCAGGCTCACACCTCTAGGCTCAGTGATCCGAGCTTCCTCTTCAACTGATAGTCCATTCGGCGATAACGCTTTAATATTAGTCGGAATAAAATCTAGCACAGTTTGTAATACAAAGTGGCCATGTTCGTTGGTATAAACCGTTTTCATGACTGAGGTGTCCTTATTGTAAAATAATATATCAACTGGAATCGAAGCTAAAGGATTTGCCATGAATGGACTTAAACGTGTCATAAGATTTAAGTGTGCTATCTTAAGTTCATCTTGAGACATATCAGAAGGTTGCTTCCATGGCGGCTTCTCTTTTACACCATTTGGAATTTTGATCGAAGTACATAATATTTTATTTTCACTGGAATTTTCTGCGTCACCGACAATTAAGTCATCATGAAATTCAGGGATTTGACCTTTCATATATTGCTCTCCAAGGGCTATCCTTTCATAATCTCTACCCTGTACTGCCAGCAGCTCTGATTTTTCCGGCCCCACGGGACCAGGCTCTGGCGATTTCTCAGTGTTCAATTCCGTAGGAACTGGTATACCACTAAATTGTCTAACTAGACCAAGAAGTAATCTGAGTCTTCTATTCATAGGTCCTTTGTGAGGAACATAAATCCAGCCTCGAACATCGATATCAACAATTGCTTGGCCACTGTCAATCCTGGACTCCTCTAGTAAACTTTTATCGATAATTTTTTCGATATCAGAAGTTGACTTGATTTCTAAGCCTTGATTATGATGATATGAGTTCGATCCTGATGCTATACCTGAAAGTCTCTTCGCGTAGGATGGAAAGAGTACTAATTCTTCATTTGCGTCTGATGAATATTTGAAACCAGCTGTAGAGGATTCTGGAGGATTTTTTATTTTAAGACTAGATAGTTCCACTCGGCTTTCCCATTTTTTCGTATATGATTGTTGATATGACTGTCTGATATCATTTGCAGCTATTAGATAACCAGCTATCTTTTTCCGACGGGTACCTCTCTTAAAGTTATCATCGTTGCTAGTCATCTTGAATTTAATTCCCTTGGAAATTATGTTTTCTCTACCAAATAGCTTTTTCCCACTTCGTCGAACTATTTCAAAAAAAGTCTTGCCGGCTGCCAATCTTTCCTGCTTGCGTTTCTGGCGCCGTAGTATATAACTGTAGATTCGCGATTGAGCACGATATTTGTAAGATGGAAGGATATCGAAGCGAAGAGCAGAAATTCTCTCTATGGCTTTCTGTCGCTGCTGCAGGAGGTATCGGAGAATGCTATTGCGGCACCATTTTATGCCAGCCGCTTTGTAGTTACCTAAAGGCGCCAGATTGCCGATGCGAGTATTACAGAGCTGATTCTTCCAAGATATACTACTTAATGAGCAGAAACTATCCGAGTGCAAGCCGGTCACTTCATCGAAACGATGGAAGGATATTCCAATTCTTAGTGCTAGTACGGCATACCAAGGCGAATAACATGAGCCGAATTATTCTAAACTTGTCTTTTTGTGTAAGCTATAGGAAGATTCGAACTCAGCAACTGGGTAACATTCTGTTGCAGATGGGCGCTCTAGTCTGGCGTGAATTGAACTCCTACTAGTAACGTGAGTATATGTATGATAATGCTGCATGTAGAAATGAACAGCGGGTTACGTGATTCAGGCCTAAACTTAACATTCCCACGTAAGGTTATATACAACGTTTTGTCATACGATAGCGCCCTCGTGTTTGAATGGCGATAATGTGTGCAAGATGCGCATGTATTTGGTTGTCGTTTTTACCTTGATTAATGTTCATAAAAATTTAACGTATTACATACATAAAAACTTGAGACGTAGAACAAAATTATTAATGTTCATCACCCTTGAACCGTTAATTATGCATCACCAAATACTCATAACCTTGGATTCCATATTTTCTGATAACTATCGTCATTCCAGATGAAAGAAAGTAATTCAATATCTCAGGCCGATCTTGGACATCCAAGAGGGATGCGTTACAAGCGTCAGAGTTGCTGCTTTAGGTTCTGAGGTGCCCTATTTAAATTTGCAGACTCAAGAGTAGGATATGGAAGGCTGAGGTATGGCAACTGCGCAATAGATTGTCCCAAATCGAGGAATATTCAATTGTTATATATGCATTGGAACATGATGCCAGAGAATTGCCGCTTCGCATGAATTATGTGTAAGTGATAGTTCAAAGAGTTGAAATGAGTGTTCCTAGTTTACAGTATCCGGTAGAAATCCATGGATACACGTCACAAGGTTGAATCTGGTCTGTTGGAACAAGGTGACGCTTGGACCACGACAAACGTGGAAATTCTTCAGCTTATCCCTATTCGTGTGATTGATTCAATTTATGTCTTGTGGGAGATAGTTAACAGCTTTCCATTTCACGATTACAGACTCTTCATTCTCCCTCGACGTCTTCAGTGATTTAAGTGATAGGAATCCTAACAGGTCGCTTTTCATCTTCTATTATTAACACAAAGTATCATGGATTTCCAAAGCAACCATAATGTACCACTTAGGAAACACTGGGCCTACAATTCGTTCGACTGTACCCCGACTATCGAAGTCCAACTCTCTCAAGGTTTTGAGTACGAACGTGCAAAGATAGAAGCCTCAAGAATTCACGAGATTTTGTTTCAGCCATCAGAAAAGCAAGAGAAGATTTTTGTATTCTCGATGGTAACACCTACAACTTTGATGAATCGGGTTTTGTGATATAAATTTCGATGGATTTTTCATCATCACTCAATGAGAAAGACGCTGATAATATTGATCCGCCGATATAGTAGACTGTATGTACCTTGATTACCATCATTGTATCTAAACCAAGACTACCTCTGGCTTCATACTCCAAATTCTGTGTCCAAAATTCACGACTCCACAGTGTTTGCAGCTCAATAGTGATAAAAGTTGCATGTGCTAGAAAAGCCTTACATTAGTGACCATTGGCATTTTTACTTAGGTTATCTCTCTCTCTAGCAAAAATCGTGATATTTCCTTCTTGCACTCTGAGGCCTTTGGCTCACAAAACGTTAATTGAGATTGTTGCTGGGATACTTCCGAGGCCTGATACCATAGATTGTCCAGCGTTCGACCAGAATAAATACTACCCCCGAAGAAGTATTCTAAGCTGTCCGTAGAAAAGTGATCGTACACGACACGTACGATGTGCGCCGATATAAAATTGAAAGTGTTAGAAACCTATTTGCAGAAACGCGGCTGCTCCAAATTTGCAAAGTTTTTGGCTATTTTCTACAGATGAAGGGCCAGTTGTCGATAAATACAATGCAGAGTTGATTTGATAATAGACTTAAATTGCTCCAATCATTAAAATTCAAGTATCTAGAGATTATTTCTGGCGGATTTGTCTTTTTAGTCATTTTGGTGATTGGTTTGGAGGTTATTTGAGTGGTATTGATACCGTCTTGCGTATTAGTAATGATCCAAGTATCACTGTCTTAGGTGCCGTCATTCTCCCTCGAACAACTCAAATACATGTGAGCTATTTGGCGAGAAATTCATGAACATTGACTGATGTAGTGAACATTCATAACAGCCAAATTCAAAAGTAATCTACGAGAGGTATAATTGGAAAATACCCGGTGTTAATAGTAAACGTTCTTAATTTTTGATGTTTGGTGTTTTCTTTATCTACTCGTGAACTAACGGATCTACGATAAATATAATGCGTATGGACTGCGCCATGATGACATAATAAATTGACTTACCTACAGGTACTGCTAACTTGATAACCATACTCACAGCTCTACTAATTTCTCTACAGTTCGGCTCTGATAGATGAATACTGCATCACTATGATTATGTTGTTTATTTCTTATTTTTGGCTTCAGTACATTTGCCATTAGAGTTTGTGGCAAATTATGCTTATTTTTGAAATTTTCACACTCTTTTTTGCCGCTGCTGTCTTCTTAACTTCGGCCGCTACGGCACGTGTTTAACTTTTCTGCATCCTCTAAGGATTTCGTTTATGACTGATCTTAACCCTTGAATAAGTTGTTCTAATGTTAGAACTCTTTCTCATGCTCTCTTTTCCGATTGAGGTCATTTTATCGCCCTTTCTCAGGCCTATTACATACTCCATTGGAGGTATCTTATGCACCCAACCACTCAATCGTGGATTTTTCTCCCTATTTCTTCACATTTAATGTGCACACAGGTTTTTGGGGACGCTTAATAGTCAATTTAGGTAACATTTATTAAGCGTTCCTAAACGGGCCCAATTACTGTATTGCGTGATAAAATTTCCAAAGCCTGCAGTAGTAGGCGCTGCGAAAGAGTTAAAGAAAGTTTGTTACTTATTGTACTGGAAAGACGAATGAAACTCACCAGAAAAACTATAGTTGGCAAGATTCAAGGCTCCTGGAATTGAATCTTGTTTTTGAAAAAGTTTGGGCGATATGTGAGGATAAAACAGCTAGATACTGAGTTTTGCTCAGGCTAAATTTTTTTCTCAGAGAAAGTATTTTCGGACAGCTTTCAGAAGTCTGAGGAACGGCATTTTTCTGTGGCTGCAATATCTTTGACTTGTCGAACAAGGTAGTCTGAGCCTAAGCTCTGAAAGGTGACGAGGGGAGTAAAGAAGCTGAAATCAAGAGGCTGCAAAGGGGTAGTAGGGTTCAGAGGATAGCATACTGCTGCCCTAGGCCTTCTAAGCTCATTAGTAAAGATTCTTGATGACTTTTGGATGTACCGATAAGAAATCCTTTTTTATCAACATTGTAGATGTTGTCAGCATCTATACTCAATCCCATAATTCCCTGACTGATTCTCATGAAGTAATGCTCGAAGCGTGCTTTGAGCCAATTTTTGAGCACGTTAGCTTGCTGTTGAGAAAGTCGACGTTTCGCTCGTACTTGAGGCCAAAATTCACCAATTAAAAAGCCTACTTTTACGAAAGGCTGTTTATGGTATTGTGCGATTCAGTGAGAATTGGCTGCTTTAATAAATTGTGTCTATCTACTGGCTGTTAAGTAGTTGCTAAAAGTCCTTGGCTTATAGCAATAACGGTAATTTTGAAGTTAAACCCCTACCTGGCACCTAATAAGGAATACAGTACTCTGATACTACGGTATTAATCGTGTATAGGCGCTAAAATTCGACTTTTACAGGGTATATAGGCTTTTACTAACTTGAATTAGCATGACGATAAGTAGATCTCCCCACCTAAACTTTAAATTTGTATGGCAAAAATTTCACAACGAAATATTCGTTGGTTTTGCTTTTTTGGTCCATTATAGCCCTCTATTCACTTTTTAATTCATTAATACATTTCATAAATAAATTATACTTCTATCTAGCTAATAATTTACATATCCGCCTTCAGCTTCGTAAACGGCTCTGATTCTTCGGGGCATCGAATCTATCAGTTTCTCCAAGTCATCCCCATTAAACCCCAGATCCCACGCCTCGTTCACTATTTGACGATGATGCCCTTGACTCCGCTGCCCCCTTGATCCAACGCTGGATAAAGACGCTCCATATACGCTTTCATATAACTCCACAAAGTTTCTATCGGATTTAAATCAGGAGAATATGGCGGCCACTCCATTAGAGAAATATTCCTCCTTTCAAACTCACGCATAGTTTGCCTCGACTTGTGAGGAGGGGCGTTGTCCTGCATCACATCTAGTCCTGGTTCCCGAAAGACCGCACTCTCTATGAGAGGCACTATCCTCTCGCAGTAACTGGCCGCAGTGATATGGCCCCACTCCTTCTCCCAAATCAGGCACGGCCCCTTCTGTCGTCCAAAGAAAGATCCCCAGAACATCCACCCAACTCTCCTCCGCGTCTTGGCTAGGACACAGGTATCTTCGTACTCTTCCCCAATCTTTGACTTAAACTTAGCTCAAGGGAACTCTAAATCTTAGGAGCCTTTAAGGGACTACTGACCTTTCTTGTGACCCAACGATCACTTTGCCGACCATTCATAGCCCAAGTCTCGTCGGACCAGAGGACTCTCATCCAATGTTCCTTCCGCCAGTGGAGATGTATTCTGGCAAACTCATATCTCTTCAGTTTGTTGACTGAAGAGATAGGAGGTTTTAATCGTGCAATCCTGCGTGCATATCCCCTCTTTGCCAGTTCACGTCGGATCACATTCTCGCTCACACCAAAGTGCCGAAATATAAAATGTGCAAGTTGGATAAATGACATCCGACGATTTTCCGATGATAAACAGACGAAAAATTCTATTTCATCGACCTGGGAACTACTTAGAATAGGTGGCCTACCACTGGAGTACTGAGGCTCGGTATTTTCAACGCTCATGGTGTATTGTACCTGTCGCCATGTAATCCCAAGGCGTTGAGAGATTTTGACGTAACTGTGTCCCTCACTGGCCAAGGTTCTAACCTGCACATGTTACTCTCTTAACCTTATCAATTTGTAGATTTCAGACTTACTTGGATACGTTGAGTTTGTGTTAGGCGTTTTGCATAAGTAGGAGATGCTGATGATGGAGAAGGTTGTTGAGGTGAATCCATCTTTGCGGCAATCTAGTACAGTAAATTAAAATCTTCTAAAGTAGTTGACTTAAGGTTCAGATGCACTCAAATGAAGTAAAAATTAGATAGATGAATGAAATAAAAGTATGCCGTTGAGCAAAATAATAGTAAATAGCTGACAATGATTTAAACGAAACGACCTCAGGTGTGCGCGAGTGAAGAAAGGTGCAGGCATGAAGGTGGGCGTTGGACTTCATATACAGATGCATATCTCTTATGCCTTAGGCCATAAGATTTTAAAATTTGAAGCTAACAGGGATACTGTGGATCTATCGTGAGGTAACCTGGAATATCACCACTTTATCTCCACTTTATCCCCGCTTTAACCCCTGTACCCTATAAGAAGCGGATCAACGAACAATACCCTATCATGAGAGTAGAACCTCTCATAGCTAATAGTGGATCCCAGTATAAATGTTGAAAAGATTCATTGTAACTTGGATTTTTATATTTGCAACACTTACCCTTACAGGTCCTTTTGCGTGCAGGGGTAAGTATTGCAAATATAAGCGGTAAAATTTGTGTGAATCTCTTTAGTAATTATACCGGGACCCAGTATTAGCTATGAGAGGTTCTACTGTAATAAGTCTTATTACTACTTGTTGTGCTGACTCGGTTATGACTCAAGGATATCTGAGTTTCAGGCTTATGGATAATGTGCCATGTGACAGAGTTGCTGTAACTAATGAGTCATGTATAAAATATTCTGTATACAATACCAGAACTCTGATTGTAGTGTCATAGTTGGCATCGGCTATTGGTATCGGAGGAAAGATGTATATAGATACTGCCATAGTCAGAGCAGCAATAACAATAGTCTCTATCGTGACCATCAAGGCGATATTCCATCCACTATACGCATTCAGTATAACCATTTATATCGTACTTATCATTCATTCACACCATTGACTATTCCATCGAAGGACAGCACCATCACTAGACAAGTCGCCAACCACTCCACATCCCCATTCAACTTACAACACTACTTCTACTGTTTCTAGTGAAAGACTAAGTTTCAAATTGGTAAGCGCGGTATCTTTGTGTTCAAGTGTACGGTGTTGTACGTATTGAGAATTTGGTGCATCTATAAACGAAAGTGTGATACAGTTTAAGCATGCGGTGCAAAAAGCATTGCGATAAAACAGCCACTGAATTTTCTTCTTGACACAAAAGTTACAAGTTCTAAAAATCTAAGGCGCCAATGAGAGAATTCTTAAACTCATTGATAATTGGAAGTCAATAATTTTAGAGCGAGACTCTTGGTCTCTAAACGAGTATTTATTGGTATTCTAATTACAAGTTTTAGCAAATCTAAATCACTTTCTCAGCATTAATCGACTAAATGCTAACGGAAAATCGCTCCTTTAAACGCTATACCCTACTACCTGTAAATCTATCTTTGGATTTACTTTGAAAATCCACCTGTTGTTTATTGAAGCCTTTCATTAGTATTTGAACTAAGGGGCCAGACATGGGAATTTTATGTCTGGCCTTACGATTCTATGTCAAGTATCAGTTAAATTAGTAGTTCCAAGAGTTTCGAGGGATGTCGTAGTTAAGCAGTATAGAGAGTTTTATACTTGCGGTAATGTCCCTTTCAGGTTGCGCGATCCTGAGATTAGATTTTGATTTACGAGGGAATTCAGTATAGAAAGAATGAAAATTTCGTACAGTCATCAACCAACAGCTGCTACAGATGTGTGCTGTCTTTTAGCCGGTACCTGAGTTGAGTCCTACCTATTGTCAGCAATCGCCTATGGTTATACTTCACTCGTGCCTCGGGCTCGACTCGAATGTTTCGAAGGTTTTGAATCTGAAAGTCATCAGCCGGAATTTAGGAACACAACGTACCTCTGCTGCAGGACGCTTCTTTTTATGCTTCTGAGGACGGGCGGGTTTAACCTCACCCTCAGTAAATACATCGTCGGGTAGATCACAGCTATGAATGTTAACAAAATTCTAGGTGTTTTTTGACTATGCTATACTTTTTGGTGTGAGCAACGCCAAGGGAGTTCTCTTCTTGATTATAGGCTTCAGACGAAGTGCAAATATTCTTGAACTCTTCTACCTCATATGACAGATCAAGCGATTTCGCTCCTAGAAAAATTAGAAACAGGTGACATAGGTAGTCTTTAACAAAGGATATTGGTGTCCCATGAATTTTTCATCGATATCAAGCTAGTAACGATTAATAAGGTTCAGAGGGTGCCTACCTTCAGCCAGTTCCAAGCCAATGTAATGTGTTGCAGTGTACACGAATATGAAATTTTCTTTTTGCTCATCTTTGTGGTCGCCATTGGTGAGTTCCTGTGATTTGGCCTCAACCGCGAGACCATGACCAGTGGTCATCGTGGCAATTTCAGTCGCATGAAACTTTAGGGATCCATTTTTGACCATGTCAACCTCTTCTTCAATACGACATCTATGGACGCGCATGAACCCTTTATTGAATGGGTGAGCCAATGCTATAGAAGGGTGATACTCAAGCTTGTTGACCAAAAGACGTACTTTGGACTCAACAAAGCCAGACCAGAGAAGTTGAGATTCTTTCGTCCTGCTTGCTGAAACAACTGATAAATAATACTTATATCCTCGCGTGAAGAATGTGTGCTTTGCGAATAAATCTTTCCATGATGCCTTTCCGGTCATGACTTTATCAGCGATATCCCCGCCTCTACGGAGCTCTTTTTCGAGAATAGTTTTTGTGGACTGTGAAAAGTTGTGAGTTGTGCACATCTCAGGGTAAGCAGGGGTAATAATTGGCATTATGTGATTTTTGTCGGATCCATATATCTAGAGTAATTAGCTCACTAACGTAAAGTTTTGACTGCACATACCTTCGGGTTCCAAACTTTTAGACCGAGCGTGTTGGAGTTGTCGATCTCTTTTAACAAGACTGGCATAGGCCATCTCCATTTTTCCATGATGCGAAAGAACTTAAAGACAACTGTTGAACTAGTAGCTTTTGGATAAAGCTGACATATTCGGGCGACGAGTATTGCCCAAGCAACCCCTCCGGGGAATCCATATATGTTACCGGCTATGGCACGTCGAGTTCCCCATAGTTTTATTGTTCGAAGAGCTGTTCTGAAGATAGCCGGTTCTGGGACCAAATTCAATATTTCATCAGCAACACGTACACCGTTTAAGGAACGGACTTCTTCATTGTTAAGACCGCGTAGCATATTTTGGTTGAGTAGGGACAAGTTTTTAGGGACTTGACTTAGCTTGATTCGTCCAAAGAGCAAGTCAATGTCAATTCCGGCATATTTTAATGTTATACAGGGTGCAAAGGCGTCGGGTTTCGCTGTCATCTCAGTGATAGGGCCTTCCGTGGCCATCGATTTTAAGAGATCTGGAAATCTGCTGAAAAAATCTTCTTTTGTTACATTCTGTGGCGCAACAACTAATGTGTCGATATCTGAACCAGGGCCGATAACCCCGAGCTTGTAGCTTCCAAATGTTACAACCATACCGCCAGCAGATTTAACAAGGCTTTCAGGAAGACCTTGTGCCCGACTAACTTGTCTTACAAATTCTTCTGTGATCTGCTGGAGTGAGTTGAGGACTTTCTGCCTACAAAATGGTAAAGTGTTAGTCAGTCTATGATTAAGCTTAAAATTCTCTTTGGGCGCACCTTTTGGAAGTTTCAGCGGCATTTTCGTAATTATTTTGTCGTTTTAATTCTTCTATCAGCGCATTCGATGCTTGATTTTCAGCTTCAGTCGGTGGAGTGACGGATAGCGGACCTGTGACCCCAAGAGGTTTCACAACTTGAGTAGCCATTGTAAAAAAACTGGCCCGCACCCTTGGATACCTCGATGGCGATTGTAAATTTGTTGGTAGACTGTATTTATCGTACAGTGAAGACCATATATGATTGCATGTATCTGGGGAGGTTGAAACGAGAATGAACGACGGGTGATACCTTGGACCTGGATTTGCGCACTATTTTGTCACCCAACCCTAGCAAATTTCGATCTGACATTCTACCAGCATTAGTACGACTAAATGTAGCAAAACTCATTCTTAGGAAATAGAATGTCCCAGGAAGAATTAAGTCTCAGTCAGGAAATTTACGCCATTAATGATCCTGATGAGAATAGAACATTTTTTCAAGCTCTAGATTCTTTTTTGTGAGTTGACTTCTGCTTGTTCAAAGTCAAAGTCATTTAGTCACGAAGTATACTGCGCCCTACTAAAATACTCATCAAACTCATTGACCCTGGTGACAGCCAATACTCCAAAGTCGCACATTACAACACTACCCACGTTCGAAGGCAAATCTTCTATGCCCTTCCCATAGAACACCGGAAATTGTTAGCGTCTCCACCCTTTTCTTACCAACATATACTGAATCATGTTGACGATGCTATTGACACGAATGCCACACTTTCCCTGGCCATCTTTAAAGCGGGTCTTGATTATTTCAACATTCCTGACCATTTTTTAGATTCCTGGCAGAATCATGCGACATCTGGTGATATAGAAAAGGCTAGAAGTACACTTCGACAGTTCTTCCGTGATTGGTCTGCAGAAGGCTCAGCTGAGAGAGAAACATGTTACGGTCGCGTGATTCAAACGTTGAAAGCTGAGAAAAGATCACGCTCTTCCGAAAAATTGCGTGTGCTTGTACCTGGAGCTGGACTAAGTCGACTTGTCTTTGAGCTTTGCTGTGCAGGCATAGACACCGAGGGGAATGAAATTAGTTATCACCAATTACTTGCAAGCTACTATATCCTTAACGTGTGCCCAAAAGCTCAAGCGCATGTTCTCTTTCCATGGGTGCACTCATTCTCGAATCATAGGAGCCGACAGTGTCAAATGAAATCTGTCCAAGTACCCGATGTACATCCCGGGACTGTTCTGAGCAATTATAAAGTAATGGGGTAGATGACCATGAGCGCCTCTGACTTTTTGTTATTGTATTCTAAGGAAGAATTTAAAGAAACCTTTGATGCTATCGCCACAGTTTTCTTCTTGGATACCGCACCTAACATTATTCGCTATTTCGAGACAATGAAAAATTGTCTTCGAACTGGAGGCTTAGTAGTCAATTTTGGCCCCTTACTTTGGCACTTTGAAAGTGATATAACAGATGACGATAAGCACACTCGAATGGATGAAAACTCTGAGAGCCAAGGTAAATTTAGGATTATAGGCTCAGGTTACGCTAACTATTTTGTATTTAGGTATTGCAGATCCAGGTGCTGTCGAATTAACAGATGACGAAGTTATCACTCTCATAGAAACATTTGGCTTCCGTATTGAAACGCGTGAAAATGGAATTCTTGCTCCTTACATCCAGGATTCCGAAAGTATGCTCCAGCATACTTACAAAGCAAGCTTCTGGTGTGCTCGAAAACTCTGAAAACACAGGAAATACGCTAGCGGTTCCTACTCTAAATCTTCACATAAGACCACAACCGCTTTTCTCAGCACAGATTCCCATCTAGCCTTTTGGAATAAGTATGATAAATGATTTTGAAGATCAAAACTTTACACGTAACAAAAAAGTATTTCAATGAAAATATGAAAAAAAAACGATTCATGCATATAATCAGTATTTACATTGGAGTTTATCTAAATCACAGAAAATATTCATGGCCCTGGACTTTTGACTAAAATCCAATAAGATTTGTTCAAGTTTTGCCTTCCTGGCGTCTTTAGTATTTAAAGTTACTTAAGCCAAGTGACTTGATATGCATTCAAGTTTGCACTAAGTTTTCGACTTAACATGGAAAAGAGAACCCTTAAGAACAAAACGGTCAGAATTTCAGTGCCACACAGCAACTGTGCTTAGCTGAGGCTTAGAATATGGCTTTTTCTAAAAAATTTTCAAAGGCTACCCACTCATTTTTACAGTTTGTAAGAAAATAAAACACAATATCACTTGAAAATATAACTTGCCAACTCCATAAATACAAATGATCAAATTTTGGATGATTATATCTTACAGCGTTAACTATTTCATTCGGCCAAGTTCAGTGCGCTATGGGTCCTTACAGGATACTTTAAAACCCGATAATCTTAGAGGATAAAAATTTCGAGCACAATGGTTCTGGCTTTGCCGAGATTTACACAACTTGTTGTTTGTTCAACTTTCTAACTTCAGGTATATTTCTAAATATTTTTCAAATGGTCCATGTAGTGCAGGATGTCTTCACTAGTATGAGTACTGGTGTTCTATCTTCTTTCTCTAATATCTTTCGTACGTTTTGAAGTTCCGGAATTTTTGCATGCTGATTAGCTTATTGGCCAGAGGGGTGCACGGGCGGATATCTGATTGGATGGAAGGCTGTCGGGTGACGTCATTTGATCTCACCGCTCAAATCGGCAGAACACGGACGAGAATGGGGCATGCTGATTCGTTGTTAAAGTAGAAAAGTGGCACGACCGTCTGACTAATACCATTGGACTAAATGTAGATACGATTTTAAAAATTCGATCACGCTGATTGGTCATCGCAAGCGCAGCGAGGCCGCGCGCCTCACTACAGTAGAGCCCCTCTTAGCTAATGGTGGGTCCCGGTATAAATGTTGAAAAGATTCATTGTAGCTTGGACTTTTATATTTGCAACACTTACCCTTATAGGTCATTTTACGTGCAGGGGCAAGTATTGCAAATATAAACGGTAAAATTTCCATGAATCTCTTTAGTAGTTATACCGGGACCCACTATGGGTTTGGACAGGTTCTACAGTAGAGCCATACAGTCGTCCCTCTTTAACTCGATAGTTGGTTCCAGGCTTAAGTATTGTTGAGATTTATTGAGTAGTTGAAGCTTGGTTTTGCAACACCTATCCTTACAGGTCACTTTGCGCGCAGGGGTAAGTAAAGCAAATGTAAATGGTTGAATTTCAATAAATATTTTCAACACTTATACCGGGACCCACTATCGAGTTAGAGAGGGGCGACTGTATATACAGTAAAACTTCTCTAACACGATAGTGGGTCCCGGCATAAGTGTTGAAAATATTCATTGTAACTTGCACTTTTATATTTGCAACACTTACCCTTTCAGGTCATTTTGGGTGCAGGGGTAAGTATTGCAAATATAAATGGATGAATTTCAATGAATATTTTCAACACTTATACTGGGACCCACTATCGAGTTAGAGAGGGACGACTGTATATACACCTGACTTCTCTCCGTAGATAGTTATAGGAGAAATAAACGGTATTCCGTGACATATGTTCGTCATGTTTTATTCCGATCGCTTATAGTCCATCACACTTAGTATCCTTTCATCCTTCCAAGAATACAGTATCAACGAGAGAGTGTATGATTCGAGGGATTTGCTAGGTACCTGCCAGTTTTCTCCTGTGTTAAGGGGAGCATGTATTCGAGCTACTGAGGCTATACTTGGTAGAATAGCATGGACGGTGCCAGCTGCGTTATCCGGCCCAGGTTGAATTCTCGCCTATCCTAATGGTGTGCGAGCCTGTAATGGCCAGATCGTATTAAACTTACTTCGTACAAGCTTGCTTTTTGAAAGTAGCCGATCGCTTAAGTTTTCCAAAGGCTAAATATATACCGAGATTTCATATCTGTATTGAATGTTGATTGAAGGAAACCAAAACATCGTGTATCACAAAGTCATGATAGGAGACTTCCCAGGCAGCGACCTTGTGGAATGGTTATGCTATGAACAAAAATAATTGTGATCATATGCCACCTACAGGAATTGAACCTGTGATTTTAGCATTATAATAAATCGATACAAGTGCTACGCGTTGCCACTGCGCCAAGGAGGCTCCTTATCTAACATTACAATTTAATTACTATATTCTATCTCATAATTCTTACAAACAAACAGGCTCCACCAAATCTTTTGACTTCCACATTTACATCTCGAGAGACCAGCTAGTAACAGATCATTTGTATTCTTCGAGAGTATCTTGATTATCCCCGCTGCAAACCTAAATTCTTAATAAACCAATTATTTGAGCGAGGCAAAATTTCACCATTAAACTTCATCGGTACATACCGCATGAGGTAGCTACGGCCGAAGGGTCGGATGGTGTAGTGGTACATCGTCAAGGCCGTTCTCCCAAGTAGAGTCTGGGCAGCTTGCACACATACCCCACCCGAGACAGGAGAAAGCTGGTATGAACCCAGCAAGACCCTCACACCGCTTTTCTCGCGGTGATATCGTATTCGCAGGATAACGAAAGCATGCTCAGATAGCCACAGGGTTTTCTCGCTTTTCACCTGTTGTGAGTATTCACGAATGAGGGAACATGCCGTGAGGCGTTATTCTCCTGGTGGTATCTGTAAATGAAATCTGAGTCTGAGTGTTCCAAACGTCAAACTGAGCTATTCTGCGAAATATACATATCTTCCGTGATCATTCGCGTCATAGCCTCAGGCTTCATACGCAAAAATGATTTAAAAAAAAAAGACTGGGGTCGAATGATGGTGTAGTACACCTGTTACAATTATGAGTTGCGAAGTAGTATTATAGTACTAACTGTGCCACTACGCTAAGTTTTCCCAGACCCACTCAAAATATGGGTCTCGACAGGGTATATATCCTTTCGCTCGCCTGACCTGGATAGCTTGGCAGTTGATCTATGAAACTTTATGAAAATACCTTAAAAATTTGTACGTTAAGTTCCTCACGCAAAATTTATGGCAGCTTCTAATTTTGGTTCAAATAAAGTTATGAATTCATTATTCTAATTATCCAGTTCATAATAAGTTATAGAGGCTAGTACTTTGTCGGGCCACCTTGAGCTTCATAAACGGCTCTGATGCTGCTTGGCATTGACTTAGTTAGCTCTTACAACTCCTTTTCATCCACGGCCCTGTCCCAAGCTTCTGCCACAATCCTTCGAAGCTCATCCTGCGACATATTATTTTCCGGAGCTAAATCAGGATAGTGATATGCGTTGTAGTCCTTTATCAACTTCCAGACATGCTCTATGGGGTTCAGGTCAGGGGAATATGGTTGCCATGTAATCGGAGAGATGTTTCTCTCCCTTAACTCATCCATAGTTTGCCTTGCCTCGTGAAGTGGGGCGTTGTCCTGTATTAGTTGTACATGTGGATGACTCGAAATCATGCCGTGGATAAGAGGTACTATCCTCTGGCAATATCTATCAGCAGGTATATTACACCTCTCCTTCTCCCAAATCAAGGAAGGATCTTTTTCGTTGCCAAAAAAGAGCCCCAAAACATCCATACAATTTTCTTCCGAATGTTACTTAAGACACATGTAGCGTCAAAATTTTCATCTATCTAGACGAAAAATTAAGGTTAGGCATCTCAAGTTTCAGACAAAGTAGGCGGTACTGACTTTCCTCGTGATCCAAATACTACTATGACGTCCATCAGTCACCCAGGTCTCATCTGTTCAGAGAACTCTCATCCAATGCTCTTTATTCAAGTGAAGATGTTCTGTAACGAACTCAAGTCTCTTTCTCTTGTTTTCTGCAGAAAGTGGTGGTTTCGAAGCGGCAATACGACGGGCGTATCCCCTTGTTGACATTGTCCGTTGGATTACCTTCTTACTCACTCCAAAATGACTAAAATATGCGTAGGCGAGCTCGAAATAGGTCAATTTACGGTGTTCTGGAGATGATACAACAAAGGCTTCAATCTCGTCGACAAGTTCACTGCTCGAGACAAGGGGGCGACTGCTACTATTTTTAGGGGAGAGATGATCAGCTTTTGCTGCATAGCCACCCTGGTGATAGGTCACTTGGAGTCGTCGCGCGATCTTTTGGTAGCTGTAGCCTTCTCGGGTCAGAGTTCTCACCTACCAATTTTTAGAGACGACGCATGATTTGGCTCTCTTTTGACGTGATACTTACTTTAATACGCTGTTCTTTTATCACTTTTTTTGCTCTGGAATGAGCAAGAGATTGAGGTGAGGTTGGTGATGTGGAGGCGTCTGTGAACGATTCATCGTTGCAATGATTTAAATGATCCATTCTTTGGCATCCTAAATGAATTATTTAAATTCAGAATTTTTACAACTTACAATCGGTATATCTAAGACAATTTACTGAAGTGATGGCGTCCTATTGAGATCTTTGATGGTATTGCTGAACAATAGTGATGGGGCAGACGTTCGGGAGAGGACACTGTAAAACCGAGGCTAACCAGCATAAAAATAATAATCCTGACAGATATGGCTTACATATTTTAGACTTTGAGTTAGATGTCATAGGCCCCATACACTCCCACTTTTAACCCCTGAAGCGAGATACAGTAGAACCCCTCTTAGCTAATACATTTGGGCTAACCTCAAATTATTAGCTATCGCGTATTATTAGGTACGGGGAAGTGGATCATATGTATCTATTATTAGTAAGTACAGTAGAACCCCTCTTAGCTAATACATTTAGGCCAAACTCGAATTATTCGGACGTGCTAAACGGACAGTCCCAAATGCTCGCTGGACGTCCCTCCAAGTAGATTGCGCTTCCACGCTAACCAAATCTGCATTGATCAGCGATCTCGTCGAATATTTTTTGCGCTACTCCAAATTTGGTCACTATCGTTACAAGTATAGTAGTTACCATGACAACTTAGAGCCTGTGTTTAACAAACATAACATAAAGATACCATTTAGAAATAATTGGTCCTGGAATTGCCTTAATAACTTTTCCAAATCGTCCAATTCTATATTCCAATTTCATCTTCCTCACCTCCAACTTCGCCTCACTTATTGAACTCCAAATTACAATGGCTGAACTGAAATTTAATGCGCTATCAGCATCAATCAACATATCTCAAGATACTAATGAAAGAGGTATTTTTCCCTTTCTTTCTACTAAAATACATATTGGCTGATTTCTCCAGGAATGGTTACCGGAAGTGCTCTTTTAGAGGCCCATGATGGGCATCAAAGTATACCAAATAATGAGGATACCCATATGCTAAGCTCCCTAAAACTAATTCATTTATGGCAAAATTTCCACTAATACGCAATTTCTTCAGTCGAGACCCAGTGCGGAAGTATGGAAGAAATAATTGGTGTCCGGATCGACCAAATGGAGGACTGTAAGAGAGCTGTCGAGCACCTAGCTAACGAAAATGGATTTGCGACAGTCCTCCATTTGGTCGATCCGGACACCAATTATTTCTAAATGGTATCTTTATGTTATGTTTGTTAAACACGGGCTCTAAGTTGTCATGGTAACTACTATACTTGTAACGATAGTGACCAAATTTGGAGTAGCGCAAAAAATATTCGACGAGATCGCTGATCAATGCAGATTTGGTTAGCGTGGAAGCGCAATCTACTTGGAGGGACGTCCAGCGAGCATTTGGGACTGTCCGTTTAGCACGTCCGGAATTATTAGCTATCGCGTATTATTAGCTAATAAGGGATTAGCTAAGATGGGCCCTACTGTATATCCTGCACAGACCCACCTGTAATAACTTACCGTAGCAGCACAGTAACGTGCGAGTAAAATGTATGATTCGATGAACATGAAGGAAATGATGAATGAGTATGAAGATGAAGATATGTATTATTTAACTTGTCCTTCTCCAAATGTGAGATGTCCTCCTTGTATACATAAAGAGTGATTCTTGTCCTAATATCATAACTCTATCCTTCACTGAGTCTCTGTTAGGTACTGAGTCACCTTCACTGCTGTTTGTTCAATCAGTTGAAGACTCCTACTCATCCTATCAACAGAACGCGTCTTGTCGTCTCATACGACTAATGTCACATGACTAGTTCTAGCGACTCGTTCTACGCGACTCGACAAGTCCAATTCACACTACTCATCTCAACTAGTTCATGGACTTGGCACCACTCGTATGTCGCTTTGTGCAACAACACCGTCTGGGCTGTTCATCGAAGGAGAGTCCGTGTAGCCAAGACATATAACCCAGTTGAGATGGGAGTAAGCTGGTTTGAACATGGCAAGGACCATGAACTCCATTCTCTCACGGTGTCAACGCCTTCGCAGGATAATGAAAGCGTACTTCAATAATAACAGGGTGATCTCGCTTTTCTCTACCGTAGGTACTTACGGAAGAGGACACGTCCCACAAGGCGTTATTCCTGTAGTAGTCTCTGCAAATGAAATCTGAGTGTGAATATGTCAAACGTCGAACTAAGTCATTCGACGAAACAATACACGTCTCCCGTGATCATCTGTGTCATAGCCCCAGAGTGCATACACGAGATTGATCAAAAAACGCTCTCCCAAACCAACACGTTCTGATCCTACACCGATACCGATTCAGGGGTGACTCCCGGAGCGAACGTCAGGCCAAAAACAGGCTCTCACTGGTTTTGGTAGTGACAAGCCAAAGTCAATTGACAGTACACGTACTTTGAGATACGACCTAATCCGTCAATTCAGGAAGGAAAGTAATTTTAGGCTGGTGCTCGCTGGACTAGAATACAGAGAACATGACCCGAGAGCAAGAAAAAAGAAATCATTGTTTCCAGAAGCACTCAAGCTCGATTGGAGTGTGCTGTAAATAAAAGATGCTAGACTATCAGCAGGACGTGGCTATGCAGTAACGTTTAGAATATCAAGAGACCGAATCGTCACGACATCATACTGTGTATGCCTAGTTTAAAGATCTGAAATTCTGTTCTTTGAAAGGATATGTACGATGTTAGATCTATGAGATTCGCCTCTCGGTCTCAGACACTGTTGTTGACTTTGTAGTAGTTAGCGCAGAAAAAGCTTAATTTCAAGGTCAAGAATTAGTGCAGCCAGAATCATAGACAATTACAATTTATCTGACTTGCAAGGTCTAAAGTTTAAGGAAGATTTATTTAACGGCATCACTGTGCAGAAACTGTCGTATAAGTATGATGATACTTTTGGTGATAAGCCTAAAGAAATTTTGGTCCGGGATGACACACGAACGTCAATATTTTATCAAGGTATCCTAAATGAACCTTCCTCTTTAGTACAATCTGAATTGAGCTTTAGAGGAAGCAGAGTAGAGTAAGTAGCAGAGCACGAGAACAAATTTGAAGAAAGTCATCATTGATAATCAGTTCACCAAGTTCGTATAGGGATGTACAATCTAATTTACTACCGTACACAAGTACTGTTACTCAATTTCTTAATTTCTGTTATAATAGTGTAGCATCACCCAAGACTTAATCAAAATCGCCCGCTGCTGGTTTAATAGCTTTTACAATGATATTTAAACACAGGATTCAGAGTCTGAATCAACCAAAATCCAAAATTATGCCATTAATGGCCGACCAAACCTTTTACTCCTCTCCTCTATCTTTGCTCTTTCACTTGCATCTCTCTGCCTATCATTATTCCGTCGATAAGGAGCTTGTCGCCTGTCAGGACGTGACTTGTGCCGATGTTCGCGTGTCCGTCTTGGTCGACGATCTGGGAGAGCTGTATCGAGGACCTCAACAACCTGATCTTTAACAAGAACCCCAAATTTTTTAGCACGTTCGACTCGCTTAGCGGCCTCCTCATCTTGGGGAATACCAAATCGCTTGGCCCGAGCCGCACGCTTCTCGGCTTCTTTGACAGCGTCACTTTGCTCCAGGCCAATGCTGAATTCTTGCTTCTGACTTTCAGGGACAGCATTTAGTTCACTAGTCGGGATTGTGGTAGAGGTTTCGATGTTTTTGGATGCATCTTCCGTTACTGGGGTCTCGAGGGTACTTGAAGGCTCAACGTCAACGTTAGTAGCTGCAGCCTCGATTGCTGCAGCTTGGACTTGACTGGGGGCTTGCTGTGCCTCAACCGAAGGAACTGGCATAGGTGTAGGTTCAGATGCTGCCGCGGTCGTCTTATCGTCCTCGTCCCAGTCAATCTCATCTTCTCCAGCTAGATACGCGTGAGCTAGACGAATCATCAATTCGCGAGGTGGTCGTCAAATAGATCGAGAGAATCAAGAAGGGGTTGACTTGCCGACATCGTTTCCCGATTTCTTGTCATCCTCTTGCAGTCTTGAGATCAATTCAGCCTTATTGCCCGAGACGACGAGGCCACGTTCCTGAAGGAGCTTCTTCAAATCAGGAACCTTGAGAGAAGGATAACTGGGGGCCATTGTCTTCAAAGTAAGGCGTCTAGTGGTTCTATTGTCAATGAATTTGTTGTCGATAGGATATTGAGCTTGAATCTATTTTTCGTCGGCATGGGCTTAGACAGCACCCATCGCGAAAATCGTGGCCTATGACCGCAAGATTTTAGCGTGTATTCATTAAGTGTAAACCTACCATTCTTCCCAGAAAACACTCCCGTCCAATCAGACCTTGCTCCAGCAACAATACATCTTCATTTACATATGGCTAAAACTTTCAATGTGAATCATTATTAAAATAAAAATATAAATCGTGGATCACCGATCCATTATCTTTTACCATTCTTCATATTCCATGGTCAAAGTCGGAGCAATTCAAAATCAACTTGCAGTGTTAAACTTACTAGAAACACAAAAAGAGTTACCAACGTCGATATCACTTTATTTGGGAAGTAACATCACAGCTCAAGTGTTTACGACCAGGTTACATCAAAATTATTCTCAGCCAACTCTGTATAGCTACATCGCTATCATTTAACACGTAATCAAACTAAAATTGATCAGATAGTCTGGAGAGAGGATCAGTTACGATCCTATTTTTGCCGTATCAAATATATTTGTCTAAATATTGCTATTGTCCCAAGAATAATTAAAACTGAACTCAATGATAAGGGATTTTGAAAGTCATTTAAATCTTCATAATTCCTGCATTTCTAAATTTTTCCTAGTCCTACGACTCTAGATATTTCTCATGATTATACCTTTCAAATGGTGACACAAGATTTCTCTGGTCGGGTCTAAGTTAGATAAAACTAGTGACCAGTCCATCGATTTCTAGCGATTCAGAGAAAGAAATTATGGCTTCTTTTTACTTAATTTATTCTTGCCCCATCTTGAATGAAAGTTTTGCTAGTATTTGAGCACCACGGAAACTAATCTTTTTGAACTTCAATGTGAACACAGGAGTGAGCGAAATGAAAACTTTATCTTTGAATCAAGGCCCTATGTTACGGGCTTAAGGGCACCAAAATAGGTTTCCTCAATAAGGTATGGAGGCCCACTTAAGTGATGTCGATCTTAGGTAACACTAACATAGCCCCTGTAAAATATTTTTGTACTGTAAACCCTGAACTACACCGTAGAGACGTCTTTTGGTTATCATTTTTTAGATAATCAGAATAGACTTCGTTAACTTTGTTCGATTATTTAGATCATGACCTCATTTCGTGATACCCTGATCCACGTTATATAGGTGAGATCTATCGATCTGCCTCACTCTTCTGAGAGCGAGCCCAGGTTGTAGATGATATGTATTTTCTCGTTTTCATCTTTTGATCTTGTTTTTGAGCTGGAATACGAGGCACCAATTGCACTCATCGCCTGGGCATCGCTAAAGAGAAAATTATCACATTATATGCCGATTTTGTGGTCCTGGACACTCTTTCATAATCTTCTAAATTTTAATAAGAGGTTCAACTGACAGTAAAATCTCCATCCAACCTCGAATGTTTCTTAGTGCGTCAAATTTTCATGGTATTTGCATTTAAAGCTCTGTTAGAATCCCATTGTGGGGAAGGCAAGAACTCGGGTTTGTAAGGTTTAATAATGCTGGAACGTAAGATGTTGCTACAACAAAGTATTTAAGTACGCAGATTAAGCGGACGTCACGCTAAACTCCAAGCAATCATAACTAACACCGTTCCGAGGTATCTGCCACATGACAAGCTCGCTTGAAAATGGAATTTTCCCATTTGAGGTATTTTAATTTTTTCAGCTACCGTTATATCTTTCCTCGGACAAAATCTTATCTCAGCAAGTATTTATTGTCTGACACTGAAGTCTTTATTTTTCGTATACGACCGAAAATCATCTCACGTTTGTCGTTATTCGAGCCAGAGCGTATGGCATCCTCAATAAATTTTGAAGTTTGTTGTAATTCTATCTCTCCCTTGATTTAGTGGAAACTGTTACAGACTAAATCACTTGTCTGACCGTAGAGGAGATACAACATGTGTTCATGTTGTACATTCTCGTTGTTTGTAATCGACGGGAGTGTGTGTGTACTATTTATGGTCTGATGTGGGCCAGTCCACCGTTCCATAGGAACACAAGTCGTGTGGAAGATATCTAGAATACATGATCCTGCAGGCTACAGCAGTGCTCATCCAGTGCCCGAATTTTTTCCATGACCTACGTAGGAGCCAGATAGTTACATCTGCTCGAATGGGTAGGAACGTCTTCGCCATGACCCGATGGCCACGGGCCGAGGGAAAACCGTTGCCATTGCTCTCGTACTCATCTTCGACGAGCAGCCGCAGTTATATCCAAAATAAGTTATGTAGGAATTGAGCCTACCGCCTCTAAAAGACCCAGCCAGCACCTAACCACTTGTGCCGACAGCCTAGTATGAGTAATCTTTCCACCAATTAGATAATCGTGGCGAGTAGAGCTCTTCGCCCTTACTCTCTGGAACAGTCGTGGCAGTTTACAGAAAAGGTGCTAGGGATGGTGATGATGAGCCGAAGCTGACCGAGCCCGCGTAGATGAGTGGAGGGACCTTGAAGGAAGGACCGCGACTCTTCTTAACTATCCCAGATATATGCGAACATAATAGGAGTTTATAGCCGGTCCCGCGGAAATGTGAAGAGATTGACTTCGCCATCTTCGTCATTAAGATGAGATTTTTGGCCCATGGAATGCAGTCGCTCCTATCACGTGAGACAATTATTTACTTAGCCAGGGGCTAGAAAAAAAATCACTCGTTTAATTCCTTTCAAAAGTCCTTCTTATGCTAGCAGCATGGAGGCTCTGTTAAGAATGGCACTAGTACGATTTATAATGCGATCACTGAACTTGATATGAGAGGCACTCACACCCGAATATCATTTAAAGAAATCCCTCGAAGTCAGGCGCCTTACAGCCCTTCGACCCTCAACCGTTTATCTCCGCCGCAGGAACGCATTCCAGCCACCCGCGGTCATCCAGGGTGCAATCGTCATGGTCACATGTATGACCAAGCGAGAAATGTGGTGTGAGGGTCTTGCCGGATTCGAATCAGATTTCTCCTGTCACAAGTGGGGCATGTGTCCAAGCGGCTGAGACTTTGGGAGAATTCCCTGGATAGTGTACTACTGCACCATCCGACCGAGGGAAGGTATGTAGATACGTAGTTTGTTAGCTCTGACGGCCTCCAATTAACGTTATCTAGGAATACATTAGGTTGGTAGAAGCATATTTGGTGTTGCCTGTTTTAAAGAGTTAAACTTTCTTCTCAATATCTGTATCATAGATGATTTATTTATGTGGAGTAATTTTTCGAGAAATAATTCTCTAATTGTACTAGACTGAAGTATTCAGATGGGTTTTGGCAAATTTTTGGAATTTCGTAACTCTAAAAATTCTAGGTATGCATCTCGATCAACATACAATCCGAATATCAAAACAAGATTCTCTTGTATAATTGACGAGAAAACTTTAAAGTTTAAGAATAAATACAAACCCTCTAGCACCTCAGATTTTGATCCATCAAATACCAAATCATAAAATTAACCACTTTCATTAAACGTATATATGATTTTTCCGTATCAGTCAAACGTAGACGGCTACAATAGAATTGTAAACAAATTCATTGAAATTTTCACTTCAGCCTAGAATATCATTAACTATGGAGGCTTCATCTAGAACATCAGTGGATATCAAGCTCGTGATCAAAATTGGGCGGTCAGGTTTTCAGATGAGGTCACATAAAAAATAACACGGCTCTTGCACCACACCTACTGGTAGGTATAAGTATTTCTTAAGAAAATTCACTATTCAGGCTCTTTCATTTGTTGCTTATTTTTCCTTGTTCGCTTTTTCTTTTTCTTGCCGAGTTCTGGCCCATCTTCGTTAATAGCTTCACTTTGAATATCAGCGCCAATTACGATTTCTGGCCCATCTTCGTTTCCAAAGGTTTCCTGGCGCCACTGTCTTAGTCGAGCTTTCTTGCCCAAGTGTTTCTTGTCCTTCCGCTTTTTCTCGGGATCCCGAAAAGTGGCCATTTTTTTTAAGCCGGCAAATTGATTTAATGACGCATCAGAGGCCATAAGTATATCTCGAGCAGTGAGACCAAAAGATACGGGAGAAGTTTCCCGATATCGAAATCGACCCGGTTGCTTTGAGTTAGAAACTACATCAAGGTTCAGGTGGCTATCGACAATCTCTTCTAGACGCTTGCGTTCTAAGCGCTTCTCTTTCTTGGCTTGCATATCATGCTTCCGACCTTTTGGGGTATTTGATTTATTAATCTCAGCCTCATCATCGGAATCCAAGTCAGAAAGTCTAAGTTCGACATTTTCTTGAACATCATCAAATTCAGGAAGGATATCCCCAATATCAATATCATCATCCCACTTTGGCTTTTTTATTTTCTTTTTCTCGCAGCTTTTTGCTTCTGTTTCCGATGCATCGTCAGACTCCTGGTCGGCGTAATAGTCATCTCCAAAATGTTTTGACATTTCCGCCATCCATCTCTCATCGTCCCAGTTTTCATCCAACAACTCCATCATTTTCTCTTTGTCGAAATCTTTTCCTCGAAAGCCAGCTGCTTCCTTAATCATTTTCAGTCTCTCTTCCATTTCCTCAATTTTCAAACGCCTTAACTGAGCTCTTTCTTGCTCTCTTGTCTGCTTTTCAATTTCTTTTTTCTCTCGATGGGCGTCTCGTAGTTTTTTACGAGCGCTCTTTTCATCTCGTCGAACTGATTTGGCAGCAACAACATCTCTTGCATAAGATTTTAGCACTTCATTACTACCGACAGGGTCCTCAAAGCGTAGGTTATAGGCAGCTTCAAACTTCTCAGCGCGCTCATCTTCTGATTCATCGTCTGACTCAAGTGGCTGGAAGCGAGCACCCTCGGTTGGGAGCCACGCCCGAGCTGCCATGAAATTGGACAGGAAAGTCTCAGGGTCTTTTTCCGCGATAGATACATCAATATCTGGCTGAACCTTTGATTTTCTTGAGGGGTGGACTCCATTAGTTGACTCTATCTTTTGCTTTAAGACTAAAAAGGATCCTCCATCTTCCTCATTTTCAGATTCGCCTGCAACATCATGTATTTCTTTAACGAGGGACTTTTGAAGCGATTCTTGCTCCTGGATGAAAGTTTTTGGAACGTGTTGATTTTCACTCTTGATCTCGTCATCATCATCATCATCATCAACATCTTGACTCGCTGATTTGTCCAGTTTTTTCAGTAAATTTTCCCTATGATAATCTCTTAAGTACATTGGCTTATGTTTTTTGGTTTCATCAGAGACAGTTTCGGTATTTTCTTCATCTACAATTGGCGAATAAAAAGAAAACTTTTCGTCGTAGACTACTGGATCTTTCGACCGAATGGCTTGTAAGGTTGCAGATATTTGAGCATCTAATGCTTCTGTAGCCAAAAATCCGGTATCATCTTCTTCCTCGTCATCTGAAGATTCTGAATCTTCGTCGTATTTATCACCATATTTTTCTCTGATCCCGTGGTCAGCTTTGGAGTATTTTTCCTCTACTGAGTCAGATTTTAGCACGAAAATTGCTGGCTACCAACAATCACTACATACACCTCTGTAATTCTTCTCTTCTACTATTATGCTCGAATTTTTTTGCAAATTCTTCATTTATTTTAAATCCCGACTCATCCAATGCAGCCCCACCATCTGAATCTCCTTCGCTATCACTTTGATCAAAAGGATTTTTTTTTGACTCTATCGTAGGATTCTCGGATTTGTGCTTTTTGTTAACAGCAGATTGTGTTTGGCTGTAGTCGTTGGCTTTGCGTTTGGCCATGTCTGTATACCGGCGACTGCAGTGCGAACAGTTTGAGATAATATTATTTTTAAAAAAAAATTATATCGGCATTAATCATATTCCGACTCGTGATTGACAAGAAATTACGGACAACGTTCCCCTAAATCTAAGGGGGTGCTATCTATCTTTAAATCGAGCTTTGATTCGTTATCAAAACATAGCTGCTTACTAAAATGCTCAAGCTCGAATCAGGCTAGTGAAAGAAGGTAACAGGGGAATACTGGGCCGGATGGTCCAGTGGTACTCTGATACTACGGTATTAATCGTGTATAGGCGCTAAAATTCGACTTTTACAGGGTATATAGGCTTTTACTAACTTGAATTAGCATGACGATAAGTAGATCTCCCCACCTAAACTTTAAATTTGTATGGCAAAAATTTCACAACGAAATATTCGTTGGTTTTGCTTTTTTGGTCCATTATAGCCCTCTATTCACTTTTTAATTCATTAATACATTTCATAAATAAATTATACTTCTATCTAGCTAATAATTTACATATCCGCCTTCAGCTTCGTAAACGGCTCTGATTCTTCGGGGCATCGAATCTATCAGTTTCTCCAAGTCATCCCCATTAAACCCCAGATCCCACGCCTCGTTCACTATTTGACGAAGATGCCCTTGACTCCGCTGCCTCCCTTGATCCAACGCTGGATAAAGACGCTCCATGTACGCTTTCATATAACTCCACAAAGTTTCTATCGGATTTAAATCAGGAGAATATGGCGGCCACTCCATTAGAGAAATATTCCTCCTTTCAAACTCACGCATAGTTTGCCTCGACTTGTGAGGAGGGGCGTTGTCCTGCATCACATCTAGTCCTGGTTCCCGAAAGACCGCACTCTCTATGAGAGGCACTATCCTCTCGCAGTAACTGGCCGCAGTGATATGGCCCCACTCCTTCTCCCAAATCAGGCAAGGCCCCTTCTGTCGTCCAAAGAAAGATCCCCAGAACATCCACCCAACTCTCCTCCGCGTCTTGGCTAGGACACAGGTATCTTCGTACTCTTCCCCAATCTTTGACTTAAACTTAGCTCAAGGGAACTCTAAATCTTAGGAGCCTTTAAGGGACTACTGACCTTTCTTGTGACCCAACGATCACTTTGCCGACCATTCGTAGCCCAAGTCTCGTCGGACCAGAGGACTCTCATCCAATGTTCCTTCCGCCAGTGGAGATGTATTCTGGCAAACTCATATCTCTTCAGTTTGTTGACTGAAGAGATAGGAGGTTTTAATCGTGCAATCCTGCGTGCATATCCCCTCTTTGCCAGTTCACGTCGGATCACATTCTCGCTCACACCAAAGTGCCGAAATATAAAATGTGCAAGTTGGAAAAATGACATCCGACGATTTTCCGATGATAAACAGACGAAAAATTCTATTTCATCGACCTGGGAACTACTTAGAATAGGTGGCCTACCACTGGAGTACTGAGGCTCGGTATTTTCAACGCTCATGGTGTATTGTACCTGTCGCCATGTAATCCCAAGGCGTTGAGAGATTTTGACGTAACTGTGTCCCTCACTGGCCAAGGTTCTAACCTGCACATGTTACTCTCTTAACCTTATCAATTTGTAGATTTCAGACTTACTTGAATACGTTGAGTTTGTGTTAGGCGTTTTGCATAAGTAGGAGATGCTGATGATGGAGAAGGTTGTTGAGGTGAATCCATCTTTGCGGCAATCTAGTACAGTAAATTAAAATCTTCTAAAGTAGTTGACTTAGGTTCAGATGCACTCACATGAAGTAAAAATTAGATAGATGAATGAAATAAAAGTATGCCGTTGAGCAAAATAATAGTAAATAGCTGACAATGATTTAAACGAAACGACCTCAGGTGTGCGCGAGTGAAGAAAGGTGCAGGCATGAAGGTGGGCGTTGGACTTCATATACAGATGCATATCTCTTATGCCTTAGGCCATAAGATTTTAAAATTTGAAGCTAACAGGGATACTGTGGATCTATCGTGAGGTAACCTGGAATATCACAACTTTATCTCCACTTTATCCCCGCTTTAACCCCTGTACCCTATAAGAAGCGGATCAACGAACAATACCCTATCATGAGAGTACACCGTCCGAGGCGTTCTCCCGAGTAGGGTCTGTGTAGCCGGGGCGCTTGCCTCACTTGAGACAGGAGAAAGCTAGTTCGAATCTAGCAAGGCCCTCACCCCATATTTCTAGCCTGGTCATGTGTGTGACGATTACGAAGACACACTGGACAATAGTAGGTGGCTGCAATGCGTTCCTGCGGCAGACACAAACGGTTAGAGGTTGAAGGAGCTTTAAGGCACCTGTTTTAAATGGTATTCGGGTGTGAGTGTCTCTCATATCAAGTTGAGTCATCGCTCCATGTACCGTATCAGTATCATTAGCGTCATAGTCTTAAGGCTGCATACATAAGAATAACTTCAAAAATAAAAATAAAAGCTAAAATGCACTATGAAACAGGGATAAATCTGACCCAACACATCTATCTTATGCATACTGCTGTACTGAATTTAGGAAGAGAGGAAAATGGGAATCGAACAGAATCCTTAGAATCTTTCCTTCCATCCCCTATAGATGAGCTAACAGGGATAGTGAATTTTTTTTTTTTTTAAATCATTTTTGCGTATGCAGCCTGAGGCTATGACGCGAATGATTACGGAAGATATGTATGTGACGCAGAATAACTCTGTTTGACGTTTGGAACACTCATACTCAGATTTCATTTGCAGAAACCACTACGAGAATAACGCCTTACGACATGTACCCTCTTCCGTGAATACCCACCATAGGGAAAAGCGAGAAAACCCTGTGGCTATCTAAGCATGCTTTCGTCATTCTACGAATACAGTATCACCGCGAGAGAAGTGGTGTGAGGGTCTTGCTGGATTCGAACCAGCTTTCTCCTGTCTCAAGTGGGGCATGTGTCCAAGCTACCCAGACTCTACTTGGAAGAACGGCCCGAATAGTGTACCACTGCACCATCTGACTGGGATAGTGAATGAAAATTATGTGGAAGAATTGTACCCGTCTTATTTTCAATTCAGTTCAGCTAGTGTCGCCCTCAACTAAAAAAATATATCGTGTATGTGTATAATCGGGATAAATCTTGTTAGACCAGTCCATTAATTCTCGTATATGAACATACATAAATTACTTTCAATTTAACAACAATTGCTGTAAAATTTGTGTATACTCATAGTAGGCACAAGTCCCATTATGGTTAAATTTATAATGAATTCAGCTCATAATTTCGCAATACTTACTCCTATGCAACATTTCTCATGCAGGAATAAGAGTTGCAAATATAATTAGCAAAAGTTCCACAAATCCGTACAATAACTGCACCGTGTACCATAATGTGTTTACACAAAGTCTACTATAATCCGTTTCTATCATAACACTATCCCTGTAATATTACTTGCACAACTTGAGCTATGCATGTACCACAGTCGAGCCTAGATAAGCCCATAGTGGGTCTCAGTATAATTATTGGAAAGATTCTATGTAATTTGACAGTTTATATTTGCAATACTTACCCATGCATGTAAAATGCTTAGTAGGGATAAATGTTGCAAAATAAAGCAATAATAATTCTATTAATCTTAACAATAATTAAATTGAGACCCACTATCGGCTTATCCAGGTTCAACCGTAGTGAGTTCGTCATTGTCCCGTGCAATAGAATGGTTTGTCTCGAGTCACAGTCAAGCTTACGTTGTACATAGAATCCTTAACTCGTCGAACCCCAGCAAAATCCTACAAAGTCAAGATCAATATCTTCATATCCTGGCAACAACCAATCGCGGGGTCGCGTGAATCAATTCCGAACAACAAGACTATGGCAGATACTACATCGCCAAAGCCAAGTAGCAGCGTGAAGCTCGTATTACTGGGCGAATCTGCCGTCGGAAAGGTATGAGCCTCTGAAGTTTCATGGCTGCTAGTATTGACGGATTGAGTCATCATTGGTTCTTCGCTTTGTAAACAACGATTTTCAAGAGAATAAAGAACCTACCATTGGAGGTTCACTCACTCTCCTCCTTTGGCCAAACCTCCAGCTAACTTGACCTTAGCTGCTTTTCTGACTCAAAAATGCAATCTTCCAACTCGGACAATTAAATTTGAGATCTGGGATACGGCAGGACAAGAACGATTTGCTTCCTTAGCACCTATGTACTATCGGAACGCTCAATCTGCCCTTGTTGTCTACGATCTGACCAAATCTGCATCCCTCACCAAGGCCAAGCACTGGGTAGCTGAACTTCAGAGGCAGGCTTCGCCCGGGATTGTCATTGCGTTAGTTGGGAATAAGCTAGATTTGGCATGTGATTCTCCTGATGCGAGTAATACCTTGGGAGAAGACGGCGACTTAACTGGAGAATCTGCGGAAGGTATTTCGAGAAAAGTATCTACAAATGAGGCAAGTGCCTATGCGGAGGAAGAAGGTCTCCTCTTTTTCGAGACAAGCGCTAAGCTGGGGACAAATGTGACTGATGTCTTTACCGCAATAGCCAATGAGATCCCAGAAACATCTCTAAAAGGTCCTAGGGGAGTAGGCTCCGGTCAGGGAAACACTAGAAGTGATGATCAAACCAGAGTCAACTTAACTGGGTCTACTAATACTGCATCAAGTGGAGGCTGCCTATGTTGAGATTTTACGGGAATGAGCTACGGAGTTGAAGTTTGATTTTTGTCTTTGGGATTCTGGTTCTGCTTACAAATGTACTAAGGTAAAGTCATATCACCGTCAAGCAATCTGTATTTGAGTTTAGTTAACTAAGCTTGCCTAATTAATATACGTTATTTGAAACGGAAATCCAAAATTACTGATGAGTGCGGTCGTGCTAATAGGTAACCAGAGTGCTGACTATTTCTGCTTCAACTTTTTATACACGTAAATTTCAGCTTGAGATTAGAATTTCCAGTTTTGTTCACCGCGTTGTGTTGAAACAAACCAGTCTTCAAGTGTTTGGGCTATTTTTTGTAAGTTGTAAGTGTTTTTTAAGTACAAGACTTTGAAACATATTGGATCCCTCTCTGATCCAGGCCACACTATTGCTAGTGTTCCTATCCCCTCTTGCTATGATTTCAGGTTCAAGCGATAAACTGACTCCCGATCAATAGCAATTTAGCTCAGCTTTAGCCATAGAATTCCGCCTCCTTATCTAATAGAAACAAAATACCCGAGCGGTAGCCATGGAGACTGCGTGCGCGGGGAAAATTTTCAAAAAAACCTGCAGATCTAGCCATGCGTGGCTTTGGCACTAAACCCACATGAGGCGCGTATGTCCATCTGTATCTCCCTCGTTTCTCGGGATCAAAATATCCCTAGCGCAAAGCAAGGGATACTCTTTCCTTAGGAAACGGTATAATGTCATGATATCTGTAAATTGCCGATAGTTCATCACACTAAGCGGGGCTAAGCAAGTCTGATTAATCACCAACTTAAAGGGATCTGGGTGCGCTGCGGTAAACTCTTGTGGGCCATCTTTCCTCTATGACCAGATAGCAAGCAGCGTTTTAGATCTCAATGGGCTTCTCCCTCCCCGATAAAAACTTCTCACTTAACCTTCCGAATCATCCTGATATTCTATCCTTTTTTTCCCATACCCCACCTGTAAATTTTTCTTCAGTTGCAGATGCCGAAAGGGAGTCGTTGTGGTTGAGATCGAGTATCGTTGCGAGATCAGTTGTTGAGTTAAGAACTTGACGACTGAGATAATGCCCCATGAATAATCAACTTTTCTTGCTTTGCGACTCTTCTTGGCTACCCCTGATATGTAGGCATACAGAGTGTTTACCGCCGGCACCACGTGAAAGTGAAAATGTCGATTTGCCTAGTGACATGTGTATGTTTGTGAGCTAGAAATATTTCAAAATCCCCTGGATAATTAGTATTGCTACCCTTAACCGTGCAAGATATATATCCAGTGCACAGTGGTCCAGGGGTTGGAATCAGCCTTAGTCGGCGCAAGTGTTATAAATTGTGACGTGAGATTTGAGCAAATTGCTCAGTTACTTACACATACCGGTGTAAGTGCTAAATCGTACCCTATCTTTTTTTTGAATCATATTAGCGTATGCAGCCTAAGGCTATGACGCGAATGATTACGGATGATCTGTAGTTTACATGGAATGACTCAGTTTGACGTTTGGAGTACTCACCCTCAGATTTCATTTGCAGATACCTCTATGAAGTTAACCCTTACGTCATGTAGTCTCTTCTGTGAATACCTAGCACAAGGAAAAGCGCGAAAATGTATGATGACACCGCGAGACAATGTAGTATATGGGTCTGACTCGATCCAAACCAGCTTTCTCCGGCCTCAGGTGTGACATATGTTCAAGATACCTAGATTTTACTTCGGAGAACGATCCGGACGCTATGCCACTACACCATTCAGCCCCTGGATCCTAATTAATATTCCCACTCGTACGTGGCTTGAACTTGAGATACGTTGGGCACTCGTGGTGGGATATTTCGCTACTGAAATTAAATTTACACCCATTCCCATACAAATTTGTATGGAACTGGGTGTAAATTTAATTTCAGAAGAGAAATGTTCTGTCACGAGTGCCCACCACAGCCAACACCTTGTATTATATTACTAATAAGCTGTTTGATGGGTAATCTCCCCTTCAAGTCATATCACTTGGAAATTAAATTCAAGCGTAGAGCTGTCCAAATAGCTAAAATAAAATAGTGTCATTATGACTAGAATATCTACAGGGGGGACAAGAGTAAGTTAACGAAGGTTAGAGATAAGTTATGTGCACTATATTTATATGTTTATACTATCGGAATAAACAGAATTTACTGCCTAGCCTTCGTTAACTTACTCTTGTCCCCCTGTACAACATTCTGTGACCTCTTTTAGTTTGACGCGACACCCGATACAGTATGTTCATCCTCGAGCTATTCTTGGCCTATTCTAGTGGACTAAATTGTCTTAATTTAGATGCTCACGATTCATGCCAAGGATCAAACAAGCTATGAGATAAAATTATGTGAGCTTTCATCTCTTCTAATCCACAATTCATTCATCAGTGAAGGTTTCGGATCTCCGGTATGAAATAGCTAGAACACTTCAGTATGACTAAACAGAAATGGCAGTTGTTTCTTGTTGTTTGGGTATGTTCATGACTCGATGTCGAAGAGCGAACATGAGTATAAAATTCCTGGGAGATCCGTTGATCAGTTTCTTCTTCACTCACCTTCGTTAGTTTTCATCGTACACTAATAATTATTGCGGTCTTTCTCTTAATTACTCTGATTAATTTCAACTACTCGTTCAGCCATGCGCTCTTCCACCGCCTCTCTTATCCTGGCCTTTTGTGCCTCCATGGCCGTTCAGGCTGCTCCCCTCACCTCAGAGGGAAATGCAGCTCTAATTAATCGCGATATCGAAGAAAATGATGTGGAGTTGCAAGAGGCTACTCTTTCCAAGAAGCGCAGTGTCGGTGGCTTTGCCTATCATGCAAGTAGCAATATGATTGAAGCTCGGAACCCCCACCTAGGAGAGATAAAAAAAGAATTGAAAGATGATGAATTGTCTTCCGATTCTTCCGACTCCGACTCCGAGTCTGATTTTGACTCCGACTTCGAAGATGGACCTGGTATTAAGGGGACAAATGCTGATGCCGGGTTATCAAATTACTCGGCATCAAGCGGTTTGGATGCTGATTCGGCCGACTCTTTTGATGATGATTACTCAGCTAACTCATTTGACGCCGAAGACTCTTCTTTTTCATTTGATGCCGAAGACCCCGCCAATTCGTTCGATGCCGAAGATCCTGCCAATTCATTTGATGCCGAAGATCCCGCCAATTCGTTCGATGCCGAAGATCCTGCCAACTCATTTGATGCCGAAGATCCCGCCAACTCATTTGATGCCGAAGATCCCGCCAACTCATATGATGGCGAAGACTCCGCCAATTCATTTGACGCCGAAGACCCTGCAAATTCACTCAACGCTGGAGTACCTCCTAACCCAGCAGACGCAGATGCATCAAGAGGAGCTCCAACCGACAAACTTACCGCAGCAGAAATACCCTCAGGGGAAGATTCTGGAGAGCTTCCTAAGAATGCCGCCGAAAGTACAGTTCAGGCAGATGCAGATGTAGAGCAAAGTCCCGGCTCGATTGACAACAAACTTGCCGCCACTAGTAACGACAATCTTCAAGCCAACACAGAAGCCGCCAATAATAATTTGAAAACAGACGCAAACAGCCAAGGTGATGTCCTCGAAAAGCGTGATCCATCACCCAAGAAAAAATACAAGAAGGCTAAGGGCGGCAAGAAGTATAAGATCAAGTGCAAAACAAAAAATGGACGCACCAAGTGCAAGTAAACTACCAATTCTGACTCGCGGCCCTCACGTACTGAAAGAAGATGATGAGGACGAAAGGTAAAACCTGTCTGAGATGTCACTAGTACGATAGAAGACATCGATAAGCTTGTCGAGGGGAGTCGACGAAATAGGTAATAAGATCCGAGGATGAAGCAAATGTATCTAAAATATTGTGCAAACTTTTTTATGTTATAACTTGGATAATTCAAATCTTTTTCGGCAATCAATTGCTTCGCCTGAGTCTACTATGTGATTGACAAAAATGAAAGTGAAGATTAAAGAATCAACGTGAACACTAGTAGTTAGTTTTGAGGCTTATCAGAACTTGCAAATGGGGATAGACGGTAGAATTCTGTTAGAGGCTACAGCCCTTCGACCCCCAATTGTTTACGTCTGCCGCAGGAACGCAATTCAGCCGTCCAGGGTTATCCAATTTGTCTTCACTATCTTCACATATATGACCAGACCAGAAACATGGAGATAGCCTTGCCGTATTCGAATCAGTTTCTTCCTGTCTCAAGTGGGACATGTGCCCTGGCTACCCAGACTCTACCTGGGAGAACGGTCCGGATGGCTTTCAACTCTACCATCCAATTCAGATTCTGGTTTGTGTTTGTGCGAAGGAAAGGCGGATATGGAGCAGGGCGTTCTAGCTGCGGATATTTTTCATTTTTTCGTATGAAATCCTTCCTCCATCCCAACAGGGTTTGGTCATGAAGGTAGAAGTGAATCCTTAGGGATCTTTTACCCGCATCACGCTTGCTAGGTGTAGGGTGTAAGCCTTATGCGAATAGGATATAAATTAAATCAAATTCACGCAGTGTGACACTGTTACTTCGAAATTGTGACACTTACTTGCATGAGTAAAATTCATCAGCTGGTAATTCTCCGGCATAAATCTAGCCCTATTATCAGGGATGCCTCCACTTTATCTTCTTCTTTCTTCTTCTCTATTATATTGCTTTAATTGTCTTTTGTCTTCTCCTTATTTCCTTCTTTCTTCTTTATAATATTTCTTCTTTAAAATATTTCTTTAAAATATTGTCTTTATTTGTGGATGCCCAGGGATTTATGGTGACACGCTGATTAGTCGAGAGGGCAGGAGGCGACGTCATTTAGCTGACCGCCCGAAATTGGCAGAACACGGACGGCAATGGACAGAGGTGATTGGTCAGGGACGGAGAAAAGTGGTACGTGCGGCTGACTAACGCCCTTCAGACTAAATAAGGATACCTTTGAGAATCCAACAATGCTCTTTGGGTGATCGTGAAACAATGCGCTAGGTCGACTAAATCCGCAAGAATGAAGCAGTGTGATTTGTCGATGCAGCGTTTTTCGGCTGACTAAGACCCAGAAGACTAAATGTGGATACCGTTTGAGAATCCGCGAATGCTCATTCGTCGCCACCAGCGTCTTGATTCATGCTATGGGAAAATTTTTCATCATCTACCACAATCCGTTTCCACTCTTAATCCCTCTTACATCATCTGCATACTAATAATCCAACAAGCACTCCTCTATTATCATCTCTCAGACTGGCGGCATGCCAAATTTTCAATCTTCGCATTACCCTCCCGAGGGCGGCACGCGGTCTCTAACAGAGACACCACTACTCTCAACAACTGCAGCAAATACAAGAACTGAAGAGGCGAACCTAATTTTTGGTGGTGTAACATCTGCTATCTATGATGCAACGCGGGAAGCCTCGACGATGCCACAGAACCTACCAGGAGTTCCTGGAACGCCTGCAATCGGTCGCGCAAGAGTTTGTCGATAGTCACGTGAGAGGCAATCCAGTATCATCACAGCCTAAGAAGAACGAAAGAGTGGTCCCCCGAGCAAATCATTCAGCCCTGTTTCAAAAACCTCCGCCGGTCCCAAAAACAACCCGTCCTCAATCTCGACCCAGCCCTTACGTTAACGCGGCTAGTAGAGCCAAAGGAACCACTGCCCAGAGCACGGAACCCAAACTCTCCAAGCTCAAGGTCAGCCTGACCCCCTTCGAATTGATGATAGAATTTTTCTCCAGCTGGAAATTGACTCAAACATCCGACTTTTATCAGCATACCTTCTTCTCTCCCTTTTTCGTAAACTTCTGGGGGAGAACGGGGCCTTACTCAAGGAAGTTCAGCATGTTCCCTTTGGGCTTGCACTTCGCCCCTCATCAGACACTGCATCCTCCAAACTTGAATCGCTACTTCAAGGCTTTGTCTCAGAGGGTAAAATAGGTGGTGCAACTGGCATTGAGAAGGCACAGAACCTTGTGTCGTACGTCATTAAATCCGTTCCACGCAACTACACTACTCTTAACGAACATAATCAACTAACAATCTGTCCCATTGTGGCCGAAAACGTCCAGCAGGAGTTCGTGGACGAGAAAGGAATCTCTCCAGTCGCTGTGGTTGAAACTAAAAGGAGCGCCGAATCACCGCAAATGTACTCAGCCCGCTATATCGCACGATTCCCGCTAGGGACTACTCTTCCGCTCAAGTTTCAATTATCTGGAGCCGAGGTACAAGCGCATCGACTAGCAAAGAAGACAAACATTGTTCAGTGTGGACGATGCTTTCAGTGGCATAACGAAAGAATCTGCACGAGGCCTTACCGCTGCCGCCTATGTGGTTCAACAGAGCACCTCGAAAAAGACCATCAACCGTGCAGCACACACTCTCACACTTGCCCTCCTCGCTGCATTTATTGCCATGGACCCCACCCTGCCGATGCTCAAGAGTGTCTCCTCCGACCTCGTCGCAACGGGACAAAGCTGACCAAGGAACAAATTTCCCAAATAAGACACACTGCAGCAGCATCGAGACTTAGCCTTTGCACAACGATGGGATGCAATCGACGTGTACACGCTAGTCAGGTAGACCAGGAGATGACAGAGATGGATGAGGAACCCAGTTCGAATCCTGCCGGTACAGAAGCCCCGCCTTCCACATCAACAAATCTAGTGTCATCTAGCTCAAATCAACTAGTCCTAGTCCCATCCACCCCTTTGTCAAATTCCCCGATCGAAACAGGAAATCCGTTCTCAAGCTTGACAGATTGCCCAGATGACCTCTAGGAGACCGTGCAGAATTTCAAAACCTCTACGCCTAGTGCAGATTAATGTTGGGAAGGGCGCAACTCCTCACGAAATCACGCTAAATAATGCAAATGAACAAAAATTTAACGTCATTCTTACACAAGAGCCATACATTTTCAATGACAGACCACGTAGAATTTCAAAGAAAATATCAGCCTATGAATGCTTCTCACCTAGCGACGACTGGACTAACAGGCATAGAGTGCTCACCTATCTCCGCAAAGGAGTGGTTCTAGTTGCCCATCAATCGTATCCTACAGGGCCATCACATCAGGCAGCTAGGGACCTACTTTTCCTTGAAGTAATGGATCCATCAGGGAAGAAGCTAACAATCATAAATGTCTACAATGCCCCTCCAGGATCCAGAGACGCAGGTGACGGAGTTAAAGCTCTAGTAAACGTGTCATTTAGGGGCTCACGGGAGATGCTTCTTGTAGCAGGGGACTTCAACCTTAGACACCCTAGTTGGCAACCATCGTGTACCACCACTAGCCCCTGAGCAGAAAATTTAGTTGGGTGGTCAGAAAATCAATCTTTAACGCTGACAACTGAATTAGACTCCCCAACTCATGCTAGAGGAAATGTACTTGATCTTACATTTGTGTCAAGCTCCCTCAACTCCTTAGGTGTAGAGACTGCAATTGCCCGCGAGATGGATGCAACATCAGGCCACCTTTCTAATGTCACCGTAGTTCCCTGGGACATACTTTTTCGGGAGCCTTTGACCCACCTCAAACTAGAAACGCTTGATGCGAAGCTCTTTCTCGCTCTTTTAGAATCAGGGATAAAAGAGATTAATGACCTTCCTCGAAGGCCCTCAACTGAGGTATTAGACAACCATGCCCGACAAATCTCCGAGACAATTAGGCGAGCTTACTGCGGATCGGCGCGCCGGGCGCTAGGGAAAGGAACAGGCCATGCATGGTGGAATGATGAGTGTAGAACAGCTGCCCAAGCTTATCGACAGATACGCAGGAGTACAGATGACCAGGACGTAATCAGAGCAGCCAAGAAAACACTCAGAAACGTAACCCGACGGGCCAAAAGAATCTTCTTCAATGAAAAGCTTAATCAAGCGAGTACAGCAAGCGACGTCTACAGTATGGTCAAATGGCACCGTTCAACCGGCTCCTTTCGCACTCCACCACTAAAAGATCCCTTCCATCCAGATGCTCCTATTGCAGTTACAGTAGAGGGTAAAAGGCGAGTATTGGCCTAGAACCTCCTTCAAAGGATCCCCGAATCAGGCGATATCCCACTCAAAACACCGGCCGTAGAGCCTTGCTCTTCCCCGAAGTATCTGACGATGAAATTAAAGAGGCTGTCTTTCTCCCGGGAAACACAGCTCCCGGCGAGGACGAGACGCCAACATCCATCTTGAAAATTGGTTGGGAACTGATAAAAGACAAAATCTCAAGTCTGTTTCGAAAATGCCTAGAAATTGGACATCACCCAGCTTGTTTCAAAACCGCAATAGTGGTGATGCACAGCAAGCCGAATAAATCGGACAAGTCGAATCCTCGGTCTTACCGTCTAATATCTTTGCTCTCAGTTCTTGGGAAAAGCTTGGAACGGCTTATCGCTCGCCGCCTATCTTGGATTGCAATTAATTACAAGGTTACTGCTACACAGCAATTTGGGGGGCTACCACTGCGGTCAGCTGTAGACCTCAAAACATGCCCAACACACGACGTCGAAACTGCCATGAACCGGAGTTTGACCGCCTCAGTTCTGACCCCTGATGTTAAAGGTGCTTTCGACGAAGTCCTCCATGGGCGACTTGTGCACCGGCTTCGGGAACAAGGCTGGCCCAACCAGCTGGTCCGCTGGGTAGCTTCATTTATCACTGGTCGTCATGCAAAGGTGCGTTTGGATGGCTCAACAGGCTCTGCTTTGAGTATATCATGCGGTCTTCCACAGGGGTCGCCTGCCTCTCCAGTCCTGTTCTCCCTCTACATATCTCCTCTTTTTCATCTGGGAAATCCAAAGACAAGATTCGGATATGCAGATGACGTAGCCCTTCTCCAGACCTCGCCCTCTCTACAGGTTAATGCACAGTTGCTTTCCCAGGACTTACAAGACGTCCTCTGATGGGGCCAGACGGAGGGGATCACATTTGATCTCAGCAAAACTGAACTCATTCATTTCTCGCGCAAACGAGCTGACCAAGATCCGGCGAACACCCCAGCGATCACTTCGGACTCCCTCACGGTCACCGAGAACCTGAATCGGCCATACCCACGATGGCTCGGAGTATTTTTCGACAAAAAGCTCACCTTTAAATGGCATGCACGTTTAATGGCTACCCGAGCTCAAAACGTTAGCCATGCACTTTCATCGCTAGGAAACACAGAACGTGGCGTGACTGCACATCTTCTGCGGCGAGCTGTCATATCGTGCGTTCTTCCAGTGGCATACTATGCAGCCGAGACTTGGTGGCCAGGAAGATCTCGAGATGGACCCCAGGGGCGTATCTCCAACTGTGTGGATAGCGTTCTTCAGCAGCTAACAAAAGTTACACTTGCAGCTGCGCGAGCCATTCTTCCAGTCTATCGCACCACCCGGACTGCAGCCTTACATCGTGAATCAGGCATAGCCTCGCCGGAAATCGCGCTCAACATTCGTGCGACAGCTGCCGCGATTCGTCTACGACGACTTGATCCGAGGCATCCCCTGCTGCGGCGCGCTAATCGAGTTTTGTCTTCGCAACAAGCGGCCTCCCGCTTTGCTCGACAGGTACTTGCTCTCCCAGATTCCGAGCAAATAAATCCCATTGTCAACCCACCTTGGATGACACGTGAAAGTCGAGAAGCCGCGCTCGCCCGGGCTGGAGGACCTAATGGTGACACAAAAGAGCGGGCCAAGGAAAGATTCCTCGCATTTCTACAGACCATTCTGTAACGGTCCGTAGACCAGGGTATTGCCTGTAGGCTAGGTTGGCCAACCGAGCCAGGTCTCAGTCACACGACACTGTTTGCTCTGTTTGCTTGCTTTGTCGCGTCACATGCTCTATGCTTCCTTTGGTGTCCACACCCATGTTTGCCTCTTCACGCACATGGATAAATAGGCGCCCACGACCTCACTTGTATTCTCATCATCATCCGTTATTGATTCTTTATTCTTTAATCTACTTTTGTAAATAGTTAAACTATTAAATATACTTGCTTCGAATCATTTGGCGTCATCCCAGATCTTGGACTGTGCCAATAGTTTAACTAATTACAAAAGTATCACACTTCTTTTTCAAACCACATCCGCGCGAACCTAAATTTTTTTTCACTCTTGCTCCACACTCAAATATGTCTTTCCAACACCCAAACGAAGACAGCGATATCGACGACGAACGCATGACGGCTCTTCAGAACCAAATTGACGAATTACGCGCCCAAATCACAGTGAACGACGCCACGACTACGGGCGTAACAATCATCAAAGACCCAGCTCCTCCAGAGGGTTTACGTTTTCGGCCAACTGAGTTGCCTGAGTATAATGGTAACAGAGATAATTACCTAGCGTGGAGAAGTGCAGTCCTACTAATTTTTCGTATGGACTGGAACGCCTTTAATTATACTGACACCAGGGCTTTCTTAGCTATTTATACGTCCTTAAAAGGTGATGCACAGACTAAAGCTGGTGCTTTTTTTGAGGCCGGAGGAATAGACGGAACACGCCGACCCGAAGACTTTCTGGAATTTCTTGACAGAGCAAATCTTGACTGCACCCGAGTTGACAAGGCAGCTGACCAGCTCTACGGCCTGAGGATGGGGGATACCCAGCGATGGGCGTCCTATCCAACGTGGGCATCCAAGCTGACAGAAGCCGAAGGCGACTTGTGGAATGATCGCACGAAAACCACCATGTTGAAAAACGCACTCAATGATTGTCTTAGGCACTCGTTACGAGGTAACCATCTGCTTCCCCGTGCTAATTTCTCGGAATGGGTTCGTATTGTAGGACACATCGCTCAACAGGTGGAAGAAGATGATTCCCGGCGGCAAAGAGGAGGTCGTCACCAGGAAGGAAGGAGAGATGGTGCGCTGCGTTACGGTCAGATTAACGGTAGAAGAAACGACTATACCAATTATAACGCGCCACCAGCACCTCAAGCTGCTGTTGGTACCACCGATGGTGCGGGTGACGTAGTTATGGGGGGCGTGAACACTACTCTTGTAAGAAGGGGGCAGGGTGGCGGCGGGACTAGGCAGTCAAGGTGGAAAAGTCCGGAGGAAATTTCACGCTTGCGACGAGAACGACGTTGTTACTGTTGCGAAAGAAAGGGATGTAACACGAAAGTATGTCCACTCCTACCAGCCGTTAACCCAGCCACTGGTAGAGTACAGGCTAACCCCCTTGCTTTGCCTACGATTGACCCCACAATGTACGAAGAAATAGACGAGACGGAAAACTAGAGACTCTTGTAGATAGTCGCCTACAAGGGTCAGACGATAGTTTAGTCTTAGAAACAAAAATGTTCTCACCTCCATTCTTGGTAAATGCATTGATAAACGATAAAATCATGGTCCAAGGATTAATAGATAATGGTTGCTTATGTTCAGGCATCATTAATGAGAAATTGGGTTCCAAACTAAAACTACCGCGCATTCCCCTGATTCCCCGTCTACTTGAAACAGCTGAAAACTTGACTTCTGATAAGCCTATTGTGAAGTATGTGACACATTAACCTTGACCTCGACGGATATCTAATACCAGATCTCTCTCTGTACGTTGTTCCTAGCAGCACTCACCAACTTATTCTGGGAAAGAGGTGGTTAGAGGACCAAGATGCTGTAATTATATCGAAGGACCATTGCCTCCATTTGCGCAAACTTAGAGGCTTCATATACAGTACCAAGCAGTGGAGCCGCAATTTAAGGCAGATTCCTAACCCAAGATCTACAACGGTTCGAGACTTGATTAATATAATAAAAACGATACCCGTCTATAGGGCTTCAATAGAAGACATTAGCAAAGCACTAAGAGTAAAGCCTCGCCTAAGTAGGGAATCAGCACGGCTCCGACTTCCAAATGAAATTAAGGATTTCGCCCACATCTTTGCAGATGACGAGGGAGCAGACAACCTCCCGCCAAGCCGAGGTAGCCTCGATCACGCTATAAACCTTAGAAGGGACAACGGCAAACTCGCTCAACCACCATGGGGTCCACTTTATAGCATGTCCCGAGAAGAGCTACTAGTCTTGCGCAAGACGCTAACGGAACTCTCGGCAAAAGGGTGGATACGCCCAAGTAACTCGGCCGCTGCCGCACCAGTTTTGTTTGCGAAGAAACCGAACGGGGGACTTCGTTTCTGCGTCGACTACAGAGGGCTAAATGCTATAACAATTCCGGATAGATACCCCCTCCCACTTTTTAACGAAACTCTTAGGCAGCTGTCTAAAGCGAAATGGTTCAGCAAACTAGACGTGAAATCCGCCTTCCATCGAATACGCATCCGAGAGGGTGACGAATAGATGACCGCTTTCAGATGTCGGCTTGGCCTTTTTGAATGGTTAGTCATACCCTTTGGTCTGTCTAATGCTCCGGCCACTTTCCAACGATATATAAACGAACATTTAAAAGAATATTTAGATCACGACGCAACGGCGTATATGGACGATGTTTTGGTGTACACCAACGGGACCAGAGAGGAACATTGGAAAGCAGTACGAAGCATTCTGTCCCGATTGAGCGACGCAGGGCTCTACCTAGACATCGAAAAGTGTGACTTTTTATGTCAAGAGGTAAAATATTTGGGATTTATCATACGCGCAGGGGAGGGAATAGCAGTAGACCCATCAAAAGTATCTGCGATCCAAAGCTGGCAAGCTCCCACGTCGGTTAAAGGGGTTAGGTCATTCCTCGGGTTCGCAAACTTCTACCGCTGTTATGTTGACAAATTTTCGGAAATTGCCGCTCCTCTCATTAACTTAACTAAAAAGGATAACACATGGAAATGGGGTACCGACGAAGAGAACGCATTCGAATCACTAAAAAAGGTATTTGCCTCTGAACCGGCACTGGCACAAAGGGGACCCAGAAAGAGATACGATCTTGGAAGCAGACTGCTCTGGGTATGCTCTGGGTGGGTGTCTATCGCAAAAAGACGATCAAGGTAGACTCCGACCGGTGGCTTATTTCTCCAAAAGACTAAATTGTTCGGAGGTCAACTACCCCATCCACGACAAAGAAATGCATGCTATCATCGCATGTCTAAAGGAGTGGAAAGCGGAACTAACTTCTGTTGCACAGCCTTTCACAATTTTAACTGATCATAAAAACTTAAGCTATTTCACTACGAAATAATTACTGAGCGAAAGACAAATAAGGTACAGCGAAACATTACAGCTATTTAATTTTAAGTTGGAATGGCGCCCGGGACGTGCGTGCGATCGCCCAGACGCGCTATCGCGTCGAGACCAGGATAAACCAGTTAAATTAGATGACGAACGAAATGCAGGGCGTGTCATGCAACTAATACAGGCTCCGCAGATAAATGTAGCAGCGTTCAATAAGGATTCAACCACGGAAAATATTGGAATTGTGCAGAATGACGAGGCACCAGGCAAGATGCTGTTTGACGATGACGAGCTCCAGCAGTTGTGGAGCAATGCGGTAAAAGAAGACAAGTCTTGGAGACGAGCCCGAGATGCCGTTAAACTCGGAGAGAGAAGTTTTCCGGCTGATGTTGCTTTAATTATGACAGCTAACATTTCCGAGTGCACAGTTTCAGCTGACAACGTGCTACGTGAAAGAGAAAACCGAGTCTGGGTACCGAACCACGAACCACTCAGAACCGCTATCATGCAGCGTACACACGATAGCCACCTAACAGGACACCCGGGTAGAGATACTATGTTGAGTATCTTACTGCAGCGTTGGTTCTGGCCCAAAATGCGATCTTCCGTGCGCCAATTCGTAAGGAATTGCAATGTATGTGGCCGAAAATCAGTCTGGAGAGAAGTGTCAGGAATGCCTCTGTTGTATAATATATATATGGAGATAGCCAAAGTACAGTGTTCTATGATTTCTGGTCTGGTCTTTTAGCCAAGTGGTAATGCATCTATCTCGTGTATTATGTAGGACAGCATCCATAGCCTGACATCATGGGTCTTGTTCTTGCTCTTGTCCGCTGTCTACATGCCGCTCATGACAAGAAGCTAGAGCGGGTTTTTTAAAATCCCTTCCGATCCCGGAACGACTAGGTAGTGACTTAACTATTGACTTTGTAACCGATCTACCAGAGTCTAATGGCTGTACGAACGTCATGGTCATTACGGACCGCCTGGGGAAGGATGTGTTTCTGTTCTCTACCAAAACTATGGACGCGGAATCATGCGCGCGAGTATTTATTGGCCGATATTATAGATACTTTGGATTCCCACGTAACCTCACGAGCGATTGGCTAAGTCACTTTTGGCAATTTTTCTGTAAGTCAGTTGGCATATCCCAACGCCTTACAACAGCATACCACCCCCAATCAAACGCAAGTGAGAGAGCTAATCAAGAGATGTTCAAATACTTACGAACCTTCACTTGCTACGCACAAAACGATTGGGCTGATTTACTGCCTATGGCACAGCTCGCGATGAACCTACGACCTAACTCAGCTATTGGGGGAATGAGCCCGTTTTTCCTTAGACATGGATACAATATCAACCCCATCCAAGAACCAGTTCTAGATGACGGCCATCGACACCCCGGAAAATCTTCAGCAGAAAAACTTATTACGAGGCTGAGGGAAGCTCAAGATTTCGCGCAAGCAGCTATCGCCACAGCTCAGCAGCGTTACGAGGAAAACGCTAACCGTTTTCGGAGACAACCCGAAAAATTTAAAGTTGGAGACAAGGTCTGGCTAAACTTGCAGAACGTCAGCACGCCCCAACTTTCTGAGAAGTTGTCATGGTTACTGTAATAGACGTGGCTAGGTGTGATCAAAGAACCCTTGGACGTGAACTGTAAGCTATGGACTGTTGGCGTAGACTGTGGCTGTGGACTACGGGCGAGGACTATGAACTCGGTGGACAAGACAATAACAATAACTATGAATCTAGACAATGACAATGACTGTGAATCAAGACAAGATCATATTGAACAACGGTAGATAACAAGACTCAGGTCTGAAGAACCTCTAGAGACTGAGGGAAAGCCACTATTTATACACAAGCCTAACTCCATCTCTACAAGGGCCATCTGGCCGACAACCAGGCCATCTTAGAAATAAATAGAATATTAAAGAATGCTGTAGAAGCCCATCAACCATTACAAGAGAGAGAATAGTATGGAAACATATAGAACCCTAACCCAAAATCCCTAGTGTTCAGACGGAAGTACAGAAGATTCTAGAAGGCTAGACCTCGATTAGCGACAACACGTGAATTGATTATTATTCACGTGACAGCATTAAGTATGCGCTAATCCTGACACATGGTATCACCTGATATTACCTAATATCAGTGCCGCAATGAATCATGGCCTATTCCTGACAGTTACACGCAAAGTACGAGGTCACGCCTGTACCGGACCCTCTGACCGTGGAATTGAACGTTCCAGGAAAAATCCATAAGCGTTTCCACGTCGAGCTAGTGAAAAGAGCTTGTAACGACCCATTACCCTCGCAAAAGTGCGACGACACGCAGAATCCAGCACTCATAGATGAATTTAACGAACCCGAGTATGAGATAGACAGAATATTAAGAGCCCGCACTATACGGCGAGGTCGAAGCCAATGTAGACAAGCACTAGTCAAGTATTCTAGCTGGGCTGAGCCTTCATGGGAACCAATAGAGTATATCAAGGATACAGCGGCACTTGATGTGTTTGAGCACGACTATGGACCCATCGAGTTTAACGACGGTCCCCCTATCGATAGATCAGGACCCTTTGTAGGTCCAGCCGAAGAACACATTAAAACGAAACGTCGACAAAAAAGACAAAAAAAAGGGGCAGACAAACAAACGAAATGATTACTTACTATTCGGAAAGGGGGGGGGGTTGTAACGATCTGTAGACCAGGGTATTGCCTGTAGGCTAGGTTGGCCAACCGAGCCAGGTCTCAGTCACACGACACTGTTTGCTCTGTTTGCTTGCTTTGTCGCGTCACATGCTCTATGCGTCGTTTGGAGTCCACACCCATGTTTGCCTCTTCACGCACATGGATAAATAGGCGCCCACGACCTCACTTGTATTCTCATCATCATCCGTTATTGATTCTTTATTCTTTCATCTACTTTTGTAATTAGTTAAACTATTAAATATACTTGCTTCGAATCATTTGGCGTCATCCCAGATCTCGGACTGTGACACATTCCGACTGATGATATCATTCTATACTCGGACGGCTCGAAACATATGGATGGCTCCACGGGGGCAGGGTACGTGGCATACCAAGGTGGATTTCAGATTCCCAACGGGAGTCTCGCACTGGGGAAGTGTAACGTAATTTTTGATGCGGAAGCCAAAGGGGCGCTTGCGGGGGCCAAAGCCGTCTTGGAACTCCCGCTCACTAAGTTCGCTTCGAACCTCTGGATCTGCTTGGATAACCTCGAAGTAGCTGTGAGGCTCCTACATTCTTTTTCGGGCTCATCCCAGTCTACATTTTAGGAGACCCGAAACCTGAATTCACGTTGGCAAGCAAGGTATCACCTCGCACATGTCAGCCGAGTTAAAGTCAAAATACGATGGGTTCCTGGACACGCCTCCATTCCCGGAAATGAGGCCGCAGACAGAGCTGCAAATTAAGGCGCACATGAAGTGGCAAGTACAGAAGGCCCACTTACTCTAGCTGGACTGAGGAAATGGGGGAAGCGTACCGGGCTCCAAGCCGCGGAGAACCTATGGAGCCTACTCTTACCATGCACAGGAAACTAGGAAAGGCTCCTAATTAACTCAACCCCAGCCCGACCCAAGGAATTAGAACTCCCCCGGGCGACTTTAGGCTGTATACTAGCTTCTCGAACGGGCCATGGAGACTTCGCAAAGTACCACGAAAATTTCAACCATTCTGAGGCTAATTTACATTGTCGATGCAAGCGTCGCAAAGACCCGGTTCACTTTTTCTTCTGTCACATTGCTAAAAGACCGGCCAGACTTCTGGCAGGCCCACCGTCAGAGGTTCTTCCCTTTATCCTAGGCACTGCGAAAGGTGGAAAATTTTTTCATAAGTGGCTGACTAAAACGCGGTTCTATACCGAAATTTGCATTTCTTAAAAAAATTAAAAAAAAATTAAAAAAAAAGTATCAGGGATAACTGAGTATTAGGAATGATGGAGTTACGGGTCGAAACTGTGTTTTCTTCTGTGGGTGTGAGCGGCGTAAGGGACAGCGGATGTCAAAAGTGGTCAGGAGCCACGGGGTTAGACCGTCTACTATTTATCTTTTTCACCTCCGTATAATTGGGGAGTCATCAGCTATATAACTTAATGCCAGTAACGAGGAAGCGCCATAGTCCTGTACATAAATCTCTCTATAGAAGCCCGGGGTTTACCCCCCGGCGTCCTATGTCCCGACAGGGTACATTAAGGTCACGTGGGTATCACGTTACCCGCGGACGAATAATAATAATAATAATAATACCGGGCTCAATTCTTATCTGTACAGAAGAAAAGTACCTGGAGTCGATAGCCCAAAGTGCCAGTGTGGGTATCCGACACAGAACGTCAGGCATATGGTCATGACGTGTCCGCAGTGGGCGAGGGGACGAGGGGATTTCCTGCGAAAAGCAAAAGATAGGTCCTATCAGGCCATGATTCAGAGCCCGGAAGATGTGGCAAGAATCACGAAGTGGATATTAGACGAAGGATACCTAGAACAGTTTCGACTTGTCAGTCAAGTTGAGGCGACGATGCGGGAAATGATGCACAGAGCAGGGAAGGGGTGAGACGGATTACACACTGGTTATAAAGTGTAAGGCACTTGTTGAAGGTAAACTGAATACAAGATAGATATAAGACTGCAGATTAGGGGGTTTTTACCGCGAGGTTTCCTCCTGTGTATATATAATAGTTAGACACCTGCATGGGCCCTTGGGTTTCCTGAACGGGTTAATTGAAATCAAATCAAATCAAATCCCTTTTACATCCACCACAAACAGTTACGTCGTATATGTTGCTGACCGCTGACAACTATGCAGGAAATAAGAATTACACTTCGTTACAGGTAGGTAAGTAACTCCTTTCTGAAACACTGACAAAATCACAGGTCATCGTCGCAGCAGTAACATTCTCGGGATCAGTTATGTCGTTCTGATTTCATCGCTGACATTCTTCAGTAAACCATAGAAGGCTTTAGATAGGTGACGGCGAACCCATTCTTAAAATTTTACAACTTAACAAGTTATCGCAACGGAAAAAATCATTGGCACAGAATTAAGTATGTCCTGAGACTAAGCTTACAATTTAACACAGGCTTTGGAATTGGATCCAGAAGCGAGAGCTTCAAATGTAAGAAACACCGATACAAAAATCACTCTTCTGACGAATTTAGGTCGTCGCTGCCCTTCATTCTCCGATAACTCTCAGGTTCGTCTCAGAAAAGCTTACAAAAGTCATATTAACCCATTCAAAATTATCTATCGCAAATCCGTTAAACAATTGATACCATTACCTTCGTCATCCAATAAAATATGACATCGATCAGTAAATTGCATTTGTCCAGACATGAATCCAAAAACTGAACAGATCTCTATTAAAAAGCTCTAGAATCGAATTCATCGTTGCTTCAAACATCAGAAAATACCACTTAGAATCGGACTACTTACTTTCATTAGTCTACAGTTTTTGAGCAGACTATAATATTACCACGTATATTCCAACTTGAGTTCCAAAACAGTCACTAACGAGCTTAGAAGGTTATTCGCAACGTTGACGAGTCCAAAGAGAGCTTCAAGACGAATCCGACCCCACTTTTTAAATAAAAACTAAATGAAACGTCAACAGTCAATAGATTCGTGTTCATCTAAAGAGCTACTTAAACCGACTACTAGAGATATCCAAGAAATCGAAGGATCAAATTCAAACCAACCCATCTTGATAACAACTGCTAACACATTCGCCACAAAAAAAATACATCCAACTGCGATATGTTCAAATAACGTGTTTAAACCATTTCCGAAAGATCTTTTCAGTGACACCAGTAGCATTTCTACCAAAGAGAAAACTTCTCATCTCAGGTATTGTGACAAACATCTTGGTCGAAGTTTTTAAAATTTCATCAAGCCAGGCATCATCTGTAAAATATCTGCTAGACATATTACTGATAAGTTATGATTATGAAATCGGCACAAATTCCTTAACGGACTTAATAGCTTATCCTTGGTGACTCAACTATACCAATGACCACCTCTTGGAGGACACACTTTCTAACATCATCAAGTTTCGGCCTCTGTAAGGATACTCGTAGTAATACCTCGTAATGAATTTCAAATTCGACATGCTGACGAAAAAGCATAGTAGTCATGCCACGATGCCAGAGAGCAAAATAAATTTTTCAAAAGTAGATGATCGTGAATCTAATAATCAAAGGTGAAGTGAGTGTAATTGTTAATTGTAACTAAAAATAACTATCATCGTGATTTGTGACTTCAAGAACGACGAAAATGTAGAGCATAATCAGCATACAATATTTCATTATCGAATGTTTAAAATAAAAAGTAATGCATGTTCAATACGCGACTAAATGTGAATAATATAATTACTGTTTCATGCAAGATACCTGTAAGTAGAATTCGTTAATTCATGATTGCCGGCACAAATTTGGATACAGAATTACAATGTAGAAAATTGTGCAGACAAAGGTTTTATGAGGAATATTAATTTGTGCTGGTGTAACCATGGCAACAATTGTCTTGGGTTTAATTGGTATCCATGGCAACTTATTTTATTCTGTTAAATTATTAACATGGGTACCCCAGACGTAATATGATAAATTATACAAATCCGGTTTTGAATTATTCTGATATAATATTGTAAGCAGATTAAGCCCTGCTTCACCAGGATATAGTTCGTACTATCATACATGGGTCCGGAATGTCAAAAGGGTATTCCCTGTCCATTGGGCTTTGTACAGGGTCTATCCCTAGTAATATCTACGGGCTAATTTACAGTAATTATCCATTCATCTGACATAACGCCAGCTCCCCATCCAGTCACCCAACAAGAATATATCGCCAACGTCTAGTTTTATAACAGTCAAAAATCCGAGCGACTTACACTGAATCGTTGTTGAAAGTGAGGCATGCTTTAAATGACCCTAACGCTGTATATCGTACCAATTGTAGCGATAGATGAACAGCGAGGAAATATCTCCTGCGAGGCGTAGCTATTCGAGAAGAGCTTCAGCAGATAAGTGCCTTCAGGTCATTCTTTACTGTATTTGGAAAGATCTCAGCTAAATTGTTGAGAGTGAAATATACTTGATAAATATAAAATATAAACTTATGTAAACTAACTACATTCTAACATCTCATTAAATGCATGTCTATTTAGTCGTAAGTGATCCAGCAACAATAATACGACTCGATTGATCAAGCGTTACACGATCCCGGTGAGTGATCTTCCTATCGCTTTTGGAATTAGGCGAGTTGTTGTTGTTGTTGTTGTTATTATTTAACGTCTGGGGTGATAATCATGTGCCCCAGAGCACGTGCTATCTATCCCAACTGGGATATAGGACGCTAGAGCCGAAGCCCTAGGACTGAACTAAGCCTAAGCTAATCGAAGATTTAATTACAATGCTGTACCGCGTTATGTGAAACCGCAGACAGAGGATAGGTGTGCCCAAGAGCAATATAGTTTACGAGACTTCCCCAAACTCGTGACTGATGATCAGTCAGTCCACTCCGCCTGCTCCACCCTTGCCCCGATCGTACTCCACAAACATAAAACAAAAGAAGAAAAAGATAGATTCTCCTCAACGAGGGCAAATTTCTTCAAAGAAATGAGTCTGTCCTAACCATCCGGTTAGAATTATAGCCCCTTCAGGTGTACCGAGTAGGTCCGGGATGAGTTGTCTAATAGGCCCTATAGGGCGGCCCCTTCGGCGCCGGAGGATTCGACAAAATAAAAAGTGAGTCGGTGTTTTAGGTGACCCGCAAAGACAATTTAATCTAGCTTCTTCGTGGTTAAAACGATTATGGTAAGCCGCAAAGTCTCCATGTCCCGTTCTAGCTGCGATTAAGTAACCCAGAGCCTTTCGGCCCAAGAGAAGTTCCTTTGGAAAGTGTGGCGCAGTGCTGATTTCTAACCGGGCGTATGAAGCCGAAATATGGCTGCTCCACCAACTAATTCGGGCTTGTTTCAGCTGTGTGGAGTGCCATTGTGCCAGACAGGTAAGAGAATATTCAGGTAGTCCTAGGAATGGCATAGATGCTCCTCTTTTTGCGTTAAAATCAGCTAGTTCATTGCCTTCAATACCTGCGTGGCCGGGAACCCAGTGTATATGAATCTGCCCCTCTTCAATATGGGGGAGCCTCGTTCTAGTTTTCCAAATCTTTGCTGTTTCAAAGAAGCTTAAGAATGTTGATTGGGATGATTTTGAGGGCTTTGAGGTCAGGATTGTCCCAGCAACATCTGCGTTATCTAAAAATAGCCATAAATTATTTGCAAAGCGAGCTGTAGGGAGCGTGGTAGCTGCACGGAGTCCTTGAAGAGCTGCATGAGCTTCGGCGTCATAAGAATCTCTAAATTTTCCGAGAGGGAAAGCTTCCGAGCGAACTTGGAGTCCATACTGAAAGATAACAAATCCACCTCCTGAATTACCGTCAGGTAGTTTCGACCCGTCTGAGTATATCAGGATATCGTTCCTAGGAACTGTGCTCAGAAAATTGGAAAATCTTTGAGCTCTTGTGTTTATTGGACCTGACGGACCACAAATGCGGATGTGAGCTTCTTGTTTTGTTTCTTTGATGACCCAGGGAGGATTAACCAGAGGATCAAAATTCTCTGAGTCCGGAATGCTTCTACATGACCTGGAAAAGCGGGACAGGGCAGGCTGTGTGAGTGAGATTTTCTCACGCAGAGCTAGAGGGTGATAACGATCGAGTCGGCGTATACGTAAAGCTGCTCTTTGAGATATATTGTTAAGTGTTATCTCAGCGGGTGAGAGTCCGGTTTCTCTTAAAAGAGATGAGGAGGGAGAGGTCCGGAAGACTGGAAGGATTGACCTTGCCACGGCTAGGTATACTTTGTCTATGATATTCAGATGTGTGCCGACTTTGTTGCTCACTTCTTTTCCGCTCTTAATTCTGTGCTTGCCGGGCCACCAAGTCTCAGCTCCAAAGTGGACAATAGGTAGGACACACGCAAAAGCAGCTTGTCTAGAGAGTCTTGGCGAGACACCTCGTATTGTATTTCCCAGGCATCGGAGGGCATGGGCTACTTTAATGGCTTTTGCAGCCTGTATCTGCACGTGGTATTTGAACGAAAGCTTCTTGTCGAAGTGTATTCCCAACCATTTTAGGTAAGGTCTTTGGTTATTTTCGGAAATAGTAAAGCTATTTGTATGGACCGGCGGACTAACGTTCTTATCTCTATGCTTTCTCGAGAAGTGGAGTAGCTCTGATTTACCTGGATCAAAAGTTACACCTTCTGTATCACCCCAGTTTAACGCCTGATTGGTTGCAGTACTTATTTTTTCCGAATTTTCTTCCAATGTCGGAGATATCATTATAATTGCAAAATCATCTACATACCCAAAAGCCTTCTTTAGGCCTTCAAGCTTGAATAGGGGGGAGATGTAAAGCATAAAAAGTATCGGAGAAATTGGGGAGCCTTGTGGAAGTCCACAGTTTATTGGCCTGGGATTTCCAATTTCCCCGTCTAGCCGCAGACAGACTTCGCGTTCAGTTGCAAATGAAGATATCCAGTTACATAGCCGAGTTGGCCAATCTTGTTCCCTAAGCCTTCTGGCGAGCCTACCTGGAAGAACGGAATCAAAAGCCCCTTTAATATTAAGTGTGGCGACGGTGGCAGTCAAGCCCTTTGTTAGTGCGCTTTCTATATCATGAGTGAGAGAAGTAGTGAGGTCCACACTGGAACGTAAAGGCAGCGCTCCAAACTGCTGACGAGCGAGCACTTTATATTTAATAGCTATCCATGACATTCGTTTTGCTACCAGCCTTTCTAGTCCTTTGCCCAGTACGGGCAGTAGCGCGATAGGTCTGTAAGACCTTGGAGAAGACCTATCTACCTTGTTGGGCTTACCAATTATGGCTACGATTGCAATCCTAAAGCATTTAGGGTGATGTCCCACGTCTATACATGCTTGAAAGAGATCTCGAACTAGATCTGAGATGACTGGCCAAGCCAGGCGCAGGACTGCTGTCGGTATTTGGTCTTTTCCAGGGGTAGTGTTGCCAGCTCCAAGGGTAGCATTGGTAATCTCGTTCATAGTCAGCTCGGGAAAGGGGAGAGTGGTTTTTGCTACAGAAGGTGCAGACAGAGGAATATCCTGTACTTCCGACTGATTGCTTAGCAGATATCTTACCAGCAGATCTCTCTTATCTTCAGTTGACTGGGCGGGTGGTGAGTCTGGAGAATTTGGATCTACGAGAGCAGGGGTTCGGAATTCGTCCTTTGATTTGTGCCACTTTGCTATACTAAAGACATCTTTCGAATTGGCTGCCTGGTCGGTGATTTTCTGGAAGAAGAGAGCCTTATCCCGACGTGTAACTTTGCGAAATTCTTTCCTGTCTTCTTTTGTGACATTGCCAGCTTGAGCCTTTTCCTTGTACTTTTTCCTTGCTTCTCTGCAGCTCTGGTCCAACCACGGTTGTCCTCGATTGTGTGGCAGAGACCGTTTAGCTGAGCCTGAATAACAATTGAGGAGAATTTGCGTGAGTTCCTCAGCCCTTTCGTCTAGAGTTGCCCTAGATTTTTCAGAGAGCAAGTTTAGGGCAATTATATTAGTATGAAGTAGCGAAAGAAATGTTTCGGGATTAATCGTTGCGAATCTGAGTCTAGGGGTAGGGGGCTGGTTCCGTGCTTGACAGGGAATTTTGATGAGCAAAGGAAGGTGGTCTGAACTGACATCAAGGTCATGCTGGACGGTCGCAGAAGCATCACCAGCTTGTAGCGGGCTGGAGGCAAAGCAAAGGTCAAGAACGTTTCCGTGATTATGGGTCGGTACATCGACCTCAGATAAAAGGAACAGGTCATTAGCTTCGAGCCAGCTAATTAGATCCAGTCCCTGTGCTAAGGGTGAGCCATGATATGATGGGTTCCAGTTTGGATGGTGGAGATTGAAGTCTCCTGCCAGAATTGTCTTGGGAAAGAAATAAGTGTCCCTGAGTGAAAGAAGAAGCGATACGCCAGCCCCTGGATTTGTGGACCCAGGGGGAGAATTATAAACGTTGATTATGTGCATGCAGAGTCTATCTGGGCCTTTGACAGTAAGAAATAAAACGTCTTCTTTGCCGTACTGTGCTGGAGAATTTGGGCAAAATTGAGCGAAGGTAAGATTGATGTCCTTCCTTGTGTAGGTTAGTACACGAGGTCGGATGGTCCAGTCATTGACTGGCGTGTAACATTCAAACGATGGATGCTTGCACGTGATTCTCCGGCTAGTATTTCTGGAGATGTAGGGTTCTTGAACCAGCAAGATATCTATTTGTGAGGTAAACGCTGTTTGAAGGGCGATTTGGTGAGCAGATGAAGAGCGACCAACGTTGATGGAGAGTGTTTTAATCATAGAGCTTTTAGTCATCATTCATTGCAGTAGAGTTATCTAGACAGCTTTCTGAAGCTAAAACGGCATATTTTCCACCTGTAATTGAAGGTGACTCCGCAAAAAGACTTCTAGTTTGAAGGGGGGTTTGAGGAAGATTTTGGCTTGATGTGTAGCTTTCTGTAGGAGCTATCTTGGGCTGACTATCCAAAATTCCACAGTGGGCAGCTTTCAAACGTAGTCTGGCTGCAGCTGCAGCTTTCCTGATCTCAGCGATTTGCGTTCTAGTAGGTAATTTGTTATCTTTTCTAGGTCTAATTAGACACTCAAGTGAGTCTGCTGGATGGGGACCGTGGCAATTCGCACACTTTGGCGGACAAAAGTGGGTTCTACTTGGGTCACATGATTTATGTCGACTTTCTGAATGTTTTGTGGAAGAGCATATCCTACAGCGAGGGAAGCGAGAGCACGATCGCTCGTTGTGCCAGCCAAAGCACAGTCCGCATTGTGGTGTTCTGGATCTTGGAGGCAAGAGTTTAGCTGGAATACGGACACCAAATAGAGGGAGAATCTTAGATAACGTTGGACCTTTGGGATATAGGACGATCCAGTTTTTCTTAGGAGAGAAATTAGAATTGTCAGAGCCTCGAGACTCTAGGACATTTATAGGAGGGACATTTGTGAGATCTGTCAGAGCATCTGCAACGGCAGATGCATCAATTTGTTTCAATTCCACTGTGCTACCGTTAAAGACAGCATAAGATCGGGGTACGCCAGAAAGTCGGTAGGCTACGTGCTGTCCAGGTTTCTCGACCTTGCATTGGCCTTGGGCACAGAGAGAAGCTTCAATTTCACTTATTCGAGCGATCAGTTTTTCTTGTGCTTCGGTGGATACTGGACAGATTGCAAATCCAGTTTTGGTAGATTGTACCTCTCTTACCAGTTTCTCCTTTAAAAAGGCATTGAGATCTAGCATTATGGCATAGGGGGAAGAGCTTAGAGCAGGATGATTTGGGCTGACCCGGACTAAAAGACGATTATCTTCAGGTCTGCTTTTAGGCTGAGCTTTGGGTCTAGTTTGAACTTGAGCTCTTAAAGTGTTTGGGGAAGCTTGTGATTGTTTCTTTGAAGCAGGGATCATAGCTATATTTGCGTCCGATTTAGAGTATGTGGAAGGACCATCGATTGAACTCTTTTGATTTACAGACTGTACAGTTGAAGCTTGTACAGTACTTGTGGCAGAATACGGAATCGGGGGTCTTTGGGAGCCTCTGACATGACATTCGAAGTGTCGGCGGGCCACAGAACTGAGATCAGCGATAAAATTCCGAAAAGGCTTTTGGAGATGCTGAGGAAGAGCATTATTTTCACTAAGTGCTTCATCAAGGACGCAGGCAATGTTCTGGAACATGAGCGTGGCTTCATTGTTCCTGTTATCGGCGGCGGAGGTAGTTGACAGTAGCATCTCTGTCAGCGACCCCTCTCCGCCCATCGGGGCGGAGGCATGTAGGGGTGGTGGGGGGTGGGAAGGCGGGCGGGGGGGAAGGTTAGACATGAGGAGTGAGGCGAGAATGCCCGAAGGGATGAAAATGGAAATGATTATAGTAGATGTAGATGACAATAGCTCGAATTAGGCGAGTGATCCGCCTGCCTGCCCTTTTACCCCAGATAAATCACGTGATGTCAGTTTCCAATTCGCAACATAAATAACTCCAGGTAATTACTTTACACAATGCTGGCCACGAACGAGGCGAAATTGCATCTATCCTCGACTTGAGCTACAAACAAGTTATTCACATCATCAATAGAGGCATTACCTCTCCCAAAAGAAATCCGGGTGGAAAACGAAAACTGGATCAGGCCCAAGCTGATGAGCTAGAAACTTTTGTGCGACTCTCTCGAAGGAATCGCCAGATGACGTATATAGAGCTTGCCATGGAGTTTAGTTGCTGGGGCGCTGGGGTTTATGCGATCAGAAGTGCGCTCAAAGATAGAGGTTACTCCAGGAGTTTGTCTCGAGCAAAGCCACCTATATCCGACGTCAACATGATAAAAAGGTTAGAGTGGGCTCTAAATCATCGTCACTGGACCATTGACGATTGGAGTCAGATCCTTTGGAGCGACGAGACATGAGTAACAGATGGTAGACATCGAGATGCCTACATAACGAGAAAGGTTTGTAGCGCGTGTCATCAGCTAGGATTTAGATGGCTACTAATATACAGCCTGGTGACGAGCTTGAATACACCTGCCTCGTCGACAAAACTAGAAAGAGCACAGCCTGGATGTTCTGGGGGAGTTTTCACGGAACTCAGAAAGGGACCTGCTTATTCTGGGAAAAAAATTGAGGTTCAATAACAGGGCCGAATTATTGCGAACACATTGTTCCCCATGTGGCTGACTACATGGAGGTGAATCCTGAATTGCAATTCATGCAAGATAATGCACCGCCACATAAAGCGGCCTTCACTCGGGAAAGATTAAGGGTTAAAAATATTGAGCCCATAAACTGGCCTCCTTACTCCCCAGACCTCAACCCTATTGAGGCTGTGTGGAGGGAGATGAAGGATTATATTGAAAATCAATATCCTGAATTCAAGGATGGGCGGGAGCGGTCTTCGGCTGAGCTTCGCAATATCATACTGGAAGAATGGGATTCTATAAGTCATAACTCTTTGCAGTATCTCATCGGAAGTATGCCGGCGCGATGTCAGGCGGTGATTGTAGTTGGTGGGGGAACTACGAGATATTGAAGATTTATTTTTACGGCTAGTCACTAGCTTTAACTTAAGTCGTATTTAGCGCGTAATCTGCTATAAAATTTACCAGATTAAGCTTAGTCTCATGAAAGCTCCAAGGTCCTCCCTTTTGACATTCGCGATTTCGAGTATCCCTTCCATAGTGGGCCTAGATAAATATTTTTTTAGAAATTTGTCTGGCGAGACCCTGGTCAAAAAGTGGGTTTGACATTCAGCACCCATCAACGAAAGTAGGTAAATCACACCCGCTAATCTATTTTTGGGACATGAAAACTTCTTCATAGACTTTAATTCACAGCCCACATCCCATCTAAAACATATTACAGGGGCTCAGGGGCAAGTGAAGGCAGTACTCTATTGCAGGGGTAAATAGTGAAGGTAACCCCTGAATGCCAAGATCTGACAGGGATTATACAATATGCCATTGGCTGCAATATTTTGACCATACCAAATCCGACAATAGCTGAACCTTATTTGTATGGGAAATTTTGCGTGATAAAAGAAGTGTAGGAGATCCCTGTAACTCGTTGAAATGATGATATTCTATTCAAAAGTGCTAGCTTTTATCAAGTATTAAATACATTTTTACCAATAATTAAGCATCATTAATAAGGAATCGAACCTCCTCTTGCTCTGATGACTGCCTGGCACCTTTCTGGCATGCTCTCTACAAGCGTAGCCAGTTGCTCCTGAGAAATTGACTCCCATGCCTCTAGGACTGCATTACGGAGCACTTCCTCAGATGGATTACCAGAATCAAATTCTGGGTGGTGCTCTTCAATATGGGATTTCATCATATCCCACACTGACTCAATTGGATTCAGGTCTGGGGAATATGACGGCCAGACTATGAAATCTACCCCCCTTGATGACAGCTCTCTTTTCGTACGTTGAGCAGAATGGGCAGGAGCACCATCCTGCATAAAGAGAAGAGGGCCGTGAGAGTCAATTGGTTGTGTTGCCGCGTGGATTAAAGGAACAATCCTCTGGCAGTAACTCTCCGCTTTTATAGTCCCCCAATCCCTACTCCAGAAGAGGGCAGGGCCCTTCTGGTTCCCATAAAAGGAGCCCCAGAACGTCCAACCACGCTTTCGAGGACCTTTTCGAACCAGGCAAGTGTGATAATATGTCTCCTCGGGCTAAAAAATTAGATTAATGCAGTTGATACATGGCTGAGATCTGGACTCACCTTCCTCGAAACCCATACTCTTGTGTGACGTTCACCAGTGACCCAAGTCTCATCAGACCAAAGAATTTGGGACCACTGTTCAGGTGTCCAAGAAGAGTGTTCTTCCGCCCACTCTAATCTTTTCCTCATATGTGCAGGCGTTAGAGTAGGCTTCGCTTGAGCAATGCAACGCTTGAACCCTCTTCTCTCAAGAGCACTTTTGATTGCGATTTGGCCACAATTCCAGTGGGAAAACTTAGCAGCAAGCTCCAGGTGGCTCATCTGGCGGGCCTCACTTGAAGACGTGACAAACTCTTCAAGCTCAACTTCCTGCTGAGCGTTCAAGGCGTGGGGTCGGCCATTTCGCTTTTTGGGCGTCAGACATTGCCTTGCAAGGGCATATTGTACCCTTCTTTCGGTGATACCGAGTTGATTACCGATGGCGAGATGAGTAAAACCAAGGCCACGTAACGTGTATATCTGGACTCGCTGATCCCTAGAAAGCTGGCTCCGTGATCTTGGAGTAGTGGGAGATGCTGGGGTGCTCATTTTTCTTCGCAGTTTATCGTGAGGATATAGGTTATTCGATATGTCGTGTCAACCGATTTAGTGTGGTACGAGGACGCTGTGCAACTAACGAACATAAGAGAGAAGGTTCAAGGAAGAAGGAATGCCTCGGTTGCCTTAGTCTAGCCATTTTTGTAGCGCTAAAGTCGGAATGTCAGGGATAGCCCATGTAAATTACACAGAATGTGGGGCTACACTTCTTATCCCTGTAATAGAGTACGTCTTTGCAAGGTTCTTAGTTGCCGATTATCATACAAATGTGGCGGTCTCCTCTGTTGATCTTTTCTAAGTGAGGCCATATTAGGATAATCTCAAAACCTTAATATCAATTAAAGGTAAGAGGTTTCTTGGCGACGAAAGTGAAGGCAGTATGTCGCTCTTGGCTAAATATTGAATGTTGTCTTAAGAAATCTACATCAAGGATAATATCAAGGATTTCGGTAGATTTATCTCAAGATTCTAATATACAAAGTGTTCCTAATATGAAGTTGGACCCGCTTAAACTCTAACTACCTCTTCACATCTCTTTGACATGCTTAGAATGAGCGATCGAAGCTTATCCTCTGTTGTACAGTTGTACCAGGCCTCTAGTCTCTGCTTTACTCCGCTGCCTCCCCCGCTCAAACTCTGGATATACATTTTGAATGTATAGTTTCATCATACCCCACACATTCTCAATTGGATTTAGATCTGGGGAGTATACTGGCCATGAAATAGGTTGAATTCCATGTGCCATGAGATAATCTCTTGCGGGAGGTGCTTTGTGTACTGGCGCATTGTCGTGCATAAATATGCACGACCTGTCCCTTGCCGTCTGTTTCAGTGCCAGTTCACAACAAGGGGAAGGATGTGTTGGCGATAGCGTTCTGAGGTCATCTTGCCCCAGTCGGCTTACCAGAAAACACAAGGGCCTCTCTCGATTCCGGCGAAACTACCCCAAAACATCCAAGAATTATTCTTACGGTATCGATCAACGACACACGTATTATCATAAGCCTCTCCTTTCTTCTTAGACTGTGACTAATCAAAAAACTTTTGGCTTTATGTAGATATTGCTTACCTTTCTAGTCACATAGCTCGGCATAATAGGTCCGTCATTGATCCAAGTTTCGTCGGTCCAAAGTACTTGCGACCACTCTTGTTCTTGCCATTGAAGGCGTTGTTCTGCCCATACTTTCCGTGCCATCATGTGATTCTCTTACAACGGCGGAGACCTTTTCGCAAGGCATTGAGAGTACCCTCTTCCCTTGAGTGCACTACGGACTGCACTTTCTCTGGCAGCCCATGAGGAGAAATGAATTGACAGTTCTAGATAAGAACATTGTCGTGCCTCGCGAGAACTGCAGATGAATTCTTCCAACTGATCGATTTGGTTAGGGGAAAGTTTAGGAGGGCGTCCAGTCCTTAATTTAGGAGATGCACGACCAGATTGAACAGTGTTCTTGACTTGTGAATATGATACTCTTAACTGAGTCGTAATTTGTTTGTACGTGAATCCAGTCCGATACAGTGCAAGTATCTGGGGAAAATCAGTTCGTATAAGTGCCTAGTTCAGTACCAGGATTCTACACATACCTCAAATCTTTGATCTCGTCTGAGATATGAAGCACGAGTTTGACCTTGTAAAGTAGCTTGAGTATTCATGATTACAGGATAGTAATTCTAATAAAGTAGATTCTCGGGAGGCTTGTCCGAAATTGCGAATGGCGTTCGATAACTTTATCTTTTTCTAATATCTGTAAGATGGTTTAATTAACAATGATGCAGCCGTAGATTTTTACGAACAAATATTAAGAGTGGCATTACCGATGAAATGAAAACGGTGTGAAAGATTAGATCATATGATCTCGTCTAACCTAGAAAATTGTATAGCATGGCTCGGATATATCCATATTATAACCCCTGTATATAGAATTCCCAGCTGCCTTCACTTACCCCTGAGCCCCTGTGCCAGCCATCGTCAACGGCCCACTTCCGAAGCAACACGAGGAGCCCTGCCCCGGAGCGAAGCGCAGGGCGGTAGGGCCAGGACCTAGTAATAATGATAATAATTTAACTGACCTGGTTTGGCGCACGAGGGCCAACGGAGATATTTTTGGATGATCTGTAGTTTACATGGAATGACTCAGTTTGACGTTTGGAGTACTCACCCTCAGATTTCATTTGCAGATACCGCTATGAAGTTAACCCTTACGTCATGTAGTCTCTTCTGTGAATACCTAGCACAAGGAAAAGCGCGAAAATGTATGATGACACCGCGAGACAATGTAGTATATGGGTCTGACTCGATCCAAACCAGCTTTCTCCGGCCTCAGGTGTGACATATGTTCAAGATACCTAGATTTTACTTCGGAGAACGATCCGGACGCTATGCCACTACACCATTCAGCCCCTGGATCCTAATTAATATTCCCACTCGTACGTGGCTTGAACTTGAGATACGTTGGGCACTCGTGGTGGGATATTTCGCTACTGAAATTAAATTTACACCCATTCCCATACAAATTTGTATGGAACTGGGTGTAAATTTAATTTCAGAAGAGAAATGTTCTGTCACGAGTGCCCACCACAGCCAACACCTTGTATTATATTACTAATAAGCTGTTTGATGGGTAATCTCCCCTTCAAGTCATATCACTTGGAAATTAAATTCAAGCGTAGAGCTGTCCAAATAGCTAAAATAAAATAGTGTCATTATGACTAGAATATCTACAGGGGGGACAAGAGTAAGTTAACGAAGGTTAGAGATAAGTTATGTGCACTATATTTATATGTTTATACTATCGGAATAAACAGAATTTACTGCCTAGCCTTCGTTAACTTACTCTTGTCCCCCTGTACAACATTCTGTGACCTCTTTTAGTTTGACGCGACACCCGATACAGTATGTTCATCCTCGAGCTATTCTTGGCCTATTCTAGTGGACTAAATTGTCTTAATTTAGATGCTCACGATTCATGCCAAGGATCAAACAAGCTATGAGATAAAATTATGTGAGCTTTCATCTCTTCTAATCCACAATTCATTCATCAGTGAAGGTTTTGGATCTCCGGTATGAAATAGCTAGAACACTTCAGTATGACTAAACAGAAATGGCAGTTGTTTCTTGTTGTTTGGGTATGTTTATGACTCGATGTCGAAGAGCGAACATGAGTATAAAATTCCTGGGAGATCCGTTGATCAGTTTCTTCTTCACTCACCTTCGTTAGTTTTCATCGTACACTAATAATTATTGCGGTCTTTCTCTTAATTACTCTGATTAATTTCAACTACTCGTTCAGCCATGCGCTCTTCCACCGCCTCTCTTATCCTGGCCTTTTGTGCCTCCATGGCCGTTCAGGCTGCTCCCCTCACCTCAGAGGGAAATGCAGCTCTAATTAATCGCGATATCGAAGAAAATGATGTGGAGTTGCAAGAGGCTACTCTTTCCAAGAAGCGCAGTGTCGGTGGCTTTGCCTATCATGCAAGTAGCAATATGATTGAAGCTCGGAACCCCCACCTAGGAGAGATGAAAAAAGAATTGAAAGATGATGAATTGTCTTCCGATTCTTCCGACTCCGACTCCGAGTCTGATTTTGACTCCGACTTCGAAAATGGACCTGGTATTAAGGGGACAAATGCTGATGCCGGGTTATCAAATTACTCGGCATCAAGCGGTTTGGATGCTGATTCGGCCGACTCTTTTGATGATGATTACTCAGCTAACTCATTTGACGCCGAAGACTCTTCTTTTTCATTTGATGCCGAAGACCCCGCCAATTCGTTCGATGCCGAAGATCCTGCCAACTCATTTGATGACGAAGATCCCGCCAATTCGTTCGATGCCGAAGATCCTGCCAATTCATTTGATGCCGAAGATCCCGCCAACTCATTTGATGACGAAGATCCCGCCAATTCGTTCGATGCCGAAGATCCTGCCAACTCATTTGATGCCGAAGATCCCGCCAACTCATTTGATGCCGAAGATCCCGCCAACTCATATGATGGCGAAGACTCCGCCAATTCATTTGACGCCGAAGACCCTGCAAATTCACTCAACGCTGGAGTACCTCCTAACCCAGCAGACGCAGATGCATCAAGAGGAGCTCCAACCGACAAACTTACCGCAGCAGAAATACCCTCAGGGGAAGATTCTGGAGAGCTTCCTAAGAATGCCGCCGAAAGTACAGTTCAGGCAGATGCAGATGTAGAGCAAAGTCCCGGCTCGATTGACAACAAACTTGCCGCCACTAGTAACGACAATCTTCAAGCCAACACAGAAGCCGCCAAGAATAATTTGAAAACAGACGCAAACAGCCAAGGTGATGTCCTCGAAAAGCGTGATCCATCATCCAAGAAAAAGAATCGTAAGTACAGAAAAGACATCAAGAAAAAATTCAAGAATGCTAAGGGTGGCAAGAAGTATAAGACCAAGTGCAAAACAAAAAACGGACGCACCAAGTGCAAGTAAACTACCAATTCTGACTCGCGGCCCTCACGAACTGAAAGAAGATGATGAGGACGAAAGGTAAAACCTGTCTGAGATGTCACTAATACGATAGAAGACATCGATAAGCTTGTCGAGGGGAGTCGACGAAACAGGTAATAAGATCCGAGGATGAAGCAAATGTATCTAAAATATTGTGCAAAGTTTCTTATGTTATAACTTGGATAATTCAAATCTTTTTCGGCAATCAATTGCTTCGCCTGAGTCTACTATGTGATTGACAAAAATGAAAGTGAAGATTAAAGAATCAACGTGAACACTAGTAGTTAGTTTTGAGGCTTATCAGAACTTGCAAATGGGGATAGACGGTAGAATTTTGTTAGAGGCTACAGAACTGACTTAAAACCCGGGCAGTGATAACATTGATCTTAATGCCGGGTTAATGCGTGGCAAAAAGTATACCAAAAATACACCAATAAACGCTACAGTAAGACCAGTGAGCTGTGAAAATCAGTTAGGTGGTGAATGATCACACTCAAGCAACGCTACATACCTTCTCAAACCAAGTATGAAAGTAAGCCGCAGTCATTGCGAGCATGTACAAGTTCATCACAGCCACTCCAATCGCCAGCTTTGAGCCAGCCGTCCATATTCCCACCATGTCTCTCGGGAAAAGTACATCGCCGCTTACCTCTTCATTTTTCACGGACCAATCCATTGTGTCGACAATTCTCTCCTCTCGCCTCCTAGCCAAGGAGACATGCAGGACCTCTTCCGAGAGGAAAATACTACCCAGGACAAGTAGGAAAACATGACCGCTGATATCATGACCACCTTTCCACTGGCCCCCAATGGCCTTGCATGCCACGGCTGTTGTAAACATTTTCGTGGGGTGAAAATTAGCGTTCATGGCCAAATCGAGCCCGGAGGTTTCACACTGGCCACCGGTAATGGTAAAGCCCCGATCAATGATTGGCGGTCCAAAGAACCACTGCGTCACGCAGATCCACCACAAAGTCACGACACTATATCTGAAGAGGCCGTGAAAACGTCTGGGGGTGAGAGAAAGCGACATCGTCGGCCCGTTGAAGGGATGCGTAAAGAGGAAGAAGAAGTAACTGAATGTGACCCATGCCCAGCCTCGTTTTACGAAGAAGATATTGAAAATATTGTTCTTTTTGGCAAAGTAGGAGGGCGCTGTGCTCTCCGTGTGTGAATGGCTGTTTGAATCGTACAAGGAATTGCGTGCAGAAGGATCTATGATTCCGAATAGAGTACCTAAAAGGAGAATTGTAGGACACACAGAGAGAATGATGATCTCGAGTGTAGTGGGTTTCAATGGTGCCAGTCGCGTTGACATGCTGGCCGACCCCGGACCGTTGAAGTTGTAGACGCCCCGACAGAAGTGTCGGATGGTTGGTGACGATGTGAATTCGAGGTCACGAAACCGATGAGACGCAGGTGCGATCTTTGTTGTTTATGTCGTCGTCAGTATCGTCACGCCCGAATTGCGACTTACTGTTTGATGAGGTAATGATGCATTAGTAAGAGTTGAAAGCTGACTAAGCGAGGGCCTCACTCGTGATTATAAAATTGTAAAAATAGCTAGCGCAACTCATTGCAACCCCATGCTTTGATACGCGAGATCGAGCTCAGTGGTCACGCGGCCAGCAACCAAGTGGGGCAATCATCAGCCACATGGACCCAAGTCTGTGAGACATCTGCCTATAGTTCATCATAACCTTTTTTTTAAGCGCATGCGGCCTGAGGCTATGACGCGAATGATCACGGAAGATATGTATATTTCGCAGAATAGCTCAGTTTGACGTTTGGAACACTCAGACTCAGATTTCATTTACAGATACCACCAGGAGAATAACGCCTCACGGCGTGTTCCCTCATTCGTGAATACTCACCATAGGTGAAAAGCGAGAAAAACCCATGGTTATCTGAGCATGCTTTCGTTATCCTGCGAATACGATATCACCACGAGAAAAGCGGTGTGAGGGTCTTGCTGGGTTCATACCAGCTTTCTCCTGTCTCGGGTGGGGTATGTGTGCAAGCTGCCCAGACTCTACTTGGGAGAACGGCCTTGACGATGTACCACTACACCATCCGACCCTTCGACCGTAGCTACCTCATGCGGTATGTACCGATGAAGTTTAATGGTGAAATTTTGCCTCGCTCAAATAATTGGTTTATTAAGAATTTAGGTTTGCAGCGGGGATAATCAAGATACTCTCGAAGAATACAAATGATCTGTTACTAGCTGGTCTCTCGAGATGTAAATGTGGAAGTCAAAAGATTTGGTGGAGCCTGTTTGTTTGTAAGAATTATGAGATAGAATATAGTAATTAAATTGTGGGATTAGACAAGGAGCCTCCTTGGCGCAGTGGCAACGCGTAGCACTTGTATGGATTTATTATAATGCTAAGATCACAGGTTCAATTCCTGTAGGTGGCATGTGATCACATTTATTTTTGTTCATAGCATAACCATTCCACAAGGTCGCTGCCTGGGAAGTCTCCGATCATGACTTTGTGATACACGATGTTTTGGTTTCCATCAATGAACATTCAATACAGATATGAAATCTCGGTATATATTTAGCCTTTGGAAAACTTAAGCGATCGGCTACTTTCAAAAAGCAAGCTTGTACGAAGTACGTTTAATACGATTTGGCCATTACAGGCTCGCACACCATTTGGATAGGCGAGAATTCAACCTGGGCCGGATAACGCAGCTGGCACCGTCCATGCTATTCTACCAAGTATAGCCTCAGTAGCTTGAATACATGCTCCCCTTAACACAGGAGAAAACTGGCAGGTACCTAGCAAATCCCTCGAATCATACACTCTCTCGTTGATACTGTATTCTTGGAAGGATGAAAGGATACTAAGTGTGATGGACTATAAGCGATCGGAATAAAATATGACGAACATATGTCACGGAATACCGTTTATTTCTCCTATAACTATCTACGGAGGGAAAGGAAGTCAGGTGTATATACAGTCGTCCCTCTCTAGCTCGATAGTGGCTCCCAGTATAACCACTGAAGAGATTCATTGAAATTCATCCATTTATATTTGCTATACTTACCCCTGCACGCAAAAGGACCTGTAAGGGTAAGTGTTGCAAATATACAAGTCCAAGTTACAATGAATATTTTCAACACTTATACCGGGACCCACTATCGAGTTAGAGAGGGACGACTGTATGTTTGTAATTCATACTTCAGTGTTGAAATAATAGGGCTCAGAGCACATCTCTCTAATAATAAATAAGTTGATCCAACAGGGAAATGTCGCTAATGAGGAGTTGGGGTTTTTGATTATTAGGAGTTAATTTGATGGAGATCACGGATACCCTGTATTTCTAATCTTTCTTTTAATGTTGTCCGGGGCTGATCAGACTAGTGCGTCGAGGGTTATAAGGAACTCGTAGGCGCAACCTTAGATGAATAGTTTTATACCCAGAATTTACCTTTGCCGATATTATCGTCTCACTTCCCGTGCCCACTTTAAGTTTCTGCTACCGGTGGGACTTATTTTTAACATTCAGATTAGATTTTTCCCTTGATACAAAATCAATCAATCGACCTCATTATAAACAGCTTGGTAACCGTCACAATTGCCAAGATCGGATTTTAGAAGAAAGATTATTCTTCATTTATCAAGATGAAGTGCTATTATTGAGATTCGTTCAATACGGGTGCCAGCACGACCATCAAATTCTGTGGAGTGAAAAGGAATGGGCATTTTGACGGAGGAAATATTAAATATAAGGGCGATTAGAAACGCCAACTGGGAGTTTATCATACCAACAAATTTGCTCCAGTATCAATGAGGGCTTCAGAATTCATCACATATCCATTAAGCGACAATTTGCTTGGCATAATGAACCAGTTTCCCCATTAATAGTCTATGGTCGAACACAAGGACTTTCCACAGATCAGCAGCAAGGCCGAAAGAGGAGTCTTTTTGCCGGTCTAGAGGTTTTCCGACAGCACATCTTTCAAATCGTCTGCAGCGATGTGATTAATAGTTCTAGCAGGTACAAAATTGGGGCAATCTTTCTTGTAATGTCCATGACTATGACATTTGTAGCACATTGGAAGCGTGCCTTTGCGGAGAGGGGCCGGACTAGGTGAGCGGATGGTTGCCGAGGACGATAGTTCTCTTGCTGCGTGACGCGACTGAAAGTTGACATGACGTTCTGGAGAGGGTGTAGCATTCGGTTTTTGGATACCATGGCCCGAGGTAGCATATGCCGATATGTTCTTCTTTACTTATACTAACGAGCGCGTATATGCGTCTTCCCTTATCGCACTATTCTTATGGTCGAGGTACTGTAAGTATTCGTCGAGAGTAGTGTAACTCTCGTTCATGCGGGATTTTTCACCTCTAATGTCCCGACGTAGTGAGGGGGTAAGTTTGCCACAGCAATCGTGAAACTAGCGGGATAGACAAAATTTCTCTCCAGAAGTTAGTCGCCTGAAATTTATCCAAAAACTTAAGATTCACCAGTTTCCATCCTGAGGTTGTAGTGGGTCTTTCTAGCACAGGAATCTTCACATAGTCGAAGAATTCCTCGTCAAGAGCATGCATTGCTTCGACCGCGTTTTTCTATTTGTCCAAACCTCACATTCCTTCCAGGAGGAGCTGCTGGGCCCTACCAGTGGTACAACTATAATGTGCACACACTTGCCGCTCATCGCTTCCGAACTGTGAAGGTTCAAACCCTTGATACTGACTCAGGCTGCATGCCAGTGTCGCAGTCTCTGTATTGGAAAGTGATTACCGTTTGCTGCGGGCTGTTATTGTTCGGCATTTAGTGGCATTTCTCTTGACCTTCTAATATGCAGGGATTCCACAATGACACATCTAAGCAAGATTATCGGTAATCGCTTAGACTAACTTTTCTGGACAAATATCTATGGAGCATTGCCGCTTGTGATAAAACAATCCAGCGAGGTGGCGATGAGCGTTAGAGATTGTTGGAGTATGCACACTTTGTAAGCCAATACTCGTTTTAAATAGTGGCGTTTGCTCATATTTAAGAGGGGTCGGATGGATACATAAGTATTTCTCCCGCTGAGTAAATAATCTCTACGCACTTCTTAATTTATGATTTTGAACCTTGATCTTTTGAGCTATTCGAGACAAGCCTCTTACACGAACTCGAAAAAATTATCTTCCAACACAATCATCACCTCCAACTTCCAGGCTTTATAATCATTTCCACTCTCATTATCCGGAAATTTCGACGGATAGCGGATCGGCTGACGAGAACTCGGGACAAAGTGTTTAGGATTGCCGGTATGTCAGGATTTTCCAAAATCTGGATTAGGATTCTTGGGATTGCGATTGGAATTGGGAAAGCATTAGACAAACCTCGCTTAAGGATTCACGGATTTGTTTACTTTGGGCTATTTTTCAATGCTTCCATAGGAAACTTTTGTTGATATTGTTTACTTATATTACTCTGCCTGTTGGTAATAGGGCAGGACAGGTGTATATATAGCTGACAAGAGCCGCAGAGTTCTTGTTCTTTACGTCTAGTTCTTTATCTAATATTCATAACATACCTTCAGTATTCGTGCCTTAGAACCCACCAGTCCTATTGCTTTCGAGCCCTTCAGCCCTCCCTTTGCTCATCTACCCGGTCATCACCGCCTCCGTGCCTTCAGCATACTGACACGGTGGGACTAGTTGGGATATAAGCGGGTTGTTCAGGACGGAGGAGAGAAGTAGTGGAAGTATCTGATATATCAGGGGTATGCTTTTTGGTATCTTCTGATTGAGACTGCTTAAGTGCGGCAAGCGCTTGTTGTGCCTCTTCCTCGACGTATTTCCGAGTTGCTGGATGATTCACATCTGGGTTGTCGGTTTCGAGGTTCTCTGCACGATCAGAGGAAGAAATTGGGCTCGATTCGAGGGTCAACGGTGGAGAAGGATTTTTAATAACAAGTCCAGATCGTAGGACTTTCTGATCCATGGGAAATCTAGAAAATTGAGATTTAAGCTTCAAAGCTGAGATTCGAGATTAAGATTGTACCACGATTCTGGTTGAAGTGACCACAATTTGCAGAGGCAAGGAGCGGTCTGATCCAATTGATTGTAGATACGAAAATCTTAAACTAAAAAGTAAAGAAATTTTAGAGTCCTGCTCTCAATGCTATGGGAAATCCCCAAAACCCGATTAGCGTCATCCTTGATAGGGCTAGCGTAGAGTTTTATACCAAATGTCACAGGATACAATGGTTCCCCCATACTATTCCTAACACTTCTCTAGGAGTTTAGCATCAAGATCTTAGTGGCCTGCTCCAGTGAGAACCTTTTGAAGTCGATCAGTTGCCCGGTGATCAAAGTATCGGTGAAGTTGTGACAGCTTGGTCTCTGTCAAGTGAAAGTTGGGAATTGCCCTTCAAAGATCCTGGATGAGAAGCCATGGATAATCCCACTTCCAAACAACTGGATACTCGGCATCTTTATGGACAAGAATATCTTTAATATTATTCAAGTATAACCCCTGTTTTTCCTTGTCAGTAAGGCAGAGGAATGGCTTGTTTGCTGGAACGACTTCGAAGTTAGTTCTGTCAAAGGTTTTTTGACACCAATAGTGCCTAGGGACACGTTCTCAGGGTTGCAACCGCGGCGGATTCAGTGTCTTCTAACAGAGGATGTATCCATTGTGATAGACATAAATTTTTGCAATGCTATCAGCTGATTCTAGCATGCAGTTGAGACTCCTGCAGCTCCAGTGTCTGGCAGGATGCCTTGAAATTTCTCTGAGCCGTAGCATAGATGAAACACCAAATCGGCAGCTTTCTCTGTTGTTTCATATGAGCCATAAATATCCTTTGTTGTTACAGCGTGCAAAGTCGCTTCATTGGCCAAGAATGTTACACCCTGGTTGCCGTTGATATCACCGTATGAAGTATGGAGTTGGTCAGAAGAGGGTTCATTGATAGATGTCGAGTTCCATGTGTCAAAGTTTGGCACTAATTCAACACCGCTCGTGTCAGCTTCTTTGTAATTTATGAAAAAAGATTGGTAGTCCTTGTTAAGGTCGTAGTCCTGGACATATTTCTACCATTTATTGTATCTCTTTTGACGTTCATCGATAGAATGTTGGGAGGACCAATAGTCAGGCTTGCCGCACAGGAAAAATTTCTTATGTTAACGATCGTTGATGCTATTATTACGAGGAAGAAAATTATTTCTTTTTGAACCGGCGTATCCATGAAAGTTACCACGATAATTTCTCCCTCATCCAGGAGGATTTCTTTCACACCGTCGACCAATACAATATCGGGTAATGCTTGCATTATCGTCCTCAGAATCAAAGGAAGGGTATCTAGTATGATACTGAGTCGTGAACAAATCAGTATTGCAATGTAGATGGGAACCAGCTGCGCTTCACAGTTCTGATGCTATATTTTCAAAAGTTGATGATGGCCTGACGATTACTTAGCTACAGGTTGTAACATCATCTACTGCATCTGCCAGTTTTTCAGCAAGTTCATAATGTTTTCTGAAGTCAGCTGAAGGTCATGTGTAATCTTTTTTTGTTTATCAACAAGCAATTCGAGCTGTTATGGAAGGGTCTTTTCTGGATTTTGCTTAAAAATCTGTTTGAGACTTATTGTTCGCCTATCTGTGAAATAAATTTGGCGAGTTTCTGGTGGGTGAAAGTAGTCTTGCGTCATTTGAACAATTTTTTTGAAAGTAAGGTTCCTCTCCGTTGTGTGGTTGTAGTAGAAATTTTGTCCACGGCCTTCAGGCATTGTTTAAAATGCCTTGTAATCCATGTTTGGGAAAACTCCTGCTTTCTAGCAGAGTTCTCTGAAAATTTCGAGCTTACTGCCGAGAACATCATAATGCTCGCCACCATGCTTATTGTCGGGATCGCTGTAAAACTTGCTAAGGTCTGTTAGTCCTTTCACGATATTGACTCTTTGTCGAAAACTATCGGATCCACCATCAGTGTCGGTATCATCCGTGCAAACGGAGCAGTGACTTTAGCATAACTCATTTCCTATCGAAAGAAGGATGAACGAGATGGCATCTTGTTATCATCGTTTAGGATCGATGCAGGATCGCTCTCTAATATTTCCTCAGTCACAATGGCAGGCATATTTAGACGATCGGAGTTACGGAGCATTTTGCTGAGTCTTGGCTGATAAGGTATCCTTCTGTAGCGGAGGAGGCATTTTAAAAGCAACGTGATTTTGTCGGACAGACATAAACCTGTTAGTTCAAGTCTTCTTTTTTGTTTCAACTTCGTCTTCTGGCTATTCATAGTCATCGTTCATAAGTAGGTTCAAGAATTTATCGGCAACAGTATCAGTTTTACTGGCCTTTGCGATTTATAGACCATGATCACTTAGGCGAGTCTTCAGTGCGCTTCGAGGTTTCTATCAGCTTCATTGAAGTGGTTTACTGTCCATTCTTCGGTATCGTTGCTGTACTCCTGAGGTAAAAGATCGTCACGGTTGTCACAGTGGGCACAGGAGGTAAGGTGAATGGGTAATGATGTTGATGCGTGAATTCTAGGTTATGAAACTTGGAACGCTACATGATAAGGTGTTCCACTTCAATTACCTATGAGCCAAGACTAGTGTCGAAGAGGTAAGGGTTGACCTGAGTCAAGGATCCATAGAAAACTGGTTAAAACACAATATGTATTTGGTACTTTTGTCATAGCTATGAGGCTGAATACAATATGATTTTTTCAAAAAAATAAGAGGATGAACACAACATGAGTTACGTAAAAAATATGTCCCACTTTTTTTTTTTAAATCATATTGTATTCAGCCTCATAGTTATGACAAAATATGTCCCACTTGACGCGTCGGGTGGTGGTGTGGTACATTGTCCGGGCCGTTCTTCCAAGTAGAGTCTGGGTAGCCAAGGCACATGCCCCACTTGAGACAGGAGAAAGCTGATTCGAATCCAGCAAGACCCTTTCACCATTTCTCTCGCGGTGATATTGTATTCGTGGGATGACTAAAGTATACTCAGATAACCACAGGTTTTTCTCGCCTTTCCCTGTGGTGGATATTCACGGAAGAGGGTACATGTCGTAAGGCGTTATTCTCATAGTGGTATTTGCAAATCAAATTTGAGTATGAGTGTTCCAAACGTCAGAGTCATACTGCGTCACATACATATCTTCCGTTATCATTCGCGTCACAGCCTCAGGCTACATATGCTAAAATAATTCAAAAAAAAAAGTAGTTGAAGCCCAAATCTGGGGAAATGCTGTATAGTCGGAAAAACAGAGGAAGTTGACCATGTCCAGACTGGGTAAAGGGTATCATCAAAACTCATGTTAGCCCCATGAGTTGATGCGACTCAACAATATTTGCGGTGACTTTCCAGTACAGTAGAACCCGCCAAACCCATAATGGGTCCCGAGTTTAATTATTGCTTAGATTTATTGACTTGTTCGTATTTAATTTTGCAATACTTATCCTTACAGGTCATTTTTCGTACACGGGTAAGTACTGCAAATACAAACAGTAAAATTTCTATGAATCTTTACAGTAATTATACCGTGACCCACGATAGGTTTGGACAGGTTCTACTGTACTAGAACAATTTTTTTTTTTAAATCATGTTGTATAACTAGAACAATTATTATGATGTCAATACTCGGATAAACTTTGTTCCTCACATTAAATACCGTCATGATGAACAGCCTACCGGACACTTATCACACACCAGCGTTAATGATAAAACTTATTACAAGTCAATCTAACCAAAGAATCCATGACTTTTTCCTTAATCTTTAGGCATTAAACTTCAGTTTGAACGACTAAATTAATATGAGCCTGGTGCAATAGGGATCTGTCTAGGTGCCGAGTGTGAAGAGTAAGTCGTGTTTTTGATAGCAGGTCATCAAAAGACTACAATTCTCTGCTCTGTCCAACTCCGAATACAAGGTTATAAATATGGATTTTCACCTATGTTTTGACCAATGAGTCAAGAACTCTATCAAGAATCCCATGTTGAAAAGTCTATTGGATCAAAATATTTCGTAAATCTAGTCAAACAAGCGGTCATTATATTTCACTATGGATACCCGATCAATTTTATCGATACGCATCAAAATTGATCTAAGCATCGTTATATCAATTTGGAGTATACTCTCATAGTCATTTCGACTGGGGGCTGTGATCCTCAATAGTTCAGAAAGACCGCGATTGAGATACAATATTCCCTTAATTATCATGAGATTTCCAATAGTCTCTGAATACTGAAAAGGTATCCACCTCAAAATTAACCTCACTATCAATCCTTTATCAGCTTTTGTATTCGAGTGAGTTCACCATCCGAGATTCATCCTGCCTTGGCTGGCGGGAACACATCTTCAATGCGACTCGCGGAATTGAAGACTGTGAATGATAAAATATAAAGCATATCCATGATTTTAAGATAGGATATGATCATTCACTCAAAGAAATATCCTTTGCGATACTTATGTCCCTGGGGATCAACACCCAAAAATCAGTCAGTATATAACCCAATATGTTGCTCTCTCTTTCGGAATAACCATAGCCCGAAAAATAATATTACGAGACTACAATTTTCACCTAAAGTTTATTCTTATGGCATCCTCAAGATATACCAAAAGATAGTCTGATGAAAAATCTTCCATACTAATGAGCCTAACGGTAGGTGGGCCATTCGCACTGATGTGATTCAGGAAAGAGAGAAATATTACATCAAGTTTCATTATCTCTTGAAATGATAAATTTTAGGTCTATGGCTTGTGACCAAATCATCAAAAAGCCAATGGCATAATATACCAAAAAATTTCTAGTTTACACATTAAAATATTAAGAGTTAATCTAATAGATCAGCTCATTCGCTTACAAAACCTGGAGCCTTGGTACCATCGTGCAGTTCGTCCCAACGTTTACGGCAAGTGGAATTACCGAAGTGATATGATCCACCATTTTCTACAATAAATTCTGCAACTTTTTTCCATGGAACTTTGCTCCTATTGGCCTTTGGTGTCAACTTATTTACTGCCTGCCTGAGAAGCCGAATCTATTTGGCTGTTAATAAAAGTCCATCTTAAATCAAAATAAAATAATGAGGCTCACATCATTATCAGTCCATTCTGGTTTTCTCACTCGGGCAGACTTCGCCTTTGTCAGTGTGCGGAAGCGTCCACGTAAAGTGGATTCTGCCTCCGTATATCCTCCTTCACGCTTAATATCTTTATATGACATTCCAGCTTGTTTCTTCTGGATTAAGAATTCATCTCTAGCATTACGCCGAGAAGTTGCGCACGATTTCAACTCGTTACTACGAAATCCTTCATACATGGGAGAAACTTGTGGTGGTGGCGATGAAGTATGAGAGGTGGTCTCTATACTATAAAGAGATACACAATTATCCGGTACCGAATTCACAGAATGAGGAATGCTTTCTGTGTTGTAATTATAGCTTGTCTGACGTAAGTTTCTGTGATGAAGTTGATTGAGCTCAAATCCATCTATTGGAACTATTTCGTCCTGAATAGAGTTTGGTCCGATATCCGAAAGCAATCGTTGAGCTCTACTACTCGTATTTTTCCCTGCAATTTTCGACTGATCGGATACTGGCTCAAAAGGCCCATCTATAACAGCCGAAGAATTTGGGAAAGCTGGCCAGGTTGAATTTCCTTGACTTGATTTGGAGTATGAAGGTATTAATGTTAGTGCTGGAGTCACAACATCAGGTGGAATTTTGGCTGTAAAGTTACCTTGCGGCGGCCATTTACCTCCAGTAAAGTCTTCACAGTCTTGCTGGCTCTCATAATGCTGACTTTCCATAGGCATTGTTCCTGTATAACATATCATGTTGCAATCATGAGGAAGAAGTCCAGCGTCATCGGTGACACATCCCTGCCAAATCGGCTGGGAAGAAAGCTCTTGATTGTTTTGGATTTCAATGAAGTTCATCCCGGATAGTTGTTGGTCTGTAGTTATTATATCATTATTTTTTATATGGCCAATGTTGTCACTAATGCCATATCCTTGATCTATTCCCCATTTTCCATCAAGATAACTTGCCTGTAGCTGTTCTCCGGCCGCTATGGAACGTATCTGACCAAAATACTCTTGCAATGGCGATTGTAGATTAAACTGATGTCTACAGTCTTGCTCACCAGGTTGCCTTGAGAAGCTTTGTCGAAAATATCCATCATTTAATCCATAATCGACATTTCCAGAGACTAACTCACGCTGAGGAAAGCAATTAATTTTTTGTGACTGGCCCTGAAATCCTTGATTTAATAATTCATTGCTTGGCTCCTCTCGGTACTGCACTAACGGAGTCTGAACTGCAGATGTTTCAGGGAGCTTAGTCTTTAGAGCCTTATCAGCCTATCTTGATTGTCAGCGGACTCAATTCTAAGGCCTAATTCAGAATAGCAAAACATACCAGGATCAGCTTTTCGCCGCCTTCATGAAAGCTATAATTGTATCTTGCTTGAGATCTAGACGAGTTCCAAGCTTTGATGTCGGTTTTTTGCGTATTTCCAGCTCTCTGATCTATCCAGGGCGCATCCATCATCTCCTGCCTAGGCACAAATTGGTCAAAGACGCCTAACATATGTCGGGACTCTACGTTTCTCAGCATGATAAGATGACTGCTCACCACCGTACTGTTTCAGATTTATGTGTTTGCAACGAGCTGGTTTTCCACACCTTGCACATAAAAAAAGGCCCAGTACTTGAGAAACTTCCAAAAGCTTGTGGAATTTTTCTGAAATTGCTCTATGCAGCCAGAACCTGACAAGCCCAATGATGAGCTTCGTATTATGTATTTACTCTCAGCTGCCTTTCTCTACGCAAGTCTGGCAAATCTGAACTTTCCGGGACAGAGGAATGTTCTCTTAATAAAGTATTTCGATATCAAAGCCTAATATTCTACTGGTCATCAAGCCCACACTGCATTAGACATATAACTTCAAACTTACCTCAAACTTGCTAATATTCGCCTCTCCTACTGCAACTATGTTTCGATATTTTAGGGAAGTATTCACCGTCTAGAATTGATGGATGGGTCTAGCTAACCTGGTTTTAGGAGCAAAATATTACTACAGGGCAAGAGTAGCTGTGTTTTTGATGTGCCAATGATTCCCAGTGTGTTCTATTTACTTTTGACACAATGAATTAGATGTCACACGGTTTCCGAAAACCTTCCTAGCCTCATCTATCATAGCTGCATGTTGTTGGAGATAATCTATGTTCCCCGGACATCGAAGGCCTATAATTATTATTTTAAGCTTTATGTTCATCTCTTTGGAGCAGTCGTGATTCGCCATAGCAAAAGTCCTACCAGCAAGAAATCACAACTTGAAGAGACAGGAAGACTTATCATATTTCAGACCTACTAATTTCCTCTCTGGGAATTTTCAGTGGAATAAAGACTAATTTCTTGGGCATTCATCAGAGATTTCCTGATATCTTTAAAAAACACTTTCCTCAGTTTGATATTCGTAGGACCCACATAAAAATTTTAATCAGTGTTAATGATACTTGAATAGTTCTTCCTACCCTAGCTAGGTCTTTCTTCTACTGGATGTCCGCATCTACTAGAAATACGGTATAATAGCGTACTGACAGCCAAATCAAACAAATAACGGGTACCTGCAGATTCAAGGGTAAAATCTAGACAGCCGGCTTCACTTTGCAAACAATTAGTGGGTCCTTGAAAATCTCATACACACGAACATGATGATTGATTATAACAAGTGGATGAAGCTGTTCCTAAAAATTCCCCGACGCTGTGCTTTGTTAATTTTACACGTGGATTAACGGGCTCAATGCCCACGAGCAATAATGCTTGTAAGCCAACAAGAAGATCGCCGAATATGCTTAATCTTGCTTTCTCTTCATACTTATATCTATCTTCATACTAGTTAAGGTCTAATGGAGCAACCGATAATTTTCCCTGCCTCTTTTGAATTTGGAATCACGTGGTCATACCTCCTGCAAGACAAGAGCATAATCATAACTACTTAAAGTACACTTTTCAGAAATCATATAATCTCTTACTTTTAAAATTCATCCTCGATCGCTTTCAGCACTTCATGTTCTATTTAATATGGCAAAAGATTAGTATTAGCACCGTTACCCGGAAACTAATATAATGAGGCAAACAGCTCATTTTCTAGGAGGTTTTTTGTTTAGCTCAGGATATCTATCTATGTTAAATCTACACTTGCCCATCATGAGCTGGGAAAAAATGATTTAATTTTTAGCTAACTTATTATCTGCGGGTGTCCGGCACCAAACACAATAGTCTCGCGCTCAAACCGTTGAGTAAGACCATCATTTTCGACTATCATCCGAAGTTACAGATTTTTAGATGAATCCATGACCTTACATTTGCCTAATTTGATGGTCAGCGTGTCTGACAATTTTTCCTCTCATCTCTTGGTAAAATTAACAAAAGTGGTAAATACGAAGATTGGACTGGTTTAAAGACAGAGAATTCGCGTCAAAAATTCTGGCAGCCCTGTTATTATGACTCTCGAACAGCTATAGAAAGTTTATCCTAAGATTTAAATGTATTTCTCTGTGTGGGTGTTACAAAGATCAAGAGGCGATCGTATCATGATCAGTCCAACAGTCAGATACATTTTTAGCTGATCATATCACGGATGAATGGTCGTAACTTTCGTGTATAAATATACGAGGGACCAAGCGACGCTCAAGAGAAGCTAATCGTAATAGTTTTTTCATTAAATCTAGGTTCTCATCATCGTAGTACTTCTCTATGAACGTGTCCTCCAACTGAAAGAAAGTAAAATATCTAAATTATACAGCCTATTACTTTGTTCGGGAAATTAGAACCTTTCGATGGGGGCGATCGACGGGTTTGTAGGCATGACCTTTTTAGTTATTACCGCTTTTCGTCTCTGATATTACCGTGGAGCCGCCATAGTTACGTTATCGAATTGTCAATGTTAAGTGATCCCACATTGACGCTCGACGCATCTTCGAGTTAGGAGAGAGTAATAAAGATGAAGTTGAACATAGTAGGATTTACGTGGCTCAGACTAGCGTTAATACTGTTATTTTGACTTTTACCGGGATTGGCCATCTTCTGTCTCATATGTCGGACACAATATTTTTCAAATTTGGAATCGGAATTGGCTATTACTAATAAATATATTGGGAAACAGCATGTCTCTCAAATATTTAGGTCCACTTGCCAGTTCTCAATGCGCTGAAGCAGAATATGTGTGAAAGCTTTTTCAAACTGAGCGATAATCTGCTAAGTGATTTCCTAGACTACAGCTTTGAGCCTTACAAGCCCTTGAATACCAGCACTTTTGGCGGGGATTGGAGCAGGGTTATGAGAAAATATAGCAAAGTTATGTCAAGTGTGACGCAGCTCGGAATGGGTAATTTTCTCGTTAAGAACACATGAAGATATGATATCAATACCTATGAGGACTGGTCAAGGCACTGAAAGCAGTTGGAATGCCGTTTTTGTAAAAGAAAAGCTGTTTTGTTTGTTTTTTTTGTAGTGGTGTTTATTCGTGCTATGTAGAGTCCAAGACTATTATAACACTAGGGCTCTTCTCTGACCCAGGCCACACCTCCTACAGTGCTCCTATTCCCTTTTACCTCGAACCTAAGATCATTGATACAGTGACCCATGACGGGTAGCCACTTAGCTCAGTAATTACCCGTAGAATTCAACCACCTTTTCTGCGGAACCTTCTGCTCAAAAAAAATTGAAAAAGAGCAGCCATGGAAACCGGTACGCGGGAAAAAGTCTCAAAAAACCTGCAACTCCAGCCAGGCGAGGCCTAGACGCCAGAGTCACACAAGGTGCGTATTCCCATCTGTATCTCCCTAATATCCCATAGTCCAGATATCCTCCTTATACCGACACCGCCTGCGCTCAGGTAGCGGTGCTCTTTCCTCGGGAGACAGCATAATGCCAGAATATCTGTAAACAGTGAGAATTCATCTTAGTAAAAATGGCCAACTTAGTCTGATGCATCACCATAACGGGAGCTGGGTACGCTCCGGAAACTCAGATGGGTGACTTTTCCTCCGTGACCAAGTAATGCGTGTTTCCGTTGGCTCTGAAGATAAACTCCAGGTTCGTAGGGGACACCACGTACAGGTAGAAACGCCGTCTTCGTCCCCCGAAGCTATTTTGTTGATTCTATGGCTTGTACATTTATCTTCGGGCGCGAACCAGTTCTCGTATCTATATTGAAGAGTTGGGCGTGACACAAAAGTTATCTACATAACAGACGGATGTGTAAATAATAGCGTTATGCCGGACATTTCGTGAATTTTCGCATATGAATATCATCAGTTGAGGTTCTGTTGTACAGTAGAACCTCTCATAGCTAATAGTGGGTCCCGGTATAATTACTGAAGAGATCCATAGAAATTTTACCGTTTATATTTGCAATACTTACCCCTGCACACAAAATGACCTGTAAGGGTAAGTGTTGCAAATATAAAAGTCCAAGTTACAATGAATCTTTTCAAGACTTATACCGGGACCCACTATTAGCTATGAGAGGTTCTACTGTATTCGATAAGAGAAGTTTCTGAGAATGCGCAATCTAAGGCGGTGGTAGCGCACTGTCAACTATGAAGAACTCTGTAAGATAAAGTTTGTGGTCGTAACTCAAGAAGTTGGTATATAATTATGTTGACGAGCGTTATTCATTGATGAAGATGATTTATATATTAAATTGGTTGATTATTCATTCCTTCTATCCTAGCAGCATAGGACTCAGGTATACTCTGATACTACGGTATTAATCGTGTATAGGCGCTAAAATTCGACTTTTACAGGGTATATAGGCTTTTACTAACTTGAATTAGCATGACGATAAGTAGATCTCCCCACCTAAACTTTAAATTTGTATGGCAAAAATTTCACAACGAAATATTCGTTGGTTTTGCTTTTTTGGTCCATTATAGCCCTCTATTCACTTTTTAATTCATTAATACATTTCATAAATAAATTATACTTCTATCTAGCTAATAATTTACATATCCGCCTTCAGCTTCGTAAACGGCTCTGATTCTTCGGGGCATCGAATCTATCAGTTTCTCCAAGTCATCCCCATTAAACCCCAGATCCCACGCCTCGTTCACTATTTGACGAAGATGCCCTTGACTCCGCTGCCCCCTTGATCCAACGCTGGATAAAGACGCTCCATGTACGCTTTCATATAACTCCACAAAGTTTCTATCGGATTTAAATCAGGAGAATATGGCGGCCACTCCATTAGAGAAATATTCCTCCTTTCAAACTCACGCATAGTTTGCCTCGACTTGTGAGGAGGGGCGTTGTCCTGCATCACATCCAGTCCTGGTTCCCGAAAGACCGCACTCTCTATGAGAGGCACTATCCTCTCGCAGTAACTGGCCGCAGTGATATGGCCCCACTCCTTCTCCCAAATCAGGCAAGGCCCCTTCTGTCGTCCAAAGAAAGATCCCCAGAACATCCACCCAACTCTCCTCCGCGTCTTGGCTAGGACACAGGTATCTTCGTACTCTTCCCCAATCTTTGACTTAAACTTAGCTCAAGGGAACTCTAAATCTTAGGAGCCTTTAAGGGACTACTGACCTTTCTTGTGACCCAACGATCACTTTGCCGACCATTCATAGCCCAAGTCTCGTCGGACCAGAGGACTCTCATCCAATGTTCCTTCCGCCAGTGGAGATGTATTCTGGCAAACTCATATCTCTTCAGTTTGTTGACTGAAGAGATAGGAGGTTTTAATCGTGCAATCCTGCGTGCATATCCCCTCTTTGCCAGTTCACGTCGGATCACATTCTCGCTCACACCAAAGTGCCGAAATATAAAATGTGCAAGTTGGATAAATGACATCCGACGATTTTCCGATGATAAACAGACGAAAAATTCTATTTCATCGACCTGGGAACTACTTAGAATAGGTGGCCTACCACTGGAGTACTGAGGCTCGGTATTTTCAACGCTCATGGTGTATTGTACCTGTCGCCATGTAATCCCAAGGCGTTGAGAGATTTTGACGTAACTGTGTCCCTCACTGGCCAAGGTTCTAACCTGCACATGTTACTCTCTTAACCTTATCAATTTGTAGATTTCAGACTTACTTGGATACGTTGAGTTTGTGTTAGGCGTTTTGCATAAGTAGGAGATGCTGATGATGGAGAAGGTTGTTGAGGTGAATCCATCTTTGCGGCAATCTAGTACAGTAAATTAAAATCTTCTAAAGTAGTTGACTTAAGGTTCAGATGCACTCAAATGAAGTAAAAATTAGATAGATGAATGAAATAAAAGTATGCCGTTGAGCAAAATAATAGTAAATAGCTGACAATGATTTAAACGAAACGACCTCAGGTGTGCGCGAGTGAAGAAAGGTGCAGGCATGAAGGTGGGCGTTGGACTTCATATACAGATGCATATCTCTTATGCCTTAGGCCATAAGATTTTAAAATTTGAAGCTAACAGGGATACTGTGGATCTATCGTGAGGTAACCTGGAATATCACCACTTTATCTCCACTTTATCCCCGCTTTAACCCCTGTACCCTATAAGAAGCGGATCAACGAACAATACCCTATCATGAGAGTACATCATGATCTGTCTATTCTAGAATCTTCTATCATAACCACGTGTCTAATTTAACGTCCATCCGATTCTAGAATAAACGACAGACGGCGAGTTAATGTTTCCGACTGTCGCCTATCGGGAATATTCCAGAAGGTCTCTGTTGTGATCGACGAAATTATAACCCTAAATTTGTCCAGTTAACTACACATGCTAACATGTGATCAGTGCTCTCTTTCATAACAAGCTTACATACGGCTATTGATTGTTCCGTTACCTATTAGGCGCAAGTCCTGCACCTAAGAGACGTGATACGGGTAGCCGGTTCCTAAAAACGCAGCACTACCTACAGTAGCTACCAAAATTGCCGAGTGTTTCCTCTATGTTTGATTTAATTAACAACAATTCCATTACGGGTTATTGTAAATCAATAAATCTTGGCTCATCGAAAATATATGTCATATATGTATATATGATTCTGATAGTTTTTAAAGTCAAATTGATTATGTAAAATATATTTTGCTGGGATGTCGCTGATTCATGTGGAGTGGAATTTTTGATCCCGAAAACTTAATTTGTATATATGTGTTTTACCATTTAGACTAGCAAGAGTCCTACCAGCCCAATGGCAAGGCATTCGACTTCGAATCAAAGGATAACAGGTTCGACACCTGTGAAGGTCATTAAATATCATATTTCAGTCCTTTTGTCTGAGGCTACACTCTTATATATAAACTGCTACCTACTAGATCCCCATTGCACTCACTTCACACTTAGGTTAAGTAATTAAATACGTTTTAATTATCATTGATTATTAGAATTAGCTTAGAACAATTATCGTCTCGGGCTTATACAAGAGACTTGACACGTGCGTACGACGTCCAGAACACAAGTTTCTCCCATCTCCAGCTACACCCATCCGGTGCCTAACATTTTCCAAAACGTGCCTCACGCTGGTCACATCAGGTCGAATAGGTAGGAGCGCATTCACCATGACCCGTAGACCATGTACTGAGAGAAACCCGAATAATTCCTCCTGCACTCTTTCCTGATAAGCAGCCGTAGTTCCCCCATAAACAGGCCATGTTGAAATCCAACTCACCACTTCTAGAGAGCACAGCCGGCACGCAACCAATTGTACCAACAGCCCATTAAAAACTATATTGGATCCCCCCCAAATTCTTCCCTTGCATTGCACTCCCCCATTTGAGAGGGCCAAGATTCCGAAGTCGAGAGCTCAAAACCGAGGCATCCATGCCCTAGCATTTATCGCACATTTTTCGTGGTCTATGTGAGACGTCTTCCTTCGCGTCGTCTTTGGAATGCGTCGAAGAGTTGAGTGCGTTGATGGCGCTGCCAAGGTACTTGTCTAAAATGAGGCCAAACTACTGCCTAGTCCTGCGCACAATGCTTTTTAGGTTGAAAGCGAGAGGAGTATCACCCTTCATATTGGAGGATTTTTTGATTCGTAGAGCCCTTCGCTCTACTTCTCTGAGTCGATCATGGGAGTCCTTCATTGAGTGGGTACTGGGGGTGGTAATGAAGAAACGAAGCCCGTTGAAGCCCGCGTAGATGAATGGGGTACTGTAAGAAAGAATGCCTCTCTAATTGGCTCCTCTTTCACAGGAAAGAGGGTTTCTAGGCGACACAACGAGGAGGCGAAGGAATTGACGTGACGCCCAAACTTAGATCATTGTGTGATTTAATGCCTGTTTCTCTAGCAACGTAACCCAGTGTTTACAAAACAACAAAATGATAGAACGCTAATTAAATCTCTCGGTAATATTACACGTAGCCCAATCCAAGCCCCAAATTCCTTGGTCACAAACTTCAATATCATAACATTCCGAAGAATATACCACATCCGACGGAAGTTATTCCATTATATTTGCCTGCAGAAGGCCGATATGTGTCTTCGGATCCCTTAAAAGCTGCAGCTCAATCGCATGCATAGAGCACCGGTTATACTTGTGCTTGTACAGGTAGCAAGATGAAAAATGATAGGCGCATGAAAATTTGTCATGCCGGAGAGGGGAAAAGAAGTATCATGACACAGTCAATGAGGGTCGGAAATGTCATAGATGTATTGATAAAGCTGATCTTCTTGTTCGAATTCGTGCACGAGAGAGGCCTGACACATTGTGGGATCTATATTATATTGATATTAAAGAAGAGGGAGAAAATATTCACAAGCACCTTCCGGCAGAAGCTGCAGCTTTCCCAAAATACCGTCAGCTCAGCGAAGAGCAAATTGCTGATGTATCTGCGCATTATTCAGCCAGAATTCGACCTTCTTGAACTATTGCTGCTCTAAAATCACAATTTCCTGATGTTGAGGGTTATCTCGAGAATACTCATAATTGTAAAGCAGCTATTTCTCGGGCTGCATGTCGAGAAAAATCCTCTCCGGAGGCCTTAATTGATTGTCTAAAATGTGAAAGGAGAGAAGGGCTTATTTTCTTAGAGTGGGGGGGCAGACTAAGGTCGACGAGCCCACATAAATTTTTTTTTGTCGCAGAACAGCGTTCTGTAGATTACTTGAACTCAAATCCTATTATTTTTCTCCTTGATTGTAACTATCAGACAAACAAGTTTGACACGCCTTGTGTGCATACACTTAAGGAGCGACTGGCTCAAAATCAGCCCATAGCCCCAAATGATTTCCATCCCCATTAGCATACCAACCGATCTCCTATTGGGTTTCAAAGCACTAATGTACGACCTTTTATACTTGATCCCTTAAAACGACAGCAACGTCGTAGTAACGAGACGGCTAGAAGTGCTCATCAACGAGCATTTAATCAACAGAGGGTAGTGTTGTGCTGACTCGGTTATGACTCAAGGATATCTGAGTTTCAGGCTTATGGATAATGTGCCATGTGACAGAGTTGCTGTAACTAATGAGTCATGTATAAAATATTCTGTATACAATAACAGAACTCTGATTGTAGTATCATAGTTGGCATCGGCTATTGGTATCGGAGGAAAGATGTATATAGATACTGCCATAGTCAGAGCAGCAATGACAATAGTCTCCATCGTGACCATCAAGGCGATATTCCATCCACTATACGCATTGAGTATAACCATTTATATCGTACTTACCATTCATTCACACCATTGACTATTCCATCGAAGGACAGCACCATCACTAGACAAGTCGCCAATCGCCATATCCTCATATCCCCATTAACCCTATAACACAAAGTCCTATAGTGTTTTTCTATATTTCTTCAAAAGAGCAGGTCTATGTTATGATGAAAGGTAGAATTGTAGGTTGAACTGTTACTTTTTACATTCATTAGTGTGGGAGTATAATATACATAGAGATTTAATGACTAAGCATCTTAGCGAGATTGCATCTCAATTCAACAGTAAAGAATGAATGAGGGAGAGACGTCACCTTGAGGAAGAATCCCGAGTACAGAAAGGCGTTCAGTAGATAAGATACAAGAGTATGATGATCTGAGGTTCTGAGACTCTGTACTGAATTAATTTGATTTTAAGTTTACTTAAGTACAGTGAAGCAGAACTCTATCATATACATGAGTATCTAGCCTTGTTCCACAGTCCAGTGTAGATGCTGTAGATATTGCTAGAAGGTGGTATATTCTAGAAGACTACGTCTGTTAGATTCTAGCGGCTTTAAGTTACTTCAGGGATGCTTATGAAGTGCAAGGCTAGTCCCTGATCCTGGTGCAGTTATGAACCCATTTTTTATTTACAACACATTACAGTTATACAGTGTCTCAGCCATAAAGATCGTTAGTGGCTGATGTTAGTATTGTATGCTAAGATAAGTGGCTGGAAGGTGTAGACACACAGAACCAAGATCAGGCACTAACAATCTTTTGTGCTGAGACACTGTACAGTGAAAAGTAAACAATACGTAGGTGCTTGTTGCCATGTGCGATCCATGTTCTCACTTGCCCCTGCCCTGCACTACTACCAGTAGTGCATATGTCATTAGTCGTCCCAGGCGTGTTTAGCTGTGTTCTAGAGTCACCCTTGTCACACTAAGAGTCTCTGGTGCTTTAACCCTTATGCGCCATCGGCACTAGTGTTGGAACTAGTACCTATACCAGTAACAACATGCCATACTGGGGCATGGACAATGTCTCTAGATTCTTATATTTAGCCCCCTAAGGACTTCAACTCCTATATATATTGATACTCATTTTCCTTACTGAAAAAATTAATTCCTTGTTTACTAATATTTCTAAAGTTATTCTGTACTTTTGAAGAATCTGCCTCTCAGCCTTACCATCATGTGATGTGTTTGATGATAACAGTGTTGTGAAGAAAGGGTGTAAGATAGCGGTGATGGAGTAAACATATGTACGAGTGCAGGGTAAAATAGGATAGATGTTGTTATCGTTATAGTCACAAGATGTATACAGTCGTCCCTCTCTAACTCGATAGTGGGTCCCAGTATAAGTGTTGAAAATATTCATTGAAATTCAACCATTTACATTTGCAATACTTACCCTGCACGAAAAATGACCTGTAAGAGTAAGTGTTGCAAATATAAAAGTCCAAGTTACAATGAAGATTTTCAACACTTATACCGGGACCCGCTATTAGCTAAGAGGGGTTCTACTCTGATACTACGGTATTAATCGTGTATAGGCGCTAAAATTCGACTTTTACAGGGTATATAGGCTTTTACTAACTTGAATTAGCATGACGATAAGTAGATCTCCCCACCTAAACTTTAAATTTGTATGGCAAAAATTTCACAACGAAATATTCGTTGGTTTTGCTTTTTTGGTCCATTATAGCCCTCTATTCACTTTTTAATTCATTAATACATTTCATAAATAAATTATACTTCTATCTAGCTAATAATTTACATATCCGCCTTCAGCTTCGTAAACGGCTCTGATTCTTCGGGGCATCGAATCTATCAGTTTCTCCAAGTCATCCCCATTAAACCCCAGATCCCACGCCTCGTTCACTATTTGACGAAGATGCCCTTGACTCCGCTGCCCCCTTGATCCAACGCTGGATAAAGACGCTCCATGTACGCTTTCATATAACTCCACAAAGTTTCTATCGGATTTAAATCAGGAGAATATGGCGGCCACTCCATTAGAGAAATATTCCTCCTTTCAAACTCACGCATAGTTTGCCTCGACTTGTGAGGAGGGGCGTTGTCCTGCATCACATCTAGTCCTGGTTCCCGAAAGACCGCACTCTCTATGAGAGGCACTATCCTCTCGCAGTAACTGGCCGCAGTGATATGGCCCCACTCCTTCTCCCAAATCAGGCAAGGCCCCTTCTGTCGTCCAAAGAAAGATCCCCAGAACATCCACCCAACTCTCCTCCGCGTCTTGGCTAGGACACAGGTATCTTCGTACTCTTCCCCAATCTTTGACTTAAACTTAGCTCAAGGGAACTCTAAATCTTAGGAGCCTTTAAGGGACTACTGACCTTTCTTGTGACCCAACGATCACTTTGCCGACCATTCGTAGCCCAAGTCTCGTCGGACCAGAGGACTCTCATCCAATGTTCCTTCCGCCAGTGGAGATGTATTCTGGCAAACTCATATCTCTTCAGTTTGTTGACTGAAGAGATAGGAGGTTTTAATCGTGCAATCCTGCGTGCATATCCCCTCTTTGCCAGTTCACGTCGGATCACATTCTCGCTCACACCAAAGTGCCGAAATATAAAATGTGCAAGTTGGATAAATGACATCCGACGATTTTCCGATGATAAACAGACGAAAAATTCTATTTCATCGACCTGGGAACTACTTAGAATAGGTGGCCTACCACTGGAGTACTGAGGCTCGGTATTTTCAACGCTCATGGTGTATTGTACCTGTCGCCATGTAATCCCAAGGCGTTGAGAGATTTTGACGTAACTGTGTCCCTCACTGGCCAAGGTTCTAACCTGCACATGTTACTCTCTTAACCTTATCAATTTGTAGATTTCAGACTTACTTGGATACGTTGAGTTTGTGTTAGGCGTTTTGCATAAGTAGGAGATGCTGATGATGGAGAAGGTTGTTGAGGTGAATCCATCTTTGCGGCAATCTAGTACAGTAAATTAAAATCTTCTAAAGTAGTTGACTTAAGGTTCAGATGCACTCAAATGAAGTAAAAATTAGATAGATGAATGAAATAAAAGTATGCCGTTGAGCAAAATAATAGTAAATAGCTGACAATGATTTAAACGAAACGACCTCAGGTGTGCGCGAGTGAAGAAAGGTGCAGGCATGAAGGTGGGCGTTGGACTTCATATACAGATGCATATCTCTTATGCCTTAGGCCATAAGATTTTAAAATTTGAAGCTAACAGGGATACTGTGGATCTATCGTGAGGTAACCTGGAATATCACCACTTTATCTCCACTTTATCCCCGCTTTAACCCCTGTACCCTATAAGAAGCGGATCAACGAACAATACCCTATCATGAGAGTACATCATGATCTGTCTATTCTAGAATCTTCTATCATAACCACGTGTCTAATTTAACGTCCATCCGATTCTAGAATAAACGACAGACGGCGAGTTAATGTTTCCGACTGTCGCCTATCGGGAATATTCCAGAAGGTCTCTGTTGTGATCGACGAAATTATAACCCTAAATTTGTCCAGTTAACTACACATGCTAACATGTGATCAGTGCTCTCTTTCATAACAAGCTTACATACGGCTATTGATTGTTCCGTTACCTATTAGGCGCAAGTCCTGCACCTAAGAGACGTGATACGGGTAGCCGGTTCCTAAAAACGCAGCACTACCTACAGTAGCTACCAAAATTGCCGAGTGTTTCCTCTATGTTTGATTTAATTAACAACAATTCCATTACGGGTTATTGTAAATCAATAAATCTTGGCTCATCGAAAATATATGTCATATATGTATATATGATTCTGATAGTTTTTAAAGTCAAATTGATTATGTAAAATATATTTTGCTGGGATGTCGCTGATTCATGTGGAGTGGAATTTTTGATCCCGAAAACTTAATTTGTATATATGTGTTTTACCATTTAGACTAGCAAGAGTCCTACCAGCCCAATGGCAAGGCATTCGACTTCGAATCAAAGGATAACAGGTTCGACACCTGTGAAGGTCATTAAATATCATATTTCAGTCCTTTTGTCTGAGGCTACACTCTTATATATAAACTGCTACCTACTAGATCCCCATTGCACTCACTTCACACTTAGGTTAAGTAATTAAATACGTTTTAATTATCATTGATTATTAGAATTAGCTTAGAACAATTATCGTCTCGGGCTTATACAAGAGACTTGACACGTGCGTACGACGTCCAGAACACAAGTTTCTCCCATCTCCAGCTACACCCATCCGGTGCCTAACATTTTCCAAAACGTGCCTCACGCTGGTCACATCAGGTCGAATAGGTAGGAGCGCATTCACCATGACCCGTAGACCATGTACTGAGAGAAACCCGAATAATTCCTCCTGCACTCTTTCCTGATAAGCAGCCGTAGTTCCCCCATAAACAGGCCATGTTGAAATCCAACTCACCACTTCTAGAGAGCACAGCCGGCACGCAACCAATTGTACCAACAGCCCATTAAAAACTATATTGGATCCCCCCCAAATTCTTCCCTTGCATTGCACTCCCCCATTTGAGAGGGCCAAGATTCCGAAGTCGAGAGCTCAAAACCGAGGCATCCATGCCCTAGCATTTATCGCACATTTTTCGTGGTCTATGTGAGACGTCTTCCTTCGCGTCGTCTTTGGAATGCGTCGAAGAGTTGAGTGCGTTGATGGCGCTGCCAAGGTACTTGTCTAAAATGAGGCCAAACTACTGCCTAGTCCTGCGCACAATGCTTTTTAGGTTGAAAGCGAGAGGAGTATCACCCTTCATATTGGAGGATTTTTTGATTCGTAGAGCCCTTCGCTCTACTTCTCTGAGTCGATCATGGGAGTCCTTCATTGAGTGGGTACTGGGGGTGGTAATGAAGAAACGAAGCCCGTTGAAGCCCGCGTAGATGAATGGGGTACTGTAAGAAAGAATGCCTCTCTAATTGGCTCCTCTTTCACAGGAAAGAGGGTTTCTAGGCGACACAACGAGGAGGCGAAGGAATTGACGTGACGCCCAAACTTAGATCATTGTGTGATTTAATGCCTGTTTCTCTAGCAACGTAACCCAGTGTTTACAAAACAACAAAATGATAGAACGCTAATTAAATCTCTCGGTAATATTACACGTAGCCCAATCCAAGCCCCAAATTCCTTGGTCACAAACTTCAATATCATAACATTCCGAAGAATATACCACATCCGACGGAAGTTATTCCATTATATTTGCCTGCAGAAGGCCGATATGTGTCTTCGGATCCCTTAAAAGCTGCAGCTCAATCGCATGCATAGAGCACCGGTTATACTTGTGCTTGTACAGGTAGCAAGATGAAAAATGATAGGCGCATGAAAATTTGTCATGCCGGAGAGGGGAAAAGAAGTATCATGACACAGTCAATGAGGGTCGGAAATGTCATAGATGTATTGATAAAGCTGATCTTCTTGTTCGAATTCGTGCACGAGAGAGGCCTGACACATTGTGGGATCTATATTATATTGATATTAAAGAAGAGGGAGAAAATATTCACAAGCACCTTCCGGCAGAAGCTGCAGCTTTCCCAAAATACCGTCAGCTCAGCGAAGAGCAAATTGCTGATGTATCTGCGCATTATTCAGCCAGAATTCGACCTTCTTGAACTATTGCTGCTCTAAAATCACAATTTCCTGATGTTGAGGGTTATCTCGAGAATACTCATAATTGTAAAGCAGCTATTTCTCGGGCTGCATGTCGAGAAAAATCCTCTCCGGAGGCCTTAATTGATTGTCTAAAATGTGAAAGGAGAGAAGGGCTTATTTTCTTAGAGTGGGGGGGCAGACTAAGGTCGACGAGCCCACATAAATTTTTTTTTGTCGCAGAACAGCGTTCTGTAGATTACTTGAACTCAAATCCTATTATTTTTCTCCTTGATTGTAACTATCAGACAAACAAGTTTGACACGCCTTGTGTGCATACACTTAAGGAGCGACTGGCTCAAAATCAGCCCATAGCCCCAAATGATTTCCATCCCCATTAGCATACCAACCGATCTCCTATTGGGTTTCAAAGCACTAATGTACGACCTTTTATACTTGATCCCTTAAAACGACAGCAACGTCGTAGTAACGAGACGGCTAGAAGTGCTCATCAACGAGCATTTAATCAACAGAGGGTAGTGTTGTGCTGACTCGGTTATGACTCAAGGATATCTGAGTTTCAGGCTTATGGATAATGTGCCATGTGACAGAGTTGCTGTAACTAATGAGTCATGTATAAAATATTCTGTATACAATAACAGAACTCTGATTGTAGTATCATAGTTGGCATCGGCTATTGGTATCGGAGGAAAGATGTATATAGATACTGCCATAGTCAGAGCAGCAATGACAATAGTCTCCATCGTGACCATCAAGGCGATATTCCATCCACTATACGCATTGAGTATAACCATTTATATCGTACTTACCATTCATTCACACCATTGACTATTCCATCGAAGGACAGCACCATCACTAGACAAGTCGCCAATCGCCATATCCTCATATCCCCATTAACCCTATAACACAAAGTCCTATAGTGTTTTTCTATATTTCTTCAAAAGAGCAGGTCTATGTTATGATGAAAGGTAGAATTGTAGGTTGAACTGTTACTTTTTACATTCATTAGTGTGGGAGTATAATATACATAGAGATTTAATGACTAAGCATCTTAGCGAGATTGCATCTCAATTCAACAGTAAAGAATGAATGAGGGAGAGACGTCACCTTGAGGAAGAATCCCGAGTACAGAAAGGCGTTCAGTAGATAAGATACAAGAGTATGATGATCTGAGGTTCTGAGACTCTGTACTGAATTAATTTGATTTTAAGTTTACTTAAGTACAGTGAAGCAGAACTCTATCATATACATGAGTATCTAGCCTTGTTCCACAGTCCAGTGTAGATGCTGTAGATATTGCTAGAAGGTGGTATATTCTAGAAGACTACGTCTGTTAGATTCTAGCGGCTTTAAGTTACTTCAGGGATGCTTATGAAGTGCAAGGCTAGTCCCTGATCCTGGTGCAGTTATGAACCCATTTTTTATTTACAACACATTACAGTTATACAGTGTCTCAGCCATAAAGATCGTTAGTGGCTGATGTTAGTATTGTATGCTAAGATAAGTGGCTGGAAGGTGTAGACACACAGAACCAAGATCAGGCACTAACAATCTTTTGTGCTGAGACACTGTACAGTGAAAAGTAAACAATACGTAGGTGCTTGTTGCCATGTGCGATCCATGTTCTCACTTGCCCCTGCCCTGCACTACTACCAGTAGTGCATATGTCATTAGTCGTCCCAGGCGTGTTTAGCTGTGTTCTAGAGTCACCCTTGTCACACTAAGAGTCTCTGGTGCTTTAACCCTTATGCGCCATCGGCACTAGTGTTGGAACTAGTACCTATACCAGTAACAACATGCCATACTGGGGCATGGACAATGTCTCTAGATTCTTATATTTAGCCCCCTAAGGACTTCAACTCCTATATATATTGATACTCATTTTCCTTACTGAAAAAATTAATTCCTTGTTTACTAATATTTCTAAAGTTATTCTGTACTTTTGAAGAATCTGCCTCTCAGCCTTACCATCATGTGATGTGTTTGATGATAACAGTGTTGTGAAGAAAGGGTGTAAGATAGCGGTGATGGAGTAAACATATGTACGAGTGCAGGGTAAAATAGGATAGATGTTGTTATCGTTATAGTCACAAGATGTATACAGTCGTCCCTCTCTAACTCGATAGTGGGTCCCAGTATAAGTGTTGAAAATATTCATTGAAATTCAACCATTTACATTTGCAATACTTACCCCTGCACGAAAAATGACCTGTAAGAGTAAGTGTTGCAAATATAAAAGTCCAAGTTACAATGAAGATTTTCAACACTTATACCGGGACCCGCTATTAGCTAAGAGGGGTTCTACTCTGATACTACGGTATTAATCGTGTATAGGCGCTAAAATTCGACTTTTACAGGGTATATAGGCTTTTACTAACTTGAATTAGCATGACGATAAGTAGATCTCCCCACCTAAACTTTAAATTTGTATGGCAAAAATTTCACAACGAAATATTCGTTGGTTTTGCTTTTTTGGTCCATTATAGCCCTCTATTCACTTTTTAATTCATTAATACATTTCATAAATAAATTATACTTCTATCTAGCTAATAATTTACATATCCGCCTTCAGCTTCGTAAACGGCTCTGATTCTTCGGGGCATCGAATCTATCAGTTTCTCCAAGTCATCCCCATTAAACCCCAGATCCCACGCCTCGTTCACTATTTGACGAAGATGCCCTTGACTCCGCTGCCCCCTTGATCCAACGCTGGATAAAGACGCTCCATGTACGCTTTCATATAACTCCACAAAGTTTCTATCGGATTTAAATCAGGAGAATATGGCGGCCACTCCATTAGAGAAATATTCCTCCTTTCAAACTCACGCATAGTTTGCCTCGACTTGTGAGGAAGGGCGTTGTCCTGCATCACATCTAGTCCTGGTTCCCGAAAGACCGCACTCTCTATGAGAGGCACTATCCTCTCGCAGTAACTGGCCGCAGTGATATGGCCCCACTCCTTCTCCCAAATCAGGCAAGGCCCCTTCTGTCGTCCAAAGAAAGATCCCCAGAACATCCACCCAACTCTCCTCCGCGTCTTGGCTAGGACACAGGTATCTTCGTACTCTTCCCCAATCTTTGACTTAAACTTAGCTCAAGGGAACTCTAAATCTTAGGAGCCTTTAAGGGACTACTGACCTTTCTTGTGACCCAACGATCACTTTGCCGACCATTCGTAGCCCAAGTCTCGTCGGACCAGAGGACTCTCATCCAATGTTCCTTCCGCCAGTGGAGATGTATTCTGGCAAACTCATATCTCTTCAGTTTGTTGACTGAAGAGATAGGAGGTTTTAATCGTGCAATCCTGCGTGCATATCCCCTCTTTGCCAGTTCACGTCGGATCACATTCTCGCTCACACCAAAGTGCCGAAATATAAAATGTGCAAGTTGGATAAATGACATCCGACGATTTTCCGATGATAAACAGACGAAAAATTCTATTTCATCGACCTGGGAACTACTTAGAATAGGTGGCCTACCACTGGAGTACTGAGGCTCGGTATTTTCAACGCTCATGGTGTATTGTACCTGTCGCCATGTAATCCCAAGGCGTTGAGAGATTTTGACGTAACTGTGTCCCTCACTGGCCAAGGTTCTAACCTGCACATGTTACTCTCTTAACCTTATCAATTTGTAGATTTCAGACTTACTTGGATACGTTGAGTTTGTGTTAGGCGTTTTGCATAAGTAGGAGATGCTGATGATGGAGAAGGTTGTTGAGGTGAATCCATCTTTGCGGCAATCTAGTACAGTAAATTAAAATCTTCTAAAGTAGTTGACTTAAGGTTCAGATGCACTCAAATGAAGTAAAAATTAGATAGATGAATGAAATAAAAGTATGCCGTTGAGCAAAATAATAGTAAATAGCTGACAATGATTTAAACGAAACGACCTCAGGTGTGCGCGAGTGAAGAAAGGTGCAGGCATGAAGGTGGGCGTTGGACTTCATATACAGATGCATATCTCTTATGCCTTAGGCCATAAGATTTTAAAATTTGAAGCTAACAGGGATACTGTGGATCTATCGTGAGGTAACCTGGAATATCACCACTTTATCTCCACTTTATCCCCGCTTTAACCCCTGTACCCTATAAGAAGCGGATCAACGAACAATACCCTATCATGAGAGTACTGTACCACCTTTCCCCCGCGCAAGAACTTCCTATCTCTAATGCTGGATTGAAAAGCTAGGCTAAGTCGCTTGTACCAGAGGCAATATGCAGGCTCCGGAGATGCCTCCTCCCACAACTAAAGACTTACCAACAACTAGATCAACACAGCGCCCAGCAACACAAAGGAACTACGCCTGCCTCGCAATACACTGGGACGAATTCTGGCCTTAAGGTCTGGTCATGGAGACTTTGCGGACTACCATGAACGCTTCTCACATCAGGATGCCAATCTTTTCTGTCGCTGCGGGCATCGCAAAGCTCCGCTACACTTCTTTTTCTGCCATGCAGCCAAGAGGCGAGCTAGACGCCTACAAGGACCCCCTTCCAAATTACCTCCTTACCTCCTCGGCACTCGTGATGAAGGCCTTGTGCTGGACTATTGGCTAAAACAAACCCGTTTCTACTCGGATATATGTGCTCGTGATCACTTACCCATCTAACCTGACTGCATCAACGCAGCTCTACAAAAATTCAACATTAAAAAACCCCCTCTTCGTTTCATAGTTTCAGAAAAAAATTAAAAATTAAAAAAAGGTCACCAGAGGGGAGTTATAGTGCTGGGAGTTTGGACTGGAGCGCGCATGAAGCGGAGGGCGCGACTAATCTGTTTTCATCCTTATTCAGGATCTGTAATTCATCCGCGAGGAGCAGCTATGGGAATGCGTTCTCACATCTGTAAATTTGTAGACTTTATTGAAGCCCAGGAGTAACTCCCTGGCGTCTTTTGTCCCGAGAGGGAATATATAGAGCCCGTGCTTCGTACGGGACTCGGTAGACGTAAAATAAATTCAATCAATCAATCTCGGGATAGTCGAAGTAGATTTTAAATAACTTGAGATTATAAATATAATCATAACCAATCATCCGAGTCTTACCCACTCTGCCTTTAACATGTACTTACTCTATTTTATCAATCTAAATCCCTTCAGATGTAAAGCTCTATTCACCTGTTCCTTCTATTCCACGGTCATCTTCGACCTTGATCAAGGATTTCAGCTTCTACATACTCCCTGTATTACATATAGACTAGTATGTTCGATTAGCTAGTATTAATTTAACAATTTGAATCAGCATACAAATATCTATTAAAAGCTACGTGATAAATACTATATATATGAAGCCGTTATACCCACACTGTGCATCCCGAGCACTAGCTCTACTCGATATATTTAGAAGTCCATGATCATGATGACCGGAGTGAAAATTGATGCGAGTAAAAATGTGAGTGTATGCTAATCCTGGAAAAATTTATTTGCTCGCTTGTGAGTCAAAGTCCATGAAAAAGTCATTATCAGTTTAAAGCACCAAGCGCAACCCATTCTCTGTATCCTAGGCCGCAAATTTGCCAGTTTTCGTGCCATGCGCGCGCAGCACAGAATGCTAAGCCGCTTATGATCCCAAGACTGCTTACTGCCTTGAGTAGGATCCATCCCTTCCTTTTAATCTCGTGATTTAACAACAATAGCCCTAGGGGATCATTTTTATTGATTTCTTTCCTGTCGAAGTTTCGTCGCGAATATGTATCAGATTTGAATGCATCTTTTAAATCTGACCCTAATCCCTGGACGTCTTTGCGCACTTGTGAAATAGGTACGATGGTGCCGTCATGCACACATTCACTGAGCCTTTGTGTAAGCCAAACTGCTCTTTCACTTCGAGCCAGATTCTCAAAGCGGGAGCGTTCATTTTGAATACAACGCTGAAGATTAGCAGCCCAGTTAGCGAGTCTTACTTGGGCGATTCGCTCTTCTCGTTGAGTGTGATCTAGAAGCCTGGTATTAGACGATAAATCTTTGATGCCTACAAGAGAATTGAAAATTCGAGATGTAGATAAAATAGGTACTGGCTGATAGAGGGAATGTGATAAAGATACGAGGTTAGATGATGCTCTCCAATGTATTAACTTTTTTGCTGCAGAATAACGGAGCCAAGATATGGCATCACGCTCAAACATCTGAGAGACTAAAACCTTAAGCTCCGATTCGATTAGTGGTTGGACGTAGTCGGGCGACATTAAAAGGCTTGCATCCATCGTTTCTAGATCTTTGGATGCGATATTTGATACAGCGTATGGTATTGTAGGATGGTACGATCCCCGAACAATTTCAGGGCGTGGTTCTTCACCTAGATCAAAATTGAAGGGTCTGATATCGGCCGATTGTAGCTCACAAAGTGATTGCTCCTTAATTGATAATAAATGATCTTCTGAGTATCGATCAGCCTGAGCTATAAGAGGAATAATGTTTGTGAGTGGTGATAATCTGCGCAAGAATTCAATGTCAACCGGCTTTACCCCTGGCAGTTGTCAGTTAGATTAAGATGGGATTTAATATCATGCATGTATGCGTACTGTTGTTAATCAGATATAATACCACGTCAACATGAGTTCCTCCGTTGCCTGTAAGCATGTTGATCATTTCAGATTCACTGAGACTATCAAAGTTCGATACTTTCTGATGCTGAGATTCAACATACTCGACAACTGATGAAATACATTCCGAATACTGAGTAAATTAGTTGAGTACATAAAGAAAATTATAGAGCTTACAGATGTTTTTTGGCTATAGCCTGGGGTGTCAACGAAACATATATTTCTTTGTAAGACCGCATCTCCCACACTTCGTCTTCTTCTGAGTGCCCTGGTCTCTTCTAGATCCAACCACCATGCTGGATAAGGCTTTGTACTTGCGTAAATTTCTGTTATCCTGGATGTAGACTGATGATCTGGTATTCCGGCTTTCACCCTCGCTCGGTAAGAGCTTTTGCGATGCCCATGAGGAAGAACTTGATTCGTAAAATATGTTGAATCGACATGAACAATGTCCTCACAAACATGTACGATAGATTTGATGAGTGAAGTTTTACCAATATCTGTAAAAGTAAGCTCGAGCAAATCAGATACATGGAATGACTTAACCAGAATCTCCAGCAATTAATACCTTCAGTCTCCCCATGTTTCTACCATTTTCTGTAAAAGGTTTCCTACTTGGCATTTTGATACTCGGCATAACAAGTTGAGGCACACTCCCAATTTGACTCATCTGAAGACTTGTTTCTTGATCCCCCCCTCGAACTGACGAAATGGATTGAGAAGCGGTATCATTTAGACCGTATCCTAAATCAGAGTTACTGTGTCGGCCTGGACTGCTAGTTAAAGATGCTGGTGCAGCTGACTGGAAAGAAAGGGGGGTATAGGGTCTTGATTTAGAGCTTTGATAAGGCCGGGCCGGGGACACATTTCTGCTGGCATCTGCAGATATATTTAAAGATGGAGAAAATTTTTCTATTTGATATTCTTCTGAAATTTTCGGAGATGGCTCCTCTAAATTTTTTTGGTTGGGACATATATCCTTGAGCTTCTCGTTCGAATCAGCAGTCCCGCCATGTGTAGAGCTTGTCATCATTTCAAAGCTTTCAACGCCATAATTACCTTGTTTAACAAGATCTTTGTTTTTCGACTGCACCACTGAGTGAGATAATAAGGATGCTTCAATCGATTTTTCATCTGCAATAAAATATGTCATTGTCTGGGGTTGGGTTCGCGCTGTGTCATCAGTACCCCGAGACCGTACGGAAAAGGCATCGTCGCTGAGAAGTGGACGCATAATTGTGAAAATCACTTGTAGAATTTGCATATCCCCAAAGAAGATCTTCTGTACATTAGAATCAAATCCATATAATTTTTTCCATTGCTAGTCGTGAAATGCAGAAACCGGTGCAATACATGCATGTAGTCAATCCATCGCTTCAGCCCTGTTACTTTGATAATGATGTCAATATGGGGTAGTGGGAGGGGTTCAATAGTTTTGCCTTATTTTTTGGGCATCTTTGGATATTTCAATTGGCATATTTCGCAGCCCGACTTTGCCGCTGCATGCCTTCCCACTAGGCACCTTGCACGATCTAAAATCAGGTGTTAAACTTACTAAATTTTGGAAACTTACGAGGCTAAAAAACGTTATCATAGTCTCTTTCTAAGCTATCAATCATTGTTTTACTCACAGCCAAAGCTGTTGAATATTTTTTCACCCCCCCGTTTTTGTGTACAAACTCTTGATCTCTCAAGTAGAAATGGATAACAAAAGACAACCTAGCTCCTTCCAGCAGCTGGAAAAGCTTGGAGAAGGAACATACGCAACCGTGAGTAATCTTCGAGGAAGGTTTATCTGAAAGCCGGCCAGCCAGTCTCGAAGTTGCCCCTCGCACGAAAACTGACCCTATCAGGTTTTCAAAGGTCGAAATCGACAAACGGGAGAGCTGGTAGCGCTGAAAGAAATTCATCTTGACTCTGAAGAAGGTACCCCATCGACGGCAATTCGGGAGATCTCGTTAATGAAGGAGCTCAAACATGAAAATATCGTCAGTTTACACGATGTTATTCATACAGAGAACAAACTTATGTTAGTATTTGAGTATATGGATAAAGATCTTAAGAAATACATGGATACAAATGGCGAAAGAGGAGCCTTGCCACCGTTTATTATAAAATCTTTCATGCACCAACTACTTTTAGGGATTGATTTCTGTCATACTAATAGAGTACTCCACCGTGACCTAAAACCTCAAAATCTTCTCATCAATACCAAAGGTCAGCTTAAGCTCGCAGATTTTGGCCTTGCACGAGCGTTTGGAATTCCTGTTAACACCTTCTCCAATGAGGTCGTAACTTTATGGTACCGAGCCCCGGATGTTCTACTTGGTAGCCGCACATATAACACTAGCATTGATATTTGGTCGGCTGGTTGTATTATGGCAGAAATGTATACCGGCCGCCCACTCTTTCCTGGCACAACTAATGAAGATCAACTCCTGCGTATTTTTCGAATCATGGGTACACCTTCGGAACGAACTTGGCCTGGAATATCTCAGTACTCCGAGTATAATCCAAACTTCCAGATATATGCTACTCAGGACTTAAGGAGCATATTACCACAAATTAGCCTTAATGGTATCGATCTTTTGCAGAGAATGCTTCAGTTGAGACCCGAGCTAAGAATTAGCGCTCATGAAGCATTACAACATCCTTGGTTCAACGAGTATAATGGCCAAATGAGGCCACCTCAACATCAGATACCAATCATCAATCAGCAACCTAATTACACGCAACATGGTATTATAGGCCACGGCGATTATGGGTTCTGCTAAATAATTTTGCAAGATGATTCCTTTGAAAGGATGGCGTTTAAGGACCTGGCTTGGTACACGTGTAAAACATGAAAGAGAAACGATTGATGAATTTGGCGCAACTAATTCTTCTCTTCAATTTACGAAGCTTTTCAGTCTTATCCTCTGAATTCATAGGCTCAAGTAATCACATTAAGACCAAGATGTAGTTGGCAACAGCATCAGCTTTACAAAGCAACCTCTTCCGACATGGTTTATGCTTTATCAAATTTGGCTATGAGATAATATCCCAGCTTCGCATTGGATCCTTACAGACCTGGCTCAGCGGTCTATAGTGGTGTGTGAAAACCCAATGTGATAACTTTCAGAGCGAAATAGCCATAGGGCTTAAATGCAAACATTAAAAAAGGACAAAGACCACAAACCGTGAACAAATATTCCACAAGTAGCTCTGCATTTGGAATAGCCATGTCATTTCGATTGTATGCCTCAATGAACCAAACTGCAATTATAAACATGTCGAATGGATTAATTTCCTACCGAGATAGTAGTCAAATATGAGCAATAGGAAATCTAAAAGTCCATGTTAGGGAGACTATCTACGTGACAAGACAATGACGACAGTCAATGCACAAAACGTGATGTCGAAAAACTGTCGATTTTTATCTGTATCGAAGAAGGTGAAGGAACCATTAGCTACTTAAACTATCCCAAAATAAAAGTCATGTCAAAGAGGCCTTGTTGCAGCCTCTGAAATTTTCGATACTAGGTCGTCCTGATTTTCCAATGCCAATCTCTAAGCGCGCCTAAGTATCATACTTAATCGAGTCGGGCTGGGCAACAGGGATTCCCTAGTCTCTACAAGGGCCATAGCCCTTATCCCGTGCCCGTGTGTAAATACGTGGCGAAAACATCAGCTTTACTTTATTAATTTTTTTATTGCAGGCCTAGAACCTAGACGTACCCCTTCGATTTTTTCGATCCCATCCTCTGTTCCATAAATATCTTCGAATCTATCAGGCGTTAGAGTATCTTCTAATACTGCCCGATCTTCCCATTTCGGCGCTGCAAAATCTTTCCACTTTACCAATACCCGTCTCACCCAGCCTCGACCTCGACGTATTTTTTTAGCCCTAAGAATACGATCATCAATTTGTTCTTATTTTTTTAAATCATTTTCGGATTCTGGGAAGACGGGTGGTGGTCCTACGTCGTCTCTTGATTGGGACGTTAAAGAATTTTCGGAAGCATGTTTCATTATCTGTACGTGAAATCTAGGGTATCTCCACAATGGCACATCCAGCTCAACAACGTGAGATTATATCAGAATTGTAATAGTTTTTTTTGCATTAACCCTAGCAATGTTTTTTCGGCTAAGAGTTTTGAATATTCCTTAAGCTTATCTAAACTTTGTAGCCAACTTCAAACACAAATGCCGGATCTCGACAACGAATTGCTTGATTTTCCATTTGATCCTACGCTGAAGCCATTGCTGTCGCCGCGGATTCTTGTGCTTCTTGAACCTTTTTCATAAAATGTTCTGCTCTTTTAGCTGGATTTGAAGCCGGGACCTCACCTGTATTTTTGATCTGTAAAATCGGTTCAAAATTGTACCCATGATCATAAGAGAAAGAACTTAAACCAAATGTCGTGTTATTCCGGATATTATTCGCCAATTAAGCAGAATGCAGTAGATCGACTCAATCAAATTGAGCAAATGAAACAAATATTCGTAAATACGCTTATATTTCTTGATTCATCTTCTCTGTAGAACTATCCGTTTAAGAGTGGAGCAGTGTTGAGAATATTTGCTCGACTTTTGCAAGAGAGCAGAACCTTTTCCATAATTCATCCACCCAGAAAGAGCCTCTATGAGTAGTAATAGCTGGGGTAATCCATGAAAGCGTTAATTTCGATGAAAGATTCGTTTCGGATAATTTTCTCCATTTATGGATTTTATTTCTTCTAAAATGACGCTTTTTAAAAATCTATCAGTTATGACCATCAAATATTTTGAGTAATCTTGGCTCTTCACAGGTAGATCTGTAATAAAATCGATCGACAATTCACTATGAAGTCGGAGATACTGAATTATGTACATAAGCCATGGTAGGTTCGATTTCAATGAGCGCATGTTCACTGGTGAAGTGGATATGGCTTTTTCTATCGATTTGGGACGGGTAATGGAAGGTGGAGAAACCTTGCCTGCTTGATCGCCAGCCATTTGATTGCCCACAAATGCCACAGGATTTCTAGAACTGTCGAACTATCTTGCTCAAGCCTAGCCAGTAGAACGCTCAAGATACAATTTAAGTAATACTATTGCGGCCAGAATGCCGAGTCACGTATGATACGTGTATTATGACTGGTTGAAGAGGCTCATAGCCCGACAAGCACAATCATTTCCAGAAACAAAGTGCGCCTTTCAGGTCCAACTTGCATTCCGATCGGGATATTTTTAATCCTAGGTCTGTGGGAAGTAATCTCTCGTTAGTCCACAAGGAATTATACAACCAATAGAAACCTGTACTACTATGCCGGATTACCTCGTCCCAAAGATGTTGCATTGAATCGGCTTCAAAAAGATCTGTTACGTAGAGTGTAAGATGCTTTTGAGAGCCTTCGACGTTTTGAACTTAAATATTATCTTTAGCCACTTTCGAGCTCATCCGATGATCTCTTTACAACTGGAACATTTTTTGGCCTGATTGCGGGTCATCAATAATTAGTGGGACATCTTGAATTTTCCTGGAAATAACGTTGAGCAGTCTTTTAACGTCAGAATTCAAACGTTTCCTCTTAAGCTTTGACGGATTCGCTTGGTGTCGGTATAGCCATCGCGTAAGTGTAGCCCGTGCGCGCAATATTTTACACTATCACAACTTTAGCTAGATAGGTAGAGGAAGACTTTTATCATTCAAACCCTTACTACGGAGGTACAGCCCATAAGTATTATTACATGTCGACCAGGGGGGGCTTGGCCACCACAACGCTTTCCTTAATTAGGCAACATCGCGAGAATGCACCTCGCACCCATTCCTACTGTGTTTTGTATGTATTCCGTTGACAACAACATCAACGCAATGGATTGTTTACTAAGTATTAGTTATTATAAGAATAGGAATTATTTTGCATTTTGTATTTTGAGTTGGGAATCATTGAATCAATGCTTTGATCATTAGAACTCATACAAAACACAGTAGGAATGGGTGCGAGGTGCATTCTCGCGATGTTGCCTAATTAAGGAAAGCGTTGTGGTGGCCAAGCCCCCCCTGGTCGACATGGAATAATACTTATGGGCTGTACCTCCGTACGTCATTGTGCTGCGTATTGAGAGTATTGATTACCCGGATCTACCGACACTTGGCAAGTCTCAATATTCTCGGTTGGGATTCGAGACATTTGGCTTATGAGTGATTGGATTTCAGGCTTTCACCGTAGGTATCAAAGTATCCATAGCGTTTGGAATCTATGATTAATTAAACTTTGTCATGTGGCTGATTTTGTTGTAAAATATTTGATTGTATTGATGGAGTGAGAAGTCTACAGAAGTTACAGAGGAAAATATCTAGGTTCACGCTTAATGTCCTCAACGAACTTATCCTGTCGGTGGGTCACAACGGATTTCTTCACTGCTAACGATATTTCATGGGGGCTTTTAGGATTTTTTAAATCATTCTCGTGTAATTTACCTTTAGGCTATGACTTAAATGAGACTGGTACGGTACATGGTGCGATGACTAAACTTGACACGAGGGGCACTCACACCCGAGTAGCATTGAAGACATTACTCGAATTCAGGCACCTTACGGCCCTTCAACCCTCAACCGCTTATATCTGCTACAGATACCCGTTCGAGCCACCCACGGCTATCCAATGTGCCTTCGTCATCGTCACATACATGACCAGGCAAAAAATTTGGTGTAAAGGTCTTGCTGGATTCGAACTAGCTTTCTCCTGTCTCAAGTGGGATATGTGTCTCGGCTATCCATACTTTACTTGGGAGAACGGCCCAGACGGTGTGCCACTGCACCCTCCGATCCTGAGCAACGTTAGTATACTTACACATGCAGGTTTGTTTTCCCATTAAGTTTTCCCTCGGCCCCTGGTCTTCGGGTCATGGTGAATACGTTTCCACCCATTCGACTCGATGTAACTAGCTGGCTCTAACATAGATATTGGGAAAATTTGGGCACCGGATAGGTATTGCTGTAGCTTGAAGGATCATGTGTTCTAGATATCTTTCATACGTCTTATGTCTCTGTGGAACGATGGCCTGTCCCACACCAGATAATCATTAGTAAACATTCACACATGCAGGTTGAGGAGGATAATTTTTTACCACGCGCTAAAACACCAGTTTTGGTTGTCCATTGATGGTCCTCGATGACGCGCCTAGGAGAATTTCTTCGGCCCTATGAGCATAGCGAAAAAGTTTATCTGATTCATAAAGAAAATGTGGAGCGAGATCAAACAGTACAATAAAAAAACGAAGACTTTTTGTCAGGCACGGCTGGCAAAGACGAACTCTTCACCTTCACGCGGTGCCGGCTGTAATCGCTCAGTGTGTTCGCTGCAAGTCTGAGATAGCCAAGAAGAGTCACAATCGGACCGCAACCAAAGCATACGCCTCATCCTTCTCGCTCAATATTCACCGGAGCATCAGTCAATCCAACCCAAAGAGACCACTTCAACCAATCTACTGATCCACCGTCTCCCACCTCCCGAAGTATCGAACGACAAACCCTACCACTAACTTCGTCGACCGGACTATCACAATCTTCTGCGTTGCTTCGGCTCGCCTCCGTCGACAAATCCACGATATTACGAATACCCGACGGAGGAAGAAAGTCGGAGAGCACACAGATGGAGAGTTTGTGAAGGATTTTGAAGGTCAGGTTGCGGTGGGAAGCTACGAAGAACGGGAGGACAGGGAGTTCGACAAGGGAGAGGAACGATGTACGTTTCGGAGAGAGGATGCTTGAATTTGCGTCGGAATATTTAACTTTGGGAGTGTTGTGAGTGTCTAGGTTTTTTTTCAGTTCGGTTAAATGCTACCACCACTTTCTAAACTGGCTGCGCTTCCTTTTTGGAGGCGAGACATGCAGCTTCGGTTGTGACGACGATACCCGTCGCAAGTCGGTGTACTGTTGGGAAATATCTTTTGTTGCGTAGACTTTCACGACGGAGAAGAAAGGGGAGATGCGATGCGTCGAACCTTTGTGTCAGGATGACTATGGGCTTCGTAGTAGTAATTACGGTAAGTACGGATTCGACGGTGATTATGATGTTGGTGGCAGCGATAGTTAAGGTAAAGATTATGATAATGTTTACGGTATGGGATAATGGTGAGGGTTACGGTAAGGGTGGTGGTTACGGTAATAATGACGATTACGGTATATGGTGGTAGTAATGGTGATGGTGATGGTGATGGTGATGGTGATGGTGATGGTGATGGTGATGGTGGCGGTGGGAGGTGAGAGTTATCGAAGCAGAAAAAATGTAAGTTTGAATTACGACAAAAGTCTTGACGTGGTGAGCCTCGCACGGAGGCTTGTCGTGTTATATATACAATCAAAAGGGTCGGATGGTGCAGTGGTACACCGTCCAGGCCGTTCTCCCAAGTAGAGTCTGGGTAGCTTGGACACATGCCCCACTTGAGACAGGAGAAAGCTGGTTCGAATCCAGCAAGACCCTCACACCACTTCTCTCGCGGTGATACTGTATTCGTAGAATGACGAAAGCATGCTCAGATAGCCACAGGTTTTTCTCGCTTTTCCCTGTGGTGGGTATTCACGGAAGAGGGTACATGTCGTAAGGCGTTATTCTCGTAGTGGTATCTGCAAATGAAATCTGAGTATGAGTGTTCCAAACGTCAAAATGAGTCGTTCTATAACAAAGAATACGTATCTTCCGAAAAATACCTACGTGGGCCTTCAGGCGCCGAAATAGGATAATAGAAAAATTTAATTTTAATTTATACAATCAAAAACTTTAAAACTCCCAAAATAGACTTCCAACCGGGATTACTATTTTCCAAAAAACAAACAACTCCCAGCGCCGATCCAAAATATCCCCAGGAACCTAACACTTTGACTCTTTAGTCTTTTTTTAAGCATCTACTGGCTAGCAATAGTAAGGGAATTAGGTAGTTCAGAGTCTCTAGGCATCGGCTACCCGTATCACGCTTCTTCGGCGCAGGACTTATGCCTGATACGCCCAGAATTCAATCAATATGTGTCAGACACTTCAATGATCTTTACTGTAGCTAAAGCAATTACGGGATCTCGGCGTTTTAAAAGCGAAGTGCTTCTGCGAAATCACAATTGAGAGAACAAAGTTATATGACAGCTTCGTCGGATACCAAAATTGGGAAAGGTAAAGCTCTCAAAGCCCTCAGGAGCCTATCTGGATAATAGTAGGCCAACCGCGACTGAAACCAATTACTGAAATATTTTCTGGTGTTGCGGGCTAGGCCCGATAGTTTGTGGCTGGGCTAGCTTCTAGGCCCATCCGTAACGCGCAATGCTTCGCCTACAAATGGTGGGACTTAGCTCATGAGCGGATCACTGAGGACATATTGAGGAGGCTGAGGGGCCCACAGTTCACTCCGAGTCGTCGAGTGGTTTTCTGTTCATCGAAGCGTGTATGTATCAGAGTCCCTAAATAATTGTAATAGTCACAGAAAATTATAATCTTAATTTGTGGTATGGCTTTCGCGTAATAACCGACTGCCCTAACCTTTACACCTGATTAGATTTGAATTTTGTTCAAGTCAAGCAGGTTCATGTTTGTATGTCAATTTCAAGATGAATATTTGGCTATCCGTTTATGTCGATGAAATTGCTCCTATCGCCTATCATAGTTCATTTCTTGAATGAGTTTATCAAAGGGGCTCAAGCCAATTTGACGCAGAGAATCTGCGGGAGATTTCTAAAATCATCGGTATTCGAACGACAAGATAGAAAACAGAATAATGTACCTCGACCAGGAGCAATAAATTTCATGAGTCCTTGATTGATTCAGTACGGCTGATGAAGAATGTTATCCTAAAATCATTCCAATAGCTGATTACGGCACATCCTACATAGTCTTGGACTGATTAAGGATGTAAATGTGACGGTTACCGAGATGGTCTTTGGAAGTACGATGAACTAAACTAATCTGAAGAGAAAGAAAAGGGTCAGACATCGCATCTAGGCATTTACAAATATTCCCGCAGACTATTCCTACATCACGTGAATGCTTAGATAATCACCTAAGCCAATCAAAATCGGGAAAGCCGTAATAGTAAATAGGAAAAAAAACCGGCTGACTACGAGCATTTTCGGCCGGACACGGAGACTGGCGAGCCAATAAATCCTAACGAGAATTCACAAGCTATTGGGAGTCTCGCGTAAGCAATAATATTTACATCACCGGAAATTGGTTTCACTGTGAGGAGGTGGTCACAATCATGAAGACGCCTGTCAGTCGTCATAGCTATGCAATAAAAAAACTCGTGCGATATTCAGAATCGAATGTGAAATAAAATTACGTTTTGGACCTGTAGAAATTTAATATGAAACTTTTCTTATTCACACTGACGCGGAATAGGCAAGTGTCGAGATTGACCGCAAGAATATTTCGGGAGGAATTGGAATGTCCTTTGGAGGGCCATTCTTATGGGCATTCAAGAAGCAAGCTTCAGTCTCAACGTCTGGCGCTGAAGCTAAAAAATAACCACGAGCCTTGTATGTCAAATAAGGATAGTGGGCGGCACAAGTTTCAAAAGATATAATATTCTCAGGGTACGAAAGTCCGAATAAAAAGCAGTTCAGATTTGGTAACAATTAAGGCGCACTGGCTTTGGTAAAAACTTCTACTTTCATGAGTGTTCAAAGCGTATTGGTACCTGATATCATTATCATCGAGATCTTGCTGAAAAGTAAAGGCTTCAGGTTAACTACATTCCGACAACAGAAATGGTTGCTGGTGAGATGACGAAACCACATACATGGGTGGCTTCCAGAGGTTCAAGAATCAGATTGGACTATTCGAAGGTATAAATACTTGAAGCACTGACTCACTTTGAGGGTAAATGTTAGAATTAGAGGATTCGGAGGCAGTCATCGGAATCATGTGGCGAGCACCGTACAATATGATGCAAAGTGCGTAGAGAACTAGATTTCCCTATGAAATGAATATAGCTAGAATAAAATCGATCTACTGCACATCTTATAACAAATTTTATTATCATCTGTTCTGTTAACTCCGTTGCTTTTCGCCAAGATCATTTTAGAAAACGTATTAGTCTTGTGGATCTTCAAATTTGAGTTCTAGAGTCAACCATTTTAATATACAAGAGATAGATTTGTTTGTAGATTTTTGCCATTTGACCTTATACCTTATCAACCATCATCCCTATCAGATTTTTTGGGTAAAATGCTTTAAATCTAATGGGATTGGAAGTCATGAGTCAGTAATTGGCTGACACGTAAGAGCACCATTCGACAACACCACAAGATAAGACTGTTTTTTTCCCAGAGGCATAACGATAACTGTTTTGAGAGGTAGAATTTTGACATTTTCGTTGTTGCCCAGACGTTGACTCCCCTGGACATGATCAGGGGAGTTTGAAACTTCCTGATCTAGCCGCGACATACGATACGGGTTTTCTCGTAGTATATATCTTATTTCATGAGTGAAGTTGGCTTGTTGTTTTCGACCTCTGTGATTCGATATTGAGTCCACATATCTTTTAATTTTCCTGAAGTTATTACCCCAATGTCTTGTAAAGAGGTATACGACAGACATCTCTGCTGTACCCATAGATCTGAAAGTCCAAGATGTACAGTAGATTTTCCCAACCCAAGGACCCTGTCATCATTGCCATTGATTTTGAGAACAATTATTGCGAGCGTCAGCGAGTCGGCTCCTTTTTTGGAACTTACTAAAGCGGCGTGACTAAATATTAAGTATCGATTGTGTGGCATAAAATTCGAAAGCCAACACCGGAATCCAAGTTGATAAGTCTGAAATAAAGCACAAACGATAGTGCAGCTCACTAGTTTCATACAATTGAACCAGCGTTGAATTTTTATGGCAAACCTTACTGATAAACGCCTTTGTGTCTAAAACGCCTCTAACGCCACAAGATAGTTGGTATTTAATCGACATCCATCTCATCCTCACCGCCCTGATCCACCAACAGAAGGTTCTTTTTCTTCTTAATCTTGCCAAAAACCTTGCTCTTTTCTCTCTCCATAATTTCCTCGACCTCTTGACCTTTTTCTTCGATCGCTTTCTTCTGACTACCACGCATTCTAGGAAGTAGATGCTCGTTTTCGGCCACCAGTTTTCTATTAAGTGCCCTCTCACGCTCCTTGTTGCCTGCCATGCGCTTCTTATAAAATACTCGCTCTCTCCGTTGCCTAATTTCGCTGACTCTCTCCATAGCTTTGAGAGTCTTGGCAACAAGTTCTCGGTTGTAGCGAACAGGTACATTGCGCCTAGCGGCAAACGTGAGACTGGAGTCAACGACCATCTCTTTGCCGGCTGATTTACGGAAGGCTTTGGTCCACTTCAGCTTTCTGGGGTTGCGCTTCATCTTGAACTGTCCAGCTCGTTAAGCTTTGTCCTGTAAAATTGGATGAGGAGAGAAAATACGTTTTTGTGGCATTTACTTCGGCAGAATCTGAATGAGCGAGCGTCATTACGAACAAATGTGATGCCTTTTGACGGATAGCACGGTTGAGAACAAAAGTAGCAAGTCTCAATCCTACGTTGAATTAGCTATTCCAATAGTTGATGCGGTTTAAGCAGCGCCTTCCTACCTCATTTTCACAAAAAACCTTTTCTTCTGATCAAAAAATCTCAATAAGTGACTGTAGAATTACTGAGGCTCAGACCATATAAAATTTGCGCGACAGAAACTATATTTGTGGAACCATCGCCTATGAACCTTGAATCTGAGGCAAAAACGCTAACAAGCGAAGAAGTAGCTAGCATTATGTTCGTACCTTGAACACCGCAGAAATGACATCATCACCTCTATTACTAGCTCATCGGGATTTGTTGATTTTTTAAATCACTCTTGGGTATGCAGTCTTAAGACTATGACACGATCGACTCTGGCACGGTACATGGAGCGATGACTCAACATGATACAAGGAGCACTCACACCCGAATAGCATTTGAAGACATCACTCGAAGTCAGGTGCCTTACTGCCCTCCAAGCCTCAACCGCTTATGTCTGCCACAAAAACGCATTGCAGCCACCATTTTACAGGCTATCGCCTATATGGGCTGGAACCGGAGTTTATCCGGCCCCCATTAAGACGCTATTCTTGGTTTAGTTAAAACTAAATTCTTGCTTATGTAAAGTTTATCCGCGCGTCGACGCGTTATATTTAAAGTAAACAAGCCCCTTGTACTGGCTTTACTATCAGATAGAATAAAAATTTATTCTAGATCCACATTTGCGAAAAGCCATTGTAACGTCCTGGTACACACCCACGGCTATCCAATGTGCCTTCGTCATCGTCACATACATGACCAGGCAAGAGATTTGGTGTAAAGGTCTTGCTGGATTCGAAATTGCTTTATCCTTTCTCAAGTGGGGTACGGCCTCAGCTACCAAGACTCTACTTGGGAGAACAGACCAAATGGTGTACCACACCATCACCCGACCCAGACGTAGACCTAAATGGACAACTGTTCAAAAAAATTCACGGACTCAACATTGCACCACTAAATACAACTATGATGAAAAAACACATTATTCGTGTACAATAGTAAGAATAGAGAAATTTTATTACCACTATTACCAGAATCATTACATCTTCTTTTCTGATGTACACTAGATTGATTATCATTAAAAAGGGATCGTCTACATGGCCAAACGAAAACGGCTATCTTCAGTTGAACCTGTCATAACCCAAACTCCTCGGCGGACAATATTGCTACATAGATTATTACAGGCTGTTGGTTACGGGAGTTTTCTGTTCATAAATTCAATCGTCATTTGATTTCGCATACATTTACGTGCCATTTGTTATTATTAAGGCAAATGGCACAAGTTATGCTCATCTTTTGGTTTTCTTAAATAGATCCTTCAGGAGCCTAAAACTATTGTAGGATACAAGCTACATTCAGAATAGTTACATGTAGATATACGTGCAGACACAAATAAAAGTTCCTGTAATAGTAACTAAGCTATCTGCAAGGCTTGAAGTTCATTTGGATGTTCTGAATCAAATAAATTTGTATTTTGACCTGCTACAATGATTGATTGATTGAATTCTGGATGTATCAGGCACAAGCCTAGCACCCAAGAGGCGTGACATAGAAAGTCGATCCCTAGAGACTCTAAACTACCTTATTTCCTGTCTATTGCTAGCCAGATTAACACACGAAAGGGAAACCTTCACAGTGAAAAGTCTCCCCGTCACCATAACGATCCCAACATTCCAAACCCTAAAAACTCCGCTTCGACTATCTATCTCGTTACCAAGGTGGCGAGATCATGGCGCCGCTGATCAAGCCCGCGCTATCTCCTGACTTTCCTGACGCTAGGAGCCGCGTCTCGAAATTGAAATCAACCAAGAGCAGGCAGGGCGCAGATAGTAAAGCCGGTCGCTCTGCACTTATACCTACCGAAGCCGACCGAAAGGCCAAGGTGTTCGAAAGAGCCCTCAGTGCGACGCAGTGCCCCGTCGAAGACAACACGGCACCCGATGCCTCTTTGGACGACCTGATTAGTGATACTACGGACAGCGTCTTTGGCGATTCGCTGGCATATAGGGAGACTGAAGGAGTAACACAAGAAATCGAGAAAATATGAGAAAACTGATCTGACGGAAGAGATTGCCAGTACTGACGGCCCACATAGTTCCGCCTCGCTGATGAAGGCCATCAAGGGTCTACTGGAGCTGACAAACGACTACTTACAAGACCTGGAAAAAGATCACCCCGGTGTCGGCTCGGACTTTTTAGCACTGCTGGTTGATGGTGCATCCAAAGTAATGCGCGGACGGAGTATCTACGCATGTGGCAAAGATTCATCCAGCCCCCCCCAAAAAACCAGCAAATTCCTCTTGGGCTGATAGAGCGACATGTCAGGACTCAAACCGTAAGGAATTCTCCATGAAGAGGCAAACTGCGAAAGCATCCCCACCCCAGGGCAGAGTAAAGAAGACCGCCGGGTTATGATCCGGCTGAGCCCCGACCACGAAGCCCGAAAGTTCGGAACATTTGAACTTCGACAAGCGATTCAAAAGCTGGTACCTGATAGCTCTCTCGTATCGGATGTATGAAGCGTCCCCTCAGGAGTCGCCATACTCGCTCCAACTCCAGCCAAGGCTGCTGATATTTTGCAAGCGAAAACTGCGATCGAGGAAAGATTTGGTAATGCGACAGTTGAGCGACAAGAAACGTGGGCAATATTTGTCATCGGACCTAATCAGAAAAAATTTCGATGCCTTGACGATTTCTTGTTTTAATAGGTATATGATAGGGTAAGTACACTTGCGCAGAGTTACTAGTACAGTATTCAGATGCTGGAGTATATCAATCAGGTGTGCAGATGACTTGAATATGAGATTGAATTAGAAGATGGTGGAAAGATGCTCAGGTACAATTTGTCGAATCTAAGCCTATTTATACTTCCAAAATCATCCGTGCGCCAACGGAGCAAACAATGTAAACATCAAGACCCGTGAGGCCCACACCTCGCCTATCTAGTCCCAACACTTCATCCTAGCCTCGGTGGTATCACCTCATCTACTGCTTATGGAGTCTTGCCGTGTCCACTATGTTCGCTAGGCACAACATTTCCGCGACCCTATGAACGGTCTCCTGCTTCAAGAGCTCGCTTCAGTCCGAGAAGCTGTGCCTATAAGTTATATTAATTGGACTAAACGCTCTCAAAACGATGAACCGTATGGCTATATTCGAATCTGTTTCCCCGAGCTCAAAACTGCTAAATTTCCTTCGAGACTTCGCGTTTTTGGGGAAGCTGTGTTTGTTCGCAGGATCAGAAAATGACAACATATCTTGGTGTGCGAAAAGTGCCACGGATTCCACGCCACTAGAAGCTGCGCCCGGCCTGCAAAATGCCAGTTCTGTGGTATGGATACACACAGTGGACCTTGTGAAAAATCTCCTATGTGCCTGAATTGTCGGGGCCCCCATAGCTCCACCAACACCTCCTGCCCTGCTCGGCCTAGGCGTATGAATGGAGTCTTTGTTCGTTCAACTGGGCTTCAACTCAAGTATTAAAATAAATGGATGAAAGTCTAGCGATTAGTGGTGTCAATATCTAGAATAATAAATCACAAGTTTAATATTGGAGCATGAGAATAGTTTTTCTGTCAAAAAGTGTGTTATATTATTGGTGGTACATCTCAGCGGTACTTATGCGCTGAGTTCTTTTACTACGCTATTACTAAGCAGGTACGTCTCATTTATCTTAAGTTCCCTGATCGAACACTAAGTCATAGTCAAACCTTATGCAAGGTTTCCGGAGACCTCGACTTCTAGCGTGCGTCGAGTTACTTCCGAGTATGCCCGCCACCAGATTTCATCCTTGGTGGATTGTACTAAAGATCCTTACTAATACCAATGTGCTATTGTAGATGGCATGCTAGCTACTGACTACAGCCTAGTAATTGATTTACTCGTGTCACACTTTCTAACATCAAGCACATCCGGACTGCAGGTAGAAGAGAGTTTGCGAAAGCAAACAGTCAACAACCCACTGAGTCACCCCCCTTCCTGCGGTGGTAACGCTGGAACAGAAAACGCCACTCCCCTCAATTAAGAATGGTGAGAAGACGTAGCCAGGGCAATGAGACTATCCTACCGATCATACAAGTTAATGTGGGAAGGTCTTCCTCAGCGCACGACATCGCACTCAATTTTGCACAAGAAAACCGAATCGACGTTTTACTTATACGGGAACTATGGACTCACTCAAACCTTTCCACTTGGATGTCCAAGTCTCATCGAGATTACGAGGCCTTTCCGTTGTCAACCTGGCACCTACGGCCAAGGGTCTTTACATAGATTCGAAAGGTATCCAGACTCAGACCCTTCTAAGTAGCCAGTGATCTGTCTAGAGACCTTCTTCAGCTAGTCATCACTCACAGGAACATGGGAAAGCTGCCCATCTGGAATATCTATAATGCTCCTACAGGATCAAACGACGTCAGAAGAGGGCTATCTTATCTGTTTGGCTGCTCTGGCTCCCCCTTCTACGTGGGTGACGACTTCAACTTACGACATCCTCTTTGGGACTCTTCAGTGTCTTATGCTCAACGGATCTGCTCTGATATTATCAACTGGTACGAAAACAAGGGACTTAGGCTCCTGAACCCTACAGAGACCTCCACTCATAACTGAGGTGGAACTCTAGATCTTATCTTCTGTTCTGACAACAGCGCGAAGTGCGAAGTTCGTCCAGATCTGAACATATCCTCTGACCACGAAATGCTCCTCACATCCCTACGTTGGAGCGCTCTGCCTCATGATGTCACAAAGCTACGATATTCAGCTCTTGATAATGATCTAATTCTTCGGCTCCTCAACAGTCACCATGACTCTGTTCCAAGTTTGCGCAAGAGGACCTAGAGACTGAAGCTAGTAATATCGTTGAAATCATCCGAACAGCGCTCCTAGGGGCATGCTCGAGGAAAAGTCGCGGAAAGTATGGCACTCTCTGGTGGAACGACGAATGCCGATACGTGGCTCACTCATATCGCAGGGCGCGCCGGGAAGGCAACGCGAATTGGGAAAAAATTGGGCTTCAAAAAACAGTGCGACGGTGTCACGGGTTAACCGATCTTCGAGCTTGGATGGTTACCTAAGCGAGTACGAATAGGATAACTTGGAGTTATCGGACTTAACGGAGGTTAGCGGAGTGCGCGAAGAGAGATGTGCAAGACGCGTGCGGTAGTCCGAACTACGTCGTGTGGTCGTGTCCGAAAGTACGAACTGACATTGGACGACGTACTCTAGCTGAGGATATCAGCGTCGGACAATCAAACCTATTGCTCTAATACTTATATGTACATATTTCGGTTACATAGACTTTTCTTTTCGTTATACGAATTTATTCAATCAACTACATTCTGACCAACTTGGTTTCTGTGACAGACGGGCAAAAAAGGATTACTAGAACTCAATTGTCGACAATTCCAACTCCCTACCAGATGTCTACAGAGTGGTGCGATCCGAGATACCAATCGCCTCCTCTTCACCTCGGCGAAGACACTAGGCTATTTCATGACCCTCAAGATAAAGCAAGACTTCTTTACAGCGCTCTCTTATGTCGAAATCTCGATATGAATGATATTCTCTTTTAAAACTCTGGCAGTCCTTAGTCGAGATATTCCCTGGCAGACAATTTCCAACTCGGAAGCCTTCAATGCCACCTGTAGAGTATCTTCTACGTCCCCCGGGGAGAATGAACTCACCTCTACCTGCCGCCGTTTGGCATGGCCGATCCTGGGCGATAGGATCACTAAACTCTTCAACTGCTGTGTCCAGCTAGGAATTCACCCCCGTGCTTTCAAGAGAGCAACGGTAGTCATCCTTCCTAAGTCGGGGAAAAGAGATCGATCAATTCAAAAGTCGTATCAACCTATTTCCCTCCTTTCATGCCTGGGTAAGGGACTTGAGCGGCTCATTGCCCGACGTATTTCCTACTGGGCACTCAAGCTTCAGATAATAGCACGTAATCAATGCAACGCTGTAGACCACCGTTCTGCCTCCGACCTAACTACTGCCCTCGTTTGCAACATACGACAGGCTTGGAGGGATAAGAAAGTTTCAGGGGTAGTCACTGTGGACGTGAAAGGCGCTTTTGATGGAGTTCTCAGAAATCGACTGATTAAACGATTGCGTACTCAAGGCTGGCCTAACTGCCTCATCAAGTGGGTATCCTCGTTCTTTTCCGAACGCTTTGTGCGCATTTTTCTTGATCAGGTAACGACCGACCCCCTACCTGTGGTCAGTGGGCTTCCTTAAGAGTCTCTTGTCTCCCATATTATTCCTACTATACGTTGAACCACTACTACGCCTCTCACATAGAAGGTTCGGATATGCTGATTATGCGGCGTTCTACTCCTCAGCTAAGACTCTAAGAGACTGTCACACCAAGCTACAAAGGCAACTTGACATATCTCGTGCTTGGGCAAGCAACAATGGCATCCAATTTGATTTGGGAAAAACTGAGTTGATATATTTTCACAGAAAGAGAAAATTTGAGGAGTCTTCTGTACAGGCCGAGGGCACAGAAATTAGGCCGAAAGGTAATCTTAAGTGGTTCGGAATTTTATTCGATCGGAAATTTAGCTTCAAGGATCATGTACGATTTGCATGTCAGCGGGCCCGGGTGGTAATCGATCACGTCCGACGGCTATGTAACACTACCCGTGGCGCTTCCCCTGGACTGCTACGATAGGCGGTTCAAGGCTGTGCCTTCGCTACACTCTTTTACGGGGCAGGAACATGGTACGGGCCACAAACTTCTAAGTGGGCACTGAACCAGGTACAACTGACAATTAATCGCGCCGCTCGAGCGGTACTTCCGGTTTACAAAACTTTTCCTATTCCGGCACTCCCAAGGGAAACAGGATGGGGGCCTGCAAAAGCATGGCTCGATCGTATATATGACCGACTGGCTATTAGAGTCGCTGCGGCTGATCCTCATCACCCATTGCGCTGCCGATGAAATTCCGAACATTTTTCTTGGATACGACGACGGCAAGCACTTGAACTATCGGTCTACACTGACGACCCGCCCTGGCTTTCGCTAGATCATCACTCAATCCGACAAGAAATTGGCGCGTCAGGGCGTCGGACTGGTCTAGAATCCTACGAATGCTAGACGCGGCTCCGCAGTTCCCTTGACCTTACAGTATTTTCAGATGGCCCAATGAACAAAGACGGGAACTCAGGGGGCTGGCCACTGTGTATACCGCGGCACTCAGGAGATACTTCATGGGCGTATCCCACTTGGAAGAAAGGCTCAAATATACGACACTGAGGTCATAGGAGCAGTCGCTAGCCTGCGGGCAGCCTGCTCCCACTCGATGGCCCGATTTACAAAAAATGTGGCCATATGTCTCGATAATGAAGAGGCTGCGATCCGACTCCACGCTGGACGACCTTCACCCTCGAGCTCAACTCGAATTTTAGATTTTCAAGAGCTCCGGGGTATCTGGAAAATAGGGAAAGAGCTACAGATACTCTGCCTAGAAGCGTAGAAGTGGGATGGGTTCCAGCCCATCAATAAATCACTGGAAATGAACGAGCAGACGCTCTAGCCAAGGAAGCGTGCAACCTGCCAACAGAGATCTCAGAGGCAACTATAGCTCGGGTTAAATCACTTTCAGAGGAAAGATACCGGGACGAATTAGGGCAGTATTGGAACTTACAGGCCCCAAGGTGGTACAAGGAACTTGGAATCGAGATGAAATTTCGCCCTCCCATCGAGCTTTTCTCTATCCCGAGACTAAGCCTTGGCAGACTACTCGCCGCTCGCTCTGGACATGGCGAATTTGCGGAGTATCACCGAAGATTTAAGCATACAGAAGCTGAAATATACTGCTCCTGTGGTCAAGAAAAGTCACCAGAACATTCCTTTTCCTGTCAGCTACATAGACGTAGCAATAGTTGACCCAGCAACTTCACAATTCGGAACCCAACCGAGTCGGTAAAATGGATTCTTAGCACATCGGAAGGGGCAAAAGCTTCTCATAAGTGGATTGTAAAAAGGGCTCCTTACGAGTATTATTTGCGAGTCTCTCGCTCAAACAACTAACTTATAGATTTTTAAGTATTTCAGGACTTAGGTTCTCAGAAGAGGACTTAAGGCGGAGAAAACCTTGCCTAGGCTACATTTACTGTAGATGTAGCAATTTTTGGGGGGGGGGGGGGGGATAAATTGCGGGGGCAAAATAACGGGCTCAATGATTCTAGAGTTTCTTGGACCATTTGTGCAGATTAGTTTGATGTCAGTAGACAACTAGAGATGTCTGGAAGCCTTAGGCTTCGCAGGCACGAGGCTGAGATAAGTCCCGGGAGCCTGCTTGGCGTTAATCGGTTATGAATGAATAATTAAATAAATTAATGACTATTGCTAGCCAGTGGTTGCTTAAGAAAAAAAAAAAAGAAAACGTGCCAAAGGTTCGACGCTGTCAGAGTAGTGACCTGCACGTGACTCGACGGCGAAAGGCTGAAGGGCGGAAGCACAAGGCTGAGGTAAGGAGACTTAAGGGGCTGAAAAGGTAACTGAAGACTAATGCTGAAGGTCCAATAAAGAAGTGAGGGGGCGGAGATAAAGACAAGAGATTAAAAACTGAAGAAGTCTGAGGGCTGAAAGACACTGGAGACCGAGAAATACTGTAGGCTAAGAGACACCGAAGGCTGAGGGACACTGAAGACTGAAGGTGACTAACTTGAATTCTATAGTCTCGAGATGACCGAAAAATAAGCGTAAGGAGCTCATCTAGCAATCAGTGCCCTACTACATATCCGGAATAACATCTCAAACTACTAAAGGTATCTTGTCACACTGAAAGAGAAACATCGGGAGAACTTCCAAAACGCCGGGGTTCCTCCGATACCCAATACAACACCGGAATACATGAAGCCAAACAATGGAAGACATCCGATGCTAACCCACTCGTCTAAAACATAACTAAACATGGGCCAAATGACCCGCGAACTCTAACAGACGCCCTGCATCTCCCCCTTCCTCTCCGCCGTGAACGTCCACGCATTAAAAGAGATTTCCCAACAGTACACCAGCTCGCGCAATGTACCGTCGTCACGACCGAAGCCGCATGTCCCGCCCCCAAAAAGGAAGCGCTGCCAGTTTACAAAGTGGTGGCAGCACTTAACCGAACCAAAAACCTCGGCACACAAAACATTCCCAAAGTCAAAAATTTCACCTCAGATTCATAAATCCTCCCTCCAAAGAACATTTTATCCTTCCCTTGCCAAATTCCCTGACTCTCCCTTTCTCGTAGATTCCCACCATTACCTGGCCTTCCAAAGCCATAACAACCTCTCTATCTTTGTGCCCTCTGACTTTCTTCCTCCGTCGGGTATTCGTATCATCGTGGGTCTGTAGATGGAGGCGCGCTGAAACAACGCAGAAGATCGTGACAGTCCGGTCGTCGAAGTAATTAGCGGGGTTCGTAGTTCGATACTTCAGGAGGTGAAAGGCGGCAGATCAGTAGAAATGGTCCCGTAGGGTTAGGTTGAATGACGCTTCGATTAAAATTCGCTGAGGGAGATGTAGCGTGTACGTTAGGTCGGGATCCGATGGCATCTCTTTTTGCCGATCCCAGATATGCGAACATACTAGGCGTTTACAGCCGGCACCACGTGAAGCTAAAGAGTTCGTCTTTGCCAGCCCCTACCTTTATTTCTTGTTTTTTTCTTTATTTAACGTCTGTTGAGTCGCATACAAAACCTGGAGCCTATATTCCCTATTGGAACAAAGGATGGTCCATAAAGACATTGCTGCTAGAGACAAGATTTACAGAGTGACTACAACGCATTCACGTAGCTGCCCTAGGAGCACTCGTATCTGATGGTCAGCCAGCCCTCTTCTCTCACTCCGACCCTCCATCAAAACTCGGAATACCCGTACTATACCCCTCAAAGCCATTAATCTACCACGACGTTCAATCCAAAGTCTCCATAAGACCAGCTCATTCTTTTCCCTTGATTGTTCCACCCATTACTTCTTTCCCTAGGAATTCCCAACTTGAATCCTTGTCTTCCTGAGCAAATTAAAGCTTGATGTCTCTCCAAATTTGTGCTCATCAGCTTATTCCTCCTTCGGGTGCACATAGCACTGATGGCGTATAGATGGAGTCCGAGAAGACGCTAGACAGAAAATCTTATCCTTACGTTGGAGGGCTCATCAACGTGAGACTTGGGTAAAGCGAGTGTTTGCGGCAGAGAAAAGGGTGCTGATTAGAACGGGACTCGCGAAGAAGGATGGGACGAGAGAGGATTCGACGAAGAGGAGACTTTTCTAGGTATCTTCGTTCAGGTTGCGACTCTTCTTGGCTATCTCAGAAATGCAGCAAACATCCTGAAAGTTTACAGCCGGCACCGCGTGAAGGTGAAGAGTTCGACTTTGCCAGCCTGCCAGCCCCTACAACTTGGATGTTAAAGGTTGAAGGTGCAGAGCATGGCACTAGCTTGTCGGGTGACGCGGTATACGGAAGGAATTGTGATTATCGAGTAAGCGCAGACTAACGCGTGCACTAGAAAAGGACTTGCGGACGCGCATGTTACAGGCTCTTGCCTTATTTGGTTAAACCCGGAGTTGATCCGGCTCGGTTAACAAGGAGGTCGTCATAGAGCAGTCAGTTCAGGTTAGGAAGCTGCGGACTGGACAACTTCTGTTTAAGTTTACACGGGATGTTTGATAGGTGTTATATAACCATGGAAACTCCCCATCGCTCTTCTTTCTCTGTACAGAATATAAAGCTAATTTTGAGACACACATTTGTGAACAACCATCATGACCAGTTGTTGTGCTGACTCGGTTATGACTCAAGGATATCTGGAGTTTGAAGCTTATGGATAACGTGCCAAGTGACAGAGTTGCTGAAACTAATGAGTCATGTATAACATCTTCTTTTATACAATAATAGAACTCGCATTGTAGTTTCATAGTAGGCATCGGATATTTGATATTGGAGGAAAGATGTATATAGATACTGCCATAGTCAGAGCAGCAAGAATAATAGTCTCCATCGTGACCATCAAGGCGATATTCCATCCACTATACGCATTTAGTATAACCATTTATATCGTACTTACCATTCATTCACACCATTGACTATTCCATCGAAGGACAGCTCCATCACTAGACAAGTCGCCAACCACTCCACATCCCCATTTAAACTTATAACACCAGTCCCTTTCACAGCGCATAGTAGTAGTGATGTTAATTAATTTAATCCTAATATTCAGTTCACAATACATAGCTTCCGTTCCCTCTGCTATGACTCATTCTTACACGCATAATAGAGTTCTCATTTTAACATTGGAGGGAATAAACTCTTCAAGTTCGTTTGCTTTGCGTTTACATATAGTACTTTCAGTCGTTTTTTGGCCAATTTTTTCTCAGTAATGTGCCAATGCATCGACATTTATCTCGCCCAGAAGTCGTCTCTTACGGACAAAAAATCATTCAGGCAATCAAGTGCACGAATAGCCTCGCCACGGGACGGAACTCTACATGGCTCTGAGTCTTCTTCTGTTGCAGAATCTCCGAGACTTTACACATGAGCCTCTTTGGCAGCTTGTACAATAGCTTCATTGGTTTTTGCGCTGATGACGTTCTCATGCTCGTGGTATCGATTCGAGAAATCAGACGCCAATGGCCTCTGCGCAGGAGCTAAGAGTCCGAGAGTATCTAAATCTTCGATACTCTCTTGGATGATATCCAAAGAACTTTCGGATTCCGTGATCACGCTCAAATAGGTTTCGATAGATAATATACCTGTCTCTCGAAAGCAGTTGGTGTGACGGGTTGATACAGCAGAGATGGACAATGATGTAGGTAATCGTAATTAATATTAAATCTTCTAAGGAAATCAAATCTAATTACATGATAAACTATCATTATATACAAGCCAAATCGCTCGAGCTATTTAGCCCTGACTTTGAGTCCCGTATTTTGTGACGTGACTTATAAATATACATTGGTTTGAGATGTGGCGAGATCAGAGCACTATGAAACGTTCCCTGTCAGATGTTCTCCACAATTATGATCGCCATGGATCATTAAAGGATTTGCATACGTTGACCAGCGTAGGCTACAGGACAATATTGGCTCACAAGCCGTTACAATGCCCCTCCTGATTTTCCAGAAAGGAACGTCTAAGTTATGTAGCTCGTTTTCTCTGTCGTCGTCGTTGCTTTGTTTGAGCCTCCGCCGGCCCCACAAACTTTCCAGCGATCTCAGCGGTCGGGCCATCATTTGTTGAAATCGATCCATATTGCGACTCGAAATCCTTCAAAGCCTTTGTTTCTTTGACGTATTCTATTGGTTCCCAAGTAGGATCGATCCAGCCAACCCATTTAACCAATGCTTGTCGGTAACTTCCACGGCCACGTCGCACTGTTCTAGCCCGAAGAATGGATTCTATCTCGTACTCTGATTCGTCCAAGTCGTCGATGACTGGCGGGTTCTGTGAATCATCTCTAATTTGACTAGGCAGTGGGTCATTTCCGGCTCGTTTGATTAGTTCAACATGGAATCGTTTGTGGATATTACCAGGGACGTTTAACTCCACCGTTAACGCGTCTGGAACTGCCGTGACCTCGTATTTTGCATGCTGCCACGCAAGTTTCTTTGACAGTTGAGGTGTACTTATGTTCTTCAAATTGAGCCAAACTTTATCACCAACTTGAAAACGTTCCGGCTGTCGTCGAAGTCGATTAGCATTCCTCTCGCTACGTTGTTGGGCAGAGGCCATCGCTGCCTGGGCAAAATCTTGTGCGTCTCGAAGTCTTTTCACGTAGTCTTGGGCTGAACTTATCCCTGGATGTTTTGAAACGTTCTCGCTCTCTGGAGCAGGTTCTCCGAGTGGATCTAAATTGTAACCGTTTCGCAGAAAAAATGGACTCAGATCGCCTATGGCTGAATTTGGCCTCGAGTTTAGCGCTAGCTGAGCCAAGGGGAGAAGATCCATCCAATTATCTTGAGAGTAGCAAGTGAACGCCCGCAGGTACTTGTACATCTCTTGATTTGCCCTCTCACTTGCGTTGGACTGAGGGTGATATGCTGTGGTTAATCTTTGAGTTATTCCTGTTAGTTCACAAAATGTTTTCCAGAAATAACTTAGCCAGTCACTTCCTCTATCGCTTGTAAGATATTGTGGAAACCCAAAATAGCGGTAGTACCGATCTACGAATAATTCGGCGCACTTGGTGGCCGCCATCGAGTTGGCTCCAAACAAAAAAATATCCTTGGACAAGCGGTCTGTGATAACCATTACATTTGTACATCCTTGAGACAATGGAAGATCTGTGACAAAGTCGATGGTTAGTTCGCTGCCAATTCTTTCAGGGATAGGAAGAGAGCGTAAGAATCCCGCTTTTGCCTCCCGCCATACAGTCGTACGACCACAAACATCACAATTCCGAACAAAGCGCCGCACTGATTCTCTCATCTTAGGCCAGAACCATCTTCTTAAGAGAATGCCTACCATGGTGTCTCTGCCTGGATGACCTGCAAGATGGCTATCGTGTGTTCGTTGTATGATGGCCGTTCGAAGAGGTTCGTATTCTGGTACCCAAATCCTATTTTCTCTTCCACGTAAGATGCCATCAGCAGCCACGCTACACTCTGCAATGTTAGCTGACAGCTTAACTGCCAGATCTGGTGGGAAACTTCTCTCTTTACACTGTACTGCATCCCTAGCGCGACGCCAATCTCGATCTGTCTCTACCCCACGTTTCCAAAGTGTCTGAAGCTCCTCATCGTCAAAAATGACTGTCAAAGCTGCTGGGTCGTCGTGAGAATTCTCCTTGTCTTCTAATGAATTATGATAAGGTCCTTCGAAAGAATGTTGATCATTTCCTTCTAAAGCTACGTTGGCCGGGTTTGCAGCCACTAGTGGAAGAAGCTGCATTATTCGACCGGTCGTCCGCTCATCACCCGGGCCGCTTGGTTTATCTTGATCCCGACGTGATAAAGCATCGGGCCGTTCGCAAGCATTACCAGGTCTCCATTTAAGAGTGAAGTTGAATTGCTGCAACACATCGTTGTAACGTACTTGTCGCTCATTTAGTAATCGTTTTGTCGTAAAATAATTTAAGTTTTTGTGGTCACTTAAAATAGTGAAAGGCCTAGATACCGACATGAGCTCTGCCTGCCATTCCAGTAGACAAGTAACAATTGCGTGCATTTCCTTATCGTGAATCGGATAATTGGATTCAGCCCCACTTAATCGTTTTGAAAAATACGCTACTGGCCTTAGCCTCTTCTGATCGTCCACTTGAGACAAACAACCTCCCAAGGCATAGCCCGAGCAATCTGCTTCCATAATCGTATCTCGATCCGGATCCCACTGGGCTAATACCGGCTCTGACGCGAAGATCTTCTTTAGTCGTTCAAAAGCAGCAGCCTCTTCCGGTCCCCATCGCCACGTCTTATTCTTTTTTGTCAAATCAATTAGTGGTGCAGCGACTTCAGAAAACCCATCTACAAAGCACCGGTAAAAATTTGCAAAGCCTAAAAATGACCGGACCCCCTTTACAGTCGTCGGCGCCTGCCATTCCAAGATTGCTTTGACTTTGGCTGGATCCACCGTGACACTCTGTCCAGCTACAATGATAAACCCCAGATATTTCACCTGTTGACAGAGAAATTCACACTTGTCTATATCCAGGTATAAACCAGCATTCTCGAGTTTCTTGAGAATACTCCGTACTGTTTTCCAATGATCCTCTTCACTGCCATTGATGTAAGCTAGTACATCGTCCATGTACGCTGTTGCATCAAAGTCTAAATGTTCCCGGAGATGCTCATTCATATATCGCTGAAACGTTGCAGGCGCATTGACTAAACCAAATGGAGTTACTAGCCACTCAAATAGACCCAAGCGACAACGAAAAGCAGTCATCCACTCATCTCCCTCTCTAATACGAATTCGATGAAAAGCTGACTTGACGTCTAATTTCGTAAACCATTTTGCCTTGGATAAATTACGCAGGGTCTCTTTAAATAACGGGAGTGGATAGCGGTCTGGCAGTGTAATTGCGTTAAGTCCACGGTAATCCACGCAAAAACGCAGTCCGCCGCTTGGTTTCTTTGCGAATAGGACTGGAGCCGCAGCCGGTGAGCTGCTCGATCGGATCCACCCCTTAGCTATGAGATCAGTTAGGGTCTTTCGCAGAACTAGCAACTCTTCTCGAGACATGTTATATAATGGACCCCACGGTGGTTGCAAAGTCTTCCCATTTTCATGGCGCAGGTTTATAGCATGGTCAAGAGGACCTCGTGAGGGAGGTAGATCCTCAGCGCCACCCTCATCCGCAAACAAATGTGCGAAGTCTCTTACTTGTTTTGGTAACTGTCTACGAGCTTCCTCAATAGTAAGTTTCGATTTAGTACGGAGTGCCTTGTTAATATCGGTGAGTGATGCTCTGCAAACTGGAACTGTTCTGATCATTGACACTACAACATCTTCTGGCGCTGTTCTAGGTACTTCCACTTCTTTGAACCTTTGTTGCCATCTTTCAACGCTTGAAATATTCCCTCCATTCTTACGCAGCTCTAGCCGTTGCTCTTTTGAGTGTATCACTGCGTCCTGGTCCTCAAGCCATTTTTTTCCCAGAATCATCTGATGTGTACTATGAGGAACGACGTAAAGCCACAGCCTTTCTGTCACATATCCATCCAGATCAAGGGAGACATACGTGATATCCTTTACAATCGGCTTGTCGTCTGATGACTCCTCAGCTGTCTCGAGAGATCGCGGATGAATTGGTATACGAGGTAAGTGTAGCCTTGAAGTCAAAGTATCATCAATAATTCCAGAACACAAACAACCATTGTCCACTAAGGCCTGTACCATATTAGTATCATTGATGAGCGCGTTGACTAGGAACGGGGCGGTATTCATCTTTTCCTCCTGGTTCAAAACCGCTTTCTGCCCGAGGCCCTTCCGATTCGTCTCCCTTTCTGAGATTTCTTTCCCGAAGCTATCTTCCCGAGTCTCAATATTCGATAGATTAAAATCAAGAGGTGCTTTCGAGTCTTTATGTTGGTCCTCTCTCCCAGCTGGTCTCTTAGCAGGCAGCAACGGGCAAATGAAGGCTTTGCATCCCTTCCTCTCACATCTGAAGCAACAATTATCTCTTCGAAGGCGTTCCAGCTGATCTTGAGTCTTCCATTTTGCTCGGTATATTTTTCTATCATTCTCTTTTGGAAAATACATTGCCTTGCCACCACTTAATACCCTAACATCCACACTATCCTTCTCCGTAGGATTTCTTGCTGGTAATAGAGGGCAGATAAATGTGTTACAACCTTTTCTCTCGCATCTAAAACAACTTTTATTTTTCCGGAGATGAGCAAGTTGGTCACGCGTCTTCCATTTGGCTCGGTACCGCATCTTTTTTGTCTCTTCCAGGGTTTTATCCATGCTGGTATTAACCATGGTTAGACTCATAGTAACGTAAGTCGTCTGTCAAGAACCGCAATCGTCCTCGAACCACGTAAGTCGTCTGTCAAGAACCGCAATCGTCCTCGAACCACGTAAGTCGTCTGTCAAGAACCGCAATCGTCCTCGAACCACGTAAGTCGTCTGTCAAGAACCGCAATCGTCCTCGAACCACGTAAGTCGTCTGTCAAGAACCGCAATCGTTCTCGAACCACGTAAGTCGTCTGTCAAGAACCGCAATCGTCCTCGAACCACGTAAGTCGTCTGTCAAGAACCGCAATCGTCCTCGAACCACGTAAGTCGTCGTTAATAAGAGGCCCAGCCCCTTCTATCTGTCATTAAGCTCACTAGATAACGGTATTTGAGAAGATTTAATATATGTGACGGGTTGATACAGCAGAGATGGACAATGATGTAGGTAATCGTAATTAATATTAAATCTTCTAAGGAAATCAAATCTAATTACATGATAAACTATCATTATATACAAGCCAAATCGCTCGAGCTATTTAGCCCTGACTTTGAGTCCCGTATTTTGTGACGTGACTTATAAATATACATTGGTTTGAGATGTGGCGAGATCAGAGCACTATGAAACGTTCCCTGTCAGATGTTCTCCACAATTATGATCGCCATGGATCATTAAAGGATTTGCATACGTTGACCAGCGTAGGCTACAGGACAATATTGGCTCACAAGCCGTTACAGTTGGCTAGAGTTGCCTCTATAATCATGTTCCATATAATCTCCGCTTGCCACATTGCTTCTAGCTGTTTAATAACGAAAATTAAGTTGACAGGGACATTGTTATCATGTCGACTGATTGCCCTGCGATGAAACAGAGCTCTGCAATGAGCTTTAAAACATGCAATAATACTAGCATCCATGGGTTGAACATGGCTGGTCATGTTTAGCTCAAATTTTGACAGTATTATCTGTCAATATTCCCTAACAAGTGTGTCCTGCGAATTATCAAGAAGTAGTATTTTTCGGCCCTTTTCTCTGCATACTCCATCCCAATTCTTAATACTCTCAGTGAAAATTTGGCTTGTCATTCAGGCTGTGGCATTGTGCCGATAGTAGAAGCCAAGTTCTTTCACTGTCTTCTTGCCAAAGCAGCGTGCTTTGAATGCCTTCCCAATGACAAATGTCACCAGACGTTCTGAGTCATCAGCATTGCATGGAAATACGTATACAAGCCTCATTTTACTTGTTTTTAGGCCATTGGCATTAGTCCTGGAGGAACGGCCTTTCGAGGGCGGCGTTGCGTAAAGTAGACCGGTTTCATCTATATTAAAAATGTCATTGGGCTCAAAATCATGAAGAATTGTTTGTAACCACACTTTTTTATGGTTAGCATGGTCAACACTAACAGATTGACCCTTTCCGTGACGCTTGCAATACTTCAAGCTAGGTCGAACTTTCATAGAATCGAGCCAGCCATCGCTAAGTTTTAATTCAGCTGCCCCATCATCTTTAGTTAGTGCAACAAAAATATTCCATTTCTGACGCAATGTTTCTCCAGTTAATAGCACCTGGTGAGACAAGCACTGCGAAATACAGAGCTCCAATGCTTCATTGGTCTTAGGGCACTTCAAGTGGCCATTCTTTTTATGGTCTTTCTACGGATTCTGGGAGAATTCTCCTCTTAGTTTCACCTCCTGCTTCAGCCATGATGATATAATAAGTTGCCTGATAAATAGATCAGGCCATTTGTTATCAAAATATTTGGCTGCTTTGCTCTGGTTAACCCCATCTGTCCTGATATAATCAAGAATTTCAATTTTTTGCGCCAAGTAAGGGTTATTCTTTGTCATTTCCGCCGTTTAGGCTGATGAGAATCCTCGATTGCGTCAGGCAGAGTAAGCAACCGCGTTCAAAGAGTGTTCAGGGGAATAGCAATCCAGAATATTCAAGATTACACTCATTAGACATATCAGAAGAGATAGTACAGGCAGTAGTCGCCTATATAGGAGGAGAAGGGCTTGAGAGAGACTGTGAAAAAGTTACTGAGATGGCAATCGTCGAGGGATATGAAGAGAAGATGATGAATGGCGTGAGAGGAATAAAATCTTGTTGTGACGACGATGAATGGACGCTTAAATCAAAATGGAATGGGTAGCTGATTCCAAATGTCTGGCATATCAAGGATAATATGGGAAAGTAGTAGATCTTTGTACATACTAGTACTAGTATCGGTACATGTACACTTACATCCGGACGAGTTTTGTCACTAGTCCCATATAATTTGGTATGGGACTGGTGACAAAACGTGCTCCAATCTGGTAGTACTTATTAAACCTAACTTCGATGGATTGGTAATCAAATACATATTAGTTGCCATAGCAATGGTGCTGGCACTACGTAAAAGTTACAGGAAAAAAACCCATGATTCACAAATAGTTAAGGGTTATGGGGGATGACAAGATGTGAGTTTTCTTGTTAGGAACCATCAGGGTTGACCAACAAAGCCATGCGTTATGGCAGTTTCTGCTGTAAATTACGTTTCCCTAGTGTTTGTAGAGCTATTGTTCATGTGCCAATTTTCCATCCCACCCACAGCTTTTTGTTGCCTAAAGCCCAATGAATCTACATTCTATGTAAATACTTCATTCACGGTAGTCTTGTGCAATGTGCGCACTCATTGGCCAAAGGCAATCTGTAAAGTGAACGTGTGGGCTGCATTCAAGTCTAAATACCCCTAAGATCTATAATTTCACACGACATCAATCACTGTTAGAGTTCTTTCTCCCTCTTTCTCATGGGCACCAAACTTCCCCATATCTTCACGTACATCACTAAATTATGATTGCCGTTCGAATTTCTGCTCTCGTGGCTGTGTAGTACTTTCTTTACTATCTGATAAATCATCATCATCTTCTTTGTTCTCCAGAATTTCGGCGTAGGCTAATTGGTTGATGTGTATTTTTCGCATTTAGGCCCGCTGTCGCTCAGTGCCAAGATTGTAGGGATCTGTATCCGTGCCTTCTCCTCATACCAAGACTAATTAAGTCGTACTGGAGCCTCCTTGTGCGAGCGGTTATAGCATCGGGACTAGAGGTAGAGGGAGTGTAGATGTTGCTATTACTGTAGCCTCTGCACGTGTAACGAGACGTGGACATTAGAAAGGAAGATACCTAGTCTCGAAAGATGAAGCTACAGTAATAGAAGGCAACTTATTGGCTTGGTGTTCGAGGAGAGAGGGATCTCTACGGGTACTTGAGCTACCCTCACCTCTATGGTGGAGCTCTTTACCAACATTCTTTGCTCCCTTCAGATGTCCATTTCCTTCGACTGTATGGGACTTAAGAAGGATGAGCCTCTTGCAAAGGAGCTTGATTCTGGTGTTGTTGTTGATGTGACGTGATGAACTAAATCATCCTGGTTTTTGTGAGAAGGTAAAAGTTGTTACTTTATTCTTTACTTTGTGTTATTTTTTAGATCACGTTTATTTTTAAGGCTGTTAAGGATTATTTTTCATGGCTTTTTAGCCGTTAACATTTAAATCTACCATACTAGGCGTTTGGGCTGTAATTTATAGTTGATCAGCAGTAATCACGTGAATGGAACTATAGTTCTTCTGTTGGCCAAAATATCATCATCAGACTTGATAATTCACAACAACGATGGCAACAATCGCAACTTTTGGGGCTATTGGTCTAGGAGTTGTAGGAGCTACGTTCCTGGTTGGGCAACATACATCTTTATTACGACGCATCTACTGACTGGCTCTTAGGGACGTGCTGGATTAATGGCTCTCCGCCGATCTAGAGGAGAGCCAGTTGGAGCGCTGGGCAAGGCTTTCTACAAAGGTGGTTTCGAATCCAAGATGAATCGAAAGGAAGCTGCTCTTATATTACAGCTTAGGTCTACTGTGTAAACCTATACCATAAAGTAATACTAATTTTACATGATAGCGAACGACAGCTCACCAAAGAAAGAATACGGAAAAACCACCGGACACTCATGATGTTAAACCATCCAGATCGTGGCGGAAGTCCTTATCTTGCTACTAAGATAAATGAGGCGAAAGAGTTTCTCGACAAAAATGCCTAGCTTAAGTTTATCCTCACAAGGTGTAAACTATGTAAAATTCATCACGATCAAGGACGGAGTTATGGCGTACTAATGACTCACTTGAATTGGCAGAAAAATCTCATGAAACAGACCATACATCTAGACATTCTCAAATAAAATTAAGTCATCATCACATGAAATAGCCATAGCCATAAGTCGTCATTCTAATCTGCGCATACTAAGCCCCAATTTTCACTCGCAGTACAAAAATCTCAAACCTGGTTTGATAGAACTCGTATGGAAGATATCTGAAGCAAAGTTTTCGAAAAAAAAACCTCACCAAAATCTCGGGCCGTCTCGAGAAGGGGCCTTCGGTGCTTGAGGTACCATCCTGCTAGAATCAGGAGGCGTTGTCGTAGGTCTTCTCGCGGAGCTGGTTGCAACATTTCGGGTTACGGGACGTGAAGATTTCCAAGGTCCATTGGACTGGTTAGAGTTGTGCATAGGCCTCTTAGTCTTGGCACTCCCAGTGTATGATGGAGGAATAAATTCCGGTTCTCCACCATCAAAGTCATCACCAGAAGAACTCCAACCGTCAATATCGTCTCCGCGATTCATGTTATTTATAATAGGTTTTCTATTCAGTTAGCGAAAAGTCAGACCCTTGTAAGAGATATCTTACCTTTGCAAGGAATTTCCATGTTTTCCCGCTTGCTGCGATTGTAATTGCTTAAATGCGATAGATATCATGGCTTGCAAAGTATAAACAGCATCATTACCTGCGTTATGAAGATTCCAGCCGACAATGCCCAAGTCAGCAATCGTTGCACCGAGATTTCGAGGATTCATTTCTCTCCTAAAGTAGCGATACATTAGCGCTGTATCGATTGTCTCCAGTATATTTGGTATACTGCAAATTTCAAAGCCGATGGTTCTAAGATATGTGACATCTGAAATAACGTCATGGCCGACAAGGACAATATTTCGTGTGGAAAAATCATCGATGAGATTATCCCCCGTCTTTGAAAATGGAAATTTGAAGCACGAGGATATCACTTCTGGTGCATCCTTTAAGCTAATGAATTCACTGGTACTATAAGTAGATTAATTTAACGAAGTTATTTCAAGAAGAGTTTCATCATTACCCAAATTCAAATCTGTCGGCGCAACCATGGACATAATCCTTGTTAATGCAATCCTTGTATTCAATGATTCGAAAATGCCGTGGGCGAATAGCGTTGACCCAGTTTATTCCTGCTTCACCAGGAACAATCGTTGTTAGATCCCTTGTATCAAGCGTAGCAAAACCTAACTCGGTAATCATATTAGGATTGTGCTCCCAGGCTTCAACATCCACGCAGACAAATACCACAGATTTCTCTTGGATAAAGGGTATTAATTTTTCAGGGTTAAATAAGGTCATGTCATCAGCGTTGAGAGATGGTTCACCAATTTCTGCCGGCATAGAGCTTAGTTCTCCGCGACTAATTTTTCTTGTATTAGAACTCCGCGCCTGTCTTATCCCGAGATATCTCTGTACTCGTTTTATTGAATTATTCCAATCCTGAAATTTAGAGATTCGTTCTCTTTTTTTTTTTTCTGTTTTTGAATTTTTCTTTCCTGTCCGTGATTGAACTAAAAGACCAATCTTCTCCCGGAATGCTTGAAGAGATGCTGCCGAGGGTCTCCCGATATGTTCTGGCTCTCCCTCTATTTTAAAGTGGCTCGGAGGAATGTTATTTTTCAATTTATCTGCCTCATCCTTGTTCTTTGCATGGCCCATATACCTCGGCCGAGGTGTACCGTCGTGGGTAGCAAATCTCAATTCAAAGGCTCCTTTTGCACCAGCAGGTATAATGAGTTTGGTCTGAAGAAAACTGTTTATTTTTGCAAGAAAATGGTTAAAATGCCTGGTGAGTACTAAAATAATAGGTTGCTGGGCCACTGCATTCGATTCCCTGTAAAGGTAGAAACTAGGCAATGTGAATAACTGATTCTAATTTCTTGTGACCTGAAACATAACTCACAACTCCCAGCCGTGCTCATACAGTTTTCCATTGGCAAAAAATATCTCATCAACCGGTTTTCGATTTGTGTTCCCAACGTATGAATATGGATATGTCTTGACCATCTGAAAGGAACAGAATTTCTCGGCATCCTTTGCAAACTCACCCACTTGTGGACTATATCCTAGTCTGAAAGTTATAAACGGAATTTGACCTAGTTTTTGTTCAGCAATCAAAAGTACCGCTGATTTGATAACTGAAGTTTACCGGGTCTAATTTCTGGGATTTCTTCGGCATCTGCTCACTTGTTAGACGCAAAATTCGTCACTGCTCAGGCAGGATGGATAAACATACTAGAGTTGCTTTCGGCAGATTCCTCTGGATTTGTGGGCTTGGTTTTCTCGCTCACTACAAAATGTCCCTCGCCATCAGATCCTGAGCCATCGTAGACGTTGAGTGGCATTTTTGGCAAAGAGGCAGCAAGATCAGAGATAACTAGATCACTTGAAATCTCCTCACCATCTGAAGTCCGATGAGCTTAAAATCTATCTTTTGGGTTTCCAATTTTGCGATTTCCTCGATTAAATAAAGTTGAAAGTGACGCAGTGAGTTATCGCCAACGGCTGGCCAGCCTTGTAACGTGTAACGGTGAGTATGCTAATGTTAGTAGAAAACAGCTATGTAGAAAGTTCTTGGCCAGAAATCGTAATTTATATGTCGGTTGATCAAGTATCAATTGATTTCGGATCTTCGTCAAATAGGTACATGACCCGTTGAAGATATCTAGGTTAAACAAGCGGCTTTTAATCACTGTCACTGTAACTTGCGATGAAATCGATACTTTAGGGAATTTGCCACTGAGATTTACACGCGTACTTCATGCTCTCAACATCGTTATTAGTTCGACACTACTATAGCTACCTTTCGTGTAAGCTATTTAATAAAATTCTAAGCAGCCTTAGACAAATATGCCTCTCACAAATAAAAAGTAATCGGTACACGCAAGTAATTCGAGTCTTACAGGATTAATTTAGTATTAGACACGGTAATTAGTACATTCTGTACCTATTTATTGTACGATTGGTCGCTAAATGGTGGGTGTGGGACTTGGTGACAAGTTGCAGCATTGCCGTTCTCTCCTGTAACTGATAACAAGTCTACACTACGATAGCCGCCTTCGTGTTTGGCGAAATTTTTTTGAATACAAACGTCCCTCTCTAACTCAGTAGTGGGTCCCGGTATGAGTGTTGAAAATTCATTGTAACTTGGAATTTTATATTTGCAATACTTACCCTTACAGGTCATTTTGCATGCAGGGGTAAGTATTGCAAATGTAGATGGTTGAATTTCAATCAATATTTTCAACACTTATACCGTGACCCACTATCGAGTTAGAGAGGGACGACTGTAGTATTGCAGCTCTAAAGATTGTTACTAATAAGACAAAATTAGCGCTGTTTAGTAACAATATTCTTAGGCCTGCAATACTACAGGGGGACAAGGATAAGTTAACTAATTAGTCATTTACAGGGGCTTTTTGCCTATCATTGTCCATATTAGGTAGTTTTCAATGATAATCTTGTCTAAGCGAGGCCTTATCAAGTAGAGCTTCAAACTTTATTCCAGAAAAACTCTAAAATAACGTGCGAGAATTCGTGTCTGACAGAAGTTAACTGCCCTTTCATTCTCCACTTAGCTTCGCACTAAGCCGAAAAATCACATTCATACGTCAGTCATGTTTTGATTTTATATTGTAATTTTCTTTAGTATCACTAATTTTTTCTAGTATGAGATGGGACCGCCGTTTGCGCCAACGATTTCCTTGCATCTTCTCGACATGCTTTCGATTAGACGAGAAAGCTTTTCAACCGTCTTGCTATGGTACCATGCCTCTAGCACAATGGAGCGAACCTCCTCCCTCTTCCGCTGCCTCTTCTGCTCAAACTCTGGACACCGTTCCTGTATATAGTATTCCATCATACTCCATACATTCTCGATTGGCTTTAAATCAGAGGAATTAGCAGGCCAAGGAATAGATTCGACTCTATTGGCGTAGAGGTATTCCCTGGCAGGACGTCCTCTTTATGCAGCCGCATACTGGTGCATAAAGTAGACATGGCGACTAATCCCTTCGGACTTCGCCCTAGTCCAATCCACTACCAACGGGAGAACATGTAAAGCGTATTTTTCGGAGGTCAAATTTCCCCAATCTTTCTCCCAAAAGATGCATGGGCCCCGCTCAACTCCCGCAAAACTCCCCCAGTTAATCCAAGAGTTGTTCTTCTTGTATCGGTCTAGGACACAAGTATCACCAAATTCCTGGCATCTCTTTTAATGTAATTAGAAATTTGCATACCTTGGAATATAGATTGGTCTATACTCAGTTTCCTGGTAACATGACCAGACATTATTCGATCGTCATTGATCCAAGTTTAATCACTCCAAAGAGCCTGGGACCATTCTTGACGCCAGCTTAGATGCTGCTCTGCCCAAGAAATGCGTACCGAGCGATGTTTTTCGGTGAGGGGGGGGACATCTCCTAGATAGACGTCTTTCGTATCCTCTCTTGCGCAACGCATTCCGGATCGCAAATTCCCTAACGCCCCACTGACGAAAGTGGAGTGCCAGTTCGAGAAACGACATCTGGCGTGTTTCTCTACAAGGACAAACAAAGGCTTCCAGTTCATCAACCTGAGCAGAGCTCAAGGAAGGTGGCCATCCCGTTCTAGGTTGAGGGGAGACGCGGCCAGATCGAACTGCTCCCTGAACTTGTGTGATTGTTACTCTTAACTGATCTGCTATTTCCCTGTTCGAGATTCCTGCTCTATGAAGTGCGAGTATCTAAGTCACATTAATTTATTAGATTATCCATATCGTTATTGAAGTCTTATACTCACCTGTATTCCTCGTTCTCGTGAGAGAAAGGGCGCGCGTCTGCGGACTGTTGGGGAGATTGTATTATCCATCTTGTCATGATATTTGTAAGTAATAAATAAAGCAAGCAAACGAACATTAGACTTACTACGATGAGTAAATTAAAAATGATTTTTTTGTATTAAGTGTGCTGATCGCGTAAGAGTTTAGAGTTACTCTTAACGATCAGAAACAATGCTAACGAAGGCGGAAAGCAAGTTTGTGGGCGAAGCGGGGAGAAGCGAACACAAAGGACATACGATGTCAGTACGATAAAATTCGTCTCCCTGTCAATTAAAAGTGGATCTTGTATAGAGTATCAGGGTCAGTTAGTTTTAGTTGCATGTAGTATTGCATCTGTAGATGTTGTTGCTTTCTAGCGCTAATTGTGTCTGATTAGTAACAATACTTAGGGCTGCAATACTACATTCAAGTAAACAATATTGAATCTGATACTCTATATAAGATCCACTTTTAATTGACAGGGAGATGGATTTAATCGTAGTGACATAGTACAGTAGAAACTCTCATAGCCAATAGTGAGTCCCGGTATAATTACTGAAGAGATTCAAAGAAATTTTACCATTTATACTTGCGGTACTTACCCCTGCACGCAAAATGACCTGTAAAGGTAAGTGTTGCAAATATAAAAGTTCAAGTTACGATAAATCTTTTCAACATTTATACCGGGACCCACTATTAGCTAAGAGGGGCTCAACTGTATCCATGTCTTTTAGGTAGGGATCTTTTGATGATTTTTATACAGTTGGGGTTATTTTTGGCACACCTTAGCATAAAATCAATTTTTTTTCGATCGTATTGGGTAATGAATGTGACGATTAACCTTTCAAAACTTGTGGTTTTGGTGATAAAAAGTCTTGGCGTCCTAGCTCTTATGTCCTGGCAATTCCTTCTGATATTACTGTACCAGCGCTGAAAAGGAAATTTCTGATGGTTTGAAGGCAATCAGAATTTGACTATATTTTTAGCTACACGAATACGAATACAGGCTTCTGTTATAGAATCACAAATTCAAAGACTAATATCCTATTGGACCACCGTTGACATCTATAACTTCCTGACATCATGCTGGCATTCTCGCAATCAGGGTTCGAAGCTGATCCGGCAGTACAGACTCCAAAGTGTCACGGTCCCTATCAGCACCGTGTAATTTCCTTTTGTTCATAAAAGGTCTTCGGACAAGCATTATCGGGTTGTTCATAAGTTATGTTTTGTTTTGTTAAATTAATATTATTATATTATTTTGAATTTGATTTCATTACCCTAATAGGGAGCTCTTGTGGCCCATGCAGGTGACTATTGCTGTACATATACATAAGGGGAAACCTCCCGGTAAAAACCCCTTGGTTCTGCATGATTAAATTCTTTACATTTTCCTGGTTTTCCCAGGGTCTCCTTCAGGAAGTGCATTTACACTGTTATGCCCAGTGTAGCTACCATCTCGTCAATTACCTACCTCTTTGGTTCCTTTGTGAGTCTTCTCTCTACTTTAGTTGCGCCTCAACTTCCCCAGCCAGTCGAAATTGTTCTATCCATCCCTGTTCTAAGATCCATTGTGTGATTCTTTCAATATCTTCTGGGTTGCTCATCATTGCTTCAAATGACCGATTTTTGGCCTTACGCCAGACTTTTGTTCTCCCTTTGGATCATAAGGGGCAGGCCATTATCATGTGTTTGACGTTTTGCGAAATTTATCCACATGGGCATCTTGGGTTGTCGACTCTGGGGACTTTTCTTCGGTACAAATAAGAATTGAAGCCGATATGCTCGCTTCTTATCTGCATGGCTAAACTACTTTGGGCCCTTTTGAGGTTTTTATGTATTGCGCATGGTGTGCCTCTAAGACTTACCCTTTTCCTACCAGTTAGTTTGTCTGTAATAAAATGGGCTGCTCCCCAGATTTCGCGGTCGGCTGTGGCTCTATGTCTTAGGGCGATATTCCGGGTTTGATGTTGCCAAGAGTTGGCCCACTCTTGGAACGCGGCCGTCTTTCCCATCTCTTTCTGTCCCTTAATGGACTCTTCCCCATCGCAGATTCTAGCCCACTCATCTCTATCTCTTTTCTTAGATAGAGATCCGCAATAATTACTTCCTCTTGTTTGTTGCCTGATCATCTGACAGGTCTTTTCTATGGTCTTTTGGACCCGTAAATTGCGAGTGAGCCCGGCGTGCTGCACTCTCCTATTCTTATAGTAGATCTCCATCGGTAGGATGGAGGTCTCATATTCCAGCACTCTCGTGCTGGTGTACTTATATGCTCCTGTAATTCTTAGTAAGCATTTTCTCTGTATCGACTTCAGAGGTTTGACTATCCTTTCAGGGGTGTTCCCCGTGCTCCCGTACTCGGCCCAAATAGAGGATCCATACGTAAGGGCCGGCCTGACTACCGCACTATATATAATTTTAGCTTTCTTGAAAGTCGCTCCCCACGTCGACTGCGATAGCCTGCTAAAAGTCTGTATACAGTAAAACTTCTCTAACACGATAGTGGGTCCCGGCATAAGTGTTGAAAATAGTCATTGAAATTTATCCATTTATATTTGCAATACTTACCCCTGCACCCAAAATGACCTGTAAGGGTAGGTGTTGCAAATATAAAAGTGCAAGTTACAATGAATATTTTCAACACTTATGCCGGGACCCACTATCGTGTTACAGAAGTTTTACTGTATGTGTTTCTGCATACTGCTGTACGTTCTTCACATGGGCTCCCCAGTTAAGCTTTGGGTCAAAGTAAATGCCAAGGACTCGAAGAGTGGTTTGCGGTAGTGTTCTATGTCCTTGTATGTTGACTGTTGCCTTGAGGTTGTGTCTTTTTCTTGCTCTTGTGAAGTGCATTAGCTGATACTTCTCTGGCGCGAATTTGACGCCGTGCTTTCTGGCCCACTGTTCACAGATCTGATGCTGTTGTTCTAGTTGTAGGCAATTTTGCTCAGTTGAGTTTGACCATATTATTATATTATATTATTCAAAAAGGTGCAGGAGAAATCAAACACCCAAGTGCAGGCTTTGAGTAGACTAGCACAATCTACTTGGGGTGCCACATTCATGAAGACTAAGCTGTTGCACAGCACGTTAGTGAGACCGGCCCTCACGCACTCTACCCCCAGGGTAAGTTTTCACCGGTGGATCCAATTTGTAGGGCGAAATCGTATCCTTTAGGCCTAGTTAGGTAGCATCTTTTCTAAGATAAGGTTTTCAGACATTCTGACAGGGATTATTTGTATGGTGTTTTTGCCCGACAGAGGTTTTCACCACTGGCACTAGTTCACAAGCTTAACTCAAATTGGTAACATTTTTTGAATTTAATCGATTTCAAATAAACGAGTACATGCAAATTTACTTTACATAGCAGATTTAATATTTTACAGGCCCGCCTTGAGCATGTATGACTGCCTCACATCTCGTGGGCATGCTTCTGATAAGCTTCTCGAGCTTATCCGGCTTAGTCGCGTCATTCCATGCTTTTTTCACTATTCCTCGAAGTTCATCGTAGGATCGCTGCCTTCCCCTTTCCAATCTCGGGTAATGGTACTGTATGTAATTTTTCATACTATCCCTTACGTATTCAGTTGGATTCAGGTCGGGAGAATACGGAGGCCAGTCGATCGGAGTAATGAACCTCTCCCGGAACTCTTCGATTGTTCCCGCTACGCTGTGTGAAGGAGCACTGTCCTGCATCACAGAAATCCATAGACTCATGCTCACCATTCCATCAATCAGCGGTACAATTCTGTGAAAGTATGATTCTGAGATAATAGACCCCCATTCCTTCTCCCAGAAAAGGCAAGGACCTTCCTCTATCCCTGCGAAACTTCCCCAAAACATCCAGCAAAGACTCTTTCTCACCTTTTCCACTACGCAGGTGGCGTTGACTTCTTCACCTATCTTGAACTGAGAGTTAGATCGGTCTTTTTTTATTAGTTGAGGTACAAAGATACCAACCTTCCACGTTACCCATTCTCTCTTATGTTGGCCGTATGTGGCCCAGGTCTCATCAGTCCAAAGAATCGCCATCCAATCTTCAACAGTCCAGTCCTTGTGAGCTTCGGCCCACTCCCGACGCTTCCTTTTAACCTCTTCAGAAAGGGGAGGATTTTTCAGCGCTGGATGACGTCCGTAACCCCTTTTTTTAACTCGTTTTCAATAACCCTTTCACTTACTTCAAAATCCTGAAAGGGGCCATGGGCAAGTTCAAACCATGACATTCGACGACCTTCAGAGGATGATGTTGTGAAAGCATCAATCCGGACAAAGTCAGAAGAGGACAGTGTTGGGGGCTGACCTGCAGCTTTCTTGGGTTCAATGTACATGTAACGGCTTGTAAGCCTTAATGGTCCTGCAGCCTACGATGGTTATCGCAGTCAGTTGATCGATACAGATTTACTACCACGTGACTATTATTTTGTGACATGGGTAATGCGAATGAGAGGTTTACACCCTTGTTAACCTTCTTACGTGTGCCCCTAATGACACACCCTGGAATCACTAAATACACGTGATAGTTTGGAAATATCTAGAATATTCTAGACATCAACGACGAGGCATACAACCTCCTCTAGTATGACCTATGATGAAGATTTACTAAGCAATGGCGAACATTCTAGAAATTATGTATAAAGTATATAACTAGCCTGTAGGTTGTACTTGGATAGACAGAGAGAAAATTATAAACTACCTTTGCTTATATGATTGCCCACGCATCAATACTCGAACTGTGACAGTACAGAGTACTAAGGGTGTATCTTACCTGGTTTCGAGATATGCCGAGTTGTTTTGCAATATTTGTCTGATTCATACCCGAGTCGTGGAGAGTTTTGTTCTAGACGTGTTACCTCAGATATTTATTTACATTGAAAATTGGGCTTACCTGGAGACACTGATCTCTGTTTAATCGTTTAGCGTTGTTTGTGTGAGCTGCTGATTGTACCTGGCTGATCTTTTAAAGAATAATTAGCCTATGAAATATGCTAAATGTTAAGAGTAACGATTTATTGATTCTCTTAGATGAAAATGCTGCTGCTGCTGATGATTCTGTAGACAATAACAGCAACGATGTCTATTGAAGTGCGTAGGTGAGGGAGAGGGAGAAAGAGATCAAAGCAGCAGTCCAGTAAAAAGCCTGATCACCCAGGCCAACATTTTCAATTTCCTTTGATGTGAAGACTAGCAGGGATTATATAAGACTAGTGAGGATAATATTCTTAAGCGAGGTTTTAGTGCATGCTCAAAAATTATCCTGGGGGTAGAGTATGGGTCCACGATATGGACAGAGGTCGGACCAGCGGGTAAAATTCTTGAAAGAACAGTGAAACCCCTCAGAAGTATTCAAAGAAAATGCTTAAAACTAGTTACAGGTGCATACAACTCTACCAGCAGCAGGGTGTTAGAACACGAAACTTCTGTTCTCCCCATGGAAATATATCTGAACCAAAGGAGGGTCCAACACGCCGGACTATCAGATGAGCTACCTGTACAACAGACGATCTGATTAGCATGTAGTAGGGTCAAGGTGCCCGATACCGGGAGAGAAGATCGATATGCTAGCAACAGAAGCAATGATATAGCCGAATGGTACAGAATTTGTGGGAAAGAAAAGAATCGGAGCAGGCAGAAAAAAGCTGGAAAGATAGCAGCCTTTCAAGAGTGGTCCAACTCTTGGATAAGCCAGAATAAGAAGCAGCGCTCCGGTCGACTTGCAGCGGCAGACCCCGAATCGTGGAAAGCAGCCAATATTTTCATAGAAAAAGAAACGGAAGGGAAAAAAATAAACTTCAAAGGTACACCTTCCTACATCCACCACAACATTTATAGGGCACAAAGCAGTGTCGCCACCGAGTTAAGGAGCGAGCATATCGGGCTCAACTCCTATCTGTACCGAAGAAAAGTCCCCGGGGCAGAGAATCCCAGATGTCAATGTGGATATCCGTCTCAAAACGTCAAGCATATGGTCATGGCGTGTCCTCGATGAGCAAAGGGAAGAGAAAACGTTCTACGATCAGCAAAAGACAGGTCATTCAAAGTCATGATTAAAAGCCCAGAAGACGTGGCAAGAACCACAAAGTGGATGCTGAAGCAAGGCTGGATAGAACAGTTTCGACCTGCAGGGGAAGTCGAGGTAGCAGTGACAGAAAACATCGAGCGATCCGGAAAGGGAGAGGACGGAATCTACACTGGCTGAACAGTGAAAATTACACTTCCTGAAGTAGAACCTGGGAAAACCGGGATAAAATGTAAAGATTAAACCAGGCAGAATCGAGGGGTTTTCACCGGTAAGGTTTCCCCTCATGTATGTATACAGTTAAAGTCACCTGCATGGGCCCATTGGGTATCTGAACGGTTTAATTGAAATCAAATCAAAATCAAATATTATAATATTCGACCTTATAAGATTATCTAAGCGTTGTTGAGGTTTTCGGAGTTCTGTTGTGTTGTGTTTGCTTTTGAGGTACAGAATTCTCCGGGGAAGGAATTCGAGAATTCGGTCATTCAATGATGTGAGTTCCCAGAATTTTGTATAAATAGGTTATGCTGGGCATGTTTAGATATTCGAGCTACGTCTTATTAAATATTTAATCTATGGTGTCGGAACTTAGTTCCTCGTCCTCATGAAAATGTCAAAACACCACATTTTCAAAAAAAACGACAACCTCTACAAGCCTTCAATTATAAAGAGCTGGCGTGAACCGATAGATAACCATTAGATGAACAAATATATGCGGGGATTAAGCAATCAACGCGAGCGACGCGGACTTATTATGGTTATGTAACCCCAAATTCTTTCAGATTGACAACGGCAAAATGTGCCATGTGTTGAAATATGCTAGGGAAATAAGCGTCAAGATGTTAAGCTTGGTAGAAACATCACAATAAACAGAGATTGGTGGAACGTAGAGAGTCTGTAGAACAAAAGTGAGGAGTTGATTACTCCCACTTAGGTTTACAGAGTACTATAGACAGGCATACTGTGTTACACTGAACCACGTGATCTTCAGCTGGACATCAAAGTGTACCTTTAGACTTATGGTCTGGTTAATCTGTATAACTAACGATAGATCGCACTTTGACTGTTTGCCTAATTAGAACCACTAATTCCAACACTATGAACATGATTAACATGCCCTTCGCGCTACTACCTATCCTCCCCAACTGTGTAGGGCTAATGATGCGTGGTACTGAGTTTCCACTCTGTCGAACCAAAATCAATCCCTTCTCAAAACAACTTTATCTTTCTCCAGCATCTGTAGTTGTTTGCCGAGATCGTGCTGTTGGATACATTCGCCAAGATGAGAGGCAGCTGTATGCGAAGGTAATCGATATTGTACTCGCACATCATCCGCGCATTCTGCTTACACCCACACCAGTAGTGCTCTATGTGGTTCAGTTCACAGTGGTACTTAGGATAGTATAGAACCCTGTGATACCGCCCATTTGAGGAACTTAGCACAGCTTCCCCAATTGCGTTCTTTTGCTGTGAGAAGTCATCCTGCGTAGACAAGAGACGCTTGGCGCAACCTCAAAGTCATTAGATATTATGATACAATGCTTACATCAACTAGATGTAGGTTTATAATTTGGATAACTTACTACTGGTGGAGCATCGTGGAGGGAGGGCCTCACAGTTACCACACTTTCCCACAACATGCGAGCAGATATCGCAGAGCTTCTTTGCGATGCAAGTGCGTCGTTGCTCTCGACCACAACAAAAATCACATCGACGAGCTCTGGAGCAGTTTTGGTGACTATGTCGAATAGGCCTTTTGCAGGAGTCGCAGGTTTGTTTCTTGGTGCAGCTTTTGCAAGCCGCCATAACTTCACAGTTATCACATCGCGGCTTGGGACATTCCAGAATCATTCCGCCTTCTGGCCAAAGCTCGCGTTGCAGCAGCACTTGGCAATGATGAGAGAAGGTGGGACTCGACAGGCATATCGTAATGCATCGTGGGAGATGATAAATTCAAGTCACGTTGACGATTGAACAATGCTTTGATATTGAAAGAATTTGCAGCCTCAGACTGCAATTCTTTTGCATGTTTTCTAGCTCTCTTCCCAGCTGAACGAGATCCGTTGCCATAACTTCCCCTCAAATGCTTGTCAGCATCTGCAGCCCATGACAGTGTTCTCTTCCTTTGGGTGTTCGTCTCGGTTTAAATCTCAACATCATCTGCACCGGCTTGTTCGACTTCTTTCAAGGCTTGCCGCTTGCGACTCAAGATTTACTAGACATACCTTCATGGTCCATGTCCGAGTCTCCACCCAAATCCTCAACTTCAGTGTCCGTATTGCATTCTTTGACGTCAGAGTCCCAGAAACAGACTCCATTATTCTCTTCTCCTAGGGTTTCTCCACCAGAGTCTTCTCTAGTACTGCTGATGATTGAACTTTCTGGGTCTAGAAGGCGAGGGGGTGAGCTCTCAGAAGTGGTTGTCTGCGTTCTGACGTGTCGGTTCGTGTCTTGTCCTTGACGAATACGCTTCATATGCGCTTTGCGTGCCCTTGATACCATGATGAATTCTGCGTGGTTAACAAGTGTAGGTAGTTACAAGTAATGGAAGCTCTGCAACGGATGGTAACTGATATTACGGCTTGAAAAACTTATCGTGAGTAGCTATGCACTTAGACAGGTAGGTATCTGTCAGGAACTGTCATGTATAATGCTGGTCCTAATCATCGGGGTTGTTGATCTTCATATTCAAGGTACCTGCCCCGCTGATCATAGCTGTAAGAGTCAAGGCATTCCCTCCGTAAGTATTGCTTATGGGCTAGAGCTGGCTCCATATTCCTTTGAATTCTTTCTTGCTCTAAACTGTCGATCGTGCTATCAAATTGTTCTATTTCTGGGTGTTTCTACGGACTATGCTATTCATCGCTATTCGATAATATTCCTTGGAGTTCCTTTATGGGTATTCAGGCGCTTGGAAACTAGGGGGTCTTGTTGTACTTAAGGTCGTTTTCTTATCTGCTTTCTGCTTTACAGATTAGTGTCTTGTATTTTTTCTATCCTCAGATAATCTAGTTCATTGCCTCGCTCAGATTCATACTATCTTCACGTTGTGCATATAATTATCGGACTCTTATCGCGGTCACATCAGCTTCGCCAGTCATAGTCATGTCATTCACGTCAGTTGAAATAGTCACGCCAGTCACTTCTGTCACGTTAGTCACCCACAGTCGGGCGTGGCAATTTCACACGCATTTTTGGATTAGTCAGCCCCTTGTTGCCTGAATCCCAACTCACCCCTACCCCATTACCTCATTGCATAAATATTTGTGTTACGTATCATGTGATATTGATTTGCAGCTAAAACATATTCAAAAGTAAAATGGGTATAAGCTTGTGAGCTGACATGTCTCCTTCTCAACATCAACATTGCCCAATTTCATCCCTCCATCAAAAACGTGTCTGATCCACCTTCTATGATTTGGAAAAGAGTTTTTGGGCCGATTTACACCTAAACAACGTGATCAGGGATGTTGCGACACGGTATTTTAAATTCTACACATTCTCAATCTTTCAGGTTCGGCCATCTCTGGGTTTGGTTTTCACATAAATAAGAATATTTACTCTTATCTTTTGGCCCACGTCTGGACTATGATATAAATGCTATCATAATACTTGTACTACAGAAGTATTTTTTGAGTGATAAGAATTATTATTATTAATTAAAAAAATTATCTCTGCCTCTGTGACCAAGATACATCCGAATACTGTACTTGCTTTAACCAGTGTGCAGTTTTTTCCATCATCTCCTTTTATTCCTCTGCTCCTAGACTGAAACAGCCCTTTCGTAGACCGCCAACTACTCGATCAAACATCGACTCGGGAAGTTCTTTTCGCCCATCCTCTTCAGGCTGTTGGAGGTTTTCAGACAACATTAAATTATTTGATTCTCCAATGTTTTCCCTTGTGTCGTAGTCAATATTGTAATCACACGCGCGCTTTACCATAAACATAAGTTTGCCGAAAACATGGTTCGCAACCATGTATGAGCATGTGCAGCCAGATACATAACAAAGATCTGTCATGAATATCTTGTAGAACACAAGATCATCCTGAAAAGACCTTAGCGTCACTTAGTTCTCGCATTGGTCATCTCCTGGAGTGACTGTTGGAATCTGAACGTATTCAGATGCGATTTCCATGGGTGCCTTCATGCATTCCTCCGGCTGAATGCTCTCATTTGTGGCAATCCTTCTGGCCTCAAGCCCCATGAACACCCTTAGCACCTTTACCATAAGGTCAGGGAGAACCTCTACCAATAGTTTGTAGATGAGGGCATCGGGGCGTGTTTTTCTATCCTTGCTAAGATAGTTCATCTTCAAATTGCTGTGCTAGGATTCTACGTTATTATTCGTATTGATGCCAAGCATTTTCTGTAATTTTTATTTAATACCAACACATTCACTGAATGTATCAACAGTATCACTTACCCTTCGAGTCCCAACCCACCAGGGTATAGGATCAGACATCTATGTACGTTCAACATAATCTATCCACTCTTTTAAATGTCCAAACTGGGCTTGATAATTTGCCCATGTGGTGCCGAAGTCTTTCACGGTTCTAGTATAAACCAGCATCTTAAAGTCTGACACTGTAGATCTTCTTACCATTTGCACATTCTCAACATGATAGTTGGTAATTTTGCTGTTGGCTTGAGCTCGCATTGCCCTGAATATGTGCCAGTGACAGAATCGAATCTCAGGCGAGCTAAATGCTATGTTAATTGTAGCTTTTTCCGTCTGACAACAGTCTATCATAAAGGTCGGTGCCTCATCTAGTCCTGTAAGGCCTTTAAACCATCTGAGCCCTTCTAATAGTGGCCACCGGGACTCAGTATTTGACAGAAAAAATGCCACCGGAAGTCCACAGCCAGCCTCATCATTCTTGATCAGGACTGTTGATAAAAAGCTTTCTCATCACGACCATCTGGTGAAGAGCACGTGTTGTATGTAGAGTCTAGAAATAGTATGGATGAGTACTTTTGAAGTAACTCACACTGCCATCTATTGGAAATAGCCAAAAGAAAGCACCTTTTGTCCAAATCATCGGCCTCTGGAATCATTCTGAGGATAGCATTGCCTCCTTCAATTATAATTCGTTCTCTGTATTTTTCGAGGCTTTTCCAAATGTCGCTATCCAGCTGCATTATTTTTTTTCGTGGTTGCGCTTGCAAGAATGGAAGTCCTTGGATTTGATCCGGAAGGCTTCAGGTGTAAGGACATGAGCACTCTCTTTTAAATCCTCTGAATTAAAATTGGACAGGCCACTTTCTCTTATAGCTGCCTTGAATTGCGCGTGAGTTGCCCCAGGTTCCACAAGTTTTTGAAGGTACTGTCGGGATGAAGGTGGCATTTGCTGCCTTGCCCATGTCTGATATGAGGTTTTGATGCGCACGGTGTGAGGAAGGTACATGGTCACAAGAACCTCGTCTTCTCCATTTTTTCTCTTCGCATTGAATCGTGCCTTGCAGTCACATCTTTAATCACCTTTTGTTACTTTTTGTTAGTATCCTTCAGAATTTTTCTCTGTTTTTTCCACTCTTACATTAGGCTTGCCATAGAATGGACACCTGTAGTAGTTGGTTCATCCACTAGAACGAGTCGACCCTGAGAGAGACTATATTGGGACCAGATTAGATATTGCTGCTTAAATTGGGGTGATATCACATACATCCAAGCCTTTTTTGGAGACCCTATTGCAGTAACTATTCCATCTGATTTGATTTCTCTCGTCGTCAAGCCATGAATTAAATGACTCCTCATTTGAAAATGCTTTCACACAACCTTTTTCAGAGTCATCAATTAAATTGCTAATAGCGCGGATTCGATTGTAAGACGGTAACATTGTCATAGCTATCACGAAGGACTAACTGTTAGCTAAAATCAAACTTATTTTAATGCAGGAAGAATTTATACCTTCAAGATTAGATAGTTTGAATGGAGCGTTAATGTTATTTTATTTATTTATTTATTTATTTTTTGTGTCTACCGGGCGCTAGTTACAACTAAAGCCCCATCCCTGGGGGGACATGATGACTTCTATATGTAGTACGAACAAGGTGCTGTGACAGAGAGGCCATTAGAATACATGTAGATATAGTGAGCGCTATGCAGCGGATTCCTCACATGACTAGCTCATATGGGACGGATTGGGCAGATTTCTGAGAGGAAATTAACCTTCTCCAATATGGTGGCGAAACGCTTGTCTCCATGAGATGTGCCGAGAAGAAAATCGAGTGGGCCCAGGCTTCGTCGGTGACCAGCCGAAGCCAGTCTCTCTCGCACAAGGGGGCAAAAAACCAAGTGGGTGATTGACTTGTCAGCCCCGCAGGAACATGTCAGAAGAGCATCAGTATGATGAAATCTTTCGTGATAAGCACGAAAGTCACCGTGTCCAGTGCGGCATTGGATTAAATATCCGAGATAACGGCGAGGGAGTCGTAGTTCCTCAGGAGGCTTCTTGGGAAAAGGCATCTCCAACTTGCAATAGGTAGAGGGAGCATAAGATTGCCACCATGCTGTGGTCAAATCCCATATTTGCCTTTGGATCTTAGCGCGAGCTCCGGCAAGAGATGCAGCAGAGGGGGCCGATTGACGGGCAGCCTCACCGGCCAACTTATCAGCCAGCTCATTGCCTGGGATTCCCATATGGCCAGGAGACCACATTACGTTGACTTTGCCAGGAGCCGCCAATGGAAGAATCCTCCTCGTAGGCCAGCGTGACGCGAGATCTCGAAACTCCAAAATTTCTCTTTGGGAGGACTTCGAAGGTGAGACGTCCAGAAGGCGTTGTGCTGCTTCTTGGTTGTCCAAGATTACGTGGATATTGGTTGCAAGGTGCGTTGAAGGAGCCGCTACAGCGGCCTTAAGCCCAGCTAGCGCGCCGATAATTTCGGAATCATAGACCTCGAAATCGGGCCCGAGAGGCACTCTCACTTCAGCTAGAGTGATGTCCCTGTGGAAAACAGCGGCACCTGCCCCTGCAGACCCATCTTTTTGCTTTGAGCCGTCTGAGAAGACAAGAATGTCCCATGATGGCAGTGCTCTGATACGCTCGAGAAATTCTTCGGCAGATAAGTCTGCTCGAGAGCGGTTAAAAGGGGCTTTGTAGGAGGGTGCTAAGAGTTGGGGGCGAGGGAAGGGCGGAACGAGCTTCAGCTTTTCGGTGAGGCGAGTGTGTGCCCGGGAGTCGATTGCTCTTCTAACCGTGGGGTGAAAGATGTCCGCGGCAGCTAGCCTAAGGGCAGAGCGGAGGCGCATTTCCTCAAGTACTATAGGAGCAGGCTTGAGCCAAACTTCTCTCAGAAGAGCTGCAATGGGGGTGGTTCTGTATACAGGGAGTATTGCTCGGGCTAGGGTGACGAGGGCTCTAGAGACCAAATCTACGAGGTGTTGAGACCGAGTTGAAGTTTGGCGACCGCGGCGGCTATAAGTATGACCGCGCCACCAGACCTCCGCACCGTACAAAAGTACAGGTAGCGCCGCAGCCAGGGCTGCGGTGCGAAGAAAGGCGGTGGGTATACCACGATTGGTGTTGCCGAGCTGACGTATGTGCGCGCTGATCCGTTGCGTCTTAGCACTCCATACTTGTACATGCGCTTTGAAGGAAAGCTTGGTGTCAAGGAGAACGCCTAGCCACTTTACCGTTGGGTTTGCATCCCTCACGATGCCGTTGATGGTTAAAGAAGGAGAGGGCTGACGGGTCCTATGAAGATGCAGAATCTCCATCTTATTTTCAGCTAACGAGAGTCCATTCCTGTTACACCACTGGGTGACTGCATCAACCCTAGCAACGGTGAGGCGCGAAGATTCAACTAGATTCTTAGCGACCGACAGGATTGCTACATCATCTACATATCCATAAGTGGGGAAGCCGAGTTTGAATAAAGGCTCAAGGAAGAGGAGGAACAGTATGGGTGAAGCAGGGGATCCCTGAGGCAACCCGTGCGGAATGTCCAAAAATTCGCCCACAAAATCGTCCACTCGGAGGCGAGCTTTCCTGTCTGAAGCAAAAGATGCAGCCCAGTTAACGTACGGTACTGGCCATCCCTGTTCGCGCAACCGTAAAGACAGGCGGCCAGGCTGAATGCTATCGAAAGCGCTTTCGACGTCAAGAGTAGCCAAAGTACACACCTGTTTCATATCCCATGCCTTCTCGACATCGTGAACAAGGCACTCAACGAGGTCCATAGCCGATCTTCCAGGAAGAGCTGCAAGTTGCGTTGGAGAGATAACGCAGCTCGACAACGCCCAGAAGGCGAAACGACGCGCAAAGAGGCGTTCCAGCCCTTTCCCAAGGACAGGGAGGAGAGAGATTGGTCGCCAATTGGCGGGGTTAGTCAGATCATCCTTGTAAGGTTTCGGTATAACCACAACTTCAGCGCAGCGAAAAACGCTTGGATGATGTCCGAATGTCAAGCAGAGACTGTACAAGTTTACAATCCACGTGCGCCATGTATCGACTTCCCAGACGTGGCGAAGAGCAACAACTGAGAGATGATCGTGACCTGGGGTTGTGGAAGATGTATCAAGAAGACAGTGTCGCACTTCATCTTCGTCCAGGGAGGGTGGCGCAGGAATCTCTCGCAATGCGCAGGTAGGGGTGTACACGGAGACATCCGGCTGTCTGGTTAAGCGGGCAAGCTTCGTGCGGAAAAAGATGTCAGCACGCTCAGTCGGGGTACTGTACGTGACTCCTTGAAATAGAATTGGAGGAGGACCGAAGCGACTGGAGAATCTTCGCCATCCAACCGCTTTATGGGCCTCCAAAATTGAAGACACACTATCTAGCTTAGAGCGCTGGTACTCTCGTTTGGTTCGCTTAACGGTTTTGTGGAAGTTACGGTGTGCCTCACTGATAAGGTCTGGATCACCACTGTTACGGGCATTAACATACCGGCGGCGTTGGTCAGAGCATTCTTGGTTCCAATAATCCTTACATGGCACACACGCGGGCCTCGGTGGGTTAACTGAAAGTAGAATAGCTGATAGGGCAGCGATGCCCGAGGAAGCTGCCGAATCTAAGAGCTGGGGGGTAGGTTCCTCGAAGGGAAGAACAGGAGGAGTAGTGGCTATGAGTGCTTGTCGGAACACTTCTGTTTTTTCGGGGGTAAGTTTAGGCAGCCTCGTTGACGGGTAGCGCCTTTGAGCTGAAGAGAGATGAACTAGGCCAGATATTGTCTCGTGATCGGAAGTCGAATGAGACCCGGGGTCCACGCGGGCCAAGAGTCCGTCCATGTTTGTTAGAACTAGGTCAAGGACGTGGCCAGCGCGATGGGTGGGGGCCCCATATGGTAAAGCTGACCTTAAAGAATGATTTTCAATCCAGTCGACAAAGCTGCTGACTCCGGACGAGCGAGATACATTTGGCTCCCATAACTCATGATGAAGATTAAAATCTCCCACGATTATGGAGTTCGGCTTGACCTGCCACCTTAGGAGTGGGTCCAGACTCTCAGGCATATGGGCTTGAGGCTGCCGATAGACATTGATAACCTCTATAGGGGGAGAACATTGAAGAAGGAGGGCTACAGTGTCTGGTGAGGGTCCGCTGTCCAGCTGGATAGGACGGAGGTTAGATTTTTTCCGGATGTAGGTTAGTACGCGTGGACGCGCAAGCTTCCAGTCCCGATCAGGAGGAGTAAAGATAACATATGCCGCGTGAGACTTGGTAACATTTTTGAAGTTTATAACTTTAGTCCAAGGCTCCTGGACAAAGATGACGTCGTACTTACCCTGAAAAGCGGCTTGAAAGAGAATAAGGTGCGCAGATCCACCACGTCCAACGTTTGCTTGAAGGAAGCGATGACAAGGCGGGGGGGTACTCCTAAAGTATGCTCTATTGTTCATGGAGAGTAGGACTAAGAGTATTAATGGGAGCTTGCTCTTCCGAATCTACATCCATAGATCCAGAGGAGGAATTTTCGAGGGAGGTAAATCTATTCTGACTAGCAGAAGGGGTGGTGTTGCCGGGGTCGGAGGCAGTTGAGGCAGCTGTGGCAGCAGCTTCAGCCCGCCGTGTCTTACGGAGCTTGTTGCGGTTGTTTGTGCGAAGTTCAGTAACCTCTTTATCGGAAAGCTGAATAAGTTTGCCCTTCTAAGGACGAGGGCGAATGGGGCAGGTGTGATCATCTGCAGGATGTGGTCCTAAACAGTTAATGCATCGGCGATGGTGAGAGCATTCTCCTTGGTTGCGGGGAGTGCCGCAGAAGACACACAAAGCCTGGATCCGGCAGCGAGAGGATTGATGAAACCTGAAACAAGCTTCGCACTGAACTACCTTGGGGTTGGGAACATATCGCCGGGATGGCGCGCTGTCAACTATTCGGAATGTAGGAACCTCCTTTGGGAAGAAGATGACCGCCGTATGAAAATGATCGTGGCTATTTTCATGCTGCGACCAGTGAGCACTGGATGGGGCGACGCCCGTCTGTGCCTGGGCAATGGCCTTGACGTCATCAAGCGTTGAGGAAACCAGATTGGACACGGGATTCCAGATGGTGCGGGGAATGCGTTTGACGACATATCCATACCGGTCCTCTACCTGATGTAAGGCTCCTGAAAGAGAGGCCTTGATGGAATCGGCATGTTTCATCGCAAGATTCAGCGATTCCTCGGATGAAAAGGTCATGCTGAATCCGCTAGAGTTTCGGGAAACGGAAGCGATACCGTCTTTAAGGCCAGGGACGATTTTTATGAAGGCAGCTTTGACTGATGTTACGTCTGCTCTAAGGAGAGGGGCATCTTCAGTCAGGCGGAAATTTGCTTTAGGGCCCTTGGACTTCACAGCAGGTTTTTGGACAGCTGTGCGAGTGGGTCGATTTTTGGTACTAGGTTGAGCTGGAGCCGAGGGTAATGAGGCGGGTGGGCTTGCGGCGGTCGCTGCCCAATTTCGAGATTGATTTGTGATTGGAACGGGAGGTCGGGAAGGAAGGTTATGGCTGGGTTTGGGTAAGGAGCTCGCCGGCTTGGGCTGTCTCGGTGTGTCATGCCGCATAGGTTGCCCAGAAGCAACTGCGAAGAGGAACGCGTCCATCTGCTCGCGCACGAAGGACTTGATAAGAGGGTCAGCTTCTTCGACAGATGTCCAAAACTTGTTGTGGAAGTTTTGAACCCAGGTAGCTCGACCCTTTGCCACGCGCTGTACAAGCTCGAGCTCTTCAGCGACGCGCTGGGCCAGGGGAGGTGGTTGTTGTGATTTGGCCATCACGAGCGCGATGACCAAACTAAAGTGCACTTAATGGATATAAACTTAGTGGGATCGAATTGTAGGGAATGTCGGAGCGTTAATGTTAGTGTGGTTGATGCAATTATTTGGTGAAGTGAAGTCGCGTGATTCCAACATTCAAATTCAAGTATACTGGTCGACGTTCTACAAATTACTTAGTCCCAGTTTGTTCGAAAGGCACGTGATACATAACACAAATATTTATGCAAAGAGGTAATGGGGTAGTTTTTTTTTTCTTTTTTTTTTATCTATTTAAGTCCCGGGCCGAGCCCTACGTATCCGAAGATCTGAGACCGGTGGAGCCGGCTAGGTTCAAGTCTAAGACCTGCCCAACTCGTTCGCACCGCGTGAACCGCTACATAAGTAGTAGCTAGTTAAATTACATATATTAAACTCCTTTAAGTAGATTCCCAACACCCAAGCCGAAAACTCCAAGTCCCAGAAAAGTCATAGAAACAAAGGAAAATATATGGTCTAGTCCCTGCACTTCTCGCACCGGCTCCTTTCCAATGATGATCTATGTCATGTTAAAATTTCTTCTTGGTCCACGCTGAGAGCTGTAGACAGAGTCACAGGCTAACTTTCAAAGCAGCCAGTTTTCTGCGCAAATATTTTAAAACTTTCCAAACAATTGGGTCCGAGGAGTTTTTTAATAAATTTTTCGAGAGGCATAGCCCCCCGCAGGCGACGCAGGTGATGTGCTTTTCGTTGACAGTGGATAAAGTGCGTAGGAGCCGTCTCCCCCCCGCAAGGACATTCCATAATGGCGTCAAGGTTATTAAAACGACGGTGGTGTGCATCGAAGTCCCCGTGACCTGTACGAATCGCAATGAGTTCGAGCAATAGCCGTCAAGGAAGAGCCAGTTCCGGTGGTTTACGTCTCCGCATCAGGAGATCAAGTTCACGATATCTTGAGGGACACGATTCCTCCCAAAACCCGTCAAGCAAGGCCTGTCGCCTCTGGTTCATCAAGCGATGAAGATAGGCTGACGTGATTAATTCTGGCTCAACGTCTTGGTTTGGAAGCCTTCGTAAGGCTGCTCGAGCTGCGGCGTCTGCTTCAACGTTCCCCTGGATTCCCGAGTGTGCAGGTACCCATCTTACCTGCACAATTGTTTGCGCCTTCTGAGTTAGTGCCCGGAATGCGCGGACCTCTTCAATACTTGATGTCGTAATCCCTGTCAAGACGGCTTTTCTAGCCTGCTGGCTATCCATCATTACGAATACTTTTTGTTTTCTACCATTTGAAAACGAGCGTTCTGCTTCCAGAATATCCAGCGCTGCCTCTAGAGCCTTTCTCGCCCCCAACATTTCGGCATCAAGCACCTCCCCTCCGTGCATGATACCGCTTTCTCTTGCAACCGTTTTTCCTCCTCTTTTAAGGACAAAAGCCCAAGAGGAGCGTCCATGTCCTGCTGATGAACCATCCGAGTAGGCGCAAATTTCTGCACTAGACAGGCTATTGATCAATCGTTTGCTGGCCTCAGGTTCTGACTCTTTCGTATCGAGCCTCGAAAGATACATGGGTTCAGGCAGGGGTGCGGCTGGCTCGGCTTCGGGAAGCTGTCGATATGCTCGCTGGAGACGAAACATCTGGAGCTCCAGTCGTGCTGTTTTCTTATGGTTTTTCTTAAATTTTTTCGTCCCAACGTTAGGACAAATCGCAGCGCGAGTTCCCAGTGGGTGTTTGTTATCAATTGACTTAAGCCTAGCGGCGAGTCGAAGTCGGTTGCCCTCGAGGATGTACTTCGACGGGGGAATTCCACCTTCTCGGTGCACTGCTGCATTCGGTGTTGTCCTTATCACCGGGAGAGCTGCTCGTAGGCCCATCAATATGACCCTGTTGATCATGCTGCAGATGTTAGTAGTCTGGGGCGTGACCATACCCCGTATTGTGGGACGTCTCAGGCCAGGCCACCAAACCTCGGAACCGTAGGTGGAGACAGGGACGATGCATGCTTCCACCGCTCTTACTAACGCTTTAGGTGCCGATCCTCGATAAGCCGAGTTGAAGCGACGTATGTTCTGGGCTGCTCTGATCGCTTTTCCGCACCACGTTGTGATGTGGTGTTTGAAATTAAGGCGGGGATCAAGGTGGACTCCTAGCCAGCGAATGAGCTCGGCTGGATCAATAAACGTCCCATTGATATGCACGCCTACTGCCGTCTCGCGGCGTCTGCCAGGGAATTGTACAACCTCAGACTTGGCGGTGTCAAAGGCAACGGCGTTGTTTCGGGCCCACTGGAGAAGATGATCGACCACGCGTTTTGCAGCAGCAGCAGACTCGGCGATGGTAGGCCCAAACCCAAGGATTCCGATGTCATCGGCGTAGCTAAACCTTAGATTAGCGTTACCACTACGCATCAGCTCTGCCATATATAGGAGAAATAGGAGAGGTGATATTGGCGATCCCTGAGGAACCCCGCAAGCCAGCTCCCTTTCGGTGGTGACTCCGCCAGTGTATCGGACTTGAACCCGTCGGTTTGCCAGAAATGAGCTCGTCCACTGCACAATTGATTCAGGCCAGCCCTGTGATTGCATCCTCCTCACTAGGCGGTTGTGAAGCACTGCGTCAAAGGCACCTTTGACATCTAGGGTTACAAATGTAGAAGCACAGCCTTGAGAGCTGGCTTTTTCGACGTCATGAACCACGCAGGAGACAAAGTCCGTCGCAGAACGCTTCGGGAGTGCGCCAAATTGTTGGTGGCCGACCACGTCATAGACAACTGCGAGGTGCGCCATTCGTTTGGCTAACAGCCTTTCCAACCCTTTGCCTAAGCATGAAAGTAGGGCAATGGACCTCCAACCTTTGATCGAAGTGAGATCTCGGTTTGGTATCGGTAGTAGTACAACTTCTGCTAGCTTAAAGCAGGGCGGATGTGTACCTAGCTGAAGACAAGCCCTGAAGAGTTTTGTGATATGCGGACCAATTGTCTTCCAGCATGCTTCAAGTAACTCGACCGAAATTTCATCTGCTCCGGGTGCTGTGTTGCCGCTGCCGATGGTGCATGTGCGAACCTCTTCATCTGCGATGTCGTTGATCCATGGAATCCGACTGTCGCTAGTAGTGGTGCATGGCAAGAGATCATCTGATGCTTGATACCGTGCAAGGAGAGCATCACGGAGGATTGTCGCTCGCTCGGCCGGGTCGGTAATTAGAGCTCCTTCGTGGCTAAGCGGAGGAGGGATTTTAGCCTGCTGGGGGTTGGCCCCGCGCATCAACTTGAAAATATCTGCTGCTGTGGTCATCGCCTCAATTTCTCTTGTGCAATGCTCTTTTTTGGCTGATTTAATGGTCTCCCGAAGCTCCTTTGCTAAGATAGTCCTTTGAGTGGGTGACGTTGCTGCTTGGTATCTAGCCTTTGCAGATTTACACTCAGAGGTCCACCATGGGGCCGTCTTACCGCTGCACTTTCTGACTCGTGATCCTGTTGCCTTGATAGCATTTGCGAGGTGCGAGCAAAGGTCTTGAGCATAAGCTTCAATTTCTTCTATCGTATCAAGAATGAGCGGAGGGTTAACCCACTGGGCGATGGCTTGAGCAAACCTGGGCAGGTTTCTTCGCGGGACTCTGATCTTCGTGGGTTGGTCATCTATAGACGCGGATGTGTTGAGTACTTGGCCTCGAATTGGCAAGTGGTCGCTAGTCACGCACTCATTTCGGTCCACCCACGCTGTAGTGCCTGTGATGTTAGTCCAGACAAGGTCCAGTGTGTTACCTGCTCGGTGCGTAGGCTCCCCAATGATGAGACCAGTGAGATTGTGTCTATCAGCCCATCTCTCTATTTCGTCTCCGTGTCCGTGTTGGTGCGCCGCTCCTGGCTGCCATGCCTCGTGAACAGCGTTGAAGTCTCCTGCTGCGATCGTTCTTGATGCTGGAGTCCAGTTGACAATCAGCCGGAAAGCCGTGGGGTCTCTTGGTGCCTTGTAGACATTGAAAAATGTGATGCCATTTACTACCACCCAGCAGTAATCGCATGTTGGTGTGGTGCACGGAAATACTTGCGTCGCAGATATTACTCCGTTGTTTTTTCTTGTGTAGGTCACTGCCATTGGTCTAACATCTAGTCCACCATATGGTGTATGACAGACGTATCCGGGGTGTGACTTGGTAGCCTTGGTCCGCTTGTTCCACAAAGGCTCCTGTATTAGCAAAACATCAACGCCTAGCTCATAAGCTCGGGAAAGCGCGATATCCTGCGTTGCTCCTCCTCTTCCTACATTGATTGACATAAAATTTAGGGTAGGTGGGGGCGGGAAGGGACTCGTGGGGTGCCCTTCATAATTGAGTTCGGGGGTTATTCTCCCCAGAGTCTTCTGCGTCAGGCAAAATTAAGTCTTCCGCGAGAACTTCGAACTGATTGGAAGTTGAGATCGCAGGTGGGCTGGTTGTCGTCTGTTTTTCAGCTGTAGCGGCAGCCTCGGCCCGTCTAACGGCGGCTTTTGCTCGAGCTACGGCAGCAAATTCGCGCTGGCTAGCTTGGCGAATTGTTACCATTTGTTCTTTAGTGACGGGGCCAGATCGAGTCGGGCGTGCTAGACAGCTACGGCTGTCGGAGCGGTGAGGTCCCCCGCAGTTTCGGCATTTGGTTTGGGCCTTACACTCAGTTGTAGAGTGCATCTTGGAGGAACAGTTCCAACAAGCTGGTGCACTAGAGCACCCACGAGTCCCATGGAACTCGAGATAGCGTTTGCATTGCTGTACGGTACGTTTCAGTTGATGTCGCACTGCAACACCAGACTAGTCAAATAGACGGAAGCCGGGTCGGGGCGCAGAAACTCTTTCGAAGTATGCTTGCCACGATTGATGTGGAGCTCCTAGTCGATTTTTCCCATGTGGGCGGACCTTGACGGGTGTAATGTCGGTGTTCCTTATGATTTCATCTCGGATCAGCTCTTCTGTGACAATAAGTCTGCCAATCACCGTGTTTAAAGCAACAGAGACTGTGGAGAAACGTAGAACCACCAGATCGGACGCTTTTTCCAGCTTCGCTTCCAACATAGTAAAAGCTTCAGCCGAGTCTAATAGAGACTGGCGAGTTTCTTCATCTTTCGCTTTGATTGCGAAACCAGTGGGGACACGGTAAACATGCTCAATGGTGGTAGGTGGGAGGCCGAGATGTTTGGTTACGGCTTCTCGTATGCCTGCCGGGGAGAATTGGCGCCAGTCGTGATCTTTACCAAGTCGGAGGAAAAGTCTCTCATCTTGTTGAGGCGGAGCTACCGTCTTCACTGGTACTCGAGGTGGAGAGGGCCGCGTAGTTGGTGCGCGACCAAAATTTGCAGGTCTAGAGGATTTTTGATGTCCTCTCTTGGTAATTGTGGCCCATGATGATTTAGGACCTGGCTCTGCAGTCGTCGGTTCGAAAATCTGTACAGGTTGTCTGCTTGTAGAGCCAGCCGGGGGATTTTCCCAAAAATTGATGTTACTAGCTGGGCGAGGAGGTAAGTTGGGTGAGACTCCCGGTCCCATTGTCATGTATTGCGCGACTGCCGCTCGGAAGTGGGCTTTCATCGCGTCTATGTACAGTCTGTTGCCTTCATTGGCCAGAGCAGAGAGGGCGTTTTCTACGCCATTGATGGCAGCAGTGCATAAAGTAAGTTTTGACGCAGTCTGTACTGCTCGGCGCTCTTCGGACTCAATCATTGAGCGGAGTTCGAGAGGTACTTGATCGGCCCTGGTTGGGTTGACAGTGCTGCTTGTCGGTCGATTGGTGATCTTAACAGTATCTTTTGTCCCTGCTGCGTTTTTCGGGACGACTAGAGAAACTTTCAGTATCTTACGCACTGCGGGACCTGTCGGCTCTGCCTGTGTCGATTGTACTTTCTTGGAGACATTTGTAGTCTCTGAGGGTGGGTTGGTGGGAGTTCCTGATGCGGATACTTGACCAACTAGCCTGAGATTTTCAGCATCAGTCATTTCAGTATCAGTGGGGAAGGAGGACTTTCCCGGAGTAAAGGCCTCTGACGCAGGGGGAGCTTGAGAATGTTGCGCGAGGCCTTGAGTTTTGGGTGCCTTACGGGCTCGTTCTCTTGTAGTCTCTGCTCCAGGTAGGTTCTTTTTCACCGCCGGCATGTCGGCCAAGCCTTGCGGCAGCGCACAAACGAGGAGAAGGGTTTAACGATAATTGGAGAAGAGGAGAGGAGGGGAAATTGGGCATATAGTGACTATATGGGAGTTTACTCGGTTTGTTTGTTTGTTTGTATTTTAAGGTCCTAGGCCGAAGCCCTAAGTCTACTCTGATACTACGGTATTAATCGTGTATAGGCGCTAAAATTCGACTTTTACAGGGTATATAGGCTTTTACTAACTTGAATTAGCATGACGATAAGTAGATCTCCCTACCTAAACTTTAAATTTGTATGGCAAAAATTTCACAACGAAATATTCGTTGGTTTTGCTTTTTTGGTCCATTATAGCCCTCTATTCACTTTTTAATTCATTAATACATTTCATAAATAAATTATACTTCTATCTAGCTAATAATTTACATATCCGCCTTCAGCTTCGTAAACGGCTCTGATTCTTCGGGGCATCGAATCTATCAGTTTCTCCAAGTCATCCCCATTAAACCCCAGATCCCACGCCTCGTTCACTATTTGACGAAGATGCCCTTGACTCCGCTGCCCCCCTTGATCCAACGCTGGATAAAGACGCTCCATGTACGCTTTCATATAACTCCACAAAGTTTCTATCGGATTTAAATCAGGAGAATATGGCGGCCACTCCATTAGAGAAATATTCCTCCTTTCAAACTCACGCATAGTTTGCCTCGACTTGTGAGGAGGGGCGTTATCCTGCATCACATCTAGTCCTGGTTCCCGAAAGACCGCACTCTCTATGAGAGGCACTATCCTCTCGCAGTAACTGGCCGCAGTGATATGGCCCCACTCCTTCTCCCAAATCAGGCAAGGCCCCTTCTGTCGTCCAAAGAAAGATCCCCAGAACATCCACCCAACTCTCCTCCGCGTCTTGGCTAGGACACAGGTATCTTCGTACTCTTCCCCAATCTTTGACTTAAACTTAGCTCAAGGGAACTCTAAATCTTAGGAGCCTTTAAGGGACTACTGACCTTTCTTGTGACCCAACGATCACTTTGCCGACCATTCATAGCCCAAGTCTCGTCGGACCAGAGGACTCTCATCCAATGTTCCTTCCGCCAGTGGAGATGTATTCTGGCAAACTCATATCTCTTCAGTTTGTTGACTGAAGAGATAGGAGGTTTTAATCGTGCAATCCTGCGTGCATATCCCCTCTTTGCCAGTTCACGTCGGATCACATTCTCGCTCACACCAAAGTGCCGAAATATAAAATGTACAAGTTGGAAAAATGACATCCGACGATTTTCCGATGATAAACAGACGAAAAATTCTATTTCATCGACCTGGGAACTACTTAGAATAGGTGGCCTACCACTGGAGTACTGAGGCTCGGTATTTTCAACGCTCATGGTGTATTGTACCTGTCGCCATGTAATCCCAAGGCGTTGAGAGATTTTGACGTAACTGTGTCCCTCACTGGCCAAGGTTCTAACCTGCACATGTTACTCTCTTAACCTTATCAATTTGTAGATTTCAGACTTACTTGAATACGTTGAGTTTGTGTTAGGCGTTTTGCATAAGTAGGAGATGCTGATGATGGAGAAGGTTGTTGAGGTGAATCCATCTTTGCGGCAATCTAGTACAGTAAATTAAAATCTTCTAAAGTAGTTAACTTAAGGTTCAGATGCACTCACATGAAGTTAAAATTAGATAGATGAATGAAATAAAAGTATGCCGTTGAGCAAAATAATAGTAAATAGCTGACAATGATTTAAACGAAACGACCTCAGGTGTGCACGAGTGAAGAAAGGTGCAGGCATGAAGGTGGGCGTTGGACTTCATATACAGATGCATATCTCTTATGCCTTAGGCCATAAGATTTTAAAATTCGAAGCTAACAGGGATACTGTGGATCTATCGTGAGGTAACCTGGAATATCACCACTTTATCTCCACTTTATCCCCGCTTTAACCCCTGTACCCTATAAGAAGCGGATCAACGAACAATACCCTATCATGAGAGTAAATGTGCAGGACCGGTGGAACCGGCAGGGATCACACCTCAAGGCGTGCTCAACTCGTTCGCACCCGATATGTAAATAAATAAACAAATAAATAGATATTAAATCAAGTAGCTAAGTTACTGAAAAATAAAGAAAGAGTAGGCCGCAACACCGTAATAAAGGATCAGCCTAGTGCTTCCCACACTATGTCTAACCCGCCGCTCTTACGACCTAGCAGTCTAAAATTAACTGTTCTCGCGTCCAGCAGAGAACAAGTCTGCAGGTATGTTCTCGAAACAACCTGTAGTCTTTGAAAATTCCGTAAACTTCTCATGACTGTCTGGTCCAAGAAGATGACTAATAAAATCATTGATGGTTCTACCTTTCCTGAGCTTACGCGTGTGACTGGCGTGTATTCGGCAACGAACAAAATTTGTGGGAGGTTTTTCAAGCCCACAGGCGCAGTCAAGAACTGCATTTTCGTGATGGAACCTGCGATGGTATTCCGCAAAATCGCCATGCCCTGATCTTGCTGCAATTAGCCTCTAGAGAAGCAACCGAGGGAGATTTAACTCTGGGGGCTTGCGGCGACGCATTTGAAGGTATAGATCTTTATATCGAGCTGGACAAACAGATGACCACCAACAATCTATCAGATTCTGCCGATACTGCTGCATAAGCCTACGAAGGTATGCTAGGGTAATGTAGCCAGGCTGTGTATGGCGAGGGGGAAGTTCCTGGAGTGCTGCTCTGGCTGCTGCATCCGCTTCCTCATTCCCACTTATCCCCGAGTATCCTGGCACCCACCTAATGTGAGCATTAGCTTTCTTGGCGACTTCGTGAAAAACACGCGTGAGACGGAGGCTAGAAGAGGTTCTCCCAGTTTCTAAGACTAGGACTGCCGCCTGATTATCTAGCAAAACGTAAATCTTTTCGTTATTTTCCCTCACGGATAGTGCTGCTTCTAGAGCGGCAGTCGCCCCGTAGACTTCTCCACCATGTAGGGTACCATGTGTAGCAATTTGGAAGGGATTAGCAACAGTTTGTTAAGACTGATTAGGCACTTATCACGATCTTGCAGATTTTGGAATGTAAGAGGCTGTTAATCGTAAGCTGTAGAGTTCTTTATTACTCCAGCTTAGAAAACAGATCGCTATATATATAATATCTATTTACAGAAACAGAAATCTAGTGATTTGTGTTAATACGGTTTAGCGTATTTACCAGCCTCACAACTTTATGGAAAGATTAGTACGTGCAGATCTACGTGAGTACAAACGACTATCACATCCAAAGTTGGACGTTACTTGTTTCATAATAGCAATCATTTCAACACCATGTCCCGTCTTGAATGTAATGCCCCCACGTTGTAAGACAAAGCCCCAGGAGGAGCGACCATGGCCTTCTGATGAGACATCCGAGTAGGCGCACATATCTGATAATGATATTGACGCGGCCCAGATGCGATGTTCAGCTAATCCTTCCACCTTCATCCCTAACTTTGGAGGATATTCTGGAAACGCCAGTGGCTCTGCATCTTCGCATGGAGGAAGTTGCCGAATGGCTCGTTGGATCCACGTCATTAAAATCTCAGGCTGTTGCGACGGTCTAGGCCTCTTCTTGTATTTGTGCTTTGTTGAGTTGGGGCAAGAACTTGCTCTACTGCGCAGCGGGTGAGCACTGTCCAGGGAATTTAATCGTGCTGCTAGTCGGAGTCGATTTCCTTCCAGGAGAACTTTTGCTGCAGGTTTCCCTGCTTCCCTGTGAAGCACTGCGTTGGGTGTTGTCCTCCATACTGGAAGTGCGGCTCTTAGTGCCAAATGTAATGACTTATCGATTAAGCCACACAGAAAAGAAGTAGGAGGGGTTAAATTTCCATGTCTCGATGGTCGAGATGTTCCTGGCCACCACACCTCCGCTCCAAATGTGGCAACTGGAATGACGCATGTATTTACGGCGGTTACTAAAGCCCCAGGGGTTGCTCCTCGCTTTACTGGGTTCAGTCTTCTCGTGTGATGAGCTATTTTAAGTGCTTTGCTGCACCACGCGGCAACGTGGTGTTTAAAAGATGGTTTTGAATCAAGATGAACTCCAAGCCAACGTATATGTTCAGCGGGTTCAATTCTAGAGTCGTTGACGAGGATACTTATCGGCCCATCTTGGCGACGACTCTTAAGATGAATTACTTCCAACTTCCCAGTATCAAATGAGGCGACATTCTCCTTTGCCCATCCCAGCAAGCTGTCCACTTCCTGTTGAGCAGCTAAAGCGGATTCCACACTAGTAGGTCCAATTCTCAGGATCCCTATATCATCGGCGTACCCAAACCTTGCTCGAGGATTACAACTGCGCAATTGTTCTGCCATATAAAGAAGAAATAAAAGGGGGGGGATGGGAGATCCTTGCGGTACTCCACACTCTAGCTTCTTTGGGCTTATGATCCCGCCTTGGTAGCGTACCTGCACTCTCCGGTTGCTGAGAAATGACGAAGTCCAGCGGAGAATAGAAGCAGGCCAGCCTTGTGCTTGAATTCGTTGTAACAACCTGTTATGTAAGACAGCGTCGAAAGCGCCCTGCACATCCAGTGTTACAAATGTCGTGGCCCATCTCTGTGAGCGAGCCTCCTCTATGTCGTGCACCACGCAGAAGACAAGGTCAGTTGCCGATCGCTTAGGCAGTGCGCCAAATTATTGGCGACCTACTACATCTGATATGATGGCATGATAGGACATTCGCTTGGCGATAATTCTTTCAAGACCCTTCGCGAGGCAAGAAAGAAGCGCAATTGGCCTCCATCCTCTAATTGTTGATGGATTCCGACCAGGCTTTGGAAGTGTCAGGAAAGCCTCTACTGTATAATATATATATATATATATATATATGGAAATTGCCAAATCATAGTGTTCTATGATTCTGGTCTGGCCTTTTAGCCGAGTGGTGATGCATCTATCTCGTGTATCATGTAGGATGACAACCTTTAGCCTGACACCCACCTCTTGACCCCTCTCTCTCCCCACGCTGTCTACATACTGCTTATGACAGTAAGAAATACTATCTCTGCTAGCTGGAAGCAGGACGGATGGTATCCAAGCCGGAGACATGCACGATATAGCTGGGTGACATGTAATCCGGTACTGTCCCAGCAAGTAGCAAGAAGTTCCAATGAGATCCCATCTGCCCCTGGGCAGGTGTTTCCGCTTCCAATTGTGCATGTCCGTACTTCCGACTCTGTCAGATCATATGTCCACGGGATATGGCCTTCATTTGATATTGTAAAATTGGGTAAATCGTCTGAAGCTTGGTGACGAGCCAGGAGACTATCGTAAGACTGTCGCACGCTCAGCTTGGTTTGAGATAAAATTCCCGTTGTGCAAGAGTGGAGGTGGAATTATTTCCTGTCTTGGGGTCAGCTAGCCCATGAGGTTGAAAACATCAGAGGGAGTGTGCATCGATTCGATGCGTTTCTTCCAGTACTCTTGTTTGGCCTTGGCGACCACCTCTCTAAAAGCCTTTCCAAGCATAGTGCGCTCGGATTCTAACACTGCAGCTCGATATTCTAGGTGGGCTTTCTTGCATTCTGGGGTCCACCAAGGCGCAGACCTACCGCTTTTCCGATTCGGATGCTTACCAACTGCTCTCAGTGCGTCAGTCAATGTTTTGGTAAGGTCATGGGCGAAATCCTCCACTTCCTCAATTGTTTTTAGGGAAGGAACAGGCGGAATCCATTGCGCAACCACCTTGGCAAATTGAGGCAGGTTATTCTTTGAAACCCTGAGCGGACCTGTCGGACTGACTGTTACCCGGTCACAGTCAGGGATTAGACCACGGATGGGTAGATGATCACTGGTAACACATTCCTCACGACCAACTCATGCACTTGTGCCGCTAATATTTGTCCAGGCTAAATCTAGAGTATTTCCAGCGCGGTGGGTGGGTTCACCAACTATTAAGCAGGTCAGATTACGGTCCTCAGCCCACTTTTCGATTGCTTCGCCCTGACCATGGGGGTTAGAAGCACCGGGTTGCCAAGTCCTATGAACTGCATTGAAGTCGCCGATCGCAATAGACTTTGATGGTGGGGTCCATTCTAGCAAGGGTTGGAGGCTAAAGGATCCTGTGGCGATTTGTACACGTTTAGAAACGTGACGCCATTCACTATCACCTAACAGTAATCGCCAGTGGGATGAAGGGGAAATTTCTGAACTGCTATCAATTGTTTGGAATTCTTTCGGGTATAAGTTATGGCCCGCGGTCTAACGTGAGCACCTCCGAAAGGAATATGGCGGTCAAAATAAGGATGCAACTTGGTGCGCCCTTGTCACAGATTAACTATATGAGGCAATGAGCACTTGTATGAGTAATGGTCGTTAATAATTTGTCACGGTTCGACCAAGAGCGCAAGGGGCAACTAATGGTTATAAGTGGTCTATATTGAATCTATGCTGGAAGTATCTACCTATCTAAGACATACAACTCCAAGGATTTATAGATCTTTTCAGACTACTAGAAAGTTCCTCTCTTCCCTCCTCTGAAACCTCTGGAAGCTTCTGGAAAGAGCTATGCCTAATGGCAAGGTAGGTACCCCTGTTCGTCGCTTATTATGCAGGACGCGCCCACTTTGTGTTATGCACGCCTATGCATAGCATAGGCAACAGGGATTACACAGCTCACTAGCTGTTACATAATTCACTATGAAGAAGAAAAGCTAACTTAGGTTCCGAACAATCCTCTATATACAAGTTCTGTGTTTCCTTCCCATTGTTCAGCTTCGAACATCACCCGTGAGTAATTATTGAAAATCAAGGATACAAACTTATAATTAGTATCAGTCAGTTCAAGCCAAACCCTGATTACCTAGTCATGCTGTAGCCCTGATTATAGACCCTTGTACAATCTAGGACCCTTGCATAATGCAGTCGCTAATCTCTAATATTAGTGATCTTGCCTTATGTACCCATGATCTGCATGATAGTACATGCCTGCGATAACCATCGTTGGCCAAAGGTTTACAATCGGCTGAACAGCCGTCACAGCCCTGACCACCATGGTTCTTGAATCAATAGAACATCAAGTTTTAGGTCGCATGCGCGGGCTAGCGCGATATCGTGTGCAGATCCTCCTCTTCCTGCATTTATGGACATGAACTTAAGAAAATAAAGAGTTGGTTGACGGGCTTGTGAGGGGCCCTTCATAAACGCATTTGATCGCCCGACAAATCCTCTTCGGATGGTGTTGGAGTGTTATCAGCTTCAATGTCTGGGGTTTGGTCAGTAACAGCGGTAGCTCTTTCTTCTGCTACTCTAGCTCTGACAAATGCCTGGTATTCACGTTCACCTGCCTGGCGGTAGACTTTGAGTTGTTCTTTTGATGGTGGCCCAGAACGAGTGGGTCTGGCAAGGCATCTATGACTATCTGAGCGGTGTGGACCACCGCAATTTCTGCATTTAGTTGATGCTCGGCAAGACTCCTGGCAGTGCATGGTTGAGCCGAAATTACCACACGAGGGAGCTCGTGAACAGTATTTGGCGGAGTGGTGTCCGTTGCACCGTTTGCAGAAGTCCAAGGGGCGTTGCTTCTTGAACGGCCTGATGAGTCCTGATTCCTCGAATACTCCGAAACCCGGCCGTGTAGCCTTTGTGAAAAGGGCTAGCCATGTGCAGTGGGGAGCCTCCGGATTATTCATACCGTATGGTTTGACGGCGGCGGGACGTGTAAATGATATCCGTTCAATTTCGTCCGCAAGCAAAGCGCACGTGACTTCCAACCGTTCCTTTAAAGTGTAGATGACCCTGGAAACTGTGGGCACAAGAAGACCAACTCAGTTGGTAGCTGGCTCCAAGGTAGCTCCTGATAGGAAAAGTCCACCAGAGGCCTTGAGAAGTTCTTCGCGTGCCTGTGCACTACTTGGGCTGAGAGCAAAGCCAGATCGTACCGGTTTTATCAGCCCAATGGTGGTGTTTGAAACCGACATCCGTTCGATGATTGCATTGCGGAGGCCAGTCGGAGATAGTTTTCGCCAATCATGGTTTAATGGGAGGCGAATAAAAAGTCTGTTGTCAATTTTCTGACTAAGTTTGCTGCGGCTAGCTTTGGCATTTGTGGGGAGCATTGTTATAATTTTAATGAAGATATGTCGAGCCTAATGGATCAGGGAATATTAGATTGGCTCTCGGGAGTATCGGTGCATGATTTTTGGAATTGGTTTCGGGAGCGTCGGCTTGTGGGAATGGAGATTAGTATTTCGAAAAATCTTGTAATTATTGATGGTCTGTTATTGTTTATTTGTCGGAAGAGTCGGCGCACCTTCATAAATAAGAAGACGAGAAGGACACTATGTATCTTCAGCTTCGCAATTTGTATTCTTTCTACATATCTATCAATTAGTGGTTTTATCCATTACCTCCTCTGTCGGTCTCATCCACAGATCTTCTAAACTTGATTTTTATCTTTACTTATCTCATCTTCATCCTTACGTTTACCTTATCTTATCCTCTAACTTAAACTCATCTTTTACTCCCCCTTTCGAACGGTCGCTCACCTATCACCCCTCGAAGACGGCGATTTAATCTCCCTTCCGAGTCTCGCCGTAACAAGCATAGACGACGCAGGTTGGCATCTGGCCCGTGAAGATGGAGAAGAAGATGGAAGTGTTTGTAAGACAGCCGTTGCTTTAGCTCTCTTGTAACCATTATGGGCTACTTTTGCCCAATTATTTTCTGTTGGAGGAATACTTATTGGCTGTTTATCAGGTCCTGGTTTTGAGGTTGTGTAATTTGGGCCGCGAAACGGGCTTATCATAGGTGTGGCCACTGGTGCCGGATTCCGTGTTACTTTTTCCTTGTGACCTGTATTTTTCGTAGCTCGGGGGGGTTTCGATTGTGTTGGAATAGGAGAGGGCAACGGGGCCTTCTCCGAGACAACGAGACGAGTGATAGCTTTATGCAAATAGCTGCGGATAGTCTCGGCTTCCTCTTTTTCTAACTCTCCTTTGTAGGAGGAGAGCGTGCTATCAATGTTGCAAATTAAGCCTGAACAAATCGAAAGTCGTATGTGCAAGGCTCTCTCCTGACGTTGACGGGACCTGATTTTTTCAACAAGTTCCTTGGGTGGGTACGCGGGAGCTAGGTCAGGCTCGCTTTCTAATATATCGGTGGCCGAGAATGTACTCTGCGGCCCTGCACGTTTTGAGGGAGGAGCTGGTTGTAAGATTGGCCGGTTCGCCTGAACAGTGCTGGTGACTTGAGAAGTGGAAGGGTGAGGTGATGGCGGAAGGGGAATTGGGGATGACGACGGTGCTGCCTGTGCTGCCTGTGCCGATGAGGGATGAGGTGCTGGAGCCTCTTCCACCAGAGGCGCTTGGGAAACCTGGATAAAATCCATCATGGTTTCAATACATGTGTTGCGTGGATTAAGAATGTATACTAGATAACTGTAAATGAGGTAATAGGGTAGGGTTGAGTTTAGATTCAGGCAACAAGGGGCTGACTAATCCAAAAACGCGTATGAAATTGCCACGCCCACCCAGAGTCACGTTAGTCACGCCTTGCAAGATTGGAACTCCTGACAGTATCACATGATGATTGAACAAGAAAGATCGTGACAAACTCGAAACATCACGTCTCAGGACGCGTCTTTCAGACAGTGGTACCATAGGCAATTAACCATGAAATTCGGAATCATAGATGCTTCCCAATTAAGACTAGCGTCTTCTAATCGGGACTAGTACGGCCGCTAGTATCCACTAGCGCAAAGATTAAGCGAGGGCTGAATCAACCCCGAGGGCGGGGAACATAGTACCGACACCATAGTATCATACAATTTTTCAAAGAATTAGGGACAAAAATAATCACAGAAGGGGACTGCAGTCCAACCTAATCTATAGCGATAGTGGGTCCCGGTATAAGTGTCGAAAATATTCATTGAAATTCAACCATTTACATTTTCAATAGATATCCTTGCCCAATATTTTGGGCGCAAGGGTAAGTATTGCAAATGTAAATGGTTGAATTTCAATGAATATTTTCAACACTTATACCGGGACCCACTATCGCTATAGATTAGGCTGGACTGTACAGGGCTTTCGATTTCCCATACCATAGTGTAGAAAGTCTCTGCTGTACCCAATCCTCAACTTAGACAACGGCCGTTTTGATACACTTGTCTCATTTAACTCCATGAATCACCTTCCTCGTGTACTACACACAGTATTTAGTGGACGTCTTGAACAACTATACCTCGGTCGGTCAGCAGTGAATGTAAGGGCTTTTCCACGATAATCCGAGTATAATTCCAATACACCATCTTTGCACTGTACTCATGTAGAGCGCCAGCGAATCGATAGCATGTTGCCTATACAAGCACCACCAATTTGAATAACAATGAGTACTCATGCCACGTCCGATGTGACTCTACTTACGGAGCACCTTACCTATCGACCGGCAGCTCTAATCGATGATATTGTGAACAGGTTTGGTTCACCATATTCCGTCGGAACTCAGAGATACGGCTCTAACGTCGTTCAGTATTAACATCCTTGCCTTTAAGGCCACCGAAGCTGTCGAAAAAGGACTGCTAGCTGCAAATCCGTCCGACTTGGGATTCATGGCCCCTTCTGCTGATACAGCAGAGGAGAACATAGGCGCTCGTGCAATTGCGGAACGCGCGACGAATGAGATCGAAAATGGGGTTCATCAATTGGAGACCTTGCTAGAATCTAAGATTGATAAGAATTTTGACCGACTGGAGATCTATGCGTTGCGCAATATTCTCAGTGTGCCAGAGGATCTCCGCGACTGGGTGCGACTCGGCCACTATGAGGGCATCAACACGAAATCCGAGAAAGATGTGCCCAACACTGAATCGATTACTTTGCAGCGAAAGAAACTACGTGAGACCCAAAAGCTTCATGCTTACCTACGTGCCGAATCGATCAGGAACAAAACGACTATAGACAGCTTACGATCGTTAATCGTGAACCAATTGCCCAAGTCGGAATCGGATATTAATCCTAATGATATTTATCCGGCATTCGCTTTCTTACAAAACAAAGGATTTACTGGAGACACATCCAAACCAGTAACTACTAGTGTGTCATTCGCTCTCTCACAACTTCCTGCCCTCCAGAGTCTTCTGAAAGAGGTTGAATCAAGACTGAATCAGCTTGCAAACAGAAATCAGGGGGAAGAATCAGATGTGAACATAAGTAAGAGTTTCCGAAGGGAAAGACTAGAGTTCATCGAGAAAGAAACGCGGCGACATCTGGAAAATGTCAGATTATTGGAGTTGGGAGATCAGGGTGAGGTAAGAGATGACGAATGGCACGGTCCAGGGAGAAAAATCAGTAAAATCGAGGTCAAAGATCTAGAGAGTACGATACAACTATTCTCCAAAGAAAAGGGAAACATCACTGAACCCGGCGTCAAGATAGAGGATTTTAGTAATACGTGAACATCACTTCACAAAGTGACTCTCGACGAAATCACAATTTTGTGCTTGATACATAAGCCAATCGGCTGAATGTCTCCCAGGCATCAAAATTGATCAAATTAGGTGCAATTCTGTCATCAATTAACTACACCATATATTTTTGGGCAAGTCTGACTAATTTTATTCTATATCTATCCGTCTCAGTCTAGCCATACTAAAAAAGCCAAGATTAAATTGTGCTGTGTCTTCAAAGGAGAAAATATCAATATCTTGCGGTACTCGCCATTTATCTATCATCACATGACCTGGCGGTTTTTTAGCTAATGGATTATTTACTTCCAACGGCTCTCAGCTCGTATACTCGTAGAAAGAGAAGCTTTCCATGGAATGTTAAAGATAAAAATTAAAAAGCTCTCAGATCTATCCCGGGAGCAATCAAAGATACCACCGTCAATTACTGGAGCTGTCGAGCTCGGGAAATTGTATTCTGCTCGTCGAATGAGATTTAAGATTGTACCAGCTGAAGCTATATTTAAGCTTTCGCCCTTAGCGCTGCCGGTTCTCGTAGAGCTTTAGATCTTTAGATCATGATGATGTGTGAAGGTTATCGTGGCATGAACTTTTGGAAACTTAGAGTCTCAAAGGCTCCTCTATTCATCTTTGTCTAAATCGCTTTTCCTCCACACTTATCAATCTCTTGAATTAAATAATACCATGCGACCGGAGCATCAAACTTAATGAGTTTCACCATGTCAAGTGATAACCAAAGATACTTTACTCCAGACGGAAGTAACTTTATGCTAACCTTTTGCATCCAAAACAAGACAGTTTGTTCTCGCAGATATTGATCAATGAATTACTCTATTGATTATAAGCAGAACGAATTATTGACAAGGGCACCTTAAATACCAGTAGCGTCGTTGTCTATGTGCAGTGTGAGGAGATATTGAAGCCCTTGTTGTACAAAAATTTCAGCAATTCAGGATGACGGATCACGACTCACCTCAGAGTGATACATTCCCACCAAAAAGCATGAACCGACTCTTCGTAATTTCGTAGTAATCATTAAAAATTTCTCTCGATATCGTGTTATACAAGTTATAACGGTAAATAATAATGTGCCTTGTGAATATTTTTCCAGGCATGATTACCTCATTCTGTATAATTGAGAGGGTTTGATACAAAATTTATACACATCCCTGAAATTAACCCCACCTACTCGAACTACTATACAAGTATTCATGTACTACCGGTACACACAATCTCTAAAGACATCAAAGTACGTAGCCATAAATTTTCGGGAGCTAAGGTACTTAAAGTATGTCTGTATCTTTGGCACATTTTCACGAGCTGTGTCCTGTCTCGTAGCAACACTTGTAGCATTATGGATAGGATTCTGTGGTTAAACGACACATTTCAGGAAATTCATAACATCGTTGGGCTTAATTGATATCGATTGGACATGGATATATACTGATCGAGGAATGTACCGTCCAAGCCAGTCCCACAAGATGAATCTAGATAACTTTGAGTACTTTTCTCATACGCGGCAGGAGAAAGCTGATGGATTTCGAATTTGAGCTTAAATCTCTCTTCTAAATATACCAAGGGGCCATTCGGTTACTCCGTTTGCAGGAATCTCCGTTTCAACTGTGCCGCTTCACTAGGGAATGTTGGTGCACAAACATTCATGCAGGCATTCTCATTTGTTTACTGTCTTACTACTCTACCCCCATGATAAGTTTTCACCAGTGGATCCAGTTTGTGGGGCGAAATCGGATCCTTCAAGCCTAGTTAGGCAGCATCTTTTCTGAGATAAGGTTTTCAGACATTCTGACAGGGATTATTTGTATGGTGTTTTTGCCCGACAGAGGTTTTCACCACTGGCACTAGTTCACAAGCTTAACTCAAATTGGTAACATTTTTTGAATTTAATCGATTTCAAATAAACGAGTACATGCAAATTTACTTTACATAGCAGATTTAATATTTTACAGGCCCGCCTTGAGCATGTATGACTGCCTCACATCTCGTGGGCATGCTTCTGATAAGCTTCTCGAGCTTATCCGGCTTAGTCGCGTCATTCCATGCTTTTTTCACTATTCCTCGAAGTTCATCGTAGGATCGCTGCCTTCCCCTTTCCAATCTCGGGTAATGGTACTGTATGTAATTTTTCATACTATCCCTTACGTGTTCAGTTGGATTCAGGTCGGGAGAATACGGAGGCCAATCGATCGGAGTAATGAACCTCTCCCGGAACCCTTCGATTGTTCTCGCTGCGCTGTGTGAAGGAGCATTGTCCTGCATCACAGAAATCCATGGTCTCATGCTCACCATTCCATCAATCAGCGGTACAATTCTGTGAGAGTATGATTCTGAGGTAATAGACCCCCATTCCTTCTCCCAGAAAAGGCAAGGACCTTCCTCTATCCCTGTGAAACTTCCCCAAAACATCCAGCAAAGACTCTTTCTCACCTTTTCCACTACGCAGGTGGCGTTGACTTCTTCACCTATCTTGAACTGAGAGTTAGATCGGTCTTTTTTTATTAGTTGAGGTACAAAGATACCAACCTTCCACGTTACCCATTCTCTCTTATGTTGGCCGTATGTGGCCCAGGTCTCATCAGTCCAAAGAATCGCCATCCAATCTTCAACAGTCCAGTCCTTGTGAGCTTCGGCCCACTCCCGACGCTTCCTTTTAACCTCTTCAGAAAGGGGAGGCTTTTTCAGCGCTGGATGACGTCCGTAACCCCTTTTTTTAACTCGTTTTCAATAACCCTTTCACTTACTTCAAAATCCTGAAAGGGGCCATGGGCAAGTTCAAACCATGACATTCGACGACCTTCAGAGGATGATGTTGTGAAAGCATCAATCCGGACAAAGTCAGAAGAGGACAGTGTTGGGGGCTGACCTGCAGCTTTCTTGGGTTCAATGTACAGAGTACTAAGGGTGTATCTTACCTGGTTTCGATATATGCCGAGTTGTTTTGCAATATTTGTCTGATTCATTCCCGAATCGTGGAGAGTTTTGTTCTAGACGTGTTACCTCAGATATTTATTTACAATGAAAATTGGGCTTACCTGGAGACACTGATCTCTGTTTAATCGTTTAGCGTTGTTTGTGTGAGCTGCTGATTGTACCTGGCTCATCTTTTAAAGAATATTTAGCCTATGAAATATGCTAAATGTTAAGAGTAACGATTTATTGATTCTCTTAGATGAAAATGCTGCTGCTGCTGATGATTCTGTAGACAATAACAGCAACGATGTCTGTTGAAGTGTGTAGGTGAGGGAGGGGGAGAAAGAGATCAAAGCAGCAGTCCACTAAAAAGCCTGATCACCCAGGCCAACATTTTCAATTTCTTTCGGTGTGAAGACTAGCAGGGATTATATAAGACTAGTGGGGATAATATTCTTAAGCGAGGTTTTAGTGCATGCTGAAAAATTATCCTGGGGATAGAGTATATTTATAAATTTATCTGTATACAGTAGAGCCCCCATTAGCTAATAGTGGATCCCGGTATAATTACTGAAGAGATTCATAGAAATTTTACCGTTTATAATTGCAATACTTACTCCTAATCTCAAAATGAATGGCAAGGGTAAGTATTGCAAATTTATAAGTCCAAGTTACAATGAATATTTTCTACATTTATACCGGAACCCACTATTAGCTAAGAGGAGTTCTACTGTACAATCAAACCTCATCTATGGCGATAGTGGGTCCCAGCATAAGTGTTGAAAATATTCATTGTAACTTGCACTTTTATATTTGCAACACTTACCCTTACAGGTCATTTTGCATGCAGGGGTAAGTATTGCAAATATAAATGGATGAATATCAATGAATATTTTCAACACTTATGCCGGGACCCACTATCGCCATAGATGAGGTTTGATTGTATATAAATTCAAATTCAACTATTTACCTTTGCAATACTTACTCTTGCGCCAAAAATATCGGAGAAGGGTAAGTCTTGAAGATTTAATTGTTTGAATTCCAATAAATATTTTCAGCACTTATACCGGGTCCACTATCACTAAAGATGAGATGGGATTGTACAGTGTCTCAGCCCCCAAGATTGTTAGTGGCTGCTATTGGTTGTGTGTCTATACTTTGCAGAAGCTTATCTTAATATATAAAACTAACATCAGCCACTGACAATCTTTAGGGCTAAGTATAAAAAATCAAGTAGCAGATACAAGAATTAGTTATGGAGGAAGCGTATACACTTATTGGGAGAAATAACTTTGTTTGAAAGTGTATATATTTCTAACCAAGAAATATCGTGGTTGAATAATTTTGTAGGTTGGGCAAGATATGTATTTGGGCTCAATTTCATGGATCTTTTCATCGATGGAAAACTTCTTCTATTTATACATGAAGCCATTAACTAGTCCCAAAATAACTTAGTTTCTAATCCCTCTAAAATGTTCTGAGATATTTTGTAAGAATATAGAATAATATTAGCCGAAAATTATTATAAACGAAGCTACAATAAGAATAACACTCAAGAATGTAAATCAACATAAAATACAATAATCACTGTTGTACTATAAAGTATACATATACACAAATAATACAAAAGTTATGAATATACACAGACAACACAAATATAGAATATATACATAAATTCTACATTAATATAAATTATACATTAATTATCTTTATACACAAATTATACATATATATACAAATTATACAATTAAATAAATTGGGTATAAATAAATAAATTACTACCACAACGGTTAACAAGACTAAGATCGGCAAACTTATAATGCAGATCAATAATATTAAAATTAATAGTATAAGAAGTACTAGCACTAGTCTGTGCATGGGTTCTAAATTAATACAGCACAGACCATCTCAACACCTATGTCAAAGAGTTTTTTCTCTTAGTCAAAATATCTTAGAACATTTAAGAGGGATTAGAAACTAAGTTATTTTGGGACTAGTTAATGGCTTCATGTATAAAAAGAGGGAGTTTTCCCCTGACGAAAAAGAACGAAGAACAGCCCAAATATATATATCATACCCAATCTACAAAATTATTCAATCACAATATTTCTTGGTTAGAAAATTATACACTTTTAAACAAAAGTTATTTCTTACAGTAAATGTATACGCTTCCACCCTATCTAATTAAATCTTGAATCTGCTACTTGATTTTTTATAGTAACATACAAGGATAAGGCCTATAATTTTATGATTTAAGGTTTAACAATCTCTAGGGTTGAGACACTGTAATTCAATCACACATTTTGCTATTATCAAAAAATCAGGAGTTACCAGGGTGGTCCCAATAATAATGCGCTATCCTGTGAACTTATAACTATACGCACATCGTCATGGCTTAAATCTATGCTCTAGGTCCGCTTATTGTATGATCCATGTATTGTTATTGGGACTACCCTGGTAACTCCTGAGCTTGTGATCAGAATAGCAAAATGTATGATTGAATTAGACGTTCCCTTTAATTATCGTTAAGATTTATTGAGTTACTGGTACAGTGGCTCAGAGCTAATGAACGCAGGCTAGATAGTAAGTTCTGTTCATTAACATGGTATGAAAATCCAAGCATAGTCCGCATAACTTATCACACAGCCTACGTTCATTTAATCCCGAGCCCCTGTACATGTACGTTAGAGAAGCGTCACCATAATAATGGTAATACCTCTGCATGTGGTTTCAACTGGTTGATTGCTAGCTGGAAGATGGCATTTACATGTACTCGGAAAATCTATGCAAGAAAAACTGAAGATAATGAATCAATTATTGAAAGTTCTAAAGTAGCTAGCTAGTAGTAGTAGTAGTTTTGTTTATTCTTGCTATGTAGAGTCCAAGACTATTATAACACTAGGGCTCCTCTCTGACCCAGGCCACACCTTTTACAGTGCTCCTATCCCCCTTTACCTCGAACCTAAGATCATTGATACATTGACCCATGACGGGTAGCCATTTAGCTCAGTAATTACCCGTAGAATTCAACCACCTTTTCTACGGAACCTTCTGCTCAAAAAAAAATTGAAAAAGAGCAGCCATGGAAACCGGTACGCGGGAAAAAGTCTCAAAAAACCTGCAACTCCAGCCAGGCGAGGCCTAGACACCAGAGCCACACGAGGTGCGTATCCCCATCTGTATCTCCCTAATATCCCATAATCCAGATATCCTCCTTATACTGACACCACCAGCGCTCAGGTAGCGGTGCTCTTTCCTCGGGAGACAGTATAATGCCAGAATATCTGTAAACAGTGAGAATTCATCTTGGTAAAAAGGGCCAACTTAGTCTGATCCATCACCACCATAACGGGAGCTGGGTACGCCCCGGAAACTCGTTTGGATGACTTTTCCTCCGTGACCAAGTAATGCGTGTTTCTGTTGGCTCTGAAGATAAACTCCAGGTTCGTAGGGGACACCACGTATAGGTAGAAACGCCGTCTTCGTCCCCCTTCTAAAGTAGCTGCTCGACCGTACAATCTACCATAAGCTTAGTTTTAAATGTAGCTGTCAAACACTTGACTCTATTGAAAATGATTCCGCTCTTCATTCTCTATTGCTTCGTCTGCGCAGCAGGTTGGTGGATCTTTTATATTTTGACTTACGCCTCTATATTTAACTGTTCAAACTAGTACTGGGGCACTGAGTCACGTCGGCTATCCATGGAAACTACAAATCTCCCTTCGATCATAAAGTGTTTCGAGCTCACAGACTTGAAGTATGCTATAGAATTTGTCCGGACTATCACTTGAGGCGTCAATGTTGGTGGACATGGTGGACATTGGAAATTTTTGTTGTTCTATGATTGTGAAGGGATCAACGTTCAAGGATGTCAATCGTAGGGAAAGTTTACTAAGAAGCCTTGAGTGCGTCTAAGGGGGGAGAAACTATATGCAAATCAGTGTCTCTCTCAAGAACTGAGACATGACGAGGTTTTGCATCCTCAAACTAATAATCAACAGTACTGTTGAAAATATCGAATCCAGAGTGTTACGGGTGCTAATCTAGCCAAGTTCAAAGATAAGTTTAAACAATCTTATCAGGCTCGTTAGTGAGTTTCCGAGTCCTCAAGATGATCTTAACTCGTGGCTTACAGCGTCTCATCACATTGAGAAAAGCCTGGGTTGAGTTTATAGATCACTAAGTGTGGGATGTTTCTTTATAGTTACGAGAAAGTACTATACTAATTTATTTGTGCTAAAGCGGTGAGACATTGCTGTTTTCAGGATCCACATTAGGAAGACGTCAAGGTTGACCGGGAGACGGATTTTTCGGAGCTTTGTATTGATTCGTGTGTGCGGAGAGATCGAGAGATAAGAATGGTATTTTGGATAGAAAAGATTATCTTGGAACTTAGTTCACGACGATGAAAGATTTATATTAGGATATTTTATAACAGCGTTATTGATCAAGCTTGCATTGCTGTGGAACTGTGAGGGGCTAGCTGGCGTCGGTCACTGCACGACAAGCGAGTGCCACAAACTGTGTATATTCTATCTATGTAGATACAACTGTGCAAGGGAATCAGCTCTCTTATGCCTCCACTGTTACTAGGGTCTTGATAACGCCTCTACATGTAACTATTCTAATCGTTTGCCCCTTACACGGTCCCTTTAACTTATCGGACGTTTAAGCTTGTACTAACAAGTACGCGAAGGGCTAAGCGAATCCCCTTCCCTCTACACGGACTATCTACTACATATAGTATATATGTATACCTATGTTGTCTGTGCGTTGTGTTTCGTCAAACTCATCTCTGCATAACTATACACACGTGCCCGTGCATAATTATCCCTTTGATTAGTCAGAACTGGGCTCGCTAGACCAGTCAGCACAATCCAGGGCGCAGCCCTTAACATCTGCTCCCCTCTCATCCTATCTTATAAAATTTTATTTTATTTTAAAGTTTTTTTTTTTTTGTAAGGATATTGCAGGACCCTGCCGCGCACCTTCTTCTTCCCCGACTCCGTCAGTTTTGCCATATCTGGACTCGAATACATCCAGCGCTTCGTTATTTTTCTAAGTTCGCTCGGTCTTCCCAATTAGGTTCGGCAAAGTCCTTCCATTTTACCAGGACCCGTCTCACCCATTTGCGGCCTCGACGAACCTTTTCTGCTCTCAGAATACGCTCAACGTATTGTTCCGGTTCTCCAGAGTTGTCTTGGTTTAGATTTTCTGGGTAGACTGGCGGAGGTTGTGCATCGTCCACCAGCTGGGAGGGCAGGGGATCTTGTCCGGCTCGACGTATGAGTTGTACATGGAACCTTGGATGAATACCAGATGTTACGTCTAATTCTATGACATATGGCGAAATCACTTTGTTACTGTGTACTTCCCACTGACCCAGGCAAGCTTTTTCTTAGGTTAAGGAGTTTGAATATTTTTCAAGTTTAACCAAACTTTGTCACCCACTTGGAATATTAGAGCAGGAATTCGCGATCGATTTGCTTGATCCTCCATTTGCTGCTGAGCGGAAGCCATGGCTGCTGCTGCGTATTCTTGCGCTTCTTGTAGACTACTCATGATCTCTTCTGCCCGCTTTTCTGGTTGAGTTAGTGCCTCTTTATTCACCGGTGCTGCTAACTGGACTGGTTCTACGTGGTATCCATGCACCAAGAAAAATGGGCTCAACCCCGTACTCGAATTGTCCCTATTATTTATCGCAAGTTGGGCGGAAGGCAACATACTGGACCACTCTGTCTGTGAAAATGATATGAACGCTCTCAAATAGGCTAGAACTTCTTGGTTCATACGTTCCGTAGCGCCGTCTGTCTCAGGGTGGTATGCCGTGGATAAGCGTTGTTGGATACCTGCCCTTTGACACAATCGCCCCCAGAAGTCTCCAACCCAATTCGAGCCCCGATCAGACGTAAATGCTTTTGGAAATCCATGGAATCTATAGTGACACTGTAAAAATCTTTCCGCGCACTCTTCCGCGTTCATTGTATCCATGGCTTCCAGGGTGACGCTCTTCAAGAGTCTGTCAGTAATTACCATCAAAAATCGGGGGTCACCTTCCTTCTTTGTGGGCAGGTCTGTCATGAAGTCAATTGACAGTTCACAGTGAAATCTCTCTGGTATTGGTAATGGAAGAAGTAACCCCTGCCTTTTTGTTCGCCAAACATGGGATCGACCACATACGTCGCAGTTTCTGCAGAATCTTCTTACCATGTTACTTATGCCAGGCCAAAAAAACGATCGAGACAAGATAGCGAGAGTACTATTGCGTCCTGGGTGTCCTGTAACGTGTGAATCGTGCGTTTTTTGGATTAGAGCTGTTTGTAACGGTTCCCAATCCGGAATCCATAATCTCTTCCGAAAGCATAATGCTTCTCGGGCATCAATTTCACATTCTCCAATTGAGGTTTTAAGTCCTAGTTGAGCCGGAAACAAGGATTCGCCTCGCAATACGGCGTTATATATTTCTCTAAATTTGTCGTTTTTATCAACACCCTTATTCCACAGGGCTTGTAACTCTTCCTCTTCAAATAGTTGTTCCCCCTTTGGTATCTCCCTTCCTGGGCCGGGTTCTAGTGGAGAGAGGTTGATCTCGTTAGCCTTTCCTTCTCTTTCAAACCACTCATTACGCAACAATTGGAATTCTCTTCTTTTAAACGCGGATCATCGAGATCTTTCGGTATATCCTGGGGGCGTCTAGATAGCGCATCCGGACGACATGCTTTATTTCTTGGCCTAAATTTTAACTGGAAGTTATACTGCGAAAGGAGTTCTGACCAACGTATCTGTCGCTCTGTGAGTTTTCGGCTGGTCATGAAGTATTCTAGATTTTTATGATCCGTCAAAATCACAAATGGTTTTTGAAGTCCTATAAGTTCTCCCCTCCACTCGATCAGACATCTAATTATTGCCAACAGTTCCTCATCGTGAATCAAATAGTTGCACTCTGCTGGAGATAACTTTTTCGAGGGGTACGCGATTGGTCTTAGGTTTCCTCGCTCATCGTATTGCGACAGGCACCCTCCAGATGCCCAGCCCGATACGTCAGGCTCCAAAACTGTAACTCTCTCTTCATTCCACATGGAAAGTACGGGAGCGCTGCTAAATTTTTTTTAAGGTCTCGAAAGCGCGATTTTGTTCCATTCCCCAACGAAACGGCGTATTCGACTTGGTTAACTCATGTAGCGGTGCAGTTAAATCGGCGAATTTGTCTATGAAGTTACGGTAAAAGTTGGCGAACTCTATGGAACTCCGAACTCCCTTAACGTCTTTAGGGCTTTGCCATTCTACAATGGCACGAATTTTTTCAGGGTCTGGGCTAAGCCCTTTCTCCGCTTCAATTATGAATCCCAGGTACTTAGTCTTTTTTGTAGCAAAGTCGCATTTCTTCCTGTCCAGTTTCAACCCTGCCTTCGCCAGCCGTTGCATAACGAGATTTACTTTCACCCAATGATCGGAAAGATCCCCGCTCGAAAAAATTAGGACGTCGTCAATGTACGCAGAACAAATATCTCCAAGAAGGTTTCCCAACACGCTGTTAATCCAGCGTTGGAATGCAGCGGGTGCCCCTGCGAGACCAAAAGGGGTGACTACCCACTCGTAAGCTCCGAATCGAGTTCTGAATGCCGTCTTCCATTCGTCTCCTTCCGTTACTCGAAGTCTGTGGAAGGCTGTTCGCACATCGACTTTTGAAAACCATTTTGCTTTTGATGCTAGTCTTAGTGTCTCTTTGATTAGGGGAAGAGGGTACCGGTCCCGATTCGTTATAGCATTTAAGGCCCGGTAATCCACGCAGAACCTGAGTCCCCCACCAGGCTTCTTGGTAAATAATACGGGAGCCCCTCCAGGTGAGCTACTGGCCCTTATCTAATTTTTATCTAAGAGCTCTGATAAAGTCTTACGTAAGACGAGTAGTTCTCCTCTAGACATTCTATAAAGAGGACCCTATGGAACTTCCTTTTCCCTCCCTTGGTCGTCCTTCATCAAATTGATTCTTGTGTCTATTCCTTTTCGGTGCGGAGGGAGCGAATTTTCATGCACGTTATCGTCAAAGAATATATGAGAGTATTTCCGAACTTCTTCTGGAAGCTTACTCCTAATATCTTCTAGTGATTCCGTTATTTTAGGTTCTAGAGCTTTTGTGATGTTGTTCATGGACACTGCCCCAATTACTGCATCTTTAGTTTTCCTAGCTTCCTTTACTAGTGCAGCAAAAACGGAGCCTGATGTTATCGCGGCTTGGTTAATCCCCATTTGAGCGACCCGGCATCGAACTTTGGATGGTGCTCGGTCTTCGTACCAACTACTGGCATGTACCAGTACCCCATGCTTTCTACTACCAAAACGCAAACATCGTTGCTTTGCCAGATAGACCACGTTGTTTTGCTCTAGCCAAGGTTTCCCTAAAATAATTGGGTAAGCTAAATCTGGTATTATATAACTCCAAATTTCTTGTTGCCGACCATCAATATCAAGCTTGAAGTGGGCCATTTGCGTTATTTCTGTGGCCGCTTTACCATTTGCTAACTGTAATGATAGGGGGTTAAATTTTTTTCAAGAGTAAGTGATTTCTGCGCGCAAGACTTTCATCGATTACAGAGTAACATAGGCAGCCCGTGTCAATCATTGCTTTCGTATAAAAATTATCATTTATTAAGCAGTCAACTAAAAAAGGTGGGCTATGAAATTTGTCTAATGATCTCTGATTTTTGAGTAGGAAGTCTTTGCCTCTGGCCCTGAACGCGACTTTGTTCAGGGCTCCTCGTTTTCCGACTCATTTTCATCTTCCACCTCAGCTGCATTTATCCTTGCTCTAGGCGGAAGTGCTGGCAAGAAAGAGGGACAGCGGTTACCGTAGTGTCCGGGCTTCGAACACCTGGTACACAGCTTGTTTTCTTTGAGTCGGTTAAATTCAGCCGCCGTCTTCCAGGTAGCCCGGGGCTTCCTATTTTTCGCTTCTCCTTTCTTCTTGTGGTCGAGACTCGATGATAAAGCATTAATTCCCCCCATCTTTGTGTCACCCTTCTCATCTATTATGGCATCATCCCGGGCGTAGGAGTATATTTGAGGAACAATAGTGCCTTGCCCTTGAATAAACCACGTTTTTGTCTGGTTTGCACCTTTTGGTCGATACTTTCGCAACGCTTGAAGTCGAAGTGCTACCTTGGCCACTTTTGCGATCCAGTCTTTGTAACCCATTTTTACTGACAATTCAATCCCCACTAAAACTTCCCGAAGCTGCTCATTAATTGCCGCGTGGACTAAAGCAATCTTGCCCGTCGATCCCCAGGTGTTTTCGTCACACAAGGCGTATTGTCGCTCAAAATCTTTGAGAAAATCTTCGAAATATTGGTGATTTCCCTGGCGCATTCGACCCAAAACCTCAGCTGCTTCTAAAGATGCCTCCGTATCTTCGAATTGCTCATCAAAGTGGTACAGGAACTTTCTCCAGTCATAGAGCCTATCTGGACCTCCCGTCCGAAACCAAGCTTTCACCAGATGCCTTTTTTGCTCTGGCAATGACTCTAGCATTCCTAAGCATAATGCCCTTGTCGAGGTAAAAAGAAGTCCATCATCCTCTACCTTAACTTCCAACCTAAATCTATAGTCAGAATAGGAGTCCCTTTTTCCGTCCCAGGTAGGCCAAGGTGTTTCTCTATGGCTCAGCAAACCAGAATGAAAATTTGGATTAGTTTGTTGCCGTGCTGGTGATGCTAATGTTGCTGATGCTGCCTGTGCTGCCGGTGCTGTTGATTGAAATGTCTGGTGTGAGTTTTGCTGCTTGATATAATTGAGCACTTGTTGCAGTTGCTGGATCGATAAAGGTGCGGTTTTTATTGATTGTTCAGCAGGGTTTTGTCCTTGGCGACTACTTCCCTCTCCGTGCCGAATATCTTGCATTAATTCTCCGTCAGACATGACTATAAAATCGTCTGGTGAGTCGGCTAGATATGCGGGACTATAAAAGGATTGGCTTGTCGAAGCTGAAAGAGTCTCTGGAGAGTCGGGTACTTGATATGTCATGCAAAACCGAAAAGACTTCTGATCTTGAATGATAGATTAGATGATAGAATTTCTCTTCCGGGCTAAGCCACGCGGAGAGAGTGTTTTAAAGAAATGAGATAGAATATTTGTGAGGGGCTAGCTGGCGTCGGTCACTGCACGACAAGCGAGTGCCACAAACTGTGTATATTCTATCTATGTAGATACAACTGTGCAAGGGAATCAGCTCTCTTATGCCTCCACTGTTACTAGGGTCTTGATAACGCCTCTACATGTAACTATTCTAATCGTTTGCCCCTTACACGGTCCCTTTAACTTATCGGACGTTTAAGCTTGTACTAACAAGTACGCGAAGGGCTAAGCAAATCCCCTTCCCTCTACACGGACTATCTACTACATATAGTATATATGTATACCTATGTTGTCTGTGCGTTGTGTTTCGTCAAACTCATCTCTGCATAACTATACACATGTGCCCGTGCATAATTATCCCTTTGATTAGTCAGAACTGGGCTCGCTAGACCAGTCAACACAATCCAGGGCGCAGCCCTTAACAGGAACTACATATAGTTATTTATACATGAAATACAATGTCTAGAAACTTCGACAAAGTTCAGTAGTTTACTTATCATAACTACGTTCTACTAGAAAGTTCTAGATGATGCTGTTAACGAGTAGATAAAATATCCTATTCCAGAATATTCTCCTAATCTGTTTACCCCTTTTAATCCATGTACATCACGTGGTAAGTATACCAGATGTGATTAGCGTCGTTTCACAACACTTTGGAGACGATAGATGAGGCTAAATCGTCTTGAGCGAGCTCGGCCGTTGGTGCTCCCGACCGTGTTTAACGCTTAGGCTCCAACCTCAATCGCTGGCGGTGATTTGGTTTTTTTTTATTCTAAATCAATTAAACATATGGAGACTTATGCTGTGACGCGGATAACTACGGAGGATATATATGTGACGCAGTATGACTCTGTTTGACGTTTGGAACACTTACACTCAGAGTTCAATTGCAAATACCTCTACAAATAACGCCGAAGGCATGTACCCTCTTCCATGAATACCCATCACTGTGGGAAAGCGAGAAAAATCTATGGAAATCTGGGTTCTTTCGACATCATACAAGTACGCTATCAGAACGAGATAGGTGGTGAGAGGGTCTTGCTAGATTCGACCTAGCTTTGTCCTGTCTCAAGAGGGGCATGTATCTAAGCAATCCAGACTCTACTTTGGAGAATAGCCCGGATAGTGTACCACTGCACCATCTGACCCCAGTGACTAGGTTGGTAACTATGTTTGAGTTTATCAATCTAGTGAATTGATGTTCAGTCGCTTGCCAACCCGAGTTGCTGTGAATCGAATAATTATCCAGATATACCTTTCTTTAAGCATTTCTGATTACAGTAACAGCAACCACTCAAATCCCGAAACCAGCCCAGGATTCAACTTTAAAAGTAGTCCCATAGGAAATTGGGTTTGGTAATTCTATTTATAAAAGACCGCTATTCGCGTTATTCGACGTGATCTAACTATTTTTGACATAGTAATCGCTGTTTCGGCCTGACTTCCTCCTTGATAGTAGTTGAGTGCTTTCTTGAGAGCCTGGACGTAGCTTTTCCCAATCGCGAGACCCGTGTGGCGATGAGAGCTTCTTCTCAGTTGTTAGAGCTACAAAGTATAATTAATTTGGTGAGAGATAAAAATTGTATTGTAGATGACATCTCGACACATTTTGGTAGCCTACCAATCTTGGGCGATGATACCTGTATTCAACATGTACAAGCGCTTCGTTTTTTTCTGTACTTCATGAACTAGTGGCAAAGATATAACTTGTTAGTGGATGAATTTAATTCAGTACGTCATGGTTCTGCATTTGCTTATAGCGACTTATGTGTTGTAAATAGTGGTACGCAGAAATCACGTAAATTGATTATGGAAGGTGTGTATACAGTGTCTCAGCCCTAACGATTGTTAGTGGCTGATGTTGGTTCTGTGTGTCTATATCTTGCAATCACTTATCTTAACATACAAAACTAACATCAGCCACTAATAATCTTTAGGGCTGAGACACTGTATTTCGCAGAATGACTCAGTTTGACGTTTGGAGCACTCACACTCAGATTTTATTTGCAGATGCCACTACGAGTATAACGCCTTACGGAATGTATCCTCAACCGTGAATACCAACCTAAGGAAAAGCTTGCATGTAAAAAGCCTTGAGCTGCCCCAGCATGCTTCATCACCAAACTGTATCGACTGCACGGAAAATTAGTCCCAAAATGTCCATACTCTATGTCGTTGCAAGTGTTCATGTAACATGACTTTTGCATGAACATGACCCAGATGATGAAACATCACTTCATCCTTCATTTGGTCGGCTCTTGGTCCGCTCAATACTCGCATTGTTAAATCACCAGACCGGTCCAACGCTTTTCTGCCTTCCTCCAGCACGCCTCTCCTACCTCCTCACTGCTTTGATGCTCTTTTCACACGTCTGCCATCCCGAGGATATGCTCCCCAAACATGGTAATCCTCTCTGCAACTTTGTGCACCAGACCTTCAATCCTCTGTCGGGTATCCATAACAAGGTGAGCGTATTGTTTGAGACGGTATGCGTGAAATATTTCAGTGGATAAAGTTTTTGGCTGAACAAACACTAGCAAACAACAGACGCCGAAATAGCATGTGGGCAGCCTTTACATGTACATGTATTTTTGGGCCGGGTGGCAAATCGTAAACCATTCAGGCCACCCTCCCAACTAGTTGTAGGGTCTGAGTAGTTCGGATGCATACTCCACTTGAGACAGGAGAAAGCTGGTTCAAATACAGTCGGACCCACACATCATTTCTCACTTGGTGAAATCGTATTCGTAGGACGAAGGCATTATCAGGTAACCATTAGCTGTTCTCGATATATCTTATGGTAGGTACTTTCGAAGTGGTTAAATGCCTTGAGATTTAACCAAGGATAGCATCTGCAAGTGAAATCTGAGTATGAGCGTTCCAATCATCAAACCGAGTCATTCTAGGTAATTCAAGGATGTTCCGAAAATTCTTGCATGAGTACTCAGAGTACCAAACCTGGTGAATTTGAGAAGGAAGGGTTCCGGGAGTGTAAAAAAGGATTTATTATAGGATTGATTACGGAACCTCCGTAAGCTTGAAAATACCATAGATTGTAGGTTCTTGTAGTCGGGGCTCTATTAAAAACCATACTATCATAGGCGATGGTCTAGACTGGAAAAAACGGAAAAAATTGGCAAATTTATTGGGAGCTTTCATTGCTGAGCACGTACATGTTCATGTTGAGACAAACGCGAACTTGCGTTAACAAAAAAGATTGCACCCTGGTAGTTTTGCTTCCATACAAATACGTGTATGTACGACAGAGCTGTCATGTCATATTTATTCTCTTGAAGCTCATAGGAGACACAATTGAAGTTCAAGAATTTGCGTGTTCATAAATGTATTCATGTACGGGGAAGCTCAACATCTAACATGCAAGCCAACGGCTAGAGGCCTTCGAGACCAACCTCATTTCCATTTACTCAATCCTCTGACTGAATTTCTGTTTAATTGAGTTCTCCCCAATATTTCTTTGATCCACTGGAATAGTCTCAGCTATTTTAATTTTGGTGTCCGTCCAGAATTTGTAAATCCATTTAGCAATGATAAATCCTGCCACTCCCCATATCCACACAGTCATACCAATACTAATGCTTATAAACAACGTCAATAGTAACACCAGAGAAGCAGAAGTGATCCAGAAGAGAGTGAAAGCTGTTGCGGCCGTGAAGGAGAGAGCTGCTGTGCTGAAAGCAAAGAAAAAGAAGAGAAGGAGCGGAACGGCTGAGAAGAATATGTGCGCGAGTGCCAAGGACTAAAAGTATGTTAGTATGAGGCAACACTGAATCAATTCAAATGGTAGTTTGTAGCATCGATAAATTGGGACTAGATTCATACAAATATATATGGCCTCTCTTTGGCAAAGTTGCCGATCGCTGTATAGTGTTTCTGGCGGAAAGTCGGATCGGCGACTTGTTGTACCAGACTTTGAGCTTTTGCGGTAATTCCTTGAGCTTGTTGTTTTATGGCCATGGTGATATGATTAAGAGCGAATACTTTGCCTCGTGCATCATCTCAACAGCCTCACGAACGTATTGACTTTTAACCTAGAATAAACTCAGTGACGTGATATCACATGATTACGGTCCGTTCTCGAGACGGGTTACACCCAACGTCATTTATTGCTTTGTGTTCAGCAAACACATGAACGCGCTGGCTCTTTGAGTGCTGTACGCGGTGAAAATTGCAGAGGGGATCATCACAGTCCGATAAGGACATGAGAATTATTTGATTTTGTATTGCGAGTAAATCCTGCACGCTACCCAAATGTAATCCCTTATTGCAGCTGACATTACTTCGTCCAAGACATTCGGGATATTATCATGCTAATTCCCGATTGGAGTTTGTGGCTTGCATTAAAAGATAAAATTGTATGTGTACATGTGTCACGAAAAAGGCCGGCAAACGCTATCCCTGGCAAAACTTCCTCTGTACGCATGCCGCCAAAAGCCTACTAGAAATGATGAATACTCTCATACAAGCATCAATTTTACACCTCGTCGCATACAAATTTGTATTGGGTGAGGTGTACAATTAATGCTTGTGACGGAGTACATTTTCCATTTTTACTCGGTCAATGTTACAGGGGCTGAGGGCTAAGGAAACGGAGACTAGATAGTAAGTTCTCTTAATCCCAATAGTATAGAGATCAAGACACAGTAAACATAACTTATCACCTAGCCTGCATGCACTTATCCCTAAGCTCCTGTAGGACTTAAATCTGTATTCATCTAGATAGGACCTAAGGCAAATCGATCGATCTTGGTCTATTATATCTATTTATAGCTTAACTAGTTATGGTTTGAAGTATTGATGACTGTACTGGTAGCGCTTGTGTTTCATTGTGTAAACATTCATTGTTCTGAAGTAGAACCTATCTATAAAAAATCAAGTAGTGATTCAAGATATAATTAGTTGTGGTGGAAGCGTATACACTTACTGGCAGAAATAACTTTTGTTGTTAGAAAGTGTATATATTTCTAACCAAGAAATATTGTGGATAAATACTTGTGTAGATTGGGTATGGTATATATTTAGAACTGTTTCTGTTACTTTGATCCCCGATGGAAAACTTCCTCTATTTATACATGAAGACATTAACTAGTCCCAAAATAACTTAGTTTCTAATCCCTCTGAAATGTTCTAAGATATTTTGACTAAGAGAGAAACTCTTTGACATAAGTGTTGCTATGATTGATGATCTTACAACTTGTAGGGGATAAATTATTTCTAATAATCTTTGAATGTCAAAGCATTGATATTGGTATCCCTGGAGAGTAAAGTTAGGTAGATCTTAAGATTGTAATAGTCTTTAAGCTATGACCTAGGATCTAAATATCCAAGGGTTATTGTAGTTGTCTGAGTTGTTGTGTCTGTGCACATCTGAGTAAAGTATTAAAGATGTAGAGATGGTCTGTGCTGTATTAATTTAGAACCCATGCACAGACTAGTGCTAGTACTTCTTGTGCTATTAATTTTCATATTGTTGATCTGCATTATAAGTTTGCAGATCTTAGTCTTGTTAACCCTTGTAATAATAATTTATTTATTTATACCCAATTTATTCAATTGTATGATTTATATATATATGTATATTTTGTGTATAAATATAATTAATGTATAATTTATATTTATGTAAAATTTATGTATATATTCTATATTTGTGTTATTTGTGTATGTTTATAATTTATGTATTATTTGTGTATATGTAAACTTTATAGTATAACAGTGATTATTGTATTTTATGTTGATGTATATTCTTGAGTATTATTCTTATTGTAGCTCTAATTATAATGATTTTCGACTAATATTATTCTATATTCTTACACAATCTAAGCCCAAAGTGGGTTCCTGGTTTAATTAGTGATAAGATTTACCGAATTGTTGGTACTCTCGTACATGGGTCCGGAATGTCAAAAGGGTATTCCCTGTCCATTAGGCTTTGTACAGGGTCTACCCCTAGTAACATCTATGGGCTAATTTACAGTAATTATCCATTCATCTGATATAACGCCTGCTCCTCATCCCGTCACCCAACAAGAATATATCGCCAACGTCTAGCTTTACACCAGTCAAAAATCCGAGCGACTTACATTGAATCGTTGTTGAAAGTGAGGCATGCTTTAAATGACCCTAACGCTGTATATCGTACCAATTTTAGCGATAGATGAACAGCGAGGAAAAAACTCCTGCGAGGCGTAGTTATTCGAGAAGAGCTTCAGCAGATAAGTGCCTTCAGGTCATTCTTTACTGGATTTGGAAAGATCTCAGCTAAATAACTCCAGGTAATTACTTTACGCAATGCTGGCCACGAACGAGGCGAAATTGCATCTATCCTCGACTTGAGCTACAAACAAGTTATTCACATCCTCAATAGAGGCACTACCTCTCCCAAAAGAAATCCGGGTGGAAAACGAAAACTGGATCAGGCCCAAGCTGATGAGCTAGAAACTTTTGTGCGACTCTCTCGAAGGAATCGCCAGATGACGTATATAGAGCTTGCCATGGAGTTTAGTTGCTGGGGCGCTGAGGTTTATGCGCTCAGAAGTGCGCTCAAAGAAAGAGGTTACTCCAGGAGTTTGTCTCGAGCAAAGCCACCTATATCCGAGGTCAACATGATAAAAAGGTTAGAGTGGGCTCTAAATCATCGTCACTGGACCATTGACGATTGGAGTCAGATCCTTTGGAGCGACGAAACATGGGTAACAGATGGTAGACATCGAGATGCCTACACAACGAGAAAGGTTTGTAGCGCGTGTCATCAGCAAGGATTTAGATGGCTAATAATATACAGCCTGGTGACGAGCTTGAATACTCCTGCCTCGTCGACAAGACTAGAAAGAGCACAGCCTGGATGTTCTGGGGGAGTTTTCACGGAACTCAGAAAGGGACCTGCTTATTCTGGGAAAAAAATTGAGGTTCAATAACAGGGCCGAATTATTGCGAACACATTGTTCCCCATGTGGCTGACTACATGGAGGTGAATCCTGAATTGCAATTCATGCAAGATAATGCACCGCCACATAAAGCGGCCTTCTTTCGGGAAAGATTAAGGGTTAAAAATATTGGGCCCATAAACTGGCCCACTTACTCCCCAGACCTCAACCCTATTGAGGCTGTGTGGAGGGAGATGAAGGATTATATTGAAAATCAATATCCTGAACTCAAGGATGGGCGGGAGCGGTCTTCGGCTGAGCTTCGCAATATCATACTGGAAGAATGGGATTCTATAAGTCATAACTCTTTGCAGTATCTCATCGGAAGTATACCGGCGCGATGTCAGGCGGTGATTGTAGCTGGTGGGGGAACTACGAGATATTGAAGATTTATTTTTACGGCTAGTCACTAGCTTTAACTTTAGTCGTATTTAGCGCGTAATCTGCTATAAAATTTACCAGATTAAGCTTAGTCTCATGAAAGCTCCAAGGTCCTCCCTTTTGACATTCGCGATTTCGAGTATCCCTTCCATAGTGGGCCTAGATAAATATTTTTTTAGAAATTTGTCTGGCAAGACCCTGGTCAAAAAGTGGGTTTGACATTCAGCACCCATCAACGAGAGTATTTAATTATGCAACACTTATCCCTACAAGTCATTTTTGGCGCACTGGTAAGTTTTGCAAATAAAATGTGTAAAATCAAAATACAGTCGTCCCTCTCTGAATCGATAGTGGGTCCCGGTATAAGTGTTGAAAATATTCATTGAAATTAAACAATTTACATCTGCAATACTTACCCCTGCAGGCAAATGACCTACTCTGATACTACGGTATTAATCGTGTATAGGCGCTAAAATTCGACTTTTACAGGGTATATAGGCTTTTACTAACTTGAATTAGCATGACGATAAGTAGATCTCCCTACCTAAACTTTAAATTTGTATGGCAAAAATTTCACAACGAAATATTCGTTGGTTTTGCTTTTTTGGTCCATTATAGCCCTCTATTCACTTTTTAATTCATTAATACATTTCATAAATAAATTATACTTCTATCTAGCTAATAATTTACATATCCGCCTTCAGCTTCGTAAACGGCTCTGATTCTTCGGGGCATCGAATCTATCAGTTTCTCCAAGTCATCCCCATTAAACCCCAGATCCCACGCCTCGTTCACTATTTGACGAAGATGCCCTTGACTCCGCTGCCCCCCTTGATCCAACGCTGGATAAAGACGCTCCATGTACGCTTTCATATAACTCCACAAAGTTTCTATCGGATTTAAATCAGGAGAATATGGCGGCCACTCCATTAGAGAAATATTCCTCCTTTCAAACTCACGCATAGTTTGCCTCGACTTGTGAGGAGGGGCGTTATCCTGCATCACATCTAGTCCTGGTTCCCGAAAGACCGCACTCTCTATGAGAGGCACTATCCTCTCGCAGTAACTGGCCGCAGTGATATGGCCCCACTCCTTCTCCCAAATCAGGCAAGGCCCCTTCTGTCGTCCAAAGAAAGATCCCCAGAACATCCACCCAACTCTCCTCCGCGTCTTGGCTAGGACACAGGTATCTTCGTACTCTTCCCCAATCTTTGACTTAAACTTAGCTCAAGGGAACTCTAAATCTTAGGAGCCTTTAAGGGACTACTGACCTTTCTTGTGACCCAACGATCACTTTGCCGACCATTCATAGCCCAAGTCTCGTCGGACCAGAGGACTCTCATCCAATGTTCCTTCCGCCAGTGGAGATGTATTCTGGCAAACTCATATCTCTTCAGTTTGTTGACTGAAGAGATAGGAGGTTTTAATCGTGCAATCCTGCGTGCATATCCCCTCTTTGCCAGTTCACGTCGGATCACATTCTCGCTCACACCAAAGTGCCGAAATATAAAATGTACAAGTTGGAAAAATGACATCCGACGATTTTCCGATGATAAACAGACGAAAAATTCTATTTCATCGACCTGGGAACTACTTAGAATAGGTGGCCTACCACTGGAGTACTGAGGCTCGGTATTTTCAACGCTCATGGTGTATTGTACCTGTCGCCATGTAATCCCAAGGCGTTGAGAGATTTTGACGTAACTGTGTCCCTCACTGGCCAAGGTTCTAACCTGCACATGTTACTCTCTTAACCTTATCAATTTGTAGATTTCAGACTTACTTGAATACGTTGAGTTTGTGTTAGGCGTTTTGCATAAGTAGGAGATGCTGATGATGGAGAAGGTTGTTGAGGTGAATCCATCTTTGCGGCAATCTAGTACAGTAAATTAAAATCTTCTAAAGTAGTTAACTTAAGGTTCAGATGCACTCACATGAAGTTAAAATTAGATAGATGAATGAAATAAAAGTATGCCGTTGAGCAAAATAATAGTAAATAGCTGACAATGATTTAAACGAAACGACCTCAGGTGTGCACGAGTGAAGAAAGGTGCAGGCATGAAGGTGGGCGTTGGACTTCATATACAGATGCATATCTCTTATGCCTTAGGCCATAAGATTTTAAAATTCGAAGCTAACAGGGATACTGTGGATCTATCGTGAGGTAACCTGGAATATCACCACTTTATCTCCACTTTATTCCCGCTTTAACCCCTGTACCCTATAAGAAGCGGATCAACGAACAATACCCTATCATGAGAGTATAAGGGTAAGTGTTGCAAATTTAAATGTCCAAGTAACTATGAATCTTTTTAACATTTATACCTGGACCCACTATTAGCTGAGAGGATTTCTTGTAAGAATATAAAATAATATTAGCCGAAAATAATTATAAACGGAGCTACAATAAGAATAACACTCAAGAATATAAATCAACATAAAATACAATAATCACTGTTGTACTATAAAGTATACATATACACAAATAATACATAAATTATGAATATACACAAATAACACAAATATAGAATATAAACATAAATTATACATACATATAAATTATACATTAATTATCTTTATACACAAATTATACATATATATACAAATTATACAATTAAATAAATTGGGTATAAATAAATAAATTACTACCACAACGGTTAACAAGACTAAGATCTGCAAACTTATAATGCAGATCAATAATATTAAAATTAATAGTACAAGAAGTACTAGCACTAGTCTGTGCATGGGTTCTAAATTAATACAGCACAGACCATCTCAACACCTATGTCAAAGAGTTTTCTCTCTTAGTCAAAATATCTTAGAACATTTTAGAGGGATTAGAAACTAAGTTATTTTGGGACTAGTTAATGGCTTCATGTATAAATAGAGGAAGTTTTCCCCTGACAAAAAGAACATAACGAAGAACAGCCCAAATATATATCATACCCAATCTACAAAATTATTCAACCACAATATTTCTTGGTTAGAAAATTATACACATTTAAACAAAAGTTATTCCTCCCAGTAAATGTACACGCTTCCACCATATCTAATTAAATCTTGAATCTGCTACTTGATTTTTTATAGAATGTCTGAAAACCTTATCTCAGAAAAGATGCTGCCTAACTAGGCTTGAAGAATCCGATTTCGCCCCACAAATTGGATCCGATGGTGAAAACTTACCCTGGGGTAGAGCAAGAAACCGAATATTAATCATCACGTTATCAGCACCAACTTTTTTTGATATTAGTCAGACGAGCCGATAATGACGACCCAGCCAAGAATTGGTAGTCAACTCAGAGATCTTATAGATTCAAATCATGATTACACAGAGGAACTGGAGGAAGACCTGATTGACAGGATCTGTGAAGCTGCAAAGAGAGAACCAGAAGAGGCTATTCCTGTGGGTATTACTAAACGCAAAGGTAAAGCGAGAAGATCGATGGCCCCAAGGTTTTCACCAGAATGGGCAAACACTCGGGAAGCTTTTCAAAAAAGCAGTGGTATTGTTCGAGTTTGAAAAGTATTTTGTGAACCCTAATAAATCCGAGCCTGGATCAATCATTTTTCCGTCTCCGGCACGAGTAAAGCAGGAAAAATTTCCGGACCAATCAACCCCGTCGGATAGGCCACAAGTGCAAGACACAATTCAATTCCGCTGAGAGAGAACATGTTTTCTGTTGTCCCTCAAGAAGTCATGTCTTTGTTCACTCTTCTCGAGAAATTAGACGATACTAATTGGTACACATGGAGGGGCCATATTAGAGATAGTTTGAAAATGTGCGATCTATGGGATGTTGTCATCGGAAAAGAAAAGAAGCCGTCAAGGATCTACGCAGATCAAGTTGAAGCTTGGACCTGTCGGGAAAAAATTGCAAGAATAATCATAAAAAACTCACTTGATCCCACTGATTATTATCAAGCTAGCTCGGCACGAACCGCTTCGGATGTGTGGGACATACTGACTAGCCTTCACCAATCAGCCGGAGCTCAGGGAAAGGTAGATTTGATTTTGAAATTCTGGAGCAAGCGATGTGCCGAAGGTTCTTCTGTCAAAGAGTACATAGGAGATATCAGAGCAACTCACATGGAGTCAGCAGAGATGGGTATCATAATTGAGGACTATCAGCTAGCTATAATGATGAGCAAGTCCCTCCCAACGTTGTATGATAACTGTGTATCCACAATCTTCGCAGGGATTAAAGATCTTGAAGAGGCAGATTCAAGATACGTCGCAAACAAAATTTTCGAAGAAGAAATCCGATGGGAGAGCAGATCCGAGGAAGTAAATGTGGCCTACTATCACAAAATGACTTGTTCAAATTGTAAAAAGCCTGGACACATAAGGGAAAATTGCTATGGCAAAGGAGGAGGAAAGGAAGGTCAAGGGCCACGCCAAATAGCTAGACGAAAGAAAATGGAGGCCGATCGGAAGAAAGAGGAAGAAAAGCTTGAACAAGATGTCCAAGTTTTTATTACAATTTATCTTCATACATTTATCTTAATTCCCTGTGTGACCGTGTCAACCGTCATGTTTGGAGATATAATCAGAGGAGCAGGTATCTCATACATGGTATCAGGGGAAACAAGTCCAACTTGCTTGCATTATTGCAGCTCTAAATAATGTTACAGGTGGGCGTTCATTCTGTAGATTGAGCTACCAGACAAAAGGGTAATGAAATACAAATTTAACGCTTATTAGTAACAATCTTTAGGGCTGCAACACTATATGCAAGTTGGACTTTTTTCCCCTGATACCCTGTACTTGTGAGAACGGCCCGGACGTTGTACCACTCCCTCATCTGAATCTGGCACTGAGTGGCTGTGAGTAAAAGTTTCAGAGGTATAGAATGCAGATGCTTCTTTGGTTGAATTATCGACACAGAAGTCGCTTGTAGAGGAAATACCGAGGAATTAAACAGGGTCGAGTCCTTATTTACAAGCAACATCGGACCCAGTGTTTAGCTAGGTAGGTTGTTACACGAAAATTCCATGTCTCTTATTTTACACATCTAAGATAATGATGTTGGTGTAAATTTACCGTTAGGATTTCTAGTACAGCTACTTTCTGACACCTTTACAATAACACTTGAATTTACCGACTTTAAGCGAGGCACCTGCGGAAGTTAAACGACCGGGTTAGATCAGATATTCTGAGGCACGAGATGTTGCCAATTGGGGCATATTATCAGAAGGCATCATGTTTGGACGAAGGGCTATTCCGGGACTGAGTAGGTTTCATAACGAGCAGAGGCGTTTTGGAACAGTAACATAACGGCAACTAGGAGCAGTTGGCTGTAACCTCTGACAGAAGTCATGAGAAGGGGACCGGTTAGGGCTCTCATGATGATGTATATTAGGAAGGCGTTATCTTTGGGAAAGGGGATCGACAACGTGAGGTTCTTCGGATCAGTATATTGTTATTTCTATCGTCGTTGATCTTGGTGGTCAACAGTTACTACTTTTAGGCCAGTAGAGCCAGTTGTTATTATAATCATTTTACCTTCATATATTTATCTGGTGACCTACACAGGGGACCTCTATCTTTCTGCTTTGAAGGGACTCTGTCACAGGAAATACGTTTATAGTATCTTCTTTTACTTAACGGACTTTATCCTGACTCGAAGGGGCTCTTTGCCAAAAAAAATCTACAGTTATTCTAAAATTTACTCTTTTTATTCTTTAAAGAACTTCTACGACAACCAATTTATCAACAAGTCATTATTCATTTTGAGAGTACGGGAGTTGACCTCCTGTCCTGAGACTAGCGAGAATTGACTCCGAAGAAATCACGAGATTGATCGAAAAGTTCCGAGAATTATCGGTCGGAGAGAAGAAAATGGCAGACAACGACGAATTTCCAAACTTGGTGGACCTGTCGAAGGTGGGCGAATACGATGGAAAGAAACCAGCGAGCCAATGGTTGGCTAAGCTGGAATACGAACGAATGAGAGCACGAGTGCCGGACACTCCATTAGTATTCTTCCGGGCTGTGGAGATACTGTTTGAATCAGATGCAGCAGCTTGGCTGGATTCGAACCCAAGGATGGAACTGTTTATCGAGCAAAAAGAAGAGGCGACTGCGGCAAACGTGCAGACATTCAAGCGAGCGCTGTGTGATCGATTCAAGAACAATGCGGCGAAAATTCAGAAGAGAGGGGGAAACACCCAACAAGAAATAAATAAGTTGAGCCAAGAAGAAGGAGAGACATTGGCAAAGTACCACGAAAGAGCCCAAGACTTGCTCTGGCGAGGACACGGAAGAGACGCTCCTACGCTTGGAGAGCCGGCTCTCACTCCACTGGAAGCGGAAGTGCTCTCTAACCTCATTTACATCTTCGTATCCGGTATACGAGATCCAGAACTCAGAAAAAGTATCTTTAAATCAGGTACAAGAGTAGGAAGTCTTCGTGGAACCTTTGAGATGGCAGAAGATCTAAGGCTTAGCCTGGAAAGAAACAGCGACATGGAACGCGAAATCGAAGAGAGGAAAGAGTTCGTAATGCTGAGGGACCATTACAAGGGGCAATAGGGCCAGTCAATTGTCTCAGCATCAGCACGCTTCAGAAATTAAGAGGAGAAGCCACACCAAAACAACTACTCGCTTGTGAAGAAAGAGGCACAGTACGAGGCGGCGAGACCAAAGCCTGGCGCTGGAGGTCCAAAAGTCACAAGAGAGCCAATAGTGCATAACGAGAGCCCGGAAAGAAGCTCTGCACTACAGGCTTATAGGCCGAAAGAGAATCACTCGGGGAAGTGGAATCGGTCGACTGATGCAAGGCCAACACCCCCAAAAAATTTGTCCAGGCACCCAGTAATCAATGGGTCGGAAATCTACAATAGAGAGATGGGCGATCTTTGTTTTCGCTGCGGAGACCTCGGGCACAGGAGGCCTGATTGTCGCTTCAAGCCGCTTGAATCTTGGGAGCAAGATTATCTTAAAGAGACAATGTACCAAGGTCTCAAGTCAAACTTTGCGGGATTCAGATCAGGTCCCGGAACTTTCAGATAAAGAGAGATCCAGAACAGTAACTGGAGGGATCGAGAGGTGGAAGAGGCGGCAGTACAGCGAGTGCGCCCACAGAATGATCGACCAAATAAGGATATGGGAAGAGATGATGAAATCCAGCATATGACTTGCGAGGAGTTCGATGGAAAGCCATGCATAAATAGGTCAAACAACTCAGCCAGGTGCATGAGTGTCATAATTGGCTTCGAGAGACAGAGAATTGGACAATCGATATCTGGGACCGAGGAAATGGAAGACAAAGGGCTCACCTTGGAGTCGTACCTGAATACGGCAAACTCGAAGAAACGATCGAGGCCGATGGATGTTGAGAACTTACTCAACGACGAGCACGCTGCAAAAGTTTTGAAGAAGTCAGCAAAGAGAGAAAAGAGGGTTGTAAAGTAACTCCGTGAAATTGTGGGCCGAATGGGGAAGGGCCCAGTCGACTATAAGAAACTAGCTGAAGAGATAAAGGTTGAAGTGTCCTTGATGGACTTATTCCAAATATCTCCGGATTTATCGAAGGAATTTCGAAAGTTATCCACACGAATCAACGTAAGAACCATAGAGGTAAGTTGAGAATATTCGACTTGGCCGGTTGTGTTGTTTGGTGTCGCGGGGGCGCATCTGGATGAGGCCCGGGAGTAGTGAAATTGCGAAACGCGACTAGCGCGTTAGAGTCATCTGGGGCCGATACCGGCGTGCATACTCTGAGATGAGACAGATGGTTACAGATAGTTGGCTCGGGTCGCAGTCATGAGAGGGGAGACAAAGGGTGGCTCGTATCAGATATATGTGGAACTTACCAGAGACGGGCTATGAAACTACAAAGGGTTGGCAGAAGTCTGGGGCCTAGGGGAAGCTGAAGGAAAGTGCATACATAGAGGCTGGAGACCTCTGAGTTGAAGGGGGAGCGTGTCGACCTGAGGGTCTGAATCTTGTCATATTGTTATCATCAGTTTAGGTCGATAGTCTATTATCTTTAGGGCCTAGATTGCCTAGTCATATGAAAACGTTATACCTTCATATATTTATCTGCGGACGGGAATTGACCATCTTAATTCGGTATGTGTTCCGCGTACACCGCTCAACAAATACGGCACTTTAAGGCGGTGAGGTAGATTTTCAAAGTAGGAGGGGATGTTTTTTTTATGTATATGGTGACTAAATGGTGTTGTGCTGACTCGGTTATAACTCAAGGATATCTGGAGTTTGAAGCTTATGGATGACGTGCCAAGTGACAGAGTTGCTGAAACTAATGAGTCATGTATAACATCTACTTTTATACAATAATAGAACTCGCATTGTAGTTTAATAGTAGGCATCGGATACTTGATATTGGAGGAAAGATGTATATAGATACTGCCATAGTCAGAGCAAGAAGAGAAATAGTCTCCACCGTGACCATTGAGGCGATATTCCATCTACTATACGCATTCATTATAATAATTTATATCGTACTTATCATTCATTCACACCATTGACTATTCCATCGAAGGACAGCACCATCACTAGACAAGTCGCAACCACTCCACATCCCCATTTAACCTTACAACAAATAGCTTGCGACAAGGCTATTGCGTTTAGTTGCCAGTTTATGCCCATGAACATTACTCTTATTCAATATTACCGCTAACTACTACCACTACCATCACTACTACCACTACTACCACTACTACCACTACTGCCACTACTACCACTACTACCACTACTACCACTACTACCAAGGATGGAGATTGATTCTAGCTGTCTCAGTTCTCCAGAAATCGATCTAGCAGCCCAGCCTAGGCTTGACTCCTCTATGTGGGGAGACAAATTTTCCTGAGCTCACTCCTACATTACCCCAAAACTACGATGTTAGCATGATTTCTAATACCTTTAACTTAGACAGTGACTCGACCACAACGATAGACTTCACCTCGGGGTCATCTGTAAAGAGCACCCATACCAATTCTAGATTCAACGACAACCAAAAAAGGACTGAATCAAATAGCCACCCATTACAACCACCACACAAGATCATCCGAGTTAAATTCTTGCCGGAGCACACGAAAAAATGCAATTGCATTTGTCTCTTACACGACAAGAACACTTCGAGCTCTCCCTCCGGCCCTAATAAAGCCAATTCACCTTCAACACCCAAAACAATACCCAGAACAACCACGGCCACTTCCAATACTACCGGTCTGACCCAAAATGCCTATCCAGAGTCTAGCAGCAAGGCTAAGTTCACCTCTGCAGATGAGGCACTCCACTCTGCTAGAGATAACATTATTGAAGCCTACAGGCTGACATCCAATAGGACCATTAAAACACAACTCCTAGACGTTCTGAATATATTCCGAAGATATACCGAGCAGGGCTATACTACATTGGAGGATGTAATTGCGTCAAACAAAAAAGCCCAGCCACCCACGATTACCAACCAACCAGACAAACCAACAAGACATGGACGACCCTGTGATCCTATTCTACCAAAGGCCCCAATGACCTATCTACAAGCGCGCCCGATTCCAGACATAATGCAGTCTTACAACAGGGAATTCACTCCCCCCAGCTCAGGCCCAAACACCCAAGATGCTTACATTCGTCAGCAACCAACCCGAAACTACCTCCAAGCGCTAGGCAAAACTCCTGACGCTGCTAATGCCACTATTGACCTACGGTCATTAAAGAGCATGGAAAGACCCGTACCCCGCTCTTCTGTAGACCACAGTAAGAATGTAATAACATAAGTCTTGAACAAGGGATGCCTGGTACCAGTGTATTTACCTAACTAAGTCCGAGACAAGTTCAACAAAACTATGGGCAAAATTGCAATTTCTAGAGTTCATAACTCCCCAAGGAATAACATCGTCTCAATTTACTACAAATCTACCCCAGAAGAGCTCCTGGAGCAACAACCCAACTAGAACAAAGCTTTCGCTGACTGGCCTATCAGTAAGGCACAGAAAGTTGAGATATATCCGGTTGTTGTTATCCATGGGGTACCTTCATATCTTCCTCTTCCTGACATGGCAGAAGAGATCACATCTTTCAACCCAAACATCAATGTCCAAGGCAAGCCAAGATGGCTCACAGGCCCTCCCAAGACTGCACATGGCTCCCTAGTCCTCACGGTCGGGTCTGAAGTTGAAAAGTCCGAGGTCATCAGATCGGGAGTACTAATTGGCGGGCTTCTATTGAAAGTAGTTAACTTTCAATCAAACACACAGAAGACATTATGCAAGCAATGTCTGAAATATGGACACCATCACCTCCTCTGCAAAAAGCCATCAGTGTGTGCAATTTGCTCGGGCAAACATATTACACCAGAGCATAGCTGCCCTACATGTAAGTCTTCTGACAATTGCCAACATCACCCCACAAAATGTCAAAATTGTAATTCCACCAGCTATAATGCCCTTAAAAAGCTAAATTGTGAATTTTACAAGGCACTCTCATGTTAGGACAATTGAAAATATGCCAACACAATGTTGCCAAGGGCAAGGACATAACACAGTCACTCTTTGAAGTTTCCCTATCACAAAATTCTGATTTAGTTTTTGTTCAAGAACTGTATGTATATTGGAATTCTGTTTTGGCTGCCTACTCTACACTTTCTCATCCAGCATATCATACTATCCTGCCGCACAACAATTCAAACATTAAGCCAGGAGTTGTAACTTACATAAATAAAATCTCCACTTATGATGTATCAGCAAGGTCTGATCTCATTTGTGACCCAGACATACAGGCTTTTGAGATAACTACAGCCTCTGAGAAGTTTTTCATATTCCATATATACAATGAAAAATCGACTATAATAGGGGACACCCAGACAACACTACAAAGATTCTTCCTGGAAAATCTTAAATTCAGTCAGCCATTTATTTTGTTAGGTGATCTGAATTTACACCATCCTTGGTGGAATTCTATGGTTACAGGCCCGAATTTGCCCGCTTCTGAACTCTTTTATTTCTTAGAAGAGCACAGGGCAAGTCTCCTTGTTGATCCTGAAGTTATAGAAGAGTTTGGAGGGACTTTCCATAGATCAAATACCCGGATTACGTCTACCATAGATCTAGCCTTAGCTGCTGGATTCCAGAAAATACAATGGTATAACTGGCACTATGGAGAAAGCACTGGTTCAGATCATGAAGTAATTCTGTTTGAAGCATCGGTTCCTTATAAAAATAATCCTGGCCCCTGCTTATCCGCAAGATTTAACATCAAAAAGGCTAACTGGGAGGTCTTTACCCGTAACCTTTCACAATCTGAATCTCATTATACATCTCTCATTCAAAACGAAATACTAGTCAAGGAGCCAGACCAATTAGCCTATCTCCTTTAAGACCTCATTATTAAGTCGGCTAAAGGTGCCATTCCAATGTTCAAGCCATCAAGTCATTCCAAAGCATGGTGGACTGAGCAACTCACCAGCATGAGAAAAGACTACCACTCAAAAAAGAAGAGAGCCAAAAAGTCTTGGCTTTCTAATGACATTGAGGAGGCTAGGATCTCAAGAAATACTTATTTCAGAACAATAAGTTTCACGAAAAAGAAACATTGGGAGGATTTTCTCGCTGGCGTTCAAGAAAAAAGTATATTCAAAGCTCTCAACTATTCTAATCCCAAGTTCTTCCAACCTTCCTTGATACCAACTCTGAAATACAGAGACTCTCAAGGCCAGAACCTAGTAGCATCAACTTTTGCAGACAAGTGCACTGCTCTAGGTAGCACACTGTTTCCCTAAGAAGTCTCAAGCAATAACCCTAGTTCATTTTCAATGCCTCCTTCTACCCTGTCAAACTCCGATAATGTACTTGCTCCAAATGTTTAGGAAAAAACATTTCATTTAACGTCAGCTTCACGGAGACTTGTTTCTCCGACAGCAAGCTCCCAGTGGGACTGGCCTGAACTCTCCCTTGATGAACTCCTTCAGGCAGTACCAGAAAATAAAACAGCTCCTGGGAAGGATAATATTGACTTGACAATGATCAAAAAATCACTTGAAAGCACTCCTAAATTATTTCTATTAGCATAAACTTTTCTATTTGAATGTGGTGAACATCCATCAGTATGGAAAGAATCCATGGGCTTTATCATTCCCATGAGAAGTAAGCCTGATTACTCAGCTCCTAAGGCCTACAGACCTTTTTCTCTAATCCGGTGTTTATCCAAACTCCTAAAGAAAATTATTTCTAGAAGAATATCCTACCTTGCGCATATTTCACCCGGCCTTCTTCATCCTAGTCAGATGGGAGGAAGAAAACAAAGATCAGCCATAGATGCTGTTATGCTCCTTCAGAATTTTGCCGAACATCACACATCGAAAAACAGAGTTGTGTCTTGTGTTTTCTTAGACGTTATGGGGGCTTTGGACAAACTTCAGCCCAGTCAGCTGATACAAGTCTTGAGAAGGAAGAATCTCCCTGCTAACTTCATTTCATGGGTTTCCTCATTTCTCTCCCAGAGGAAAATTCGGCTTCTTTTTCAATGGACAACTGAGTCACCCTTATCCTGTTACTGGGGCTCCTCAAGGTAGTCCTGTCTCACCTCTGCTTTTTCTCCTTTCTACAAGCGAGTTACTCTCTACCGATCTATTGAATGAATTCCTCGAAGTCTCCTATGTTGATGATATTTGCATTTCCTATGTCTTTTCTTCAGTGAAGAAATATATTTCTAAACTTCAACCCTATCTGAAAACCCTCTTCGATAAAGTACAATCACTCTCAATTGTGTTTGAAAAATCAAAATCCGAGTTATCACAGTTATCAAAAAAACGGTAAGCCTAATTGGAGCCATTGCATTTTGAAGAATTCTCATTGGAACCCAAAACTTCAGTGAAGTGGCTAGGGATTTGGCTGTAACACGACTTATCATTCAAATATCATGTGGAAAAAAGACCCCATCTAGTACAAGGGGTTATTGTTATAGTTATGAGCTTACGAAGGGGAATTATCTTTAGAGGTGATATCACAGTTGACTGGACTAAATGTGATACTCTAGATCTGGACGTCAGAATGCTTGATGTAGAGAACTGTATTCTTTCTAGGTTGGCCAGAGCTCAGCTAACTACACTAAGTAATTGCCCGTGCATGTGCCCTAGTAACAAATTGTGAGCCATAGAAGCTTCTAGTAGATTCCAACTTACAGCTGATCTACATGAGTTAATATCCAATCCATAATACTACCAAAGCATTGCATCTACGGAATTCCCGCTGACCGCCATTTACAACAGCTATACAGAGGCTATTCCAACTTTCTTCTAAATCCAAGTGACTAAGCTTTAATGTGTTGAGACAACTATATCAGTCCTGTATTATTTCTGTCTTAGACTACGGCTCAATACTTTGGTATGATAAGTTTGGTACAGCAAAACTGACTCACACGTGTGATAAGTTACAAAATCAAGCCCTTGTTTCAATCACAGGTGCCTATAGAATTAGCCCGAGCAAGGCCTTGGAAGTTGAAGCGGCCCTTCTCCCAACCAGAGTAAGACATTTCAGACAGGCTGCCTTCTACGCGTTACGTATCCTAAAACTGCAAGCTCACCACCCCCTTTACATTTCATTATCTTGTAAATTACAAAATGAACCTTTTCCTTCTTGCCACTCAATAGATCTGAGTATGTTTGCTTCCTTGGACGAAAATCCTAGCAGTCAACTTCATAGATTAGCTCTTTTACTCAAGAAGTTCTCTATAACATCTAAGTTGGAGCCTCTAAATGCCAAGTGGTCCCCGCCATGGATGAGTAACTCCTTGGATATCACTATAAGAAAACTTGATAAGTCTTTAGCAAAAAACTATCATATGAATCTATTACAGACTATCTCTCCTTCCTCAATTATTGTATATACTGATGGCTCCTCGGTCAAGGACAAAGGTGCTGCTATAGGCATTTTTATCTATCTTCCTTATACCCGGGAGCTTAAATGTCTTTCATTCAATCTTGGTAGATGCATTGGTATCACTGACGCAGAAACCTACGCAATTTACAGTAGCTTACAAAAGTGGTCGAATAAATCACCAAATCTAATACAATTGACCATAACTTTACAACATGATCTTGAAATTAAAATATTATAGTATTATATGAAAATTTAATTACTTTACTATCGCCGAGATAATTTTGTAGCAAAAAAAAAGAGAATTGTTTATTCTATAGTGGTCTTGGCGTTCTCAATTACTCGACCAGTTTTGGAAGCATCATTTTAATACTTAGTATGGCCCCTTTGGCCTTTATTACAGCTGCAACACGCGACGGCATACTCTCAACTAGAGTATGACACAAAATTGGATCTAAGTTTTGCCAAATTTCCCTAAGTTTTTCCCACAATTCATGTATACCTTTCGGTGACTCTAGATACTCACCGAGTCGACACTTGAGCCGACCCCAAAGATGCTCAATCGGGTTCATATCCGGCGATTGAGAGGGCCAATTCATTGTCTTGAGATTTTAAGAAGCAATCCAGCTTTTTGTGTCCTTGGATGTGTGCTTTGGGTCGTTATCTTGCTGGAAAATTAGCTCAGTTGCAGGTACCGAGTCGGGCTCTTTGGCAATTCTATCCATAGTAGATACTAGAAAATCATCCAAGATTTCCAAATACTGTTTAGAATCCATTCGTCCAACTACACGGCCCATTCCACCTTTACTACACCATAACATACATCCCCATATCATTAGATTGCCCCCACCAAACTTCAGGGTCTCTTCGATCGCTTCTGGTTGCAAATTCTTTGGGCTTTTAACCAAAGAATATGTTATCCCATCGCTATTTAGCCCGTTTATTTTGGTTTCGTCTGACCAAATCACCCTTTTCCAGTCTTCTTTCGTCCAATTTTCGCGGCATAAAGCCCAGTTCAAGCGAGCTCTCTGATGAGCTTTTGACAGCTTTGGTTTCTTCTTTTTTATCGCCTTTAGACCTTGCTCCCTTAAAGCCCGCCGGACAGTCTGAACGGAAACTTTAACTTCTCTTTATGAATTTACTAGTTTGGACGCTCCTACTGCCGTCTTAGCGCTCCCATTTACCATTGAACGGGCGGTTTCTCACTTGTCTCTAGCTGATAGTTTTTGTGGCCGTCCATTCTTTAATTTCGGTGCTTCCTTCACTATCATCTTTCGGTATTTTACAACAGTGGCATGACTGAGTCCTAATATTGCTGAAATTTCATTCGTTGATTTCCCTTCATGCAGTAATTATGCAATGGATGTTATTTGGTCGGGAGATATCTTTTTCATATTTTTTAAAGAAAAGATTACTTTGATAAAAATCCCAAATAATCTCGTTTAGGGTAGAAGTATTTTCAAAATATAAGTATGAATCAGTTGAGTAAATAATTTTGATACTGGAGGCTGAATGATTCCTATAAATACAATTAATCTGACTTTTATGTTTTCTTTTTACATGATGGTTGGAGATCTTTTATGCCTTAGTTCAAACTATATCTTTTCCAATCGATTGAATTCCATTGAGATTCAAATTACGCTACAGATGCACTTATCACCTCACTGATCGATTCAATTATATTTCAAGTAACGCTACTTCTTTAGCTTTTACCTAATTGACAGGTCGTATCTTCACCATTCATCTATGTAATAGCTCAGAAATCGGTTGATTCATTTTCCATGGTTGTTTAAAGGTACAGATAATAAGAAATTACAGAATGCAAGAGAAAATATCTTGTGGATTGGATGGCTAGCTGGGAAAAGATCTTTGAGTTCTTGTATCAAAATGATGCTTCCAAAACTGGTCGAGTAATTGATGTAGAAGTTTAGAATTGCACTTGGGATTATCTTAGAGCTTAGACTCGATGAGATCACAGATGAACATAAAAAGCACAATGAGGAGGCTGTAGAAAGTTACCGTGAACGTTGTTCATTACTCTCACGCCAACTACTAAAGCGCTTTATATATACATGAAAATTCCAACTAAAAGCAATTGGTGATTGTGAGTCAATACGGACTAGCGTATGACCAGCCATAATGGTCTTAGCGCAGAATGTCAAACGAAGCAGCCTCGGCTCTACAAGTTTGCATTCCTTGCAGATCTTTTCCAATATGTAGAATTCATTTCAACAATTGAGAACGCTAAGACCACAATAGAATAATCAATTCTCTTTTTTTTTGCTTCAAAATTGTCTCGGCGATAGTAAAGCAATTAAATTTTCATATAATGCTGTAAGATTTTCATTTCAAAATCATGTTGTAAAGTTATGGTCAAATGTGTTAGATTTGGTGATTCATTCGACCACTTTTGTAAGCTACTGTATAAGGCTTTAAGTCATATTTCTGCAACAATACCCGAAGCAAGCTGTTTCCTTTTTTCTGACAGCCAAGCTGCTCTACTCAGAATTTTCAAAGCTCCTAATTTCTTTTCACATAAGGTTAGATCTGAGAGTAATAAGATCGATCTACATCTACATTGGTGTCCGGGTCATCAAGGAATTGAGGGCAATGAACCAGCCGACAACCTCGCAAGGAAAGGTCTGGACCAACCGATTTTATCCAAAGACATATTTACGTCCTATTGAATTAGATAATATCGGTTAATAGCCTAATAACGTGACTAAGGATTAGGAGGAGATGAACCTTCATGCGACCAAATTTGACGTAGGAATCTACTGGTTATTGACGGATTCATTAATTCTCCATTCAATAAACTATTTCCTCCGTTCCACTCCGGTATTGGAATTGCATGATGTTTGCTGGACAACATTGATATGATGGCAATTTGGAGATGTATATAACATGTTTGTCGATGGACTTACTGTTGTGCTGGGAATTTGTGGGCATGGTTTACCTGGCTAGTGAGACATGGGCTAGGGCACATGGGTGCACGTGGCAGGGAATATTGTGTTCTAGGCAGGACATGTACGGATGCTAGAAGAGCCGGTGTACAGATGATGGACACAGGTGTCAAGCAGTCCGCATTATGACCTTGCATAACAATAATGTATCAATGACGAGCGCAAAATGTGAATTGGGCTGGCAGTATGATGAGTTAGATTTGGACTTAAGCGAGGATATTGAGTTATAAATAGGAAGAGATTTCCCGCAGTGTCAAACATAGATATCACTCATAATTATTCTACCATTACATTTACATCATATAAACTAGAATAACCGTCAAGTACTCTAACGCATATGTATATTCCCCAATCAGACACCTGGTAAAACACTTACTCTAATACAATTAATATCTTATTTCTATACTCATACTTGTCTATTATTTTAACACGTCCTAATCTTTTTTATATGAAAATATAAGAGAACAAATTCTTACAACTTGGCAAACTGAATCGACAAAGCAAGTGCTAAGAGAAGAAGAAGGCAGAAAGGCTATTGGACTCGGCTGATTTTATAGGAAATCTGCAAGGATATCTATACCTATCTTCAAGTCTAAGGCTTTGAATTTGAATAGGTTCAGTAGAGGCGCTCAGTCATCATACTTTCAGACAAGAACTGGGATTGGGAACACCCTGGCCTATCTCTACAAGATTGGGAAAGTAAATAGTGACATTTGTAACTTCTGTAACAAGGAGAAACAAACTATGCCACATCTGATTCTTGATTGCACCTATTTTGATGAAGAGAGGAAAAAGGAATTTGATTGACTTGAACCACTAAATCTGGCCATTCTCTTCAATACCAAAGCTGGTAGACTCTGTCTTCTGAAATTCTTACAATCCAGTCAGTGCATTTCAAAATATAAATGCCCACAAATTGAAACTTACACATAGCACAATTACATTCTATGAATCACTTCACGTTATAAAATTACAATACTTTCTTGTGAATTTTTATCTACATCATCTCTCTATTTATTTATTTAAAATTGATTTATGTCATAATTTATTTTATTTTTCTATTTAACAAAAAAAGCCCAACCATTCCATCAAGAAATATTTAAAAAAAAAAATTGTTGTATTGCTAAATGTTTGCTTAGGAGTGCAACCACCGGATGAAACAAATGTTGCACAGTCTTCATTAAGTTATAAACCAAGACTAGTGCCAAAGGAGGGCGGAGTTAGGGATACAGTGAAAAAGGTTAATAAAAAAAAGTGTAATTAAATCTTTTGTCATAGCTATGAGGCTAAATACAATATGATTTTAAAAAAAAAAATTTATTACCGCTAGATCCATCAAATATCCGCTCATTTCCTTTTCTTAAAATGTGATCCTTCATAGATTCTAGACCTGAGATACATATAATTTATTTGATGTCGCTCACTTCGTCGGTGAGACCGTGTCTCAGTTTACTAACTATTTTCTGTTATTGAACGTCATATCAAAGATGTATATCTCCTTTCTTCAGATAGTCACGCTCGCTGTAGCCTTGATTCCTTCATTTGTGGACGCCACAAAAGGCGGTAAAGCCCTGTAAGTTGACTACTTTTTGTTTTTCGGAGCACAAAAAATGTCTCCTTCGGGATGATGAATAAGTAATTGGTCATTTAGGACGCCAAATACAGCTGCTCGAAATCGGATTCAGATTAAACTCTACTGGTGGGTTATAGCGTTCCCATTCTCTTGAGCTGGTTCAGAATTTCAATCTAGGCTCGAGCAGTCACGATCTCAGCGCATCCTCTGGCTCCTTGAAGAGCTCAACCTTCCTTACGATGTCGAAATTTTTCGCAGGGATAAGATAACAAAACTAGCAGGCCCAGAGCTGAAGGACATCCATGCATTGGGCAAATTTCCTGTCGTCACCATCCAAACTGGAACATCATCAAAACCGATAGTGTTGGCTGAAAGCGGGTTCATCATCGAATACTTGATAGAAAATTTTTCAAATTACAAAAATAATCTACTCCCAACCCGATTTACAAACGGTCAGAATGGATTAATTGGTGACGAAACTGAGGAATGGATGAGACATAAATACTTCATGCAGTATGCAGAAGGTAGTTTGATGCCTCTCCTGACAATTGGTGTTATTGCAAGGCGTATGTTTCCCAATGAACGTGTCGTATTTCAGCAACTTACTGTCCCTCTAGAAATCCGTCAATATCCCGTTCCTTTCTTTGTCAAGCCTGTCGTCAAAAAAATTTCAAACATGATCTATTTAAATTACCTCGGGCCAAATCTCAGGACCCATTTTAATTTCCTTGAGCATCAATTGCTAACTAGTCCTAATGGCGGCGAGTATCTCTGTGGAACTAGGCTAACTGGCGCGGATATTCTGATGAGCTTTCCGCTAATTGCCGCCAAGAAAGTGCCCTCATTCGACTTAACGGAAGAAAAATACCCTCATCTCAGTGCATATGTGACGAAACTCGAACAGCATGAGGGTTATCAAAGATCTGTCTCAAAGATAATCAGCATAGAGGGGAGTTTCCAGGCCATATTCTAGACTATTTTAATCATTATATCTCGGATCTAACCATGCGTAGCTCTGCTAGAATCTAAATGTAATTTACTCTTCATCTCGCTTTGGCACATATTTGGAGGAATAAAATGAAGACGGTCTTCCTCTCTTTTTATTTTTATTTATTTATTAAATATTATATTGTAGTCAGCCTAATAGCAATGACAAAAGATTTAAATACATTTTATGTTTTTAACCATTTTCCCCTGCGTCCGTATCAGAGTATAATTTCACCCCTGTCAATATTACGCACTGTCCTCAGCATGTAACGACTCTCACCCATGTCGACAATACTTTTTTTTTTAAATCATTTTAGCGCATGCAGCCTGAGGCTATTACGCGAATGATTACGGAAGACATGTATATTTCGCAAATTAACTCAGTTTGTCATTCGGAACAATCATACTCAGATTTCATTTGCAAATACCACTACGAGAATAACGCCTTACGAAATTTACCCTTTTCCGTGAATACCCACCACAGGGAAAAGCGAGAAAACCTGTGGTTATCTGAGTATGCTTTCGTCATCCTACAAATACAGTATCATCGCGAGAGATGTGGTGTGGGGGCTCTGCTGGATTCGAATCAACTTTCTCCTGTCTTAAGTGGGGCATGTGTCCAAGCTACCCAGACTCTACTTGGGAGAACGGCCCGGACAGTGTACCACTGCACTATCCGACCCACTAGATGTAGATTAATCTGCTAGTTTGATTTCCAAGTATTCTTTATCCTCTTCTAACGCCTGGTCTCATAGAACTAATAGTTCCTCATCCTGGAATGGTGACTTTATCTCTTCCACTGTCGCTTGATGTGCCAGTACTGTTTCTTTCATGAGCAGCATGTAGGCTGCGGAGCAACAACAAGATAAGACCGAGACGTGATGCCAGACTATGATTACTCTCCTACACAATACACGACATAGTAATATTTGTCTCGGATTATCAAAGAAATAAACAAGAAACGAACAAACAAGGTAGACACAAAACTCTGGCCTCAAGTCCAGGAGTCCCGACACACGCAAGGGGCAACACCCTCGACCTAGTATGGTCCAACGTCGGGGCCATCGCAGACGTGGCGCCAGATCTTGACTCCACCTCGGACCATAAGACACTCGCAGGCGATGTCCCGCGGCCGAACACCAGGGGTCCTAAGCGATGCAATAAAAGCGACCGGGAAACGCAGCTCTCCCCAACCTGGACAATCAGCACCCTGGTGGACAGACGAGTGCCGGGAGACAAAAGACGTATATAGAGCACCGAGGGATCAAGCCATCAAGAAAGCATTCCGACAAGCTGTTAAGATGGCTAAACGTGAATACTGGCGGCGTAAGTTCTCGGAAGCCAAAACTGATGGCGACATGTACCGAATGGCAAGGTGGGCGAAACCAAGACGACAAGGCGCAACAGCTCCTCTCCGAACCCCAAATGGTTTTGAATCAGACCCACGCCGCCGGGCGACCCTGCTGCGCGACATGCTTCTTGCTAGATTTACGAGCGAAAATGATATCGAAGTTCCTAACCCTATGTTAGACTTGGAGTATGACGATAACTGGTTACCGTGGTCGACGGAGGTCACCGAGGAAGAAGCTAGATGGGCAGCTACATCGTGCCAGGATAAGGCTCCGGGCGCTGACATTATCACTGTCCGGCTGCTGCGCGCAGCATGGCCGGCGATAGGACAGGCGGTACGAACTCTCTACGAAGGGTCACTTCGTCACAAACACTTTCCGGCCACATTCAAACTAGCCGAGGTCATCCTGATCCCCAAGCCAGGACGTGATCTAAGCGCAGCAAAAGGATGGCGGCCCATCGCGCTCCTCTCACGCCTTGGAAAAGGGCTTGAGCGTCTAGTCGCGAAGCGAATGGCGCACACGGCTCTTAGCAGCCAGAAGGTACCTCAACAATTGATCGGAGCTTTACCTGGCCGTTCAGCCAATGACCTGGTCGCCTGCCTCGTCCACGACGTAGAGCATACACTTAGTCTACGACACAAGGCTGTACTGGTGACACTAGATGTCCAGGGGGCGTTTGACGCGACTCTACATGGACGACTTTTACGGCGAATGAAAGAAATGGGATGGGCGCTTGAAGCAATTGAATGGACCGCCTCCTTCCCACGGGGACGGTCTGCACGCGTCCGATACGAGGGGGGCGTCACCGATGCGATAAACCTCGAGTGCGGTCTCCCGCAAGGATCACCGTTATCTCCAATTCTCTTCCTTCTGTACATGTCAGAGGTAGCAGGTGGAAGCAAATGGAGGTTTGGCTATGCAGACGACCTGGCAGTACTGGGCATAGGAGCAACAGCAACTTAAGCAGCCGAGGCCGCTCAACGCGAAGTGGACACTATATTGGCCTGGACAGAGAGAAATGCAGTGGCGTTTGACCCAGCAAAAGCGGAAGTTTTGTACTTTCTTGGTCCCCGAGCTCGCAACACAGACCTTCCACCAATCACAATTGGAGACGTAGCAATCCAAGAATCCGAGACTGTCAGATGGCTGGGAGTGTTCCTGGACAGAGGGCTTACCTTCCGTAGCCATGTCGCCGAATGGACAAAGAAAAGCACCCGACTTGTTCAGCACCTTCGCCGACTCACCAGGTGCACTCAGGGACCTTCACCGGGACCACTGACCACTATCATCCGCACAGTAGTAATGCCAATCGCCCTTCACGCCGCCGAGGTTTGGTGGCCCGGATGCACCCAGGACACTTCTAGAGGCGAAGTGCACAACTCCTGCCGGATGCAAATTGAGGCAATCGACCGAGTGCTAATGTCTGGGATCCGCGCAGCGCTACCGGTTTGGCGAACTATGCCAGCAGAGGCTCTCCAAAGAGAGACTGGAACTCCACCAGCGAAGGTTCTGCTCGAAGAACGGCGTCTATTAGCTGCAGCCCGTATACGCCGCCTCGACGAATACCACCCTTTACGCCTTCGCGCCCTAGAATCCACAGCGTCCGCAAGACGCAGACTCGGCCTGCGTACCTCCGATAGAGGCCGGCAACCAGCAAACCGAATTCATGACTCCAGAGCACAGAGAACGTCAAGGTTGCTACCGGAAACAGAGGCCCCGCCTCCTGTTCAGGCCCACCCCACCACTTCCATGACTCTGCGGAACAGATAAAGCCACAGCTGCCAGAACCACGATGGAATGGCTCAGTCGACTACCACTCGACTGTCTATGTGTCTATAGCGACGGATCTGGCGCAGCTGAATCACGCTCAGCCTGGGGCTTCACTGCTTACTTCGGCGGCACCGCCACAAATCTTGTACTTAACAACTCAGGCTCCCTGACGGGTGCCGAAGTCTATGACGCCGAAATACACGGCGCGATGGCAGCACTCGAAGCCATCACCACGAGCCTCAGCGACCATCAAATCTCGACTATATACGTCATGCTGGATAATGCTGAAGCGGCACAAGCTCTACGGACAGGAAGAACAACGTCATCTTACCGGCGCGTTTGCAGATTTCGCAGGGCGGCGGAAAGCTCCACAGCTCCGGTGCAGGTGAAGTGGATACCAGGCCACGAAGGCATCCCCGGCAACGAGGCAGCAGACCAACTGGCACGAGAAGCGCTAGGCCGGATAACTGAAACCGAGGCATTCGGACCCCTCACCTTGGCCGCAGCCGGACGCAAAGCCCGAGCTTTGGCACAAGATCTATGCAGAGATTGGTGGTCATCTGCTCGCCCTAGAAGATATGAGGATCTTGAGCTACAGATGCGCCGCAAAAAACCACCAGAACTGGCTCTCTCAAGGGCGGTATACGCTCGTCTTATTGCAGCCCGAACCGGCCACGGATACTTCGCGTCGTATCACCGCCGATGGAACCACGACAACGCACCACTATTGTGTGAGTGTGGCAGAGAAAAGTCGGTCGATCATCTAGTCCAGTGTCGAAGGGCGCTGAATAGATGGCGGCAGGTTAGCGGACAACGAAGAGCCCCAGCACTTCACACCTTGATGGGAGCATACGGATGGCAGAACTTCGCAGAATACGTTCAAGGGAGCGGAATCTACGAAGGAGCGGTGCTCGGCATGGCGGGAGTAAAGGCGCTGGGGAACGAGAGAGGCTAGATTTTGCTGGGGGGACTGCACCTGCAAAGACGGCAGAATAGAAGGGAAGTAGCTCGGGTGCGTGGTGGCCGAGGTTGAAGTTTGAGACAGGTTATAAGGGGACGAAAAGCAGAGAAGCGTAAAGGCGCGAGACAGATTTTACTTTATTTTATTTTATTATTTCTTTCTCTGGAGTTTATTTATTCGTTTTTCTGGGCGGTTGGGATCGACGTGTTTAACACATGAATGGATTCTAGCATGGTTCCGGTCATTATGGTGAGACGAGGTAGAGCAGTCAACCTGATCTCACCCGGCCTCACACGTGTTTGACCCATTAGGGGTATTACGGCACGGTAAACCACAAAAAAAAAAAAGGTAGACACAAATTGCGAAGCTGGAGATTATTTACATGCAGAATTCAGCTTCTTAAGTAATGCTAGACTCCAAATCCACGACGTGTTCTTGTCCAGGAGAGAGACAGTGTGTTCCCAAACCTGACCTGAACCAAGAGCCAAACCAAAACCATTAATCAGGCATGTAACTCATCACTCCTTAAATGACACAAGGCCTAAACGATTAGAGCCGCTTTCCTCTGGTCTGCCTCAGGCCAGATAATTATGAGCCTTAACATTATTCCTTGTAGACAGCGAAGGTCCTGCGAGCGCGAATACTTTTCTTCCCAGGATATCAAGCGTAAAATCCATGGAGGGCTTCCAAATCTTTGACGTTTTCGTATGGTTCCCACGAAGGAATTGGGTCATTCAGATACTTAGCAAGAGATGGTATTTTGCCGCGTGGTCTGGCATCGAGATTATCTTTCAACCAGAATCATATCTCTTTGGCTTCGAATTCACTCGCAATACCTTCTAGTAAGCTGGCTCTCGCCCCTTGTCTTCCGAAGACGACGTCAACAACCCTCAAGTTACTCATGTCGTAACATTTTGCGAAGCTCAGCAAGAAAAATGACGCCCCGATGAATATCCAAGCATTGCCAACACATCCTGCTTGGCATAATCTATTTTGATAATTGGAACCAAGTTATCGCCAATTCTAATCCTTTTAGATTTGCGCTCCCGGCAATCGTCCCAACTGCTATTCGGTACTGCTTAAGCCAGGCTCACTCAGCTGGTAAATCCAGTCTAGCAGATTCCACAGTTATTAGCTATTTAGAGCTATATCCGCTCGAGGATAAGGATCTCCAGTCGCAGGTAATTGACGACCGAGATTGCCTAGATCAAGGCCTTGGGCTGGCCGCTAACAAGCCAAACGTTCCCGAATCATCACTTCACGCGTCTAATGACAATAACACGATGTCAAAATGAGGTCGGGCACCAAATATCCTGGATATGCTCGATTGCACGCGCGCCAAATTCGAAAATTATACCACACAAATGCAACTGCAACTTCGTTCGGACCCTGTAGCCTTCCCCTTCGAAGAATCTAAGATCATCTTTGCTGCATTATCTCTGATTGGCGTCGCATATACATGGTTTTATCCATATATCGACAAAATTACAGGAGCAGTCGAACTACTTACGCTGCGTTTATTGCAGCTCTGGGTGCGGCTTTTGATGACCCCGATTCGTATGCAACAGCCACTCGCCAATTAGATAGCCTTCACCAGGATCCTTCCTGTGTACCATCCCATGCCAGAGCAGTTTCGGTTTTTTCCCTGCTTGGATGGACAGAAGAACCAGTCCTCAGATAATTCTTTCGGAAAGGCTGGAAAGAAAATTTATAAGATACTTTAGTCGCCAAAACCCCACCCAAAAAATTTGGCAAGTTAGCATCGCTTTGTATCGCGTCAGACAATGATGTCTACGTTCGAATTTGCGAGAAGAAGAGTAAACCGCATAACAAAACATCCTCTCTTAACTCGCCTCCACAAAACACACTATTGTTTCATCCGACATCACCTTCTTGGGTAAGTGCTCCTGTCAATACCCCTTCGACAAACACGCTCCACTCAGTGCCGTCCTCCACATCAACTTACGACCAATCGAATTGGACAATTCAGAGGCGGGAAAAGCGGCACACAAAGCGTATCGATACGCCAACAATCTTTGGGGATATTGCGGTAACCCAGATCCCAAAGTAGTTACTCCGTCCCAAAATTATTGTCACATTTACAAACAAATGCGTGAATTCAAATTTTTTTTTGGAAATTCATGTGTTTATTTGATGTAAAAGAGTAAGATCGGGGACGATGAGTAAACCCTGAAAGATTCAGCTCTGGAGCCCTTTTTAATGCAAAGATACGGCAAGGTCTCAATTGCATGTTTTGGTGCTAAATTTGAACTATACTGGTGAACATATCTTCAACAATAGATCATCTCCAACATCTATTAACCGTGGAGAATTGTTTTATATTTCGAATAATCCAATTGAGGGCTCAATCGAAGACAATATTGATCTTCCTTCCCCACACGATTCTGCGCGCTTTAATCTGGCCTTTGCTGAACAACAGGCGGTATATCTGTCTCTTCTCACGCGTCTTAAAGACGGAAAACTACAGCATGGGTTCCTGAAAGACACTGCAAAGACATTCAACGTTCACAGGCGAACGGTATTTCGAATTTAGAAGTGTGAACAAGATTCCATTCCTGCTGGGAAAAGATACGCAGATGTATCAGCTCACATGCTGAATAAAAAGTGTCGATAGAAAGTCACAATTGAGAACGACTAGATTAAGGCGGTCCCTACGCGACAAAGAAAGAACATTCGCTCAATGGCAGCCGCACTGCAAATTTCAAAATCGATATTACACCGCCGAATTAAAGAAAAGATAATCAGACCACATTTGAGTGCAATGAAACCGTTCTTAACCGAATAAAATAAGTTGGCTCGATTGGAATTTGTAATATCTATGGTCAATCTCTTGACTCTAAACAGTGGCACCCCTCATTTTTAGGACATGCTCAACGCCGTGCATATTGAGGAAAAGTAGATTTACATCAGTGAATCGGATGGCAGGTTTTTCCCTGTAAACGATGAAGAGCAACCACATCGTACAGGCAAAAGCAAATGGCTCACAACCAAGGTTATGTCTCTTCCTGCGGTAGCTGAATCTGCGAACAAAGGGGTTACCAAAAAGTACCTTATTGACTATGGGATTCCAGCGATTCGAGAGTCTTGCCCTGAACAAGGGGCTATGATAATTGTGCAACAAGATAACGCTAGATCATACCCTGCAGTTAATGATCCCGATCTAGTCGCGGAGGTTGATAAAGACGGTTTCAAGATTCGCATGGAATTCCTGCCTCCCAATAGCCCAAATTTAAATGTTTTAGATTTTGGATTTTTTCGTGCTATACATTCATTGTAGCATCAAAAGGTACCAGGAGGTATTGATGAACTTATTGCGGCTGTGAAAGAAGCTTTTGAAGAGTTAGACAAGATCAAACCGAACAATGTTCTTTTAACGCTTCAGCAGTGCTGTGTTGAAGTACTTCAAGTCCACGGGAGCAACAACTACAAGTTACCTCACCCGGGAAAGGAAGCGCTGGCACGTAAGGTGCAGCTTCCTGTCACCCTTCCGGTTCAAATAGGCCTGTATTGCAAGGCAAAATCGCTAATTGATGAATAAAACTATGAAATGTATCAATAATTTTGGGACAGAGGGAGTACATGTTCTACTCTTTTGGCTTGTCGGGATCCACGTTTGTCTAATAAAGAAGCTGTAAATAATGAGGCTTCTTCAATCTTGTATCAATCAAAAAACTAAAACAGCTAGAAAAAATGCGACGTTTTTCTAGCCCTACCACTCAACATGGCCTTGTCGCCTCTTCCCTTGCCACTCCCAAACTCTTAAATCATTTTTCTCTCCTTGATTCAGAAGTTTGGATAAAATTGTGTCAAAAATCTCCTCTACCAGGTAAAACTAGAAAAATATCTCCAGTAATTCATACCCTCGACCTAGGAAATGAGCAGCCATTAACTATTACAGCGCTTCTAAATCGAGAAATCAAGACTAACGCCATGATTGATTCGGGGCTTTCTACCTCGTTCATTGATGAATCATTTATCAACAAATTCAAACTTATCCCTCGCGTAAAAGATCACCCCGAGACCGTACGGGTGGTAGATAGTAGACAATCTTGTTCTGGTCAGATGACGCATGAGATAGATTTGTTATTAGAAATTGGTAACTATGCCGAAATACTAACCTTCCAAATTACTAGAATCGGTCGTTATCATGCTATCTTACGCAAATCGTGGCTCTCGAAACACGATCCCGAAATAAATGGAGTGATAACAGCATTGCATTTTTATCACTTTTTTGCCGTCAAGACTGTTTTAACAGCTCTCGTTATTACACTGAATCTTCTTTTCGCCCTCATTCTTTGCCCTTGCCTTCGCCGTTTTTATCTTCACCACCTTTGTCCTCGCCCCTATCTTTGCCTTCGTCTTCTTCAGATCACTCCTTTCACAGTGCTGACACTCATCAATCTTTTCAGTTTTCACAGATGTCGATTCAAGTGTTGCTTAGATCCTCCAAACACCAACAGAATTAAATTATTTCTGTATCTATTAAGGAAAGTAAGGACTACCTAGACGACCCAAAAAAATCAGAAAAAAGAAGAATTAGATGATTTACATCGACAATTTCCCATTCAATTCCATAACTTCCTATCTTTGTCTTAATTCAAGGAAGCAGAAAAGCGTTCTCCTCATCGTTATATCGACCACGAGATCCCTATTAATAAAAACGAGAAACTCATGTCTGGTGTTATGGGATAGATCCCTGGTTGCTGCACTGGCTGTACCAGCGCGTAATTAGGTGTATCGCGTATTAATGTTGTTTCAAGAGATAAATCTAGTCGTGTTTGGGGCCATAACAGGAGAAGTAATGACAAGGGAAACATGTTGCTGTTATCAGAAACAAATCTTACAACACAGTTGTACATAGGCAGATAGAAAAGCACCATAGATAGATTTTCTCTTTAGATAACCATAATTAACTGATTTTATATTTGGACTTGCTCTGTTGATTTACAACATCAATTGATCCGGCGACACTTGGACCTTTGTACTACACGTCAGATGTTGAATTAAAAGCACTTCGGGAGTACCTACACGAGAACCTGGAAAAAAGACTTATCGAGACGTCTACATTTTTTTTCGTATCTCCGGTATCATTTGTCAAAAAGCCTGGAGGGGGCCTTCGCTTCTGTGGCGACTACCGTGCACTGAATGCTATCACCAGAAAGAACCTTTACTCCCTCCCCCGAATTGATGACTCCCTTTGTCAGCTACTCAAAGCTAGATATTTTACACGATTATATTGAAGGGGAGCCTATGACCAAATCCGTATCAAGTCAGATGATGAACCTAAGACGGTTTTCCGAACTAGTTATGGCTTGTATCAATATAAAGTAATCCCTTTTAGGTTAACTAAAGCCCCAGCAACCTTTCAACACATCGTCAATGATGTATTACGGGAATTTCTTGACATATTCGTCATCGTTTACTTCGATGACATATCAATAAATTCGGAAAACCCAGCTCAACACGATGACCACGCTCGAAAATTTCTTGAAAAGCTCAAAGGGTATAACTTGTACTGCAAACCCGAGAAGTGCGAGGATGGAGTGAATTCAATGACTTTCTGTGGGGGGCTGGCACCAAAGCAGATATAACAAAAGATAGTTGCCGAAATACAGTCTATTTTCTCTATGACCCATGAAATCACCTACGAGGGTGTTATTAAATACATTTATTTTCTTGCCCATGACTTAACCCTAAAATCTACGTGGTCTGTTCACTACTTGGAAGTAAAGCCTTTAATCATGGAATGAAACCGGCACGAATATTTGATTAGGATCGTCAACACGCACCCCCGTAAACATTGATAAGGCGCAGCCCGTCACACATTCCTTAGGTTTGTGATTTCGCAGGATAGCCTGTCTATGGACACATCTAAAATACAAACTATCTGAGACTGGAAACCTTCTATTAGCGTTCCGAGTGTACAATCGTTTTTGGGATTTTCCAATTTCTGTAGACGATTCATTGCGGGGTATTCGGAGCTCGCCGCTCCACTATTCGCTCTCACCCGAAAGGATACCAAATTTCAGTGGACGCAATTTTGTCAATCTGCTTTAAACAAGCTCAAGTTAGCGTTCAGATCAGAATCAATTCTTCGATATTTGGATCCTTCGTTGAGCACAGTAATGGAAACCGATACCTCGGATAGAGTAATTTCTGCAGTCTTGTTGCAATACAACTCTGATTTTAATTCTATTACGAGGCTATATCCAGTGGTGTACTTCTCCCGCACGATGACTTCTGCCGAAATTAATTTTATAGTGGGAGACAAAGAACTACTTGCGATAGTCGAAAGTTTAAAAGAGTATCGGCAATACGTTTGTAACTTGTCAACGCCAGTCAGAATAATCACCAACCACCAAAATTTGACAGCATTCACTACTAAGAGAATCCTCAATCGGAGACAGGCAAGGTGGGCTCTAGAGCTTGCAGAAATTGATTTTTTCTTGGAATTCAGGCCAGGACTCAAAAATGCCCGAGCTGATGCATTAACCCGCCGAGCAGAGGACACAAATCCAAAGGGAGGTTCTGAATCGTCACACGACCTGATAATAACTTCTGATAAGATCATTTCCCAGGAACTGTCATCAATTGTAATTCATCCATATTTTTTTTGGTCTTTAAAGGCTAGGGAAGAAACCCTCGCACTTAACTTGGAAAGTTCCTTTGCGAAGAATATCTTAGATTCGCTAAATTCGGACTCGTTGGGCCAGAAAACATTACGTGCATTAAAATTATCTTTACTTTGTCATTCACACGTCAACCTTGGGTCCTGTGATATAAGTAGTCAGGGTCTTCTACTTGTCCAAGAAAAGATTTATGTACCGGAAGCTCTTCGTACTAAAATCATCTCAACCTCACACGATCATCCCGCTGCAGGGCATCCAGGAAGAGTTAAAACCTTTGAGCTTATTTCCCGAAATTTTTGGTGGCCTAAAATGAGATTAACAATAAGTCAATATTTACGGAATTGTCACACCTGCGCTCGAATAAAGCCAGCTCGCCACGCTTCCTTCGGTTACCTTAAGCCTCTATAAGTTCCACCAAAAGGCTGGCAATCGGTGTCATTGGACTACATCACAGGACTCCCCTCGTCATCCAGGTTTGACGCGTTACTTGTTGTAGATCGGCTTACCAAAATATCCCATTTTATGCCTACCACAACTACGAGCTCAGCGGCTGAACTAGCTCTTCTATTGAGAAATCACGTTTTACGTTTACATGGTCTACCAGATTCTATAGTATCGGACCGTGATCCCGTATTTACTTCCAATCTTGCTTGGGAAATAGCCGCTTATATTTCTATAAATCTTTGTTTCAGTACGGCTTTCCGCCCTCAAACAGATGGGCAAACAGAGCGTATCAATTCAATCCTAGAGCAGTATCTCAGGGGATATTGCAACTATCAGCAGGATACCTGGCACAATTATCTCTCCCTGGCTGAATTTTCGTACAATAATTCAGTATCATCTTCGACTAAAGTCTCTCCATTTTTCGCCAAGTACGGCTTTAATTCTCAGTACCAAATTTTTACCCGCTCTAATTATAAGCTGAGAATCCTTGTAGTTAAACAATTTCGACAGCACTTGAGGCAGCTTGAAGATTTTAATAAATCAGAGTTCCGCTATGCCCATGATATTGTGGCAGAGAATTCGAACACACATCACCTCCCACCACCTATTTTTAAGGATGGCGATAAAATTTTGCTTCTCAGAAAAAATATTATTATGACAAGACCATCGAACAAGCTCGACCACAAACGCTAAGGCCCCTTCAACATACTCAAAAAGGTTCGTCTCACGCTTATAAATTTGATCTTCCACCGACAAGGAAAGTTCACCCCGTATTCTATGCATCCTTGTTAGAACCTTCTGCTCATGATCCAATGCCAGGACAAATTAACCCCCCGCCTCCTCCTGTCATAGTAGATGGCGAAATAGAATTTGTCTTGAAGATATTCTCGATGCCAGACCTCGCGGCAAAATACCATCTCTTGTCAAGTATCTGAATGATCCAATTCCTTCCTGGGAACCATACGAAAACGTCAAAGATTTGGAAGCCCTCCATGGATTTTACGCTTGATATCCTGGGAAGAAAAGTATTCGCGCTCGCAGGACCTTCGCTGTCTACAAGGAAGGAATAATGTTAAGGCTCATAATTATCTGGCCTGAGGCAGACCAGAGGGAAGCGGCTCTAATCGTTTAGGTGTTGTGCTGACTCGGTTATGACTCAAGGATATCTGGAGTTTGAAGCTTATGGATAACGTGCCAAGTGACAGAGTTGCTGAAACTAATGAGTCATATATAACATCTTCTTTTATACAATAGTAGAACTTGCATTGTAGTTTCATAGTAGGCATCGGATATTTGATATTGGATGAAAGATGTATATAGATACTGCCATAGTCAGAGCAGTAAGAGTAATAGTCTCCATCGTGACCATCAAGGCGATATTCCATCTACTATACGCATTCAGTATAACCATTTATATCGTACTTACCATTCATTCATACCATTGACTATTCCATCGAAGGACGGCACTATCACTAGACAAGTCGCCAACCACTCCACATCCCCATTTAACCTTATAGCATTAGGCCGTATGTCATTTAAGGAGTGATGGGTCACATGCCTGATTAATGGTTTTGGTTTGGCTCTTGGTTCAGGTCAGGTTTGGGAACACACTGTCTCTCTCCTGGACAAGAACACGTCGTGGATTTGGAGTCTAGCATTACTTAAGAAGCTGAATTCTGCATGTAAATAATCTCCAGCTTCGCAATCTGTGTCCACCTTGTTTGTTCGTTTCTTGTTTGTTTCTTTAATAATCCGAGACAAATATTACTATGTCGTGTATTGTGTAAGAGAGCATTCGTAGTCGGGCATCACGTCTCGGTCTTGTCTTTTCTTGTTCTTGATCTGCTGTCTACATGCCGCTCATGACAGTGTCGTTCCAGGTAGGTAACAACTTCACTACCAGTCGTCGAGTCTATCATCGCCATGCTGTGGTACATCCTTTTCTCGTCTAGATACTGCGTCAGGAATGACAGTTTTGTTACCTGGACGAAAGATCAATTGATAAATGTAGCGTGAAAATGTCTGCGCCCATCGCATCTGACATTCATTTAGGCGTGGAGCCTGCATGAAATGCTCAGGATTTCGATGTTCTGTTAGGATGAGAAATTGATCCTTAGTACTTCAAAGTTCTGCATCCTATTCATCCAAGCAACAAATAATTGCTAGTAATTCTTTGTCATTGATTAACTTTATTGTTGTAGTTATACTATGAATTAATGGTAAACAAGTCAAATAAAATTTTCTAATTCGTAGAATAGGTTAAAAGATTAACTTTTGCTTCTTCTCCCCATTCAATGTTCTCTGGTTCAACCTTATAACTCCTCACAGATCTCAGGTCTATAATCAATTACAATAGCATGTGATTAAGATAATCCAAAGTGTAACATCAATATCTAAATCTATCTTAGTCGATGGCGGGATCCTCGAGATACGAATATATTTCTAAATATACGATTGTCACTCAAAATTATAGAAGAAGCCTGGACCTTTGAGATAAACTATTTCGGATGTTTGCCACAGATGGATATATCTCGGACAGTCATGAATCGGATAATTGCACTCAGCTGGTAAATTCTTTTTTGAAAAATATGCAACTGGGCGTAGAATCTCATTATCATTACATTGAGAGAAGACACCACCCACGGCCCAATTAGATGCATCTGGCTATAAAACTGTTTCCAGGTCAGGGTCAAAAACTGGTAGGAAAGGGTCTTTTATGAATTGTTCTTTGAGCTTTGCAGAGGCATTCTTACACTCCTCATCAAACACAAACGAAGTGTCTTTCTGTGTCAAACGCGTTAGCGGTAGTACCAGATCCGAGTAGTTTTTAATGAATGAACGGTAGAAATGGGCAAAGACAAGGACCCCCCGGACACCTTAAATTATCTTTGGTATTTCTCACTCACGTATAGCCTTGACTTTTCCTGGGTCCATGCGTATGCCGTTTTTTACATCGATAGAGTATCCCAAATACTTAGTTTGTGTAACTTCAAATTCAGCCTTCATTATTTCAAGTGCAAGACCTCTATTTTGAAGGTTTCTTAACACATCTTTGACTTTTTTCCTATGATCGTCCCTTGATCTTGAAGAGAAAAATAAAATATCGTCAATATAGGCTGTATAGGAATCACCAAGGTGATCCCGTAGTAGCCATTTGATGCAGCGATGAAAGGTCGCTGGGGCCCCTGTTAACCTAAATGGCATGACATTCCATTCGAATAGTCCGTATCGTGTTCGAAATGCCGTTGTCCATTCCTCCCCTTCTTCGATACGTATTTGATGAGAAGCTTGGCTGACGTCTAATTTGGAGAAGTATTTTGCTTGACTTTATGCTCGAAAGGTTCCCCGAATTCGCGGTAGTGGATAGCGGTCCTTGTGATGGCATTCAAGGCACGGTTATCAACATAGAACCGCAATCCACCCCCTAGCTTTTTGACAAATAATACCGGGGCACCTGCTGAAGACTTATTTATGCGAATAAAACTTTTTTCCAACAATGTTGTTACCGTTTTTCTTAACACTAGTAATCCATCACGAGAATTATGATAGATAGCGCATCCCGGAACCGGCTTTTCGACTCCTTTGGTATCCTTTTCAGTGGGGATATGGTGGTCGATTTGAGGCCTGTGTATTGGTAATTTATTTGCTTTGTCAAGACGAAAGTTGTTTTCAAATTCTGGACTAAGCCACCCAGGCATGTGTTCTCTTGGGCTCACTGCCTTTGGGGGAGCTAATGCTCTCTAAATGTCGGCTAGGGTGACAGTATGAGTTTCCATCGTCTATTTCATTTGACGTTATTAGATAACATTGGATTTATTTGTTCCAGGTGCTATCATAGTTTAGCGGGTTGCCACTCTGGCTAAAAGTTTCTTGTATGGTACTGTGTGCCGTGTTTCTTCAAATTCCAGGGCTTCCGCTGCTTCGATGATATGTACTTAGTTGTCTACTACGAGCGTACGTTCAATTCTCATGTTTTGCACTTGCTGCGGCACAACATAGGCACAAATTGATCTTTTGTAACCCGCTAGATCCACAGTAAGATTTGCAACTTGATTGATGATAGATGTACTGGCTGCAAGGAGTTCTTCCATTAATCTTGGCTTAATCTCACCAGTTTCGGGTTTATAATTATAAATGAATTCACTATTAGCACTTGCGCAGGAGTGGCAACCATTATCAACAAGAACTTCGTATTGCACTTTGTTAATTATCTTATCTACTAAAAATGATTGGGACTCTATTTGTAGTTTGGATCTTATCCAATCATTCTTCAGTGCTTCTACTGGTTTATATCTCCTCTAGTCGCTCAGCCCTCTAAGCTCCGTGGCACAACTTTGCGGCGGAGCTACTCGTCTTCCGAAATGTCACTGATTTTGTTTGTTAACTCCTGTCCCATCTAGCTTTGAGGATTGGGCTTTGCCGGTAGACGAGACGGATTCACACCGAGTACGGATCCCTGATAATTGCGTACGAGGCGATTAGGATTAATAGGAGGCCTGTAAGGGCAGTTTTGTTGATAATACCCTTTACGCTCACTACGCACACAGCAGTTTGCATCAAGCCGCACCTTTATGGTCTGTTTCGAACCCCATTGATCCCGTGGGCGTTGGTTAGTTTCACTGTTCATCCTACCTTAATTGTTCATCGTGGGGGGTCCAATCCATTGGCGTAGTGTCGTGGGCTTGTGGGACAGGGGCAGATTGACGTGGCTGACTTTGAGATAAACCCCTTCTTCCGATCAGAGCATCCTCATTTGCTATATTGGCAGCTGCATTTTGGAGGTCAACTACTGTTCATACACTTTATGGCCTGATAGCCAATCATGTATCATCTTAATAATTTTGTTGGTGAATACTGAATTACCTGTTTGGGAATGGCGTTAGGAGAATAGGCTAATCACTGTATAATAACTCTTTTCTTCTGGTAAGAGAAGAGTAACTGAATTCAACTTTATTTTACCATTATTACTACCGCTATAACAAGCTTGTGATACCAATATCCACTCAAGTATTTCGACAACTACCAACTCTTCAAGTGTGTCATAATGCCTTGTTTTTATAAAGCAATTCCGAACACGAGAGCTTATTGCTTTTTTCAAAAACATGATCTTAATTTGTTCTCCCATGAATTCCTCGCTGGTATTTGCTAGTTCCTTTTCAAACTTTGGGAAGAACTTTGCAAAAGATTCTCTTTCCGATTGTTTCATGATTTCAGATTATTCAGCGCTTTTGCTTCGAGCGTAGGGCCATCGTAAAGTCGACCCAGCTCTCCCAGAAGTCCCTCGTAAGTTGCGGTTCCATCTTCAAGCCTTTTCGTGAGCCATAGAGTAACGTTCTTCGCAGCATTATCTTTCAACTGATTGAATATCGCAGAAAACTGAACACTGGCGTCAGATCCACATGATCAGGCCTTCCCTCGAGCTTGTAATCTCCAGCTGGGCCAAAGTGATCGGTCGGCCCCACTGAATTCTTTGAGATCAACTGCCTCACTTAATATTGAGTGCGTACTAGCCGCAGCAGAATTCGTGGAACGTTTTACTAAATTCTCTGGGGTTGTTCCAACGTTTTGTAGGACCTTATCACTACCTTCTCGGATAGCCGTGTTTTCTTGTCCTTGCCTCTGAATTGCGACTGAAATTTTATTGAGCGAGATCAGAAATTTATGCATTACGGCATCTGCTTGCTACGCTCTTGATTACTGAATCGGTTCTATATCTTTCATTTTCCTAGTCATCGAGTCTTTCTGGTACTTGATCTCTTGGCTATTATCTGTGGCTTGTGTTGAGCAGTTGACAATCCTGGGCAATTTTTAGTCTAACTTGAATTAAGGTGGAGATTAGTAATATTGTCAGGGGAAAGCTACTGTTTGCACTGATATATTATTTATATCTAATCTAAAGAGAGAAGTTTTTAGAGTATAGGAATCGCGTATAGCTATATTTAAGTGCCAAGACTTAGTACCTGCCGAGCCGAGCATAGACGAACGAGCGCATCTCAAACACAGTTCACAACTGTTACAGTTGGCATATCTTGATGTCAGGTAGCTGGGAGCCTGACCTGTAACAGGCGAAGTAAATTCTTAATTGAAAAGATAACTCAGTAAAAAATTACCCCCTTCCTCCTCTGAGTCTAAATACATTTAAATAAGACAAAGGGAAAACCTAGACTTGACTATCCAACTAATTTTAGGTCATTCTCTTTGACTGATGTTGCCTCAAAAGTGATGCCATCACATAAATGTGTAATCTGCCAATAATAGTGTTGTAAGTTCACGACACTAAATATATACATGTACCTGAGAGTCGCTATCATCTATTTTTAACAATCTTGAATATTTCTTCGCCTCGAAATATATTTTCACACCATGATTTAATATTGGCAACACATTCAACACTTGATGACTTTAAAAATGAAAAAGAATTAACTAATTGTGGGTTGGGAAAATCTGTGGTGTTAGTACGCGTGATAGCATGTTCAAGTGCTTAGTTTTCTAGGAGTTGCGTCAGCGCCCTAGGGTCGATAACGCTGCTTACCAAAGGAAAATAAATTGACAGTTGAGGTATTTGATCGTCTACAAGGTGTGAGGGAGATGAATTGACATCAAGGACCAAGGTTTCCATCGTCTCTTGAACATTTTCACATGAAAAATCATTCCCGTTAGATTTTTGTTGCCTCTCATACTCTGCAATTTATTGATTCGCGTGTCGTTCGGAATGCCTTGATGTACGTTCTTTAAATTTCGCTTTTGCTCGTTATTGTTCTAATTCTGAATAATCACGGGACCAGCATCCAGACTTTTTGCAGACATAACATTTCCCCATATTTAGACTTCTCTGTTGATACTCATGCGAAGTTCGTATATTTGTATCTGCACTGTCTTGCCTTTGATCGTCTGATTGTTTATGGTACCGCTGGTCCGTAAAGAATTGGGTTTGTTAGGTTTCTTTTAATTCTTCGTAAGTTTTTATTGAGGACTGGAGATCGCCGATTAGCCCAGTGAGTGTCTCACTCGGTTTAAAGCAGGCAAAGGAGCAGGCAAGAACTTTGCGGCAGGAATTGATGAGCTTTTTGTGGAAGAAAACATCTGATCGTAGTTCTTTTGACAGGCTCATCTGTGTATTTCGGAGCTCGCCAATTAGGATCTGAAGACATTCTCTTGTTTGTTTTCCTGCATTTTCTCGGCTTACAAATCCCAGGTTTAACTCATCTCATTTGCGAGGCTGCTTTTCTTAAACTCTTCACTCTATAAGTAGTTCTATGTAGCATGACATATTACATCGAATTTGCGTGGCTGTCTATTTGGTGCTATATTTGCGTAGTAGTGGTTTAGTGCGGTGCCACTTAGCATCGTTAGGTATGCTTTTGCTCGGATAAGATCTGGAATATCCGCTCTTTCACAGTGATAAAGAAAGATTGCTAATTTAAAGTCGAAGCTGCCTTGTTCTCCCCGATATTTCATCTCATTGTCACAAATTCTGACCAAGTTTGCAAGTTCTTTGCCATTGCCTTGATCTTGGCTTGATTTTTGTGATGGTTTATTGTCTTAACTATAGAGGTCTTGTTTGAGGTCTTGTTTGGGAATAGATTCAGCGACGAGACTTTTGGCGAGAGAATTGTCGTAGTATTTGTCGAATTTTGTCTCCGGTGGTTGAAATATGATCTTTGTATTCATGATTGCGGCGATTTTGTTTGAAGAGAAAGTCTCATTCGACGAAGATATTGCTCCAAGAGGCCATGCAGTTGAGTTTTCTTCTGTAACAACATTGTAAAGGGACTTCGCTACGGTGATATTTCTGTCCCATTTCACCCATACTCCAAAGGGTCTGAGGTGGGAGCGGAGAGCGCTTTGAAGCGGTAGTTTAATAAGTTTGAAGTCATCAGCTGTGCGCTCACAGAAACCATCCTTGAACACCTTTCAAAGATTGTCGTCCTTGCACTTATACTTGCTGTATTCAGCGATCTTAGTTTCTATCAAAATGTTTATCGCTTTTGCTGCTGTTGCTAAACTTGTTGCTGCGGTCTTGGTCTCATTTATTGCGTCGGACATTTGAAGACAAGGTTGATTGAGATGGTCGAAATTCAGAGGGTTTTGTTGTACGTGATGGATGCGAATCGAGAGCCTGAATCAGGGGTTAATTTCTTGGGTATATCTTTGAAGTTGAGAGCCTTGAGAAACGGGTCAACTATAAATTTGAACTCCTTAGTAAATACAACCGGACAGAGGCCTTTGTCGGAGACTGAACAATTGGATCTCTTTTCAAAGTGTGTGCCTGATCTGTACGTCTACTAATGTCAGAACGGTGCAGGATTAATACCAAAGACAACGCTGTCAATAGAAAATAAGTACCAATATCAGTAACTGAGGCAATGATAGATAAGCAACAACAATAATAATAACAGCAACAATAACAATAACAGGGAAATGACAATAACACTAACAACAGCACTAAACACGATAACAAAAACAAGGACAATAGCGACAACAATAGCTATAACAATGACAATATCAATAACAATGGTCCAGAAGCACAGTAACCACAATGGTAGTGTAATCGATAGGATTCAGATTTCAAACAGATTCTTCAATAAGTAAAGATAAATACAAGACTCTGATCTGGAGACTTCAGAGATACAGTAAGGACAGCTATAAATACATTTTAGGACATGGTCCAACAAGCCACTGAAAGAACCATCTAGAACTCCTGCACAGGTAAATAGAGCAACATGGGGCATCATAGAATACCATAGAACACCATAGAATCCACCAGAACTTCCCAGGTCATTGTGGCCCATAAACATATTTCCAGAATGGGATGATAAAGAAGTTTGTAGAGCTACAGAGAAACAGCCAGAATATCTAACGCCACAATGTGGCTCAAACCCCTGTTACATGACTAAGTAGCTTACAACCTCTGACAACTGATCAGTATCGGAATACTACCGGTGGTCAATTCACAAGCTTCTGAGGGTGTACTCAAATCATTCAATTCTTCGTCCTCCCTCCATTTTTCCCAGGGAGAGAAATTCTATATAAATATATTGTTGCTTTTCCTGAAACGTTATTCACCAAGAGGAAAGGTCACAATTTGACCTTATCGCGTAGGATTTTTATTTGAACTTATTCACACAGTAGAACACAGTAAAAAGAATACATTCATAACAATGAAATTACTCTTTGACCCCTTAAATCTCATAAACAATTCAACTCTTTGACCTAGCCTTGGCTGATATCGCGGACTCATACGTGATGGCCGGTCTCACCAGCGTGCTGTACAACAGCTTTGACTTCTAAAAATCTGCTCCGCATATGGCCTGGCTAAGCCTGCCCATCGAAAAAGTATTTTTATAATCAATACTCAACATGCAAAAAAATCCAACTCCATGTCAAACACAATAGCTCCTGTTCAACATGCTCCCACCAATGTCAGAGTAGGGTCGGATTGTGCAGTGGTACACCGTCCGCGCCGTTCTCCCACGAAGAGTGGGTAGCTTGGACACATGCCCCACTTGAGAAAGGAGAAAGCTGGTTCGAATCCAGTAAGACCCACACACGACATCTTTCGCGACGATATTGTATTCGTAGGATGATGAAAGCATACTTAGATAACAATGGGTTTTTCTCGTTTTTCCCTGTGGTGGGTATTCACGGAAAAGGGTACCTGTCGTAAGGCGTTATTCTCATAGTGGTATCTGCAAATGAAATCAGAGTATGAATGTTCCAACCGTCAAACTGAGTCATTCTACAACATATACATATCCTCCATAATCAGTCGCGTCATAGCCTCAGGCTGTGTACGCAAAAATGAATTAAAAAAAACCGCCACAGCCATTACGTTCCTGATCTAAGTGTGATCGTCCCTATGCAGCGTGCCCAAACGGAGATTTGCGACAGGGGTTCTCGTCTTACTTTCCACCACTCACAGATTAATACCCGAATGCCGAACTTGAGCGAAGTGCACGGTCGAGGACGACGAGCCCGAGTTTAGCATCCGGGTGGTAGCCCTTACATGCGGTTGACGGTTTCAGCAACCAGTGATCGGCGTTGGAGGTTTCGTGGGCTGTAACTGCGTCGTCAATGAAAAGATGTGAATGGGATTTTCATCCTCAGAGAATTTAAATCACTTCACGTCCCTTGGATCGGTGACCCGATTACGTCAGCGAGTCGGCTGAATCCGGATCAGCTGATACCGACAACTCCATGCCTAAATCAGAGGAGACAAGCGATATCATGCTAGCCGGAAATTGATGATAAACAAGAGGCTTGGAGATATTCGACAGCATAGTTTTGAGGTTTTGTGTGTGAATTTCATTCAAGGAAAATCTTGGCTACATGTCTATATTCCTATTCTGAGCAGTAAAATGTAATAAAATAGAAACTCTGTTGCGTACAATAGAAACACGGACCAAAAAAACAGTCTGAGTAGATACGTGGGACAGAATGTAAAATTCGCAAGAGACCAGGACCAATCAAATCCAGGAACAAGTCTTGCCGAGCCCCGCATGACCTGTGAATAAAGCTAACCCCACCCCCACTACATCCCATCCAATCAAAGGTCGACAGCGTCAAACTGTCGTCACTGATCTGACTCCGAACTCCATATTCGCGTATGCTGACAGGAGAAAGTAATATTTTCAGACTCGCCACATTCTTTCACCGACCAATCAAAACGAAAAGATAGTCGACCGACGGGACCTATGAAAGCTTCGCGATACGACGCTACACACTATGTTTGTTTGTTATTTATTTATCGTCTAGGCTAGAGTATCTACAGGGGGTCAAGGGTAAGTGAAGTCTTCGCTTAATCGACAGGGGTTGTCGTGAAAGGGTTTTGTCAGCCTTAAGCTGCAGGTGGTGAAGGCACGGTGAAGTCCCTAAAACAGGGCATCCCGATACTATTACATAATTTTCTATGCCAAGTTTCATTTCCTCCAAAGTATACTTTTGACTCGTGTCTAACAAATCCGGATCTGTTCATATTCGCTGACCTCAATTTTCACTATGAAAATGGATTCTCGGCGGAGCGGAGCTCCAAGTATGTATCCGAGGAACACGTGAGCTTGATTTTCAGCCAATCATGAATTTTCCAGTTTTGAACTGGTCGAATTCAGAAAGATCACGTTCGACTTCGCACCGTTTACATAACTTGCTCATGTTCGTGGGTCGTGGGTCGAAGCGCTTGGTGCTGTGTGATGTTGAAGAAGGAACTTTCGTTGCACGAATTGATGTTGAAGAAGAAGAAAGGGGTCGCTTACTAAGCGGACCCACCGGCCTTTTTGTTCCAGGGGTTCACAGCCAATCATTTTTAGAGTTCACTAGTTTCACGCTAAAAGTTCCGTAAGTAAGAAATCCTCGTTCCTCGGATAATAAGGTATACGTGATTCTGAAGCGAACCGCACAGGCATTAATAAGCGCGTATTGGGTCGGATGGTGCAGTGGTACACCGTCCAGGCCGTTCTCCCAAGTAGAGTCTGGGTAGCTTGGACACATGCCCCACTTGAGACAGGAGAAAGCTGGTTCGAATCCAGCAAGACCCTCACACCACTTCTCTCGCGGTGATACTGTATTCGTAGAATGACGAAAGCATGCTCAGATAGCCACAGGTTTTTCTCGCTTTTCCCTGTGGTGGGTATTCACGGAAGAGGGTACATGTCGTAAGGCGTTATTCTCGTAGTGGTATCTGCAAATGAAATCTGAGTATGAGTGTTCCAAACGTCAAAATGAGTCGTTCTATAACAAAGAATACGTATCTTCCGAAAAATACCTACGTGGGCCTTCAGGCGCCGAAATAGGATAATAGAAAAATTTAATAAGCGCGTATTAACTTATCATTTACCAAGACAAAACAAAGGCTCGTAATCATCAATACGAATGGAAGTCATCTACGGAATCATTATCAGCGATTACGAGTGTAGGGGCATTGACAACATCGTGTTCAACATTCCATGATTAACATCGTATAACATTTGTTCTCACACCAATGATGTGGAAAGAGACCCTTTGTATATAGTGAACTCATAAGTCTAGTTTATTAAATTAAGTTCTTTCACTCTTATTGCTAATTGCTGCCCAGCTCATATAAACGTTTTCCCAACTATTCATATCACATCTTCTTCTCTTCTCTATAATCTCTTCTCTTCTCTATTCTCTTCTCTATAATATATCAGACGTTTTGCGGATACTTGATAAAACCTAGAAACTTTGATTGGTCGGTCGACGGTCGGTCTGTTGTATGAGTGGTCAGATGGTAGTTGGGCGACGTCATTTTGTTTGACCGCCTAAAATCGGCAGAACACGGACGGGAATTGAGCGTGGTGATTGGTCGGTGTCAGAGAAAAGTGGCACGTGTGTCTGACTAAGACCATCAGGCTAACTGTGGATCCGATATTAAAACCTCGACACGCTGATTGGCCGGCGGTGCAAGCCGCTACAACAGGTACTTTCTGGGGTTGTGGGAAATATATAAGACAATCTGATTGGCCGACGAGGTCTACGACTACATCATTTTGTGTCTGAGTAAGCCGTTTGGCCCAAATGTGGATACGTTTTTAAAACTTCGACATTCTGATTGGTTGCCGTTAGCAGAGCACGGCTGAAACCTATATGTGGAAATAAATTTTTGGATTCCTTTTAACACTGAAAACTTCAACCCAAATTTACATACAACACGATCCCTAAACATATTACTCCTAAAAAACATAAGGTTAGACCGTCGTTACAGACAAAAAACCGTCAACAGGTACGTCTGTATATTACGTCTTCAAAACTGCCACTGACGTGTATATTCAAAAGATAAACCAGAGGCACACCCTTTGAATAAATATTTACCCTCTCGAATATTGCTTCAAAAGTAATAAATAGTTCATTGTGGTAAAGGTATAACCGAAATCAGGCATGTCTGTCAATTGCGGCATGAGACCTGTTACTGACATGTTTGTAGGAGATCCAACAGACGTGCATTATCCAAATGGATTCTCTAGAGTCATACTGTTCCTCATGCAAGAAGAGGAGACCCGTCACGGATTTTTCTTTGAACCATTTTGGGCGCTATTATAGACAATGTAATCGGCATCAGGTACGTCTGTAAACCGTGTTTTGGGGTCTGTTGCTGACGTGTTTTGCGGACAAGACCCGAGCCTTACCCCGTACAATGGGAGATAACGATGCACCAGCACCCCGGCAGACACGCGATAGTGCAGCTGCTAGCCTGACGCATGATACACGACCTGCCAGGCGACCTCGGCGAACAAGGGCTCAAATGGACGCTGCCCGGGCTGCGACTGCGGCTGTAACGTTAAATCCTCCACCTATCATCAATCCTACACCACCACCAGCTGGAGACCAACCTCTCGCACCTCCAAATTTGCCTCCTATGCCTCCGTCTCCGTCTCCTGGGCCAGCACGTCCTGAACCGGTGGTTCCAGTTCCGAAAGCTTTCCGGTCCGTCTTTCAAGCTACGGACTCTCAAGATGTTGGTCGAATGGAAATCGTGTGCCGACATTGCCAGGCTCTCCACTTCGCCCAGGAAAAAGTAGCAAGTGGCGAGTTTGAGCTTTGTTGTAAGAAAGGGGATGTTTCGCTCCCGCTCCTACAGAATCCGCCACAGCTGTTGTTGGAACTTTTCACCGACCAGAATCCACGTGCGGCTAGCTTCCGGAAGAAGATTCGCAGCTACAACTCTGCACTGGCCTTTACGTCTGTCAACACCGGGAAAGAGGATCGAGTCGACTTGCGGCGTGGGTTGACCACATTCACGGCTCACGGGGAGATGTACCACTTGCAGGGGCCATTGATTCCCGGCTCGCAAGAAACTCCGGCATTCGCCCAGCTGTTCTTTTACGACCCAGAATACGCGGCTGACTTACGACGAGAGCGTGATCCCCAGCTCGACTCAACCATTCTTCGTGATTTACACGCCATGATGATGGAGGTTAATCCGCTCATTCGGATCTATAAGACAGCGCGCGAGCGCCTGCAGGTGCAAGAAGGCAATTTCCGAATGGTCATCAGCCCACAAATGAGCTTAGTCGTTCAAACCGGAGCAGATCGTCGTAGGGAGAATCTTCCACTCACGGGTGAGGTGGCTGCTATCATTCCGGACGAATACAATAAGGCCAGCTTTCGGGATGTGATTCTAGCAGTGCGCGAGCCAGGTCGGGACGGTCGACAATTGCATCGAGTGCCCGTAACTAACCCTGCATATATGCCGTTGCACTATGTTCTTTTGTTTCCGTACGGTGAGCCGGGGTGGCACTGGAGCCTTTCGCTTCTAAATGTTCATCGCACCCGGCAGCAGTTACGACTCTCCCAACAGCCTTTCTACCGGTTCCGGCTACACCAACGAGTCGGTGAAGTTTCTCTCCTGTTTCTTGCAGGTCGGCTATTCCAGCAATACGTCGTCGACAGCTATGTTGCCTGTGAAACTACTCGGCTCGACTGGCTCCGGAATAACCAGACGAATATTCGTGCGTCAGTTTACAACGGGCTTGCTGACGCTTTGATCCGGGAAGATCAGGCTGATGTGAATGGACGTGATGTTGGTCGCCGCTGTGTTCTCCCTTCTTCCTTTGTTGGTGGTGATCGGTTCATGCAGCAGTTGTTCCAGGACTCCATGGCGATTGTGCGCTTTTTCGGACGACCAACTCTCTTTATCACTTTTACGACCAATCCGAATTGGTCGGAAATCAAAGCAGAGTTGAAAGAAGGTCAACAATCCACCGATCGGCCGGATATCATTGCTCGCGTCTTTCATCTTAAGGTTAAGCAATTGCTGCAGGACGTTCGGAAAGGGGTTTTTGGTGCGCATCAAGGGCACGTGTACACGATTGAGTACCAGAAGCGCGGCTTGCCTCATCTGCATCTCCTGCTGTTTTTGAAAGATGCGAGGAGTTATCTCACCGCTGCTAAGGTCAACGAGGTCGTCTGTGCCGAAGTTCCGGATGAGGCTACGGATCCATCGGGCAAGCTTCGGGAGTTAGTATTTGCTCACATGCTGCATGGGCCCTGTGGCAATGACTTTCCAAATTGTCCGTGCATGACCCGGAAAACCCCAAGTAGTCCCGTCGAATGTCAAAAGCGCTTTCCGAAGGAGTTCACCAACGAGACGATCATCGCTGAAGATGGATACCCCATATACATGCGTCGTGATACAGGTATGTTTTTTTAATGCTTATTGAATTCAGGCTAATAGTTTATCAAGGTACGTATACAGTTCAGAAAAATGGCCAGCCCGTGACCATCGATAACCGCTGGGTGGTGCCGTACAATCCGTATTTGCTCAATAAGTACCAATCGCACATCAATGTAGAGGTTTGTGGATCAGTGCACGCCGTAAAGTACATTCACAAGTACGTTTACAAAGGCGCTGATCGGACGACCTTAGCGATATCGAATACGGATGATGAAATCACCCGGTACCTCCAAGCGCGGTACGTGAGTCCTCCGGAGGCAATCTGGCGACTGTTTGAGTTCACGACTCACAAAGAATTCCCGCCCGTTCAACATCTCCAGGTTCATCTCCAGGGACAGCAAACGGTATATTTCCCGGGCAATCTGACAGCTGAACAACTGGCTGCGAAGATGGAATCTACTCGCACCACGCTCATGGGTTACTTCAAGTTTAACACGGACCATCCAACAGTTGGGGACTGGCTCTATTCAGAGATGCCGGCACACTGCGTTTGGAACCAGAAGTTGAAGGAATGGACCATCCGGAAGCGCGGAGAAAACCGAATCGGGAGAATGTATCACTGCAGTCCAGTTGCAGGTGAGAGGTTCTACCTGCGGCTGTTACTAACGGTCGTCCGCAACGTCAAGTCCTTTGCGGAGCTTTATAACTTCGAGGTCGTAACCTACGAGTCTTACCATGCGGTATGCATTGCACGCGGTCTGGCTCAAAACGACCAAGAGTGGTTCCAGTATTTCGATAAAGCATTGGTTTTCGCGACCGGTAATAGTCTTCGGACGCTTTTCTTGACTGGACTTCGACAAAGAGAAATTACTGATCCGTTGGCTATTTGGGAGAGGTAAAAGCACCACCTTTGCGACGATCTTGCCCGCAAGCTCGGTGAAGTTTTGGGATACCCGCTGGACCTGATTGATCCTCATTACGATTACGGACTTTTTCTGCTTGCGGCAGGACTTGCAGATCAGCAGCTGTCTCTCGCGGAATACGGATTACCGGAAAACGTTTGGGATTGGAGCCGAAGCCATGTCGAGTGGTCAGCAAGAGTGCAGAGGGAAGATCTTTGTGCTCGAGCGGAAGATATGCGGTCTCAATTCAACGACGACCAGCAAGCTGCCTTCACGGAGATCACCACTGCGATCTTAACGGATCCACGGACGGCACATTTCTATCTGCAAGGTCAGGGGGGCTCCGGGAAAACGTTTCTCTATAAAGCAATCTGCTACTATTACCGTGGACAAGGAAAGACCGTTCTCTGTGTGGCATCGACGGGAATTGCGGCGCTGCTTCTCCCTGATGGACGGACATCACATTCGCAGTTCAAGATACCGATGGAATTGAACGAGGGTTCTGTAAGCGGCATCGAGAAGCAAAGTTTGCTGGCTGCGTTACTCCGGAAAGTCGACTTGATCATCTGGGATGAGGTGCCCATGCAGCATAAGTACTGCTTTGAGGTGGTCCATCGGCTGTTGGTTGATCTGCGGGGTTCCTCGGAAGATGTTTTGTTTGGGGGGGTCCCTGTCATTCTCGGCGGTGACTTCGCACAGATACTTCCTGTGGTGACAAACGGGTCTCGGGCTGCAGTCGTATCGGCATGCTTGCAGAAGTCTTTTGTTTGGGAGCGGTTGAAGCGGCTCTCATTACGGGTTAATATGAGAGTCCGGGAGGGAGTCCATGGCGCGGAATTTGTGGATTGGGTTGGGAACATCCCGTACTCCGAATCACAACGTCACGAAGTTGAGATTCCGAGATACGTACATCAGCCAACCGATGTTTCCAGCCTGATTAATCGTATTTATCCGCAAGACTTGATGATGCGAGCCGGGACGGATCCGACTGTATTTTGTGGCCGGTGTTTACTCTCAACTTTGAACACAACGGTTACGGAATTAAACGGAATGATTTTGGGGCTACTTCCAGGACAAGCACGGGTGTACCAGTCAACCGACACCCACGTCACGGACGCCGACGTCGCCGAAACGGGTCTCGACGAGTTTCCTGCGGAAGTTCTGCGGAATATTGACCTCCCTTCGCTACCGCCGTCTCAGTTGTCTCTAAAGATTGGCGCACCTATTATGGTCCTTCGGAACCTTGCACCAGCTGAAGGGCTCTGCAATGGAACCCGCATGGTGGTGACCAATCTCAGGAGGCACTGCATCGAGGCAAGAATTCTTGGTGGCGAAAGGGACGGTCAAAAATGCGTACTTCCACGTATTGAGTTAATTTCCGACGACCATAGTTTGGGAATAAAGCTTAAGCGGAAGCAATTTCCGGTCCGGTTGTGCTTTGCGATGACCATCAACAAATCACAAGGTCAATCGTTCCACACCGTAGGGCTGGATTTGCGGACGCCAGTTTTCACCCATGGTCAACTCTACGTTGGTGTTTCGCGAACTTCCCGCGTCGAAGGCCTAAGTGTTCTGTTACCTACTGAGAACAGAGGCCGTACCCAGAACGTCGTTTACGAGCAAGTCTTGACTGATATCCGATAGTATAAGAGCTGTCAATTCCGTATCCAGTGAGTTAACCAACAATCAGCGCGTAACATTTTAAGATCTTTTCCTAACGTGATTTGTGAAGGCCTCCCCGATCTGACTCGCCCACCGAACTCCTTCTCGAAGCTCCATGCCCAGTTTGATTTAGGTTGTCGTGATGAAATACAACCGACATCAGGTACGTCTGTAAATTGTGCTCTGAGGATTCTATCTAACAAAAATAAGACTGAGGTCCATATCCACCACCCCGAAGAAAACCGCCCTAAAGATAATACTCTATATGTATGATTCATATTTTCTCTTGACAAACATATAATCTACATAAGGTACGTTGATAAATCATGGGCCGATAACTGATTCTAACGAGTTTTAGAGGCTATATCTCGGATCTGCATCATAGCATTCACCCAGCAGTGCAGTTGGTAGTCCCGCCGCGACAGTGCGTAGTGTTTCGTTATCTTTCCGTATCCATGGTTTGTGTGGTTGAATTCCCGCAGAATTCAGAGGTCGTAGGCTGCTTTTAAAGTTAGATCTATAATATATCAGATACGCTAACTACCTTATTCTCAAATGACAAACAATTCCCTTGCGTTGTTCATTGGATAATACTCATGCTCACAATGATTAATTGCTAAACTTCTTCAGCTGTTTTAGCCCAACTTGAATTCCAAACGCGTGTCCCGTAGGAAACTAACACCTGTAAACCTATTCTTGCAACCTGAAATTATCTTCATAGACTCTAAATCCACAGCCTACATCCCATCTGAAATATATTACCAGCCATAGTTCAAGTCTCACTTCCGAAGCAACGCGAGGAACCCTGCCCCGGAGCGAAGCGCAGGGCCGCAGGGTCAGGACCTAGTTATAACTTATTGTGAATTGGACTAAGTTACATTCTTAACACACTAGACATCTGGATCAATTTTTCCCTTCATTGCAAAAACTTGACTAAATCTATAGCGCGATCGAAAATACAATAAGTTTCATGCGTTCATTACAAATATGCAATTTCCAATCAAACAGATAAATGTGCCTCATTGCTAACAAAAACCTTAGCAGAATGAATACTCAAATCACTCCACCTGTTAGTAGACGAGCACTCTATCTTACTCCAGATCAAAAATTGCAGGTGATTACAGGAATTTAGCTATAAGAAAACTTTCCCCATAAATTAACTACATTTAGATACTCACACTCCACAGAGCCGGACTCTCTAACAGAGAAATAGCAGATCAACTTGAAGTCGCAATCCTTCAGGTTCGGAATACGGTCAGATTTGGTCGTGCCTCTCCCAAACCTCGGACAGGACGTCCACAGCTCTTAGGCCCAGCCCAAGTTGATGAGCTGGAAGCATTTGTTAGTTCTTCGCGGGAAACTAGGCAAATGTCGTTTCTTGAACTGGCTCTCCACTTTCGTCGTTGGAGTGCCGGTGAATACGCTATTCAGAATGCACCCTGAAAACGAGGTTACGAGCGACGAATTGCACATAGCTCTCCCCCGCTTTCTTAAAATCATCGTGCGGTCCGAATATGGTGGAGCGAACAACATCTGAATTGGCGTCAAGAGTGGTCACGAGTTCTTTGGAGTGACGAGACATGGATATACGATAGCCGAACAATGTCTGGACATGTTACCACAAAGGTTAATCTAATCATATGTGACGGGCTGTGCCCGGTAGGTTGTGGCTGGGCAAATCAGCTTGGCCCATCCGTTTACCTGGTCGTGGCGCGACGCGTTTACGCGTAAGCGAGGGTCAGGGGTACTCCCTGTTATGACTACTAGAACTTTCGAGAAGTCTCCAGAAGAGTCGAGAGTACTCCGGATGATTCTATCCCAAGAGTGATTAATGATGAGGAGTTAAGGAAAGAACCTTCTAGTGGTAAGGGGAAAACTATAAATATCAGTATTCTAGAGCAGATAGATTCCTTCTCCAGATTTAATATTAACTTGTTTTGTGGTATTGCTTTCGTGCATTGACCGTTTGCATTAATCCTTAACATCATATTCACTTTCAAAAATATCTCGGAATCTAATATCGACAAAAGAGGGGCTAAGACTTTGATGACACTTGTGTTATCGATCGTTACAAGAAGAACAACTCTTGGATGTTCTTGGAGAGCTTCGCGGGAATTGAACGAGGTCCTCGTGTCTTTTGGGAGCGGGAGTGGGGAAGTATGACCTCTGAAGGATATAGTAAACATATCCTCCTAAGGATAGGTAATTGGATCAGAAACAAGAGAGAAGAGACGGGCCATGATTATATCTCTATGCACGACAACGCCTCTGTTCATAAAGGACGTCCGGCTTGAGAGTTTCTCGATGCCAATGGAGTTGAATCTATGCCCTAGCCTGATAACTCTCCTGACTTAAATCCGATCGAGAATGTATGGAGCATGATGAAAAACTACATACAGGAACGATACCCGAAGTTTGAGCGGACGAGACAGCGGAACAGGGCGGAGATTCGATCCAATGAGCTAGAGGCATGGTACCATAGTACAATAGAGGAAAAGCTCACAACTGATTGGGAGTATGGCTAGAAGATGTGAGGATGTATTGGATGCTAATGGGGGTCCTATTTCATATTAGGCTTAAAAATCTGTATAAACAGCAAACCTGAATTGCAAGTTTTAATATGACGTATGAACTCGATTTTTTAGGCTTAGTGCGAAACAAAGTGAAGAGAGACAGGCGACTTCACTTTTGTCGACCTCAATTTCTCTCACCTTACTTTTGAACAGAGTTTTAAGCTTTACCATATTCGGCCTCGCTTAATCGGAATCGTCATGGTAGATTACTATGTTTGGGTAAATATCGGTAAAAAACCCCCTGTAAATGACAGGCGACTTCACTTAATCTTGACCCCCTATAACTATACCCAATTGGGTAAAAGACGCCAGGACTTACTGTTCTGGTTACCTGAAGCGCCTACCGTCCCAAACATAAGAGGTGGGGCCTAAGACGCGACACACTATCCACAAATGATGAGCGCCCCGATGCGAGAAAGGGCATCACCACGAACGTGACCGAGAAATACTCATCATGATCCCGAGTCACCTTCCTCACTGGTGTGATTCGAGCTGGAGTCGTTCAGCACGTAGCCGCGGGAGCAGATGTGTTTTGACAACGAATCAAAAATTGCGCTGAACACGGACCGGGAATGGTCAACGTGTTGGAAATGAGGGTTTCATTAGTGATTTACTAATCGTCGTGCGTACTAAAGGGAATACCTACCTTAGTGCACACATACTAATTAATGCACTTACTAAATGCGCTTAACCGTATTTATCGCTTATCACGTAAACCCTGTTAGTCAGTTTTACATATTGGTAGTATATATAGTCTGGTTAGATCCGGATTGTATAAAACAACAACTCCACCGTGCGTTTCTGACAAAATTACTACAGTCTTCTTATTCTCTCCAAGTGACACGTGATTAATCAATTGACATTGATTCAAAATTCCCTACTATTTTCAACACAACGACCTTCCTCGGACCCTGGGACGAGGCACTCGTAGAAACACGAACAGCCGATCATCTGGGCGGCGATGGGTCCCGGTGGACACCGGTGGTCGGAGCGAGGATTTGAGGTACGCGCCGTCCGTATGGTCGGGTGTGTCCGTGTTGGCAGCGGCCGGTGGAGCGGCGCCAAGGTCGCGCGCGAGCGCGGCCTCGATCGGCTTCCGCGCACTTGGCGCTCGATTAGACTGGTACGAGGAGATCTGCTCGCCCCGGTGCGTCGGAGATGAGCATTAACGGAGGATGTTCCAGCTCACCTTGGCTGTCCTTCGCCGATCCGTCCGTCCGTCCACGGCATTCTCTTCAGGCCCGCCTTCCGGTCCTTATCCAGAGGCATGGAATGTCAGCGCTCAAGCGCTGAACCCTGGAGGATGTGGTACAACTTTCTATGTTGGAGCTCCGCACTCTACCCCACCAGCCGGTCCAATTGATACGGTCGAACCTGTCTCAGCCGATCACGGGTCTCGGCATAATTACTGGAAAGATTTCTTGGAATTTCACCGTTCATATTTGCAATACTTACTCATGCACGCAAAATGGTCTTGGGGGAATAATGTTGCAATAGGAAGTGCTATAAATCCCAACAATAATTAAACCAAAACCCTCTATCGGCTTAGGGAGGTTCTCTTATGACACATTTTTCGGCCGCTTATGTAGCCTTTATGAACGAAGTGAAATCAAGAGATACGACAAGTGCTTGTATTGTCAATCAATTGCGTGCGATTCCAATTGAGTTTTCTTCGGATCTAAACTAATACTCACCCATTTTCCTTCAAGTACTGCTTGATCGAAATTTGTTTGCTTAAAGTTAGGCTTGTTAAGATTTGAAAGGTCCTAACTCAGAGTCTTGATGATAGCCAACGACTTGAAGTATGGTGTGACCTGTCGTGATAGGAATAAAGGCGAGAAGGGATAAGCTAAAGGGTTAGGCCATTGGTAATAGGTCAACAATATAGGAAATAAGGTATGAGCATCGTGAATGTTATCGGAAGCATCGTCATATTAAATCGTGGTCAAGAGTCAGCTATGTGTACACGTATCCTATCCCTGTCCAAGCTAACCAATTCGCGTTAGGTCAACCCTAATACCATGAGCCCTCTACATTCCTAACGTTCCCAAACATTAACACAGGGTAACTAATATGCCCGGTGTTTGTGCAGATCGCTAACTATAAGTGAAATGTTAACAAAGTTTGGGGCCTTGTTGCGGGATCGAAACCAATGTTGGTGAGGTGATAGCCAGGACAATTTTTGTGGTTGAAAAGGAAGCATAAGGCCCATACTCACCACGTTGTACCTTCTTACCACGTCCATGTAAATAAACAGTAATAGCACAGTGTTGGAGCGAAATTTGAGACTTTTCATGCACACGCAGTAGTACATTTCATTGACTAGGGCTACTAGTACAGAACACAGTAAGCGAATACTGATAGAAAGTGGTTTATAAACGGTGAGTATTCAATTGAGAAAAATTAATCCTTATCATCAATCTCCCTATTCATTTTCATATCATAGCAACCTGGGTAGTGGGTTAATATCAAACTGACTATACTTTAAAGATTTAACCCAGAAATTTATAAGTTAAGGGGGAAAGAATGGCAGTTTTTAAGACGGCAAATTTTTAGGTCTTAGCCGGACACTTCAACTTTACATCACGACACCAGAGAATATTAAATGTGACCATGTATTTAGGTCTCAACTAACGCTAATAAATTTTCTTGCCATTGTCCTTATCGTGTTACACGTTTGCTAAATCATAAAAAGACAATTGCTCAGTCTCGTGGTAGATAATCTATAGAGCTCAGCTCATAGAATTGAAGTTCTGAAGTTAACACGCCAAACCAAACCAAAACGCCAGACGCTCAACCTCATCCTCAAGTATCCAATTATTAGGAATCCCTTGTCTACCATATGTCTGTACACCATGACGCCATCTTATAATCATCCGTGGGTATATCTCCATAATCCCATGACAGTACCTTTCGATAATGAGGTCTGAAACAACAAACGCCTGTATATCCGCATCGTCATATTTCAAACTGAGCAACAGCCTAGAGTCTAAGACAAGGGCTAATTCCCATCATAAGAAAATAATGAAGTTTCCATTCCGAATTCTTTTCCAAACATAGAGCTCTCGCCATTCAGAAACGGGCCAAAAGGCATGAAAGCGTATTCATCTTCGAGTACTTTGAAATTCTCATCGTTATGTCTGTCAAAAAATAAAGTGCCGCTTAAGGGATCAGTGTCACGGGGACCATATGGCATCCAAGATTCATTAACGAAGTCGACATTAATATCCGAACCTGCACCTTCAAATATATCACTCGTAGGCTCGGAAATGCCATCCTTGCTAGATTCCGGGGTATCATTGGGCGTTATTCCTGGGATAGCACTCATATCAGAGATCGCGCCATTAGCACCAGGTTCGGGAGGATAGAGAACCTGTACTAAATCACTCGGATTTACTGTACTGTTATTCCAAGCGTCAGTAATGACAACATCAGATCGACTCTCAGACGGAATATTTTCCTTTGTTGTTGGCTGCGGCTTCGATGGCTCTCTCAGCAAAGAGTGCCTCAGTCCAGGTACTATTTTACTCGTAATACCGGCTGTGCTATTCACAGAATCCTGTCTATTAAGAGTAGTAGAAGATGGCGTAGTCGGCCTCTTGATGTTGGGAGATTGTCCTTGCTTTGAACTTGAATGGTTCATTTTTGTAGCGTCTTCGTGGTTTGTAGCTTCCTGGGACGAGTTTATCTCTGACTTTTTGTCAGAGCCAAGACCTAGAGACGAACCAAGACACTCTTTAGTGTATTCTACTGGATTCTCTAGAGGGCGGGTGTGCTCTTCTTGAATGTGGATTTTTAGTTCTTCTTCTTTTTCATATATCACATTTCTCTTATTACAATTTGGTTCCGAGCAAACAAGTGTTGGCTTGGCTTGCTCCACATTCGGTACTGTCTTCGTGTCAGATCCAGCTATTGTTGCTGGGTTTGGATCATGTTGTGTCGAATTGGAGCTCAATTTTTGCTTTTTTCTAGGAGGAATTTGGATGTCAATATCTAATTTCCTTTTATCGGCATAAGCAGGTGTCCCGTGTGGAGATGATGCACCTGGGATAAATGTTGAGGACGTAGCCGCCATGTGAGAATTTTGAGCACTTGCAATTAATGATGATTGTGGCTTCTGCGTCGATTGATGTTGCAGCTGGTGTTGTTGTTGCTTTTGAACATTTGTAGAGCTTGATGATGTCAAGCCTGGATTCGGTGATACTGCTTTGGCAGGCTCCTGTTTTTTCAGATGAGGAAACTTTTCCCGAAGATCATTCACCATGCCATTGAAAGTGTTTTTTGTAACTTCTAAGTCACGGAGAGAAATGGAAAATTCTTCCTTAAGCATCCCAGATTCAATATTTCCATCTTGAAATTGCATGGCAAGACGAGTACGCTTAAAAAAATTAGTTAAAGTCTCAAAGCTAACAGGCTTACATACCATACGAAAGAATGCTCGCAAACGTTCTTCATCACCACTATTCTTAAACCAGCCAGCAATGGCCCGGGAAAGATTATTTGTGACTCGGATTAAATTTTTAATTAGGGTCCTAATTTGATCTTTCATTTCAGGATTCATAGGAATGGCCTGAGGATTAAAATTCTCCTGTGCAACCTGTTCCTGAATTCTTTGTACTTTTTCCAGTTCTGAGTTAGATATACTGAGGCCGGAATGGTTCTTGCGTATCATAAGTTCATACTTTTTACGTTGTTCGGGTGTTAGACGGGCTATCTGTTGTGCGGTCAAAAATCGGGGTTTGGGAGGATTTGAGGCGGAATTTTGTGAAGGCTGTAGCACTGGAGTAGAAGTTGATACTGGCTGCTGAGCACTTGAGCTTTTTGCCGCGGGATTTGTTTCATTATTGGACGTTTTTAAATTTTTAACATTAGGGACAGGTGAAGATTTCCGATTTTTGAACGCGGAAATAGCCTCGTTTTGCACAGCCGAGGTTGTGCTCAAGTGAGGGTTTGGACCTTTAGATACTTGTCCAGAGATAGATGTATTTACGGGTTTCTTAGGATGAGCTCCTTGCGCAGTTTTACCGTGCACAGGACTGGATTCTGCAGTAGTTTGCGGTTGTGGGATAGGCCCAAATCGTGGCTGGATATCACCTTGAGAAAGTAAAGAGGAAGCTAATTGAGAAGCCATTAATTGTCGCTGTGAATCTTGCTCCTGCGGTTGATGCTGACGCTGAATTTGAGTCATTAAGTGCTGCTCTAGCTGCTTCTGCTGAAACTGTTGTTGTTGTTGAGCAGTCCTCAAGTAAACAGTACGGATTTGATCATCGGTCGCATTAAGCATCTTACCATTAGGGTGGTTGCGAATATTCTGTATATCAGCCATTGTGGGTGTTCGTATCTGTCTTAAATTCGCATTTGGTAAACTTGTCGATATCAGATTTTGGGTTTGACCCATGTGTGCAACTGGAGCAGCGATACTAGGTCCTAGCGATGAGCTATGATTAATTGGACCTGGGTTCAGATGTGAACTCTGCTGATTGAGTTGCGAGTTTGCTCTCTTTACAAGGCTTTTGAAATGTAGGGTCTGATACAGTTTAATAGTTTCTAGTACATTTGAGCCCAGATTAGGATTGGCAGCCACCCACTGCTTTAACTGACCCCATTTTTGAATTTCGGGTGGATAGCCTTGAGGCATAATTGGCTGATTGGTAAAGGCTGGCGGGATATCAGCGCCATCCATCTGCAAAAGCTTTTTCTGCTCTATTGCTATAATATTTGAGGGCAGATTCGGCTGTAGCACGGAGCCGGATTGTCTTCTAAGATTTGTCGTCTGTTGTTCAAGTATCATTTGCTGCTGAGGGCTCATAGCTACTGGATTATTTGGGGTTCTCTGTCCAGGATTTGGCGCGGAAAATTGGCCACCATGTGTCTGCACGTTCATCTGTCCATGTTGTAACAGTTGCTGTTCCGATCGAGCCGGATCACTCAGTGAAATTTGAGGTTTCCCCCCGGGAGTTGACGATCCACTAGACCACTTATTCGTTGCCTCATTTGTCAGATCTGATTGTAAGCTAGGCTGTCCTCCCATACTGGCAAAAACAGCGCCAGGAGTCATGACGGTCGAGCCTCCAGACTGTCCAGGATTAAGTGAAATGAAACGTTGATCTAGAGGTTGTCCGTACCGCGAGCTGGAGATACTTGAAGATGGCTCAGAGGCGCTCATTTGTTGTGCCGAAGCTCTCATCGATGGATTCAAGGCAGACAATAACGGACTCGGCTGATGAGCCATTTGTCCAGGACCTATACCACTGGTTTGTCCTTGGAGACTTAATTGTTGGTTATTTGCTGCTGCATTAAGTCGTGCCTGAGCTTGAGATAATTGTGCGTGTTGTAGCCTTTGGTTTTGGAATTGCTGAGCATGAAAAAGCTGTTGTTGTTGTTGCTGCTGCTGCTGGGTTTGAGACCTTGAATCTGTGTTGACAGATCCTCGCAAATCATTCATTTTGATTCCTAGACCAGAAACGAGAACTGACTGGGGATTGACTGGCTGCATTCCACTTCCAGAGCTTGCTGGGACGACTACTTGTCCTTCCGCCTGCGCCATCACACCCTGTTGTTGTTGGTGAGCCGCGACATCGACACTCCCCATGAAAGATGCAAAATCAGGACTTGAAGCACCAACTTTCAATGATGCAACTTGTCCATTCATCGGACTCTGTTGCATTGATCTCTGTTGTTGCATTGAAGGCGCAGGAGCCATAGTTTGACCTGGCGGTACCATCTGCATTTTTTGTGCTGTTCTCCTGATGTTTTCATTGTGGAGTTTAGACGAGGCTTGCTGACGGAAATATAACATAAGAGGATCAATGCCTTGGGCCTGACACTTTTGCAGTATTGTGGGATCCATGCTGGCTTGTAGGCTTGCTCTTAATTCATTTTTAGCTTCTTCGCTCATATGTGGAAATATCCTGTTTTTTCATGTCAGCTGACGTAGCATTCTCTTGTAGAATAAAATTAATTACCCAGACCTAGAATTAACTCCTGTTGATTTTGGCGGAAGTGTCTGAAATTGTAAATTGTGGATAGCGCTTGTCGGTCCTTGTATCCCGGTTACGTTTTGTTGAAGCTGCAGCTGCTGCGTCTGTTGACCAGGAACTTGAGACGATTGAACTTGGTGCTGAAGATGTGAGAATGATTGCTGATTTGGCTGGGTTTGCATAGACCTCTGTATCTGTACGGGTGTAGGGGTTTGGGTCGTGTTATGTTGATCCGTACTTTGCTGGTCAAAGTTAAGTGGACTTATTTTCTTTTTGGCTCGGATGTTTTCTGCTCTTCCGATGACGGTCTGATTATACAGATCCTTGTGGTATGTTAGTGAGACTCGAGAATAAGATCGCCATGTAACAGACCTTGTGTGGCGTCGTCTGGAAACACTCTCTTTCAAACCTTAAAGCAACCTCTACCAGTTGTCGTAATCCAACTGGAGTGCTAGCTTGGTTCCCATTTGCAATTCGTACGCTGACAAATCTATTCCCCAAAATATTAGTCTATAGTAGAGTGTTATCAGATAAAGCAATACACATGACTTACAGATAATAAACTAACTCAGCACGTTCAGCCTCTGACACATTAACTTGCCACCCGTTATGTATCGGTGGCTGTGATCGGATAGCAGAGATGATGAATTGCTTTACTTGTTTTGACTGATTACTTACTTGCTGCATTTGGAGTTGCGTTGCGTCCATTTGCTGTTGCTGCTGTTGCTGCTGTTGCTGAGGCCTTTGAAGCGGCATCATTTGTGCTGAGCTGGGTATCTGTTGTTGATAATTTGCCGCCATCGTTTTGTTCGTTCGGGTATGGCTCTACGACGAGGCAAGTTTCGCCGACTGAATGAGGTTCACAACCGTGGATGGTGCCAATTTCTGGTAGGTCTCAAGTTCTATCGAGAATAAAGGAGATGTTGAGGTGGGTTTTTTAATAGCAATATGACGGTAGCGGAAGTGAATGTATCAGATCAAGAGAACAATAATGGCTCTCGCTCCTAAATGTTTTTATGTTTGGTTCACATAGATGCCACAGGGGAAGATACTGCGCAAGACTGAGATGGCCTGCCGTACGGTTGAAATATAGCGACCTAGAAGGCGTCGGGATAATATGGAGAATCGATGGCCTCTCGGCGAATCGTCTCGTAGTGGCACAATCAGACAGACGAAGAGTATCGACTGACAGATTTCTCGAATTGCTACTCATTCATTCAAGTATTGAACAGATAAAGACGATGGTAGAAAGAAGTTGATGGGCTTGAAAGGAGTCTGGGGTCGAAAGTTTGGAAAGGGTTGGGGGAAGGACAAGGTTGTGATTAGATGGACAATCGCGTTAAGGATGAACAAGCTCCCTTGTTAGTTTCGAGACGGATAGCCTTAGGATGGTGGCGATAAAATAATTACAGTCGTCCCTCTCTAACTCGATAGTGGGTCACGGTATAAGTGTTGAAAATATTCATTGAAATTCAACTATTTACATTTGCAATACTTACCCCTGCACGAAAAATGACCTGTAAGGGCAAGCGTTGCAAATATAAAAGTCCAAGTTACAATGAATATTTTCAACACTTATACCGGGACCCACTATTGAGTTAGAGAGGGACGACTGTAGACGAATAAGATTTCGCGACAGAAGCTAACGGGCAAGAGGACAAATTTGGTGTGGGGACGGGGGTCACCCTCCAAATGTTCCTAATATTTATTTGTCGCTAGTTCGGAATTTTAAAGATTGATTATTTCGTTCAAATGACAAAATTATTGATCAGGAACATAGAATAGGACTTGGCACTATACTCTTACAGGCTCTTCAGTCTTGTCTATGAGCGGAAAGCATTCTCTACTTGTATCTGCAAATGCCAACAGAGACGAGGCGAAGCCCTGAATCATTTTTCTCTGCTTGTGTTGTGTTTTAAAATTAGAACATGCAGGCCTTACTGCATATCGTTGTACATGTAGCACTGGTACAGTAGAGCCCCTCTTAGCTAATAGTGGGTCCCAGTATAATTACTGAAGACATTCATAGAAATTTTACCGTTTAAATTTGCAATACTTACCCCTGCACGAAAAATGATCTGTAAGGGTAAGTGTTGCAAATATAAAATTCCAAGTTACAATGAATCTTTTCAACATTTATACCGGGACCCACTATTAGCTAAGAGGGGCTCTACAGTACTAGCTCCGGTGCCTCGCTTCTCTCGAATACAGTAAAACTTCTCTAACACGATAGTGGATCCCGGCATAAGTGTTGAAAATATTCATTGAAATTCATCCATTTATATTTGCAATACTTACCCCTGCGCGCAAAATGACCTGTAAGGGTAAGTGTTACAAATATAAAATTGCAAGTTACAATGAATATTTTCAACACTTATGCCGGGACCCACTATCGTGTTAGAGAAGTATTACTGTATTCAAAATACTACTAGATAATGTCAGATATACAGGCTATTAGGGGCAATTAGTTTTACTTGCTTGTTGTATTGCAACCCTCAATATTGTTACTAATTAGACAAAATTAGCGCTTTTGAGTAACAATATTTAGGTCTGCAATACAACATGTAAGTAAAACTAATTGCCCCTGATACCCTGTGTAAATACTAGTATTAGTATTAGTGCATGTACAGTCTCCTCGCTATAAATATTGTCATTAAATGGCGCTAGTTTCGTATGCCAGAATCTGCAATTGAGTGACAACGATGTACAAAACTAACGCTAGCAACTAACAGTCTTCAATGCTGAGACACTGCACATGTACATTTACGTAGATTGATTTGTGGGGATAAAGAATACAATAACTGTATTTGATTCTGTATGGAAATTACGTATTCATTGCCCAAAAGATGCACAATATTAATCTTAATTCATACATTCATTATCGTGGCATGGGCGTAGTATCTTTTTACGAGTCCTAATAATTGACTAAATGTGCCACTAGTAGTACTGGAAGTACTGATGCATCCTTGTAATTATTAAAGACTGACTTGATTCGCCAAGCTTTAAGCGAGTTTATCTGAACCTTGAAAATATTCGACTCCCTCTATCTATGAGACGCTCCTCACCACCCGTTTATTGCTGCTCATAGCCGTGATAAATTCCAACAACAGTAAATTAAAAATTTATCAACATGTGCTGGTACCGGCATTTGTGTTTACGTGTGCCAATCGAGTGATGATAATCACTAAACGTTTAGCATAGGCTAGTTGGCTCTACAGTAGCGATGGCCAGGTTGCAATGTAACAGGGATAACTGGGGCCCACCAATGGAGCAGGTCTTGTAAGCCGTAGCCGCTGAACTTCAGCAGATGATACACAATACTTTACATCACTCATATTTTGAACATCGATTAGCCCAGCGATAATGGAGATTCGTAATCCCTGACCATGTTACCGTGCTGACCACTGCCCACATTTCTCCACAATTATTGCCGATCGTAACTGGGAATACTGTAATAAATAATGAGGGAATTTTACCTTCATTGTCTGGATGCCGCTCTCCTCGTCACCCCGCCAGTACCCGTACTAATATATCAGCGCCAAGATATTAATCCAGTTATTTTTGGGGATAGAGCAGCGAGACATTTCTGCCGGTAATAAATCGATACTACTGTACATGAATATCTTTACTGAATTCCTTCTCATCCAGTCGGAATCCATGACAGTGAAAGCATTCTAAAACAGTTCAGTTTCCACAACTATATGCATTTGTACCTACTGGTACGTGGTATCTACTGGTACGTGCTACCTTTGTATCAAAACTCAAATTTGTAATCTGAAGACCATAGAATACAGGCTTGATACCGAGCTTCAGCACTTGATGTCTGGCAAAAACGCGCCATAGAAGAGAGGGGAGTTGCACTATGCAAAATCAAGTTCGCTTGTTCAGCCAAATTTTTACTCAAAAGCTCGTAGCTTCAGAACCACTCGATAGAATAAGTCAAAAACCTACATAGATGTAATTAAGTGTCTAATGAAGCATATTCTAAAATTTTGAATCACGACTTAATCTATACAGAAAATGATGGATGAGAGAAACTGACTAAGCGAGGCGAACTTCATTTTGCAGGCTATTTTAGTATCTAGTATTACCGCCCTTTGCAGCCACGACGGTCTCAATTCATCGAACTAAACTCAGATAATTATTCGTATGTGCTCTACATTGTCAATCGCAACGTATTGGCCTAATTTTTGGTTGTAATTGAGTGAATAACAAAGCGATGTGCCCAGATTAAACACGACAATTCGAGACCAAATCATCCAGCGCCTCAAAGAGGGAGAATCATTCAGTTCTATCACGAGTGAGCTTAAGCACTCCAAATCTACGGTTTCCAAGCTTCTGAAAACCCTTCCTGAAGAAAGTAGTGCCAGAAAAAGGGGGGGGTGTAAGCAAGCTGACCCCTCGGGACAAGCTAAGAATTGTCAACAATATAGCCAACGGGATTGTTAAGACACCAAAACAAGCGGCAGCAAGTCTACAGGCGTCTATGGGTATTAGTGTCAGCCCGCAAACCGTCAGAAATGTCCTTCCAGAGTCGGGCTCGAAGGCCAAAAAGAGGCACAAAAAACCAGTCTTGGCGGCTCGGCACAGGAAAGCTCGTCTGAATTTCGCCCTAAGACACAAGGAGTGGACGATAGAAGACTTGAAGAAAGTGGTTTGGTCTGACGAAACAAAGATCAATTGAATTTGCAGCGACGGAATCAATTATACCCGGCAGAAAGATAAACAACTGCCCAACGATAGTAATATAATCCAGACAGTCAAATTTGGAGAGGGGGAACGTGATGATTTGGGCTTGTTTGACCTGGTCAGGGCCAGGTGCCTTGGTTCAGGTAATTGGAAGGATGAACACGCAACAGTACATCAATATTTTCGACCAAATTTTGATCTGTAGTATGGAGGCAACGTGCCTCTTAGGAGATATGCCTCCTGTCGACCAACTAATCTTTCAACAAGATAAAGATCCCAAACACACTGCGCGAGCTACAAAGGCCCTCTTAAGATCGAAGAAGATCACCTGCTTGGATTGGCCCGCCCAATCTCCGGATCCGAATCAAATAGAGCATCTCTGGGGTGAGTTGAAGAGAAGATTGGGTAGGTATGACGAATATCCCAAGGGAGTAGGGGAATTATGGGAGCGTATCAAAAATGAATGGTCAAAAATACCTTTAAGCAGCTGTCAGAATCGAATTGAATCTATGCCGAGACGAATTGAAGCCGTCGTGGCTGCAAAGGGCGGTAATACTAGATACTAAAATAGCCTGCAAAATGAAGTTCGCCTCGCTTAGTCAGTTTTTCTCATCCATCATTTTCTGTATAGATTAAGTCGTGATTCAAAATTTTAGAATATGCTTCATTAGACACTTAATTACATCTATGTAGGTTTTTGACTTATTCTATCGAGTGGTTCTGAAGCTACGAGCTTTTGAGTAAAAATTTGGCTGAACAAGCGAACTTCATTTTACATAGTGTATACAAGAGGCAGTTTCTTCAAACTGAGAAAATTAAAGCCGCAAAAGATGAAAAACTCTGCTTATCATTTTTCTGTAAGAGGGACCCGTTTTTTAATCAATACATATATTGTGAATTAGTGAGAAACCTATGGCAACGGCGTAGATTAGGATACTCGATTAGTAACAATTACTATTCATGCTGAAGTAACACGTAATTTTTCGTGAGATACAGTTGAAGTAACGAAAAAGTACTTGGATATATTTCAAAGAAACAATTTCGTCAACGCGTCCTTGACCAATATCAGTGGTAGTGACGCCCAAGAGGCTTAGGAGTAAAATTTTATCTATATCGTGTGAATTCTTGAGAATATATCTTACTGAATTCTCCCTAAATCTAAGCTGGGTTTGTACCTCCTCGTGGCTCATAACGAGCATCAATTGAATTATGGTGAATTCTTTCATCTTTGATTGCCCACGAGATGTGACTATTTCAGAGAAGTACAAGTGCTAAAAACCACGCTCGTATTGCTAATAAGCCTGCGTTGCATATTATACACATTCTTCATTCTCATCATTTGATTTAGTGTAATTATTTAGTAGAGGGTTAGGAGGGTCTGCATTTGAAGTAAGTTGCGTAGACCGCGCTACCATATATCCACAAGGGTCTGAAGTTTAGAAGATCTAGTAGCGGCTACACTCATTGGCCACCATGTGTTTGTACTGGTATCCACCAAATTTATTTTTTACGACCCATCGAATGGGCTATTAAAATTTTAGTTTAGCATAATCCAGCGCCAGTTGATATAGCATTTTTGTTGACGACTCACCCGTGGTACTAGCAGGCCCAAAAAATTAGCCACCCGGAAGCCTTGCAGTTAATAAAGCTGATTGAGGTATCAAAGTCCCTAGTTTAACTTAACATTGCAATGCCATATCACCAGCTTTGATAAATAATAAGATTGAGTGTAGCTTTTTTCAATGCTATGCCTCGATGAAGTATTTAGCAATTTAGTACCAGTGTCGCTTCCAGGAACGTACAATAAGTACGTGAGCATAAGCTTAATAAGATAGAAAATACGCCGTCACTTTTCGCATTCTTTTACTCATCGACTAGTTTTCTCTCACTGCAGCTGAGTCACGTCAAGTCTTCATCTAGCTGGAGTTGCGTTGCGCGTCCCCGTACTTTTGATGCGTCCCTGGGAGTGCAAGCTATAAAATTATCGTGACTCTTAATATGGATAACGGCACGCTACAGTACTCGAATTTGCTGCTAGAGAGGTCTTTAAGTATGATTTGTTTAGTTTTCCGTAAGTTGAACTGTTGGTGCCTTAAATTTTTGCTATTGTCTCTAGCTTTGCTAGCCAGGCAGCTGGTATCGCCTCCTAAATCTTTGGATCCCCCGAATAAATTGAAGATCGCAGAGATTTAAGAGTATTTGAACAGAATCCATCTATTCAACTTATCTACGTCTAATATAGATCGTGTCGCTGGACTCAGTGTTGGGAAATTCTGGTCACGTTTTATCTGCTGAATTTCCTCGGATAGATTTCACAACTCTCTCTCTTGAAGTGCCTTGACGCACAGTCGTGCGTGAAGACATGGTCTGATTTTCCGATGGTCCAAATATTGATGATTTTCAATATACATGCTCAATACGTGTCCAGGTTAACTATCCCGTAGTCATCTCTCCAGGGAACATCAGATCCGCTACTGAATTTTCTTGAAAATGAGTCACGGAGGTTCAGACAATTCTTGATGCGAGAGAAAGATGATTATTTGAAGATGCATTGCTTCGTCTTTTCATGATCTTATCCTTCTGTACCTGAATGACATTGGCAGTCAAGCATCACGGGTCCGGAGAACGCCATTCCCCGAGCGTTAGAAAAGATAAAGCCTATGATTACCATGCTATATTAACGACAGGATTTGAATTATTCAGGGTGACCAAGGCATATTACTCATCGAAAATTTGAGTGGAAAAGAGCGTACTTTGGTCCAGCTCAAGTCGATCGCAATTCATAGAGTGGTGATCCGAAGATTTTTCAATTCATGGGAGAGATAGCCTGTTCAGCTGTAGGACTGCATCATTAAGAGATAGTTAAGCATGCCGAATGTTTTTTTGACGGGATGTTTGAATCAGTTGTGCAAAATTTCTACTAAAATAATCACATGTCACTACTTCGGAATTCATGTCGCCACTCATGTCAGACGTTCAGTCGTTGAATTAACTTATTAGTACTTTTTCACCTGAATTTGTGAAGCATTTCAGCAGTCATATCTCCTTGTCGCGATGTTCTTGACACACAACTTTCAACTTGGAATGCTGATGTCGGGTTCAGGTATGATTTTTTTCACGCGCGGCGCATAGGTCTGAGAATCAATCTGCATGACTCTAGTGATTGTTCAAGCTGTTCTTATACTTTTACTCAGACGTAAGAAGTCCGTGTATTGGTGTAATGATAAGACTCTGAAAACAATCAAGGCGCTTGTGTCTCGTCTCTACGCGCGGCGATACGGATGCCATCAGTCCGGGAATACAACTTGGAGGTGAAGTGATGAAACAAATAGCCCCACGATTATGGCAGACGGGATCTGATCGGCCAAATATGAAAGACGGGAACGATCCTAATTAGTACTAGTACATGTATATGTCATTACAGTAGAACCCCTCTTAGCTAATAGTGGGTCCCGGTATAAATGTTGAAAAGATTCATTGTAACTTGGACTTTTATATTTGTAACACTTACCCTTACAGGTCATTTTGCGTGCAGGGGTAAGTATTGCAAATATAAACGGTAAAATTTCTATGAATCTCTTCAGTAACTATACCGGGACCCACTATTAGCTAAGAGGAGTTCTACTGTATCAGTCAACGCAGCGAGCATCTTACTGGTGGTTAGTTATGAGTCCGTGCATAGATTGTCTGTTAGAGTGACCAATTTTATCACTTGTCATAATTCCTTATTTCGTCGAGCATAAGGATCAGCCGGCAATCAGGGACCAGGAGATGACCTCCTCCCCCGCTTCAACTTATGGCGCTGATTACCTTACTTTTCCTTTCCGATGCCACTATCACTCCTTGTAGTTGTAGTTGTTATGGGGGACTGCATATGTCTACTATATGCGACGATTACTACATTTCTCATGGAGATAGAGGGAGTCGCGTTATCCTCATCAAGACTAAGATCACCCTTCTAGGTACCGTAACGTGTATCTCGAGATAATACACACAGCCAGAGATTCTAGCGTGTCAAGGGAGGGGGGAAGAAGTGGGATCGACGTGGTCAGATCTGGTGAATGAGATTATCTACAAAGAGAAAAGGGTTCTCTCAAAGATCAAAACATTTATATACAGATACGTAAGCATGTTTCCACTTAGTAATCAAAATCACGTGACTAAATCCTTACCATTTCTGATATCCTTGACATAGCGGTCACCTGGCACATGGTCAACGGCAGACAGAGGAAGGAGATTGAATTTATTGGATTTGAATGTTAAGCTTCAGCAGAAAGTACATTCTGCTGTTATTCAGTGGAATCAGTGGCAGATTTTGGACTGCATGTTACGTGAAGCGACCTCAAGCGGCCACGGTAGAAAGCATCCCTTTCTCATGCACCGTGGAGAGGGGCGGAGAGAGAGAGGGAGAGAAAAGGAAGGAAAATAGGAGTGCATATGGATAAAAGCGGAATATTATCTCTCAGTCAACACCATTTATGCATAAACATTTCAGCGCCGATAAAAGGCGTAAAGGGCATTGAATGTTGAGCAAAGTAACACTGATCACAAATTATCATGTCGCACGTTCCGCTTTCTTTAAATCTGAATGAGAAATCAGAGACGTCTTCAGCCGTCTCAAAAAGGTACATTTAAAGATCTGAGTCGACTGTCATCGTCAAAGACAACAATGTGACTTCCATATTCAATCAATCTGATGATCACTCTACAAAACTTATAGATTTGAGCCTTTTTGACTCAGTAATGTCCAAAAATGGATTAATATGATAAAGTTGAGGGAAGACAAACGGGTTAATTGGTGTATCCCTGCATCTGAATGCTCAAATGAGACACGACATATATTCAATATGGCGTAACCTTTCCGTTGAGGGAGAGGAAAGAATGGATATGATTTCGTCCCTTCACACACCCTTAAATATCGGTAAAGATATCTGATGGTCGTCCGATCCCTATCCAAAATACTAGATATTTAGACTTTGATCTGATGGACCTGTTCGTTCAACCAATTTCACAGTCCGTATTGTGAGAATATGTAATCCTAGGTGGAATCCATCGGCATTAATCGGTGATTAATATGCTTATGGATGACCTGAGTCAGGCGTCAAAGAATCGAATTATCAACCACCAGACATAAAACTGGTGGCGGACACGCGAGCATGTATCTGAACCTATACCAGACCTTCAGATACGAAAAATTCTAGTACCAAAGGATTCTCCGTGACTTCATGTCAAACAAGGAACTCAAGTTAAAAGAAGTATCTACTCAGCGATATAAAATTAAGGGAGCTCAGTGTATATGTACCACTGAGACGTACCACTTTGAGAGATGATAATGAAATGTATATCATGTCGAGCGGGTGGCGTGTGGAACACGGCCCCAAAGTGCCCTGTCGGGTTAAAAGACATCGAGAAGTAGACTTCTTGTTGTGATATGACTGTCAGAGCCACTATGGGTATATCCCTGTTTATCCACAGGGATATTGCATATCCATGTAATAGACCTAGTACAGTATGCAGGGATTACATAGCCCCCTGCACGATCGTTATTGCGATTATCACTAAGAGCTTAGTTTTTTTTTTTTTTTAAATCATTTTTGCGTATGCAGCCTGAGGCTATGACGCGAATGATTACGGAAGATATGTATGTGACGCAGAATAACTCAGTTTGACGTTTGGAACACTCATACTCAGATTTCTTTTGCAGATACCACTACGAGAATAACGCCTTACGACATGTACCCTCTTCCGTGAATACCCACCACAGGGAAAAGCGAGAAAAACCTGTGGCTATCTGAGCATGCTTTCGTCATTCTACGAATACAGTATCACCGCGAGAGAAGTGGTGTGAGGGTCTTGCTGGATTCGAACCAGCTTTCTCCTGTCTCAAGTGGGGCATGTGTCCAAGCTACCCAGACTCTACTTGGAAGAACGGCCCGGATAGTGTACCACTGCACCATCCGACCCTAAGAGCTTAGTGTCACTAGGACAACATGGTACGGAATGGTATAGAATGGAATAGCATAGAACGGAAGGCTATGGAACATCCTGGGCATATGATGATGGACTGTATCGTGGCTATGTAACATGTAGATATATATATCAGTCACGCCTACCTTTGATGAACAATTTTTTTTTTGGTTATGATTAATGAAGTTATTCCTATCTTAAGTCTCCGACTGTCATCTTTTGCTCTTCTTTGTGACCCCTAGCTTATTTACAATTCCACTTCTGCTCATAACCTAGTTACAACACTTCTCTCAGTCGCTACAGAAGAGATGATACAACTTTGACACAAAAAACTCAAACGGTGGGTGTATTCGCTGATATCACTACAGGGTGTCACATCTCGGCGACTTTCACCCCTTCCCTCAGCCGTGAATGCCCACCCAAAAACATACATGTAAAATGCTTGGAGCTGCGCCAGCACGCTTCATCACCAAACTGTATCGACCGCGCGGAAAAGTATTCTCACAATTTCCGTACTATGTATCGTAGAAGGTATGGTTATAATATGACTTTTGTACGAACCTGACCCGGATGATGGACCATCACTTCATTCTTCCTTGGGTCGATTCTTGGTCCGCTCAAACCTTGCGATCGTAAATCACCAGGCCAGTCCAGCGTCTTTTTGCCGTCCTCCAGTACACCTCTCCGACCTCCTCACTGCCCGTATGCTCTCTTCAGACACCTGCCATCCCGAAAACATGCTTCCCAAACATCATCATACTCCTTACAACTTTGTGCACCAGTTCTTCAATCCTCCGCCGGGTATTTATGACAACATGGGCGCATAGTTTGAGCCGGTGAGCGTGGAAGAATTCAGTGGATGAGACGTTGTGGCCGAGAGCGGGTCGTGATCATTAAGGAGAGTGGCGGACAAGCAGATCGGGGGGTTTTTTAAAATCATGTTAGCGTATGTAGCCTGAGGCTATGACGCGCATGATTACGGAAGAGATGTATGTGACGCAGAATGACTCAGTTTGACGTATTGAGCACGCATACCCAGATTTCATTTGCAGATACCACTATGAGAATATCGCCTTACGACAGGTACCCTCATCCGTGAACACCAATCATGGGGAAAAGCGAGAAAAACCCATGACTACCGAAGTATGCTTTCGTCATCTCACGAATACAGTGTCATTGCGAAAGATGTGGTGTGCGGGTCTTGCTAGATTCGAACCAGGTTTCTCCTGTCTCAAGTGGGGCATGTGTCCAGACTCTATGTGGGAGAACGGCCCGGACGGCGTACCACTGCACCATCCGACTCAACAAGTTGATTTTTCGCTCCGTGTACTGTACAAGTGTCATCCGTGTCATAGTTTCATGGCTGAACACACACGAATGACTCAACAAGAAAAAAGATCAACTATCATTAATCGCAAAGAATTCAATAGCCATTTTTTGATTACTGATTTCAGGCGTGCTAAAATTTCGGAGTCGCCATCGGTCTACCACAGAATATCTAGCCACGCCGGCATTCTTAGTTTCTGCGGTACAGTAGGTATAAAGTTCATGATCAAGCCTCGCAGGCGACGGCAGTGGCCCGAACGTTCTCTCTACGGTGACCTGGAATCGTCTGATATTGTCGGCTTCCAATCAACTTATATTTGGCATCTTTTCTAGGTCGTTGCCAACCGCGAAGTCGATTCAGTATTCTCTGTAGAAAGCAAAAATCGAAGTGATGTGGAGGATTGCGGTATAAAGCTGCCAATTGATCTAATCCCCTCCACTCGACTGAAGATAGTCGATAGAGACAAAATTTTCCCCTTTGAGTGGTGTCGATCTATACATCTATCGTGCTATGCACATTTGAGATATCGTTGTCAACAAGAGCTGTTTTTCGAACGATTTCGAAAGTATGGATAGCATACTTGCTACTAACATCTTTTTAAAACGACTCCTCACTTACCAGATCATCATGATAGCTCTACTCTAACGAACTGCGAAAGAGAATCGAGTCCCAAAAATAGACTCGCTCTAACCACGCAGAGAGTCAGAAAAATCTAGCTCGTTCCTGAGATAGTGATTTTGGCTGAGGGGACTTAAAAAAAGAGGAAAAATTGGCAAACAGAAATAACAGCACAGATGGGAACGTCTGGTGTGGGAGATATTCGACCTTCTGATTACTGTGCGGAGCTAAATTCCGTTCCAGATAGCGGTTTCAACACTTCAGGAGCAAGAAACGATGAAAACTGTCATGATCCACCTTCTGATGTGTTCCGCTGATGCTAATATAGGTAGCCGGGCCACTGACTCCATCTAAAAATGGGTATCCACGGGTCACAACACGCGCAGAGCTTAGATGTAGATACTGAAGGGATCCTGGGGTGAGCAGAGGCTCAAGTAGCTTTTCCCCTGGTAGGTCCTGATAGGGTAGAGAAGAGAAATATTAGCTAACAAGAGACCACGAATACAAGATGAATGGCCAGAACCAAGCTTGAACTATCACTTGTATTTAACTTTAAAATCTCATGCAGTATACTACCAGCATTGCACCTAAAAAAATCCAATCAATCAAGCTGTTACAGGCTGTGCCTGCCACTAAGCTAACAAGGGTCTGGAAGATTAGGGCGACCTATTGGTTGCTATAGTGATGCTCCTAAGGATATGTACATAAACATATTGAATATCCACCTAAAGCCTTCCGACCTTAAGTAGAAAATAGACAGTATTAAGCCACCAAGCCTTTTTGTACGTGTTTCGGTGATAGCCTTTCACATATTTTCTACTTCTTTCAAATTTTAATCAGATAGTACTCTATCACAAGTCATTTACCGGTCTCTAAAGGAGATTAGAAGAGAAGACCCGATTGGGGCTTCTATGCGAATTAGGGTTCCCGAAAACGAAGGCGATTCTACCAGCGACGCAGATTCTTTTCTGTCAATAGAAAGTGAAAATATGACGGGACCACTCAACCCTCACACCCCACGGGGCCAAGATGCCCCAATGCCGGATGCAGATCCAGGCGAATCATCGACGAAGAATGAACAAACAACTCACCAGGAGGCGGTAGACCTCAACAATATCCCACCTGCACTATATCAAGCGCTTCTACTCAAGATTACCCAGGACCTGCAGAATCAATCCCTCAACAATCAGCAGTTTTCCCCGCAGCCACCCTTGATGCAACAACCCACGATAATGCAACCCTCGATGCAGCAATTCTCGACGCAACAACATCCAAACCAGCAAACGGCGTTTCACCAGGCACCTGTTTCCCTCTCAAATTTTTCGAGCCAAAACCAATGGCCTATGTGGGACGGTATGATCACATCTATCAACTCGCATGTGTTCCAAATGAAAGTCAAAATTGAGGAACAAAGGGGTATGCTTGGATCGGACCGTAATGTTTGCCTTTCCATTTTCAACTCCATTCCATCTGAGAAACACCCCCGGATTCTTAATTGGTTCGAAACTGGAGGGCCTGACCAAAAATATAACTGGGCAGACTTCCTAGAGCATCTCAAAGCCCAGTTTGGCGATAAGCAAGCTCGCCAAGTCGCAGGTAACCTACTTAATCGTATGAGAATGGGACCTTGTCAGTACTTCTCGGATTTTCTCACGGAATTCGAAATAAAGCTGTCTCAGTGCGGCGGGACTCGGCGAGATGACGAATCCAAGATATCCCTCCTCGAAACGGCAATCAATGCACCACTCCGTCAACTTTTACTTAGTAAGTCTATGCCAACTGATGACTACCAAAAATGGGTATCCAAAGTGAGAGTTGTTGCTGCTCGACTGGAGAATACCCCTTCGTATCGGCCGAGTGGTTCCGCTGGCAGGAAAACCTGGTATCTCCCACAAAATGGTTCAGCATCCTTCTTCACTTCCGAGAATTCCAAAGATAAAGCCGGCCCTAGCCTAGATTCAGATGGCGACACAAAGATGGGAGGAATAAACACGATGAGATCTCTTCAGACTATAATAAGCGCCTTAAATGGTATTAACAAAAATCAGGACCAGAGCAAACCTAGGGCAAAGTGGAGATCTTTGGATGAATTTAAGAGACTTTCCCAAGAGGGCAAATGTATACGATGTCAGAAAAAAGGACACGACACCCGTCTTTGTCCCAAATTCCGAGCCGCGATAAGACCTGCTAATGTTGGTCATATCAAGAGCCACGATAGCGTCTCTTTTCAGAAAACTTTGTTGGAGACAAATATGGATGACGACACCAGTGATGCCGAAGTGTCGGGGGAAGAGTAACCTCTGAACATCGTCGCGTTCAGGGGTGTCGGAGAAATTATTCACATAACGTAAAGAATGCACTCGATAGAATGAACAGTAAACCATTTTTGATTAACTGCCAAATAAATTCCAGTTTTTTTGTCCATTCCTTAGTCGATACTGGATGTCTCTGTTTTGCCGCATTCTCAAAGAGTCTTGTGATAAAAAATAATCTCCCGCGCATACCAATTCTAACACGAGCTTTGCAGTTAGCTGAAAATGATGGAAAAGAAAGGACTATCTCTGAAATAACACATGTAGCCGTCGATATTGATGGTAGACGTGAAATTGTCTACGGATATGTAGTTCAAGATCTAGCCTACGACATAATCCTAGGTAAGCCATGGATGGAACACAACGACGTCGTGTACCTTGCCAAAGAAAGAGCTATCCGCTTTGGATCATCTGATAGAAATGGCCTTGTTGTAAGGGAAAAAGACTGGTATCAGAGGGGTGCCCCTTCGCGATTAAAATCTAAGGTCCAATTTATTGCCGCCGCCACCAAAGTAGAAGGAAAAGAAGCTCTACAACTTATCAGCTCGTCTATGGAGAACGGAGATACACAAATCTTTGCAATAACAATGGACGATATCAATAGAGCTCTAGAGCCAAAGGACACCGAGTCAACCGAAAGTATCAGAAAAAAGTTGCCGTTTGAAATCAGAAATCGGTGGCAGCTTTTCATAGAAGACCGGGATAGTGCACTTCCACCGCATCGAGCTTCTGACATGAAAATCGACCTCCAAAAAGACGAAAAAGGGCGTGACAAAGCAATACCTTGGGGGCCATTATACGGCATGTCGAGAGATGAACTTTTGGTTTTGAGAAAGACTTTAACTGATCATCTAGACAAGGGATGGATAAGGGCTAGCAACTCGCCCGGGGGGGCACCGGTTTTATTTGTTAGAAAACCTGGTGGGGGTCTTCGATTTTGTATTGATTATCGTGCCCTAAATGCCATTACGGAAAAAGACCGGTACCCTTTGCCATTGATTAGAGAAACACTTAGATCGATCTCAAAATCAACTTGGATTACCAAGGTCGATGTCCGGGCTGCGTTCCATCGGTTAAGAATAAGAAAAGGAGATGAGGAAAAGACTGCTTTCCGTACAAGATTCGGTTCTTTTGAATGGTTAGTTACACCATTTGGTTTACAAGGTGCCCCGGCTGCCTTTCAAAGATACGTCAACGAGACATTGAATGAATACCTCGACGTGTGCTGTACGGCATACTTAGATGACATCCTCATCTATACAACCGATAGCCTTGAGGACCACTGGGATAAAGTAAATTTAATATTGGAGTGCCTGGACAAAGCAGGATTGAAACTTGACCCTAAGAAATGTGAATTCGCAGTTAAAAAGACCAAATATTTAGGGTTTATTATCAGTCTAGGAGAAGGAATAAAGGTCGACCCAGACAAAGTCAGAGCAATTAAGGCATGGGATGCCCCCACCTCAGTCAAAAGGGTTCGAAGTTTCTTGGGATTCGCCAATTTCTATCGAGAGTTTATCCCTCATTTTTCTGAAATTGCTCAACCTCTGCTGGACTTGACGAAAAAGGATCGTGCTTTCCTTTGGCTCAAGGACCATTATGAGGCCTTTGAAACTTTAAAAGAACTCTTCATAACGGCCCCTGCGTTAGCTTTATATGACCCTGACAAGTTAACCGTAGTGGAAGCTGATTGCTCAGGATATGCTATGGGAGCTTGTATCTCCCAGTTTGACGTCTCGAATTCTCTACGGCCCGTAGCATATTTTTCTCGAAAGTTGACGCCTGCAGAGTGCAACTATGAGATTCACGATAAAGAACTTCTAGCCGTTGTCTCCGCCTTAGAGGAATGGAGGGGCGAACTCATGGGGTTAAAAGATTCTTTCACGGTGTTGTCCGATCATAAAAACCTCCAATACTTTATGACTACCAGGAAACTATCAGAACGCCAAGTTAGATGGAGCTTAACCTTATCACAATATAATTTCCAGCTTAAATTCAGGGCTGGAAAGGTATCAGCACGTCCCGACGCTCTCTCACGGCGTGAACAAGATATGCCCAGAAATGGGGACGACGATAGACTAAAAAGCCGAGAAATGCAGCTGTTAAAAAGCTCATGGATACAAAAACCATCTTCCCAGGAAGCAAAAATAAAAACACTTATCACTAACATTTCGACCTCCCCTACAACTGTTGTTCAGCCTTTAAACCTTATACCAAAGGGTAAGAAAATTTTCCATGAGAACTATCTCCAATTACTCTGGGATCGAGGTTGTTTGGAAGATAGCACCTTACAAGAAATGTATAAAGCCGTCAAACAGGAGGAGCGAAGTTTCCCAAAAGACTTACATATCAAAATCGCGATATCTGAGTGCGATTTTGACGAAAGTGGGAGCGTTACGTTTTCGCCGACGGGTTTGGGTGCCAAATTGGGAACCGCTCCAAACAGCCCTGATACAAAAGACCCATGATTCATATATTACGGGACATCCAGGCCGTGATAGTACTTACGCAATATTGTCTAGAAATTTTTTCTGGCCTGGAGCTTCATCCATGGTTAGAACTTTCTGCAAAAATTGTGATGTCTGTGGACGTTCCCACGTTTGGAGAGAAAGGAAGAAGGGCCTTCTTCTGCCCCTGCCAATCCCGGATCGTTTTTATTCTGAGTTATCAATCGATTTCATGACAGACCTTCCCGCAAAATCTAAAGAAGACCCAAGATTTCTCATGGTAATAACTGACCGTCTACTAAAGAGCTGCACTCTTGAAGCAATGGATACAATGGCGGCAGAGGACTGTGCAAAAAGATTTGTACACTGTCATTATCGGTACCATGGATTTCCCAAATTCATCACTTCCGACCGCGGCTCCAATTGGGTAGGAGATTTCTGGACCTGCCTTTGCAAGTTGGTCGGGATGGAGCAACGTCTATCGACAGCTTTTCACCCAGAAACCGACGGAAGTACTGAACGAATGAATCAGGAAGTTTTGGCATATTTGCGTGCCTTCATATCATATACACAGTACGAATGGCCATCGATGCTTCCTACAGCTATGTTAGCACTAAACAACAGGGATAATGTAATTGGTCTTAGCCCTTTCTTTATAACCCACGGCTATCATGCAGAACCCATCGATCAAGTATCCTCCTCCAGCATAAAAGCCTCCAGCCAAACTAAACGAGCTCGCGAATTTGTCAAACGTCTCACAGAAGCACAGGAATATGCACAAGCGGCTATGGCAGCAACCCAGCAACGTATGGAATCAAATTCAAATAAGAAGAGACAGCCACAGGAACGATATATAGTGGGCGATCTTGTTTGGCTTAACTTGAAAAATGTACAGACGCCACAGCTATCGAAGAAATTATCTTGGCTAAACGCAAAATATCGTATAACAAAAATAATCTCTCCCCACGTCGTGGAGCTTGACGTTCCCTCCAATATCTACCCTAGATTCCATGTCGAACTCTTGAAAAGGGATCCTCAAAACCCTCTGCCTTCTCAAATATCTACAGACAGACAGCCACCTCCCATAATAAACGCTGAAGGAGAACCTGAACAAGTCGTTGAAAAGATTCTGAGAGCAGAAAAACGTCCTCGAGGTCGAGGTTTTCGCAGGGAAGTCCTAGTTAAATGGGAGCAGATTGAAGAGCCAAATTGGGAGCCTCGAGCTAGTTTGGAAGAGACCGAGGCCTTGGATATCTTCGAGGCTAAGTTTGGTACGGGAGATAACGTTGGAGAAAATGTCGGAGCAAGAACGGGCCGCTCGGGAAAAAAGATCAAAACTAAATAAATTTAAAAACAAAAAAGAAAAGAAAAAAAATGGAAGGAAGATAATGTTACAGGCTGTGCCTGCCACTAAGCTAACAAGGGTCTGGAAGATTAGGGCGACCTATTGGTTGCTATAGTGATGCTCCTAAGGATATGTACATAAACATATTGAATATCCACCTAAAGCCTTCCGACCTTAAGTAGAAAATAGACAGTATTAAGCCACCAAGCCTTTTTGTACGTGTTTCGGTGATAGCCTTTCACACAAGCTACCCCAACCCTTAAAATCACTCCAAAACTGCTAAATAAATCGAGGGACGTGCATGATAAACGCCCGAATACAGGAAGATCTAGTCAGCAGTTTAAGATCATGAAGTTTATTGTGTTCTCCGGTCTGCTTTGTTTTCATATCATGTATACTTACCAATACCGGTAATGCATGCGTGCCTTGGACGATGCACTCTCAAACCGAGAGATCCAATTAACGAGGGTTAAGCTAGTACATACAATCTATGAACTCGATACATAAGCCGGGTCAAAACTGTTGGTTCAAATCAGACGTCTAGCTAAACCTCCAAGTTGAAATATGCATGTAAGAAGGCGAGAATTCGAACGATTCACAATAATAGATTTACAAAGACTAGTTTATACATTCATGTATCACTATACCCTATTAACTGTATCGCTCAACCCTTTTTCCAGTCTTCCCTAAACCCTTTTGTCCCTAATGAGCTTCGTGTGAGGAAAATAGATTCACTTATTACTACAGAAACAAAATCCGAGACATAAATATTTCTAGTGTAGAAATAGTATATGATTCAGATATACCCCCATTAACTTTCATGAAGGATACACAGTGCTCGTTTGAAAGAAAAGAGGGAGGGCAGAATCATATAATTAGCCAAATGTACAATAAACTTTATATTGAAGAGTTGATTCCCGAAACTCTTGTATCGAAAATCCGTTCTCTCTACTATGCCCTCGTTGGCAATAAATTAACCGAACTCCAAAAACCACTGGTTACACGTTCATTGATATTCTCTCTTAACCCATACTCATTGCACCCTCGCTAGCTCAGCGATAAACTACTGGCTTATTTCAGCCACAGTTTGAGTGGTTGTCATAATTATTCTTTGCATATCCTCAATATCATGGACTGTTTCATTGAAGATAACAGCTAGTCGTCCCATGACATGATTACGATTCCAGTCCCCCCGCATTCGCCATAATCCATCCATGAGCTCTCGATTAATTTGTTCTAATTGTTCGACTGAAAAATTACTCGAACGATCCACAAACTTAGTGATCAAACTTTCGATATATGCATGGTCAATGAGGAGCTCATTGGGCGATGAGATTTGGCCAGAAGTTGGCTCAACTGGGGAATCATTAAGGAGGTTGGCCATTCCTGTAGGATGTGATTTTAATGCCGTCGTATGCGATCCTGAGCTGAGTGGAGGCCCGGCTAATGTTTGAGACATCTGGCTGCCAAAGCTTGGCGTTTGAGATGACTGATAAGGAGGGCGGTTAATCGGCTGCGCGTGATGATAGAGCCATTCTTCACTGCTATCAGTCTGGGTATTTCGCTGCGTATCAGGAATGTCTAGATCCTGGGTTGGCTTCTCGGCTGGACTGGATGACATTTGATTACCAATACCGTTTAGGCCCCGCATGTTCCATGCATCAGGGTTCTTTCCCGAATTGCTTGTGTGAGCATAATTTTGAGCTTCTCGAGTGGAGTATGCCACTTGGTGATTCACTAATTTCGAGTTATAGTTTTGAGTTTTACCTATCAGGCGGGGCTGAAGCGGAGGCTGCATCGATTGCGGAAACTCATTATCCGTGTTTCCCATAACCACATCAGTGCCACTAGGATTTGATGTCTGTGCTTCTTTCATCGAATTGGTTTTTAGTGGAGCGCTGGGAGTACTCTGAATTATGATGGAATTTATGCTAGTACGGCTGATTTGTTGATTCCTCAGTACGAGCCCTGCTTGTCTCTGTGAATCATGAACATTTTCAGACACAGCACTGAAGCCTACTCTGTTCCCCTCAGCGCGTTTCCTAAGTTTTGCTTCCTTCTCTTTGGCTCGCTGTAGTTGTCTGATATAAAGATTTTCACAGTCAGCAAATATCGGATTCTGTTCGATAAGTGCTATATCAACCTCGACGTTGGCCAGGAGTTCCTGAGCCTTGAGCGTCCGCTCTTTGTCACCGATACGTTTTGCATCTTTTGCGAGGGATCGAATGTCTGCTAGAAAATCTTTAGGTCGAGCATAGAAGCCATTTGAGAGGCGTTCTTCTATAGTTGTTGTCTCCAAATTATAAAAAAACTTCCCCGTTGCTACCTCACGAAGCCCCACGGCACCGTCTTTGTCGGTACTAATTTCATAAGGTCGGAATCCGGCGATATCTGGGCGAACAAAATCAGGGTCTTTTTCGTCAAAAATATATTTAATAGCACTAGGAGCAATAACCGGAGTGCGAAACTTCTTATATTTCTTTTGAATCTGATCCATGATAGGTTGGATTGCAACTTTCAGCTGATTCAGAATTTGATGGTCTCTTTTCTTTTGTATCTCGATTTCTTCTTTTGTTGGCGGTTTCATTAAGGGTGGAGGGGCTAGATCGAGTACTTCCAACCTCCTTTTCTTGCGATTTACCGGATCGGGGAACTCTGTTGGTGATTTTTTCACATATTCACCAATTGTGGCAAAGAATGCGCGACGTGACGGCTACCGACCATTAATAAGGCCACAAAATATGGGAAGCTCTTACTCTTGAAGGACGACTGATCGTGAAACTGTTATGTCTTGAATATCCAAATATATTTCGAAGGATTTCAGGACTAGTTTTTTCGGATGGAGTATCTGTTATTCCAAGAACCAAGATAGGATCAGTTGGAGGGACTGCACGAAGTAGTCCAAGAAATGTCGTGATGGCTGCATCATTCAGAGTGTGATACCATGTCTCGACGCTGGGAATGTAAATGACACTTGGTTTATGCCGCTTAACTTCAGCAAATAACTGAACAAGGGCCGCTTCAGGTGACTATTTGAATTAGCGATGAAAAGTGTTTACAAGAATATATAATTTTACCCGGGTAGAATCACTATATATTGTAGAAAGGTCAAAACTTTGAACGTGTAGTCCCTCGAAATGATTCAAAATTGCTCCACCAAGATAAGCTTGACCCATTCCAGGCTCACCTTGGATTAGTAAGCGTGGTCGAAAAACACGAGAGTTTTCAAACTCTCGCTGCATATTTTCTCTTCCAAATCCATGATCTTCATCTTCGTATTGTTCGAATAAAGCTTCTTGAAGAGCTGTGGTTCTCTTTTTTATGGGAATTAGCCCGTCAAGTATCGCTTCAATTTGCTTTAATTGTTCTCGTAATAGTGGTTCAACTGTCTTTGGCAATGCAGTGGCTCCTGATGCCGTCGATCTTTCAGAAGAGGGTATCATTTTCCGGACTGAGAGCATAAAATCCTTGGCGGTGACTTTGATCTTATCAGCATCTACTTTTAGCTTATCATCAGAGGAGTAGATTTGTGGGTATGTCCGTTGAATGGCATTCAAAGCTGCTTCAGTACAAAGAGCTCTAAGGTCTGCACCTCCATAACCTTTCGTAACTTGTGCGAGGGATGCTTTGAAATTCTCATCAAGACCCCAGTCTTTTGTATGAATACTAAGGATTGATTTTCGAGCCTCTAAGTCAGGAAGGGGGAAATAAAACTCCCGATCAAACCTTCCAGGACGCCTTAAGGCGGGATCAATGTTGTCAGGTCTATTCGTAGCCCCGATAACTACTACTTGCCCTCGCCCATCCATTCCGTCCATTAGCGCAAGTAAAGTAGATACAATAGATGCATGTATTTGCTCTTGTTTGCTTGATCTCACAGGAGCAAGGCCATCAATCTCATCAAAAAATATTATACTTGGTTGAGTTTTCCTAGCCTCTTCAAACAGTAAGCGGAGCTGCCTTTCTGCCTCGCCGACCCATTTACTGAGAGCATCGGCACCCTTGCGCATGTAGAATGTAATTTTTTGGCCACCTGAGCCAACACGGGCAGCAAGAGCTCTAGCGAGGAGTGTTTTACCGGTTCCTGGAGGACCATGGAATAGCACACCCCGAGGAGGAGTAACATGAAATTTCATGAAGAGTTCAGGATAAAGAAGCGGCATTTGTACCATCTCTTTGAGCTGATTTATATGATTATCTAGGCCTCCAACTTTGCTGAAATCGACATTTTGGTCAACACCTAGAGGATCGGCATCAGCGAGCGACTTTTGGCTCTTGACTTTTCCAAGGTTTGCAGGTGTGCCTGGAATACCTCCAACTGTATCCATATTATTTGTTTGCCCTAGACCCGGAAGGAGTCCAGGAGCACCAGTAGCTGTGGGTGTTATTCCGGGATTTCCCCCCATTCCTGCAGACCTTTGCATGGTATCTTCATCGCTACTATCTGAATCAGCTGCACCGATGATACCAGATCCCCAGGGTCCATTAATGACAGGAGAAGGGCCACCACCGCCCCCAAAGGGACCAAAGGTTGAGAATAAGTTCCTTTGCCAAGGTTGACTTGTACCATTTCTACCTCCAGTTCCACGTCTAGCTGTCGCTGGAGCTATTTCTTCAGCATCGTCGTCATCAGCCGCATAAATCTGATCAAGTGGTTTTATTGTATAGTCAACTTTAGTCCGAGCTCGGCCTGCTCTTTCGTATAAAATTTCTGAATCTTCTCTCCTCAATTTTCGGCGTTTTCTAGATGACTGCTTCAGGTCGTGCAATTCTTCAGCTATCTCATCTTGGTCAAGTTCGTCGTCAACGGAATCGAGGCTATTTCGCCTTCGCGAGCTACTCTTCGTCTTTGAGTTTCGGGACGGTCTACCTGTTGGACCAGGACTAGATTCAGATTCAGCAAGCTTGCCTTTAGGTGATGCATCAGATAAATAAATATCATTTTGAGATGCATCATCCTCATCCGGAGGTTCAAAATCACTACCATTGTCCGCAGCTTTCTTCCGGTTTGTACTTGATCCCCGAGTCAAACGCCTCGAGCAACGTTTGGGTTCTTCTGCTTCTATATCTTCAACTTGTGAGGTGACGGGAGGGTCTTTAGTTATGCCTCTTGTACGTCGCTTGATAGGTATGCACTCTTCATCGTCGTCGTCATCGTGATCGTTATCTTCATTTTCATCGCCAAATCCATTATCAGACTGAGCTCTTGTTTGATCTTCAGGGTTGACATTTGACACATCTGTCACAATATTATTTTCTGTATAGTTTTTGGCCACTGTCTCTAGCTCTTCTAAACCAGCGTCAGGACCATCTGAAACAGGGATTTCTGCAGCTTTTATAGGGTTTTCAGCCTCTTGTTCAAAGGAATTGGTCTCGAGAACTTCTTCCTTGATTGTCTCTACCGACTGTTTTATGTCTTTCGACCCTCTAGCTGCTATTTTCTTTTTGATGAGTTCTGGGGAATACCCTTCTCGGAGCACGTGCTTTCCTGAGTTGGAGAGAGATATAGGTTGATCGCCTTCTTCAGTATTAGCCCGTGTTGTTTTGCGAGAGATCCCAGCCGAGAGGGGCTCCGCACTTCCTCGCGCGCGCGTGGTCCTTGCAGCACTTCCAGCTCCCGGCTGTCGTTGTGGAGTATTTATCTTTAGTGTTACCATGCGAGTTCGCGTTCGTGTCTTAATTGGCTTTATTTCCGCTCCCTCGTCCTCTCCATCATCAATTACTCGACGCGATCGAGGAACCCTTTTTTGTTGTGGCCCTGATTCGGCAGAATCATCATCGGCAGGCATTTCGGCAGAGTCGCTTTGACTGCCTTCTTCGTAAGTTACTGCTTTTTTTGCTGCTGTTCGCACAGCTCTACCAGTGACAGGATTTAGTTCTGGCTCCTCCGATTCCGATGATTCCGAAAAGGATTTTTCAAGTAAACTGTCCTCATCTTCGTCGTCAGAAACATCAGAGCCTTGGTATTTGATACGTTTTGCTTGTCTCTTAGAGCCTCCTGATACTTTCCTTGGCTGTTTCCGAGATCTTTTGATGGATGGCTGATTCGGTTCAAAATCGGTATCATTGGAATCGGATTTATTAGGATCGAAAAGTTCAAGCTTACGTTTTGTGGGCATGGCGATTCAGGTTTAAAATCATGGGCGTTATTAAATGGGCGCAGAGGATGCGAATTCTTTGTTGAATGTGAAGTTAAAGTTGGTCTAAACATAAATCATTCTTAACTGTGCCGATTTTAGGACAGGAAATCACAAAAAAGAGACGAAGAGAATGTAAATGTAGCAGCTGTTAAAATTTTGTATGAGGATCTAGGCATCTTCAACAATTATGATTGTTGTAAAGATTTCAACATTTAGTTATCGTGCACCATTTGGTGTTTTGCGGCAGCGGCTCTCGACTGAAGAGCGTCCAAGCTTCAACACTAACTCCTTAGCGCCTAAGTTTAAGAGTGGTATTTGGTACCTCTTGCAGGCATACGCTCATCCCTACCTTCGACCCTTACGAAGCTAACTCATGAAAAGCATTTTTTATCAGCGGAAGTTTTTATCTCTAGATCCCGAACTATCTGAATCTCAGGCTCAAGTGAGATAATCCTCTTACACCATGTTAATACTCAGACTAAATCAATGATTAAATTTTCTTCTCCAAAGTTATCCTCTTTGTACCCGTACAAGGACTCCTACATAAATTATTTCAGTGATAAACAAAAAGTTCTCGCTTTCGAAAAACAGAGCTTGTATCATATTTGACCGAACAAACGCTTGCAGGGAAAATTGTTCCACAGCTACTCTGTGCACCAACGAGACATACAACATATTCAGAAATGTGGAAGCTGATTGAGGACAGGCAATGGGTCAGATTATCTAGTTTATCGATTAGCAGCTCCATGGTGTAGAAACAATTAAACAGGGTCACATGCATTCACAGTTCCTTTACATTAATTGACCCCACGCATTTCGCCCATTTTGAACACTTCTAACATGATTTTGAATCTAAAAGATCAATTGACTGTTACATTTACGCTTTTTGCCCAATCAGATATTTCTCAGAACACTCAAAAATGTGCTTTTTATTAGATCCCGATGATCTAATCTTAATTATTTGTTTCCAAAAATAACTCTTGACAGGGACGAAACGGGTATCGTCAAGTCCTCAATTGCGCCTTCTGGAAATGTAACCCGTGATCTATCTTGCCCTGCAGTAAGTGAGTGAGTAGTTTTGTTTATTCTTGCTATGTAGAGTCCAAGACTATTATAACACTAGGGCTCCTCTCTGACCCAGGCCACACCTTTTACAGTGCTCCTATCCCCCTTTACCTCGAACCTAAGATCATTGATACATTGACCCATGACGGGTAGCCATTTAGCTCAGTAATTACCCGTAGAATTCAACCACCTTTTCTACGGAACCTTCTGCTCAAAAAAAAATTGAAAAAGAGCAGCCATGGAAACCGGTACGCGGGAAAAAGTCTCAAAAAACCTGCAACTCCAGCCAGGCGAGGCCTAGACACCAGAGCCACACGAGGTGCGTATCCCCATCTGTATCTCCCTAATATCCCATAATCCAGATATCCTCCTTATACTGACACCACCAGCGCTCAGGTAGCGGTGCTCTTTCCTCGGGAGACAGTATAATGCCAGAATATCTGTAAACAGTGAGAATTCATCTTGGTAAAAAGGGCCAACTTAGTCTGATCCATCGCCACCATAACGGGAGCTGGTTACGCCCCGGAAACTCGTTTGGATGACTTTTCCTCCGTGACCAAGTAATGCGTGTTTCTGTTGGCTCTGAAGATAAACTCCAGGTTCGTAGGGGACACCACGTACAGGTAGAAACGCCGTCTTCGTCCCCCTTGCCCTGCAGTAGTAAGGAAAGACAACTGATGAGGTCTCTTCTCCTCAATATTCCTAGACATTTGTGCAGGTTGAAATCATATTCATCTCTACAACAGCATCTTCAGTACTTTTTCGAGGAACCACCACCTCAATCGTCCCGGAAAAAGTACAACTATACTGAAGTATCTACCTATCAAAATCACTTCTGATATTAAAGAGAATCTTTCTTCAGTCATCGAACCGAAAGGTATGTCCATGCATGATCAGCTGCTTTACTAGCTCTCATGCTTGACGAAGAATTTGATCGCGACAACGACGTTCATGATCTTTGTCTTAAAATCTATATCAACTGCACTCACGACAAGCTGACTCAAACCATAAACATTGATCTTAGGTCTAGGCTGAGACACTGGTATCCCGGCTCCAGGCCTTCGACTTCGTAGTTTCGGCCCTCTAACGTCAGAATTAAGTACAAGCATAGGAGGAAATAGAAACTGCAAAGTTATATAATTTCAGTGGGATCTTGACAAAACAAGTTAGATTTTGGCAGAAATTTCAAAAAACCTGTAGGCTATACTTTCAAGTAGCCCATTGTCTAGGGGACAATAGCTACTCGTCCGAAAGGAGCTCTGGTGAAACAGTTGAGCCTTTCATGCTCAGCTATCCCTCAGGTTATGGCGAACGTGGCATGGAAAAAATGCCTTCACTTATTCGGGACCATTTTATTATGTATCGTTTATGGCATGTACTGATAAAAGAAAAGCATTAGCTAGGCTTGGCAGTAATTTTAGAGAACATATACTCGGAATGTTCTTCACAGATGTCGCGCTTCTTGATCATAGGCCGTATGCACAACTCTAATTAGTCTATATTACTATGTAACTGATCGGAAAGGTTGAACTATTCATTTTTACGTATTATTTCAGGCGATCACTTGGTCAGATGGTGCAGTGGTACACTATCCGGGTCGCTTTCCCAAGTAGAGTCTGGATAGCTTACACACAAGCCCCACTTGAGAAAGGAGAAAGTTGGTTCGAAACCAACAAGTCCCTCGCACCACCTCTCTCGCGGGGCCTCTTTTATTTCCGATTACGTGCTAGATAAGTCTATGACTGTCGTAGGATATGCACTCCATATGAAGTACACTCTATATTACTTGCTATTTACAAGCTTTCCAAATTGTATGTTCCAGTCTTATACTTCTGAATTGCTTCAGTGCTTAAGTAAAGTGTCTCAGCCCTAAAGAAGGTTAGTGGCTGATGTTAGTTTTGTATGTCTGCAAGGTATAGACACAAAAAACCAACATCAGCCACTAACAATCTTTAGGACTGAGACACTGTGCCTTAGGCTCGTTAACTCAATATAAAACCATCCCTCTCGCGGTGCTATCGTGTTTGTGGGATAACAAAAGCATATTCAGATAACCATGGGGGTTTTCTCACTTTTCCCCAAGGTGGGTATTCACAGAAGAGGGTACATTCCGTAAGGCGTTATTCTCTATTCGCTGCTGAGCAGACGTCAGTGCAGCTTGCGCGAAATCTTGGCATACTTAATTCTACTTACATACTCAGTTGCAGAGAGTCTTCCCGGATGTCTTGATTTCCAATTCTTAGCTGGTGCAGGTTCCATCAAGGGATCCAATTTATAGCCATGGCGAAAAAAAAACGGACTCATACCACCAATCACCGAGTTTGGTCGAGAATTCAATGCCAGCTGTACCACAGGAAGCAGCCCTACCCAATCATCTAGAGCATAACAGGTAAATACACGTAAATATTTATATATCTCTTGATTTGCCCCTTCACTTACATTAGACAGCGAGTGGTAGGACGTTGTTAGTCGCTGCGTTATACCTATCAACTCACAAAAGGTGTTCCAAAAATGACTCGTCCAGTCACTTCCCCTATCACTTACAAGGTACCTTGGGAATCCAAAATATCGGTAGTAACGATCAGTAAATACCTTCCCGCATTCATCTGCTGTTACAGGCTTGTAGCCTTATATAAGGATCCGGAGTTTATCCGGCTCCGTAACGCGACACGTAACAGCATTTTTTTTAAATCATTTTTGCGTATGCAGCCTGAGGCTATGACGCGCATGATTACGGAAGACATGTATATTTCGCAGAATAACTCAGTTTGACGTTTGGAACACTCATACTCAGATTTCATTTGCAGATACTACTACGAGAATAGCAGTTTACGACACGTACCCTCTTCCATGAATATCCACCACAGGGAAAAGCGAGAAAACCTGTGGTTATCTGAGTATGCTTTCGTCATCCTACAAATACAGTATCATCGCGAGAGATGTGGTGTGGGGGTCTTGCTGGATTCGAACCAGCTTCTCCTGTCTCAAGTGGGGCATGTGTCCAAGCTACCCAGACTCTACTTGGGAGAACGGCCCGGACAGTGTACTATTGCATCATCCGAGCCTCGAAATAGTATTATAAATGTAAACACACACTAGCGTTGAATGATACGCGTCGGAAGATATGTGTATAATCATCTGTAAACAAACCACCGTGTTAGGTCATCAAGGGATTGAGGGCAATGAACTTGCTGATAATCTGGCAAGAAAAAGCCTGGATCAACCTGCTATGAAAAAGCATCAATATACCTCTTATTCCTTCCTAGTGGAAGGTATAAGAAAAAACATTTTACAAGCCTGGGACTCTGACTGGACTAAGCAAGTACTTAGGGAAGAAGAGGGCAGGAAAGCCATTGGTCTTGGAAAGTTTTATAGAACTTCTGCAAGGATTTCTATACCAAGCTTCAATACTAAGGCAATTAATCTTACAAAATTTAGCAGACAAACCCAGACCTCCTTTTTTCAGGCAAGAACAGGGATTGGTAACACCCTGGCTCACCTCTATCTGATAGGAAAAGTAGATAGTAACATTTGCAACTTCTGTAATAGGGAGAAGCAGACAATGGAGCATCTGCTCCTGCACTGTCCACAATTCTCATCAGAGAGGGATAAGGAATTTGAAGGTCTGGAGCCCAGAAACCTGCAAATTATTTTCAAAGCCAAAGTTGGCAGAGAAAAACTGTTAAGATACTTAGAGAATTCTAAATGTATACAACTAATTAAAATTGTAGGTCAAGAAGCTACAACTATGTAACAGATAAACGTTGAAACCAAAGGATACCAAATGACAAGCCATATTTAAGGAAAAATAAAATGGAAACAAAAATCACAACTTCAGGGATTCAGCTTGTATTTAGGGTTTATTTGGAATTCGTAGTAATGTTGGAAAGTCTAACCCTAAGTTATGAGCTTATAGACTGGTGCCAAGGAGAGTTAAGGGTGTTAGGAAGATCTTTTTTTTTTTTTTTTTAAATGTATTTAAATCTCTTGTCATAGCTAGATGGCTGAATACAATATGATTTAAAAGAAAAAAAAAAAAACCACCGTGTTTTCTCTTGGTTAAAATAGAAATTCTACTTGGATGCACACTTGCGAATAGCCTCCGTGTCGTCCGTTCACACATATTCTAACTCAGCTTTTTCCACTGCTAGTGCAAGTCCTGTACCTCTCCTAGTTTTTATTAGTCTGTGAAGGCGTTCGTAGTTCCCTTCGAATCGAACTCTGCCCAATCTTCTTTTTCTTCATACGACCTACAAGAATTCTTTTCAACGCCACCTAGCAACGCCGATCCAATGGACCTTCCCACAAATGCCAACCATAATTCAGCGCCGCTGTTAACTTTGTCTCAGGACTAATTAAATTAATTATTATCCGTCACAAGGATTCAGAATAGTTCTAATGATGAACCTCGAGCTTCCCCACAGCTGCCCAAAAAGAATCCCACAAGATGGCCTGAATGGCACGGCGCTCAAAATACTTACAGCGTATACATCGACATGTTGAGCTCTAAAATTGATGACGATTAGGAGACTCTTGGCGGTCACAAAGCGGTATGCAACGAAATGATGAACACCATCCCTACAGCCTGTAGACTTCGGGTATCCCACTGGTTTTCGTGTGGTGGGCCAAAACTAAATTGGGATTATAAGAAATTTATACAGCACTTCAACGACAACTTCGATGATAAGACATCAACACGCACAGCTTCTTTCACCTTAGCCAAAATGAAGCAGGATTAGTACCAACCTTGTTCGGAATATTTAAGGGACTTTAAATATACACTGGCTCAGGCGAAGGGACTAAACTGGGAGGATCGTATAAAGATTAATGATCTTTACAGGGGACTCAATCATCGATTGACTAGAGCCCTTTTTCCTATCGAAGTTTCCGAAAGTGACTACGCTCTGTTTGTCAATCAAGTGTGTGGGATCGCAGGACGAATTGAGGCACATGAAAGTCATGCGTCCAGGCATCCCCCATCATTAACAAGGAAAATATTTGATGAAAGCTAAAGTGAGCCAAAGAATTCGGCATTTGGAATACGAGAAGCTTCAGGCCCTTCTTGAGAGTCAAACTCGACAATATTAGACTCAGAAGGAAATACACCAATGTCAGGACTAAATGGCATTTCTATTGAAAAGTTAGCCGCGCTTGTTAACGCAGTCAATGCTAAGGGTAATAGCAAGGAGCTCAATAAGAGCCAGAAACCAGCAGCGCCATGGCGCTCGCCTGAGGAGTTCAGTGCACTCCGGGCTGCAGGTAAATGTACCCGATGTGGTAGAAAGGGGCATTGGTACAAAAGATGACCACAGTTTGCGTGGGATAGGCGACCGACTGGTCCGAATACTGGTCTGAATACTGCGTCTTCTAATACATGTAGAAGACCTACTAGTGAAGTAGAAGAGTTTGGATACGTTTCTGGAAACGACTCGGGAAAAGAGTAAACTCTGGGCAAAGTCGAGCTCAGAGGGATAGAAGAGTAGATGTAAAGTCTTTCAAAGAGGTTGTTAGAAAATAGGATGGCAGCCCGTTTCTTATAGAAGTATCGATTCATAAATGTTTTTATACTAAAGCATTCATGGATTCGGGATGTTTGTGTTATTCCGCTTTTAACAGTTCGGTTTTCAAATGCTATATGTTCCCGCAAATTCCCATTGAAACTAGAGAACTTAGATTAGCTAAGAATGACGATAAGCAGCCACTGATAAGTAAAGTAACGTATGCAGATATTGATATCAACGGCAAAAATGAGAGAGTACGGGGGTATATCATCCAAGATTTAGCATACGATATTATTTTAGGCGATCCTAGGATGGGATCAAACGGAGTCGTCTACAATGCCAAGGGCCGATTTATACGTTTCGGACCTCCTGGAGGCCTTGTTGTCAGATCAAAGGGATGGGAAAATCGATTCTCGTGTGACTCAAAAGCTAAATTAAGTTGTCTGAAGAATAAGAACAGTAGTGCGCGCCAGATTCTTGGAAGCAGTTTTGCAGCCTTGGCGGCTCACATTCGCAGTGCAAAGGATGGAGACACAAAAATATCTGCCGCATCCATCGAAGATATAAACAAAGCTTTAACTGTTAAGAGCAAGCAAACATAGGAAGAAATTAAACCCGATCTCCCCCAAGAAATCAGACACAATGCTGATTTCTTTACAGAAGACCAAAAGCAAGAATTTCCTCCCCATCGTCCTAGAGCTGATACGAAAATCGAATTAATTAAGGATGAAAAGGGCAGGGAACGAGAGATTTCATGGGGTTCCCTTTTTGATTTGTCACGCGAAGAACTTCTTGTATTAAGAACAACACTGACAGACCATTTGGATAAAAACTGGATACGCGCTAGCTCTTCCCCGGTGGCGCTCCGGTCTTGTTCGTGAAGAAACTAGGGGGTGGATTTCGATTCTTCGTTGATTATCGAGCACTCAACGCCATTACTGTGAAAGATAGATATCCGCTTCCCCTCATAAAAGAAAGCTTGAGACAAGTTGCTAAGGCTACCTGGATATCAAAAGTTGACGTTCACGCTGCTTTTCATAAGTTAAGAATCCGTGAAGGCGATGAATCCAAGACAGTCTTCCGTACAAGGTATAGCTCTTTCGAATGGCTAGTAACACCTTTCGGTTTAACAGGAGCGCCAGGTGCGTTTCAAAGGTACATCAATAGTGTTCTAGGCGAATTTTTGGGTGAATTTTGCTCGGCATACCTCCATGATGTCTTGATTTATACAACAGGAGATATAGCTGATCATTAGATAAAAGTCAATCAAGTGGTCCAGCGGCTAAGAATTGCAGGATTACAGATGGATCCAAAGAAAAGTGAATTTGCAGTAAAACAAACCAAAATTTTGGGGTTCGTTATTTCTGTAACAGAGGGAATCAAGGTTGATTCGGAGAAAATTGAGGCAATTAGAAATTGGCAAGCTTCTTCGTCTACCAAGGGAGTAAGAAGCTTTATCGGGTTTGCTAATTTCTACCGAAGCTTTATTCCAAACTTTGGTGTTATCGCCCAGCCATTATTGGCACTAACGAAAAAAGGAACAACATTCAGATGGGAAAAATCTCGCCAAAAGGCTTTCGAAACACTCAAGACTCTTTTTATAACCGCACCTGTCTTAGCATTATGGGACGATGAGAAGGACACTGTTCTCGAAGCTGACTGTTCTGGTTATGTGATAGGAGGTTGTTTATCCCAGAAAGACGATAATGGACACCTTCTACCGGTAGCGTACTTTTCAAAAAAATTAAGCCCGGCAGAAGCTAATTATAATGTCCATGATAAAAAGTTGCTTGCTATAGTTCGCTGTATGGAAGAATGGAGGGGCATGCTGATCGGCCTAGATAAACCATTCGTTGTTTTTTCGGACCATCAAAATCTAAGACCATTCATGACAACAAGGCGACTAAATGAGCGTCAAGTTCGTTGGTCCCAGTTGTTGTCGCAATTTAATTTCAAACTTCAATACCGTCCTGGACGACTAGCAGCCAGGCCGGATGCCTTATCCAGACGTGAGCAAGATATGCCACATAGCATGGACGACGATCGAATTAAAAATAGGGAGTTAAAGCTGATTCAGGACACGTGGATCTCTACCGTAGTCTCTCATGATAGTAGCCAACTGATGAAATTAGTGCTTCTAATTGAGATGGCCGAGGAAGATCGTGCAAGGTTGAAGCCCCTAATCGCACACGCATTGACCTTAAGCCTAAAGTGTATTATGAGCATCAATACGCTAATCCTTATTAGTAAGATCACTCAATCACTGTTAGTTAGTTTTATTAGTAGATAGCACTCTGTTCGAAGTGGGAGAAATAAACATCTCCAGACACTACGTTAACAGACTCTTACTTGTTCCAAGTTTACCCTACGATTGATAAGTGATACTATCCAGTCTAACAACTGAACTTTAAATCTTCCATTTCAATACCAACAACAGTCAATTGATGCTCATAATATCCCTAAAGGAAATAGCATTTTTACCGAAGAATGTTTTCAAGTACTTTGGGATAGAGCTGTCCAAGCAGATAGTAAGTTGCAGTTGTTATATAATAGCGTGGCAAGTGGAGATAGGAGCCTTCCCTCGTCTCTATGTGAACTGAAAGCCTCTTTAGCAGAGTGTGGCTTAGATGCAAGAGGCGCTTTAGTGTTTAGGGACAGGGCGTTGATTCCATTTATTTATTTATTTATTTATTTATTTATTTATTTATTTATTTATTTATTTATTTATTTATTTATTTATTTATTTATTTATTTATTTATTTATTTATTTATTTATTTATTTATTTATTTATTTATTTATTTATTTATTTATTTATTTATTTATTTATTTATTTATTTATTTATTTATTTATTTATTTATTTATTTATTTATTTATTTATTTATTTATTTATTTATTTATTTATTTATTTATTTATTTATTTATTTATTTATTTATTTATTTATTTATTTATTTATTTATTTATTTATTTATTTATTTATTTATTTATTTATTTATTTATTTATTTATTTATTTATTTATTTATTTATTTATTTTTTTATTTAGAAGTTTTTTATAGAAGCTGCAGAAGCCGCAAAGCGCCCCAGTTACCAGTGACATATTGCTATATAATTTCTTAGCTCCAGAAACCTCTCTTGAGCACTAGATTTCACAAGCTAACGTGCAGCAGCATGGCGGGTGTGGAAGCTGCTGTCAGGAGACTAAACGCGGACAACATGTCGCAGGCAGCGACAGAACACCATGAGGATGGGAATTGGAAAAATCCTAAGTCAGCATTTACCAAAGTGGAGGATACTCTTAAAATGATGAAGAATAAACTCAGTCAAATAAAAAATGCGAAGATGGGTGATCTAGTGAAGGATATTGATGAGGCTATAAAGGCCCTGGGGGTGCACCGCATTGGATGGACCAAGGAGCCCCAGAAAGCGACACCTTTGGAGGAGAGAATGCTGGCTTTGGAGGAAGCAGTCAGGAAAAGTCTCGCCCATCCTTCGCGTCAGCTAGGTCCTTCGGTCGTACCAGGATTGGGGGCAAAACCTTCGTATGCAGCAATCGCCTCTGCTCCGGATACTAGAGCTACCATCAGAATCCGCGTCCCTCAAGCGGAAGAGAAAGAACCGGCTGAGCTCCTTTCTATAGCCAAACAGAAATTTTCGGGCGCATACGCCGTACGCCAAATGAGAAGCAACGATACGGAGGTCTTTCTTCAGTCGACGGCTCAAAGAGACGCCGCACTTTGCATGGATCAGCCCGAAGGTTTCAAAATCTTACGACAAGACTACCACGCGGAGGTTCTGGGTGTCCCTCTGAACATCAAAATTACCGGCGGTAAGAACGCCAACAACGACGAGCTAATCAAGGCTATCTGTCACGCTTCCAGAGCTAGGATCCCGAGCCTAGAGATCAACCGAATTCGTTGGCTACACAATAACAAAGAGCAAGCCCAAGCTATTAAAAAGGGGCATTCAAGAGGATCGGTTATTCTAAGTCTTCCTACAGAATCTCTACAATGGAAGGTGGTAAAGTATGGAGTTGTAATAAATTCTATTCTATATTCGGCCCAGTTGTGGTCACCTAGAGGTCAAGTCAAACAATGTTTCAACTGTAGTCAGTGGGGACACACCCAGGCAGTGTGTAGTAAGCAGGCAAGATGTGGGGAGTGTGCAGGCAACCATCAAACAAGAGTGTCGGGATGCTTTAACACAGTGCAAAGACGTAATCTTAATATCACGTTCTGCGAATTTGTGTTGATGGATCTTGATTCTACTATGTACGGCTAAGAAAAGAATATAAACAACACGACGCGTTAACGCGTTATACAGTCACATGATTACAAGGATGCCGTTATTCCAACACTGGCGCCTCTATGAAAAATCGAACATTTCGATTAACTCTCCGTGAAATGACAAAGGAAATATTTTATGTAATCTTGGTTACCCCCCCCAAACGCCGTTTCGTTAGTCGTTAAGTTTATTGTCATTCGTATTCGTCCGCTCTACCCATTGTTTAGCTTGTATACGTAGCTCGTTGGTCTCGATTAAATATCGAAGTGCAGGTGACGCTTTACTTTTGGTCATTGCATCGGCAGGATTGCTATTTCCTTCTATCCATTTAACTTCGGCTATCTCTCGACGTTCATAGGCTTGCCGAAGGCACATCAAGTCTATCATGAGACGTTTTTCTTGAGTAGTGCCTAATTTGACGAGGCAATCGTAAAGCGATTTCGAGTCTGTACACATTATGAGTGGTATTTTTGTTTGTAGGAGCTGTTCGATGGTCGGTTTAATAGCTGTTCCAATATCGAATCCATGTGCCATCGCATATAACTCTGAAGCAAGAACGCTTCTAGTAACTCTTTTACATTTAACTGAAGACCAGTGTAGAATGTTGGCCTTTTTAGAATTATCTGCCAAAACTAAGACGTACCCTACTTGTGAAGAGTAGTCTTTGTTGTTTGCAAAAGAGGCATCTGTGAACACAAAAAGGCCTAATGTTTTTATGTCAAGTTTAACAAATTTTAAGCCTCTTGATGTATTGCTTATTTGCCATTGGAGGCGATTATTTAGTGCGTCAATATCATTTTTTTCCGGCCAAGTTGCTTGTGCTGCAGATGAAAGATCAAAAGATGCTTCTGGCTGACACATAGAAGCGATATAGGCGCCTCGGGCACGCTGGGCAACGTACTGTTCCTTGGTGGAAAGTTCTTTTCTGAGAACACCTCTTGAGCTTGTAATAGAAAGCCTTTTGTCTGACTCAACGATAGAAATATTGTTGCATTGTCGCTCTTGAGTTAGCGTAATGACACCGTCTTGATATAGTTTGATAACACATCCATTGAACTTGAGAGGGTGGGCTACCGTAAGCTGTTCACGGTCTTTTGCCAGGAATTGTGCCTTCTTTAGGCTGTTTTGTTCGGCATCTGCAAAGGATTCATTTGCTAGGAACAGGGTGTCGTCTGTTTGGAGCCCAACAATACCAAAATAGTCGTCGATGTTAGTCCACAATAGACAAGGATCGTAGGTTGATTCGTTTAACTTGAGTTGATTCATATGATAGTCATGGTAGGTCTTGAACCAATGGTTTCCCGCTTCTGGAACCCCATATAACGGTTTAATAACTCTAAGGATTGAGTTTCTTGGGATTCCAAGTTCGTCTGTTAGTTCAGATGGTGCACGGATATAGAAATTACGATTAAGATTAGTCGATGATTGCACGTATGCTTGTGTAATGTCTCTCAAATATAAGTTTGGTCCGTTACTATTTGTGAATGTGATGGCTGCTATACAAAGGATAAGACGCTGACTGACCCGCTGTATTGTGGGTGACTGAGTCAGTACAAGGTCCTTTTCCTTGTCATTGTAAGCTTGCACGACTAGTCGCGATTTTTCAAAAGCCTTACTAGTACCTTTGTGTTTTATTTCATCGACAAATCGTGAGTTGAAAATTTTTATGTCTGGATTAATGTCATCGGGATTTGTTAGTTGAAAGACGCCTTTTTCTAAAAGTCCTGTTATTTCCTTTTTCCGAGAATTCTTAAATTGGTCTGGGTCTATATTGGTATTGAGTAGGAATGTGATGTCAGCTGTAGATTTGTTAACACTAGCCCGGCACTTTCGAGGTCTGCCTCGGCGGAGTGGTTGATCTTGATATTCGTTATTTTGAGGAATTTCGTGCTCAGTTTCATGAGGAGTGTTTTCATTTTCGATAGAATGGGAGATTTGTGGCGTCAATTCTTTACCAAAATTTTGAGATGGGGCGATCCGAATAGGAGATATTTTGTTGAGTTCAGATTGATCTGTCTCGGAATCTTGATTTGAATTCACAAGAAATGGTTTCACGACTGTAGTGCGAAATTTGGTCGGTCCATGAGGTAAACTGATAGTGCATGTTTCACCATTAACAGCCAATAGATTATATGGGCCTTTCCATTCCCCTGCTTGACCGGTATTGCCCTCTCTCCACACTAGTACCGGTGAGTTTAGTGTTAGTCTGTGAATCGCAAGTGATGATGGTCCATTTCGAGTATTGAGTGCATCAGCAATTTTTCGTTCGGCTCTTATTTTTTCTAATTCTTTCATTGCTTTTTCTAGTGCCTTTGCACGCTGCGTGATAGTTGGCGAAGGTGCGTCAAGTTTTGCCATACGAGGGTAGGCACCGAAAACAAGTAAAGTAGGGACTAGGCCATCTGGTCCTACAGAATCGTTTAAAGCCTTGAATGACATTTGAAGTGCCATATGCTTGTCAATACCTGGTATCTCTGCTGTAATTATATTGTATATACGACGTAGAGGCCCATGGTAGCGCTCCACAATCCCGATGGAATTGTGAGCTTCAACGGGGACTGCATTAGTGGTGCTACCGACGTTGATTGCAAATTGTTCAAATTCGGTGCTGACGAAGTTCTTGCCAGCATCGTGTGTTATTAAATCTGGGGGTCCGAGGTATGTATCGATCCAGCAGGCTCTTAAAGTATCCCAGGTATGCTTTGCTGTTAAATTCCGAAGCCACCTACCGGCTTGGAATCTGGTGCCTTCGTCAACAATGTGAAGCAGTGGGTTTCCGTTAATGTACATAACATCTACGAAGATACAGTAATTGAATGATACGTCATCACGCAGTGTGAATTTGAATCGCCCTGGAGAGCTTCCGTATCGTTGACAATGCAAGCAGTATTTTGTGATGTGTGAGATTATTTTCCTGTGTTGATCATTCATATGGCCTGCACGCTCCAATATTTTGCTTAATCGGTCAATTGATGGATGGCCAAAACGGCGATGTAATCGTCGTAGTTCTGTGTCTGTTAAATAACATGGATTGAGACAGAAAGATTCTGCGATGAAAGATTGCAATGATAGGTCCCATACTAAGAATGCATGGCCAAATCGCCTAATGATTGGCACTTTTTTCTCTGGAGTAACTAGTAGATTCTTAGTTATGAGAAAGTCTACTTGAAGTCGGTCCATATCAGCTAGAGAGAGTAGAAATGGAGTGTCCACGTTCACAATGTGGAACTCAACAATGCCAATTGGCATAGCTAATATGGCTGAACCGATTGAGCTTGTATTTCCAATTCCGAACTGTACGTTAACGGAGCCTCTTGTGCGGTCGTCTAGTTTTATGTCAACATCTTTTTGTAATGCCAGGAATTGAGCATAGCCTGCTGTTGAACGTTTTGAGGCTCCGGTGTCAATCATAACCCCCATGAATTTTTCAGATGTGTACCTGGAGATAGTATTTGTATTATAAAAAAATGGGTCAGTTTCTGCACCGATTGCGGCTTTAGTGTCATCATATGCTGTCAAAGCATGATGAGAAGCTCTATTAGACAGTTCCATTACTGTAGAGATTGCACTATTCAAGTTAATTTCACCAAACGATATAAAATGAGCTGAAGCTTGTTGACTATCGTCATCCATCGAGAAATTATCACCATCAATGTCTACAATAAGCTCATTGAAAGTATCGTTAAATCTATCGTCTAAGGTACTTGAATGCTCATCTTCCCTCTCGCATTCAAGCATGTATTGTTCTAAGCGTTGCTCAAAACGATCATTATCAAAGGAGCGTGAGTCAAGTCGGTTTCTAAACATATTTTTGAATTTTGACTTATATGTATCTTTCTCTTTGTCACTGTGCTTCCAAGATCGACAACTTTCTTTGCCACAAATATAACAATGTGGGGTTCGAGCAGTTTTAGCGGGATGACGATTGTACTCGCGGCGAGTAAGATTGCTGTTGCGGTATCTTCGGTCTGTAAAAAGGGCTTCTGCCTGTTCGTTTTCTTTCTCGTATGCATTAATTGATGATTGTAGTTTGTTAATGAGAGCACCGATTGTCTCCGGTGGATCTGATACTGCATATCTACAGGCCGGCACACCTTGACAAGCAGTAATGAGTTTATCGTGTAGGTGCTCTGTTGTTTGAAGGGAGTTCCGTAGGCCATGTTGTAACTGACGTAGTTTGTGGATGAGGAGTTGTAAACATTCAACGGTCGATTTGTTACTATTCTCCGCCATTATTTTCTTTAGTGTGATACTATTCCATTCACCTAAGTTTTTGCGGAGAAATTCTGGCCCTTGGAAGTAATTGCGGAGGTTTTCAGTAACTTTTTGAAATGATAAATTAGATAGCTCATTCGTGTAGTAAAAATCTAACGCAAGTCCCTTCAACATTGTGGGGAAAGCCTTTTCATAAGCTTCCACCGGGACATCCACTCTGTTGCAGATATTATAAAATATTTTTAATTTATGGTCGAGACTTTCACCTGTTCCTCCGTATTTTTGTTCTTCGGTGTAAATTTTCGCCATGTTCGTAATTTCTCTTCCATAACCAACTAGTTTTTTCGGTCCAGGTTTTTCCTGAGAGGAGGTAAGAGTTTGTTGCAAAGTAGCTGGTGGTATTCGTGTTTCACTCCCACACGGAGCTGGCATGATTGGTGTTTGGTTCCCACTCGAAATCTTTAATCCTAGATTTTTCGTGCCTGTTGTCACAAGCTTGGTGTCTGGGGGTGTGACAGAGACTGGATTACATTCGAGTTGTCGAGTGAGCTTTTGGGATTTTAAATTGTAGTTTTCAGAGAAGGTTTCTTGTATGTCCTGTAAAGTCCAGATGTGTTGTTCTTCCTCTTGCAAACATTCGAACAAAGTCTGGGCAATTGTTCTTCGCTTTGTGTTTTTCGAAATAAACACGCCCCTGCTTCGTAGGCAGTCGCGGAGAACTTGAAGTGCTCTTAATTTAATTTGTGAAAACGTTGAAATTGTGAAATCTTTAAAATCATCTTGAAAAAGGTCCCACAAGTTACCGTCCATAACGTCCTCGTTCTCGTAGTAATATGTCTTGAAACTTGTGTAGCTGGTTAAATCTGCTGGGGACGCAGTGCTAAGGTTAATTCTATTCTCCCATTTTTGTTCTTCGATTCTCCAGTCTATTATTTGACTGGATTCCATCTTTCCCTTAATGTCTTGATTATCAGACATTCTTAAATATGTATATATACAGATTTTTTTTTTTTTTTTTTTTTTTGAGAGAGAGAAAAATAATTTGATAGAGGTAAAGAAACTTTGCACGAACACGAATGGGTGATCTAGGCAAGAGACTTTTTAGGCGACGGCACGCTATCAAGCTTCCAAAGTGACACTTCCTATCTTCGACTGAAATCGGTCAAATGAGGTGGGAAACGATATCCTTCCAAGATTTTTTTTTTGTATTTCCTGATCTGTGCGCGCTCACTGATCAGTGTCGGGATGCTTTAACACAGTGCAAAGACGTAATCTTAATATCACGTTCTGCGAATTTGTGTTGATGGATCTTGATTCTACTATGTACGGCTAAGAAAAGAATATAAACAACACGACGCGTTAACGCGTTATACAGTCACATGATTACAAGGATGCCGTTATTCCAACAAAGAGATTGCCCAAAAAAGCGGGTCTCCTGCTGTAACTGCGGGAAGGAACATAAGTCCTGGCACAAAAACGCATGCCATACCTTTCAGGTTTATAAAGCCAGCGTAGAAAGATGTAGAGGCGAGATGATGCAAAGAACGGCGGAGATCAGAAGCCACAGATCATCCATCTCCTTGAATCCCCAAGAAGTTAATAGTGGAAGTAAATCTATTCCAGAGTTCACCCTGATTACAAAGGCGCCCAAAGAAGCAAAAAGAGGGCCGGGCCGCCCTCGTAAAGAAGCTGCAGCTCCCACTGCGTCCCTTATCCCGGTGCCATCGCCTACCTCCGTAAAAGCAACCCCACAGCAAGAATCCACGACTCAAGCGCCTTCTACCAGGAGTAGCCGCGTGAACCCTAGCACGGAAAAATTAATGGCCTTGTACACTCCTAACTTCAAAATATGAAGGAAATTCGCATCATACAGTTCAACTGCGGAGCAAGTAACTATGGAACGCTGAGGCCCTTTATGGACATGCTGAATCCGGAAAAGCATCTCTTAGTGGCCCTCCAGGAACCAAGTGTTAATAAGTCAAACCTGGATACCTACTGCTCAAAAGGATACTGGCTATGCATGGAACCAAAACTGGAGACAAAAGTGGCATTTTTAGTAAGCAAAATCATAGGTGAAAATGGATGGACTTTTAAGTGGATCTCGAATTTGGTGGCAGAAATCTCTGTCAAACTCGAAAGTACGACAATCAGAGTAGTCAATGTATACAGTCCTGTGACTAGCGGCCCTGAACTTGTGGGATGGAAGGAAATTGTTGAGGCAATAAGGGATGATGGAATGAGCTGTCTCTTACTGGGCGACTTTAACTGTCACCACCCTTTCTGGGGTGGTATCACAGCTCCTCGTGACACCAGGGCTCAGAAGCTCCTCAACTTTACAAATGCGGAAGGTCTTCACTTAGCAACAGCCACTGGAATTCCGACATTTCAGAGAAGGGGTGCAGGAGGCCGCCTGCAAGAAACAGTCATTGACCTTACCTTCGCGTCCGAGGACCTAATCAACCGGATTGAATCCTGCTTAACTCGCAAAGACTGGAGCATTCGACAGGATCATATCCCCATTGAAATACGCCTGGGTCTGGAATTTCAACCAGAAAGCGCCCCTAAGCGGTACGCCTTTCACAAAGCAGACCTTGAAAAAATGCAGATTCATCTACGCGAATGCGGATGGCAAAGAGCAGAGGAACCATTGGCCGCTCTACAGTATTCTATTGCCGAAGCACTCCGCCAACACTGCCCGAGGGCACGCCCCAGCCCATATGATAAACCAGCTTGGTCCGCAAGAGCCACGGAACTACTAGTAGAAGCACGACAAGCACTCCGCCAAGCCAAGGCAACAGGGGAACCACATGATGACGCACGGGGAAAAGCTCTTCGTAGAGAGTTGAGGAAAGAAACCTTTCGACTGCGGCGGTTGAACTGGAGAAAATTTGTAGACCAATCTACGAGCTGCACAGTTGACCTCCATAATAAAGGCCTGTGGAGACTGACTAGATGGGCTAAAAGGAGTACCGGGAAGCAAACAGGCCCTCCACATTTGCCAGAACTAAGACGAAGTACCGAGGATACCGCCACAAACGATAACGTCAAGAAGACTAAGCTTCTACAAGAGAAATTTTTTCCCAGCAAGGCAGAGGCTGACCTCAGCGACATCACCAAAGATCAGCAGCCCAAACGAGCAGTACCAATCCGATCTGAAGTCACGCCATCTGAAATTGAATATCTAATAAAGCAATTGCCCATAGGAAAATCTCCAGGCCCGGACGAGATACCAAATGAGATCCTCAAAGCGCTGCTTCCCGATTGGAATTCGGAACTGGCTGCTGCCATCTCCTACATGTTGTCTTCTGGAAATATCCCCACCACTTTCAAGGAATCAATAACTGTCGTCCTAAGGAAAGATAGAAAGCCTGACTACTCGATCCCATCGAGCTACCGGCCTATTGCTCTAGAAAATTCTCTCGCTAAGCTAGTAGAAAAGTTGGTCGCGGAACGTATAGCTGCCGCAGCGGAAACTTTTGATATGCTGCCATGGGTACAAATGGGAGCACGGAAAAACCGCTCGACTATGTCGGCCTTGGAGCTGCTCACTTCAACTGTACAGGCAGCTTGGAATGCAGACCCGAACTGTGTGGTATCCATGCTAGGGCTTGATATTAAAGGAGCATTCGATAACATCTCAAAGGATAGGCTGTTATGGGTCCTGAGGAGAGAAGGGTTTCCTGACTGGATAGTAAGGTATATTGGCAATTTTATATCCCAGAGGCGAACCAAAATCCGATTTACAGGCCATACCAGTGACTGGATTCAAATAGAGGCAGGTATACCGCAGGGTTCACACCTCTCTCCGATACTCTTTCTGTTCTATATAAAGGAGCTTCTCGAATCTCTTCAGAAACCGGAAGACGGGTACATGGCTTTTGGATTTGTAGACGATACGACTCTAGTCGCATGGGGAAGGACGCCAGCGGAGAACTGCCGAATCTTAGAAAATGCTCATGATCGATGTTTGGAGTGGGCTCAACGGTACGGAGCGGCATTTGCCCCTGAGAAGTATCAACTAGTTCACTTTACCCGGAAGAAAAAGGAATCAAATTGTCTACAGGAAGGCATCAGTGTCGGAGAGATAAGAATCAACCCTAGATCAGAAATGAAGGTCCTGGGTGTACTGGTAGATAGCCGCCTACGTTGGGGCTCGCAGGTGGCTCAAGCGGCACGAAACGGAGAACTGGCGTATGGTGCACTCTCAAGGATTACTGCATCAACCTGGGGTCCATCTCTGCGTAAATCACGATTGGTATACTCTGCGGTAGTACGCCCAACAATGCTCTACGGAGCACAAATCTGGGGAAAGAAATTTGACGGGCAACCAATGTCAAAAAGTTTGTCGAGTAAGCTAGAAAAGGTACAAAACAAGTGTCTGTGCAAAATTACTGGGGCCTACAAACGAACTACTAGGCTGGCCCTCGAGAGAGAAGCTGACATCCCACCAATCGACCTCCAAGTGCGAAGAACATCGTTGCTATACGGATTATCCACGAAGGATAGTGCTGTCACTGCCCAAATTTACAAGCATGTCGACAAAATTTGGCGCCAAATAAGAAGCCAGCGTCGCCGACATCAGAAAACCCCTGAATCTGCAAGGCGGAAAACAGCCACAGAGATCACTCGCCAAGAAGCAACCGACATCATAAATCGAATTAAAATGGAAAACAAACTTGCAAGTGAGTCGCGACGGAACCATAGGGATCGGGCACAAGAGCCGCGCAGAGCACATCTCCATAAGTGCCCGAAAAAATCGATTGGTAAATGGATAAAGTTAGAGTGGCAGCGACGGTGGTCAAGATACAAGGGCAACCGTTCAGCTGAGACGTGGAAAACTCCATGGCATCGGAAAACCTTGAAGTTATACGAAGGGCTCAAAAAACATGAAGCTACAGCAGTGATGCTACTGCGAACTGAAGTAATTGGCCTGAACTCTTGGCTGGCATCGATACGAGTCCCAGGAATTTCCCCTCGATGCACATGTGGTGAGCGGGCACAGAAAGTGAAGCATATTCTGTGTTATTGCGGTGAACATTCAGCATTACGCTCAGAAATGTTTCGTAGAGCAGGGACCTCATCCTTCCAACGACTGCTACAGACCCCCCGGGGATGCCATGCAGCTGCTCGAATGCTCATATCTACTGGGCGCTTGCAACAGTTTGCCGTTGCAGACAAAATTGAACACGAGGTGCCGGACCTCATTAAAACTCCGAGCTTAGACTGAGTTTTCTCTTCCTCGAATGTGGGGATAATGGAACATGCGGGCGAGAAATATTCCAAGGATGATTGACACCTTACGTGTAACTGAATGGGGTGTGTACGAGTGGCGGGACAACGGGTTTTGCCCAACTGGGCTTTTTCCCTCAACAACATGGCCATCCGTCCTCATGGCACTATGTACATAATAGAAGCTAGATAGGACAGTAAGCAAGAATCTATATTTATTTATTTATTTATTTATTTATTTATTTATTTATTTATTTATTTATTTATTTATTTATTTATTTATTTATTTATTTATTTATTTATTTATTTATTTATTTATTTATTTATTTATTTATTTATTTATTTATTTATTTATTTATTTATTTATTTATTTATTTATTTATTTATTTATTTATTTATTTATTTATTTATTTATTTATTTATTTATTTATTTATTTGTTATTTATTTATTTATTTATTTATTTATTTGTTTATTTATTTATTTATTTATTTATCTATTTATTTATTTATTTGTTTATTTATTTATCTATCTTGTTTATTTGTCTATCTGTTTATTTATCTATCTATCTATCTTTATCTATCTATTTATTTATCTTGTTTATCTATCTATCTTATGTTGTTTGTTTGTTTATTTATTTATTTATCTATCTTGTTTGTCTATCTATCTATCTATCTATTTGTTTATTTATTTGTTTATCTATTTATGTTTATCTATTTGTTTGTTTGTTTATTTGTTTATCTATCTATCTATCTATCTATGTTTATCTGTTTATCTATGTTTATTTGTTTGTTTATTTATTTGTTTATTTGTTTATCTATCTTGTTTGTTTGTTTATTTGTTTATTTATCTATTTATTTATTTATCTATTTGTTTATCTATTTGTTTGTTTATTTGTTTATTTATTTATCTATCTATTTATTTATCTATCTATTTATCTATCTATCTATTTGTTTATTTGTTTGTTTATCTATCTATCTATTTATCTATTTATTTATCTATCTATCTATCTATTTGTTATCTATCTATCTATTTATTTGTGGATTTATTTATCTATTTATTTATTTATTTATTTGTTTGTTATTTGTTTATTTATTTATTTGTTTATTTATTTATTTATTTGTTTATTTATTTGTTGTTGTTTATTTATTTATTTATTTATTTATTTATTTATTTATTTATTTATTTATTTATTTATTTATTTATTTATTTATTTATTTATTTATTTATTTATTTATTTATTTATTTATTTATTTATTTATTTATTTATTTATTTATTTATTTATTTATTTATTTATTTATTTATTTATTTATTTATTTATTTATTTATTTATTTATTTATTTATTTATTTATTTATTTATTTATTTATTTATTTATTTATTTATTTATTCATTTATTTATTTTTAGTGTCCACCGGGCGCTAGCTACAACTAAAGCACCATCGCTGGGGGGACATGGTGACTGCTACAAAATTACATTACTTAACAATTGGATGCCGAGGGGCTTTGGAAATTTCCATGAGAAGTAGTGAGCGCTATACAGCGGATGCCTCACTTGTGTAGATCATGCGGCACGGATAGGGCAGATTTCAGATAGAAATCTAATCTTCTCCAATATGGAGGCGAAACGTTTAGCACCATGTGAGGTGCCGAGAAGGAAATCGAGAGATTCCAGACTTCATCGGAAACCGGTAGAGACCAATCTCTCTCGGACGAGGGGACAAAAAACCAAGTGAGTGATTGACTTGTTACCCCCGCAGGAACAAGTAGTAAGGGTGTTTTCATGATGGAACCTTTCATGATAGGCGCGAAAGTCAATGTGTCCAGTTCGACATCGAATTAAATACCCGAGATAACGGCGAGATAGTCGAAGCTCCTCGGGCGGCTTCTTGGGAAATGGCATTCCCAATTCGCAATAGGTGGAGGGTGAATGAGTCTGCCACCATTCAGCAGTCAAGTCCCATATATGTTTTTGTATCTTTGCGCGAACTCCGGCAAGAGATGCAGCAGAGGGGGCCGATTGGCGGGCAGCCTCACCGACCAGCTTATCAGCCAGCTCATTGCATGGTATTGTAATTAAGGCAGTACATCACTGCAACTCTTTAATTATCCCTGATATACTAGTACTATAATATCATACTACTATATCACGATATTAGTAACGACTACAAAAAAAAAAAAAAAAAGGCAGGACCTTGTACTCGCTTACAAGATTATTAATCTTTTATTAATTACTAATAATCCTACATCTAATTCCAGAAGCTTCCAGTGTTACCAACTCCAGGAATATCCAGCAGCTTCCACCTGCTTCCACTCTCATAATCTCACTTTACATGATTTACCTAGATAGAGACTTGGAGGAACATGGGTATCACCTCATGTATATAAATAAGGCTCTTCCAGTCCATAAATATGGAAAAAAAATAACAACAATAAAATACAAGATTTAGAACGTCTCACTGCATTCAAACATTCATAACCGTCCTTATATATTGAAAGGTTATGTCACTCCTCCTCACTCGCTCATAGCCTTTCAATACCTGGGATTCCCATATGATCAGGAGACCACATTACGTTGACTTTGCCTGGAGCCGCCAATGGAAGAATTCTCCTCGTTGGCCAGCGAGACGCGAGGTCTCGAAACTCCAAAATTTCCCTTTGTGAGGACTTCGACGGTGAGACATCCAGAAGGCGTTGTGCTGCTTCTTGATTGTCTAAGATTGCGTGGATGTTAGTTGCAAGGTGCGTTGAAGGAGCCGCTACAGCGGCCTTGAGCCCTGCTAGGGCGCCAATAATTTCGGAATCATAGACCTCGAAATCGGGCCCGAGGGGCACTCTCACTTCAGCTAGAGCCATGTCCCTGAGGAAAACGGCGGCACCTGCCCCCGCAGACCCATCTTTTTGCTTTGAGCCGTCTGAGAAGACAAGAATGTCCCATGGTAGCAGTGCTCTGATATGCTCGAGGAATTCTTCGGCAGGTAAGTCTGCTCGAGAGCGGTTAAAAGGGTCTTTGTAGGAAGGTACTAAGAGTTGGGGGCGAGGGAAGTGCGGAACGAGCTTTAGCTTTTCGGTGAGGCGAGTGTGTGCCGGGAGTCGATTGCTCTTTTAACCGTGGGGTGAAAGATGTCCGCGGTAGCTAGTCTAATAGCAGAGCGGAGGCGCATTTCCTCAAGTAATATAGGAGCGGGCTTGAGCCACACTTCTCTCAGAAGAGCTGCAGCAGGGGTGGTCTTGTATACCGGTAGAATTGCTCGAGCCAGGGTGACTAGAGCTCGAGAGATCATGTCTACCAGATGTTGAGATCGGGTAGAATTTGGACGTCCTCGACGGAGATAAGTGTGACCGCGCCACCAGACCTCCGCACCGTACAAAAGTACAGGTAGCGCCGCAGCCAGGGCTGCAGTGCGAAGAAAGGCAGTGGGTATAACACGATTAGTGTTGCCAAGCTAACGTATGTGCGTGCTGATTCCTTGCGTCTTAGCACTCCATACTTGTACATGCGCTTTGAAGGAAAGCCTGGTGTCGGGGAGTGTCACAGTCTAGTCAAGAGCGCTTGCGCAGCTAGATGATTAGAGGTAGTTAATATTCGAATCTATGGAGGAGTAACTACGTTGCTGCTTTACAAATATATATACTACAATCCTCCTCAGCCCAGACAACTCCCCTGGCTTCAGTGTCATCGTAGACTTCTGAGATTCTCATGCCTCCGTGAACCTCCTGTATCAGCAAGTTCCAGGTACCAGTAAGCTTAGGTCTATTGTTTGAGGGAGGCATTGCGTATCTAGAGCCCCTAGTGTTTCAAGCGAAGAGACCCGCTACTTATGCGCACTGACCTGGTACGATGCACTATCCTTGTAGAGTCTGTGATGCCTATGGACAGCATGGGCTACAGGGATAAACCAGCTTACCAGCTGTTACAATTCCCCTCATACCTCTCAGGACAACCTGCTATTCTTCTTGATCGACGTTGTAGAAGCGTATGTGGTTCTGCTGGTCCAACAAATCCTCCAGCGTGGTTGATATCTTGTCCATCATTGGAAAAAATTGAACCATATTTTGCTTCAAATTCTTTTAAAGCTTTCGTGTCCTCAACATACTCGATAGGTTCCCAAGTAGGATCTGCCCAGTCAACCCATTTGACTAGCGCCTGGCGAAATTTTCCTCGTCCGCGGACCTTGGTGCGAGCTCGTAGAATCGATTCTACTTCGTACTCTGGTTCTTCTAAACCATCAATAATTGGTGGATTTTGAGAGTCATCACGTGCTTGGCTCGGGAAAGGATCAACTCCGGCTCGCTTAACTAGTTCCACGTGAAAGCGCTTGTGGATATTTCCCGGCACATTTAGTTCTACATTTAATGCGTCAGGGACTGCAGTGACTTCGTATTTGTGGTGTTGCCATGCAAGCTTCTTAGATAGCTGTGGAGTTTTTACATGACGTAAATCAAGCCAGACTTTGTCACCCACCATAAAACGTTCAGGCTGACGGCGAAGTCGATTTCCATTGTTTTCATTTCGCTGTTGGGCTGATGCCATTGCCGCCTGTGCAAAATCCTGCGCGTCTTTTAGACGCTGTACGTATTTCCTACCCGCTATCGTCCCTGGATGTCGCACATCGTTCTCTTTCGGCATCGGCTCACCAAGTGGATCTATATGGTAACCATTACGCAGGAAAAACGGACTGATGCCTCCAATTGCAGAATTAGGTCGAGTGTTTAGGGCCAACTGAGCGACAGGTAACAGCTCCATCCAGTCATTCTGAGCATAACAACTAAAAGCCCTTAGATATTTGTACAGCTCCTGGTTAGCTCTTTCGCTTGCGTTCGCCTGCGGGTGGTATGCTGTTGTAAAGTTTTGGCTAATCCCAGAAATGCTACAAAATGATTTCCAGAAGTAGCTCAACCAGTCGCTACCTCTATCGCTCGTTAAGTACCGAGGAAATCCGAAATAGCGATAATACCTGTCAACAAAGATTTCCGCGCTTTTTTCAGCCTTCATTGAGTCTGCCCCAAATAAAAAAATGTCTTTTGAAAGTCTATCTGTGATGACCATAACGTTGGTGCAACCCTGGGATTTTGGAAGGTCCGTAATGAAATCTATCGTTAAGTCGCTACTGATTCTTTCTGGGATAGGCAACGATCGTAGAAACCCCGCCTTTGCCTCGCGCCACACAGTTGTCCTACCACAAACGTCGCAGTTTCTAACAAACCGCCTTACTGACTCCCTCATTTTCGGCCAAAACCAACGTCGCAATAGCATACTAACCATCGTGTCTCTCCCGGGATGGCCTGCAAGGGGGCTATCGTGAGTTTTCTGCATTATGGCCGTGCGCAAAGGTTCATAATCTGGAACCCAAATCCGATTTTCTCTTCCTCGAAGGACACCATTTACAGTTACTGAACACTCCGCAATGTTAGCCGAAAACTTTAGTGCTAAATCAGGTGGAAAGCTCCTTTCTTCTGATCGAACAGCATCTCGGGCCCGACGCCAATCTTTGTTGTTCTCAACTCCCTGTCTCCATAGTGCTTGCAACCCACTGTCCTCAAATATGCTGGCTTGTGTCGCTGAATCCGCTTCCTGATCTACTTTTTTTTTTCTAACCCTATCTTTTGTCACTTGCTGTTCTTGATTTCTGTTCTGAATTTGGACATTAACTGGATACAGAGAAACCGTTGGGAGGAGTTGTAGAAGTCGACCCGCCGTTCTTTCATCTGTGATCGCAAGCGGCTTATCCTGCTCTCGCCTTGATAGTGCGTCTGGTCGGTCGCAAGCTTTACCCGGACGCCACTTAAGGGTGAACCTAAATTGTTGAAGAACATCATTGTAACGTACCTGTCTTTCACTTAATAGACGCTTGGTCGAAAAGAAACTCAAGTTTCTATGGTTACTTAATATGGAAAAGGGTTTGGCAACTGATATTAGCTCAGGCTGCCATTCTTGTAGACAAGCTACAATTGCCAGCATCTCTTTGTCGTGAATAGGATAATTGGATTCGGCACTGTTTAATCGTCTGGAGAAATACGCCACTGGCCTCAACCTTCCCTGCTTATCCACTTGCGAGAGACACCCTCCAATTGCGTATCCTGAACTATCTGCTTCCAAAACCGTTTCACGATCAGGATCCCACTGTGACAACACTGGTTCGGAAGCAAAGATTTTCTTTAGCTGCTCAAATGCGTCGTTTTCTATCTTTCCCCACACCCAAGGCGAATCTTTTTTTGTTAAGTTTATTAGCGGTGCTGCTATCTCAGAAAACCCCTCGACAAAGCATCGATAAAAATTTGCAAAGCCGAGGAACGACCGCACTCCTTTTACCGACAAAGGTGCCTTCCATTCTATAATTGCTTTAACTTTCACAGGGTCAACGGTAATACCTTGTCCAGCCCTCACAATAAAACCGAGGTATTTGACCTGCCCACACAGAAAGTCACACTTATCAATGTCCAGGTATAATCCGGCTTTGTCCAGTCTTCCCAAAATGCTCCGCACCGTCTTCCAGTGGCCTTCCTCGCTACCGTCTGTGTAAGCAAGGACATCATCAATGTATGCTGTCGCGTCCAGATCCAGATGCTCCCTAAGATGTTCGTTTATATATCTCTGAAATGTTGCCGGGGCATTGATCAGTCCAAAGGGGGTCACCAACCATTCAAAAAGTCCAAGTCTACATCGAAAGGCCGTTAACCACTCATCTCCTTCTCGAATCCTGACTCTGTGGAACGCCGACTTTACATCCAACTTGGTGAACCATCTCGCTTTTGAAAGTTGTCGTAAAGTCTCTTTGAATAATGGTAATGGATATCGATCAGGAATCGTAATGGCATTAAGACCGCGATAGTCGACGCAAAATCGCAATCCTCCACTCGGTTTCTTTGCAAACAATACCGGTGACGCCGCTGATAAGCTGCTAGGTCTGATCCATCCTTTATTTAAAAGGTCCGTTAAAGTCTTACGCAACACCAATAATTCTTCTCGGGACATGTTGTACATGGGCCCCCATGGTGGTGTCAGCGGCTTTCCTTCTTCCTTTTTGAGATGAATTGCATGATCTAGATTACCCCGTGAAGTAGGTAATTCATTTGCTCCACCGTCGTCTGCAAATAGATAAGCAAAGTCTTTAACTTGGTCCGGTAATCGACTGCGTGATTCCTCTAATGTCAGCTTTGGTTTTCCCCGCAGTGCTTTTCCTATGTCCTCTATTGTTGCCTTACAAACTGGGACGTTTCCGATTAACGATGCCATTTCTTTTACCGAAGAATTCTTAGGACTAATAACACCCCGAAAGCTTTGCCGCCATTGCTTTACACTGTAAACTGAACCGTTCTGCTTTCGGAGTTCCAATCGCTGTTCTTTTGAATGGATCACTGCGTCTTGATCTTCCAGCCATTTCTTCCCAAGTATCATGGGATGGCTACTTTGTGGGACTACATATAGCCATAACTTCTCTGTGCAGTAGCCATCCAGATCCAATGAGATAAAAGTAATGTTTTTTACAATGGGTTTATTTTCTGTCGAATTTTCTGCTGTCACAAGGTGTCTCGGTGTTATTGGTATGCGCGGCAGGTCAAGCTTAGTTGTTAGAGCATCGTCAATAATTCCAAAACATAAACATCCATTATCCACCAAAGCTTGAACCATTAACTTATCATTAAGTAACGCATTCACTAAAAATGGAGAAGTGTTTAAGCTAACTACTTTGCTTGTTCCTGCATCTGGCTCCCGGGAGCGACTGTTCACGGGAGCGTCTAGTTTTCCGACACTTTCGGCTGTAGCTGTGTGTCTTCCAATAGATCGAAAACTGAAGGATCAATTTCCGGGAGCTCTACCGCGTTTACTCTTGGACCCATACCATTAGGCCTTCGCGCAGGTAACAGGGGACACTTTCGACTAACACAACCCTGTCTCTCACAGCGAAAGCATCTACCTTCCTCCCTAAGACGATCCAGCTGAGTTCTGGACTTCCACTTTGCTCGACCCTTTATTTTTTCAGCTACATTGGTTGAGTTTACTCCTCCCATGGCTACGTCTCCATCCTCGTCCAAAAGATTTTCTCGTTCTGCTTCGGCGATTGCGTTCCCAGATTCCCTCTTCCTTTGAGTAGGGGTACATGATTCACGTAAACCAAATCCACCATTTTTCTCCTCACGTATGAAATTCTGTCTATGTTGGGAGTCACCTTGACCTGGTGACCACCCCATCCTCTTCTCTACCCTCTCGACCCGCATTGAAATCTTGCTGACAACCTGAACCCACTCATTAAAATTATCGTCTGGTAGGAGATGATTTCCGGATAAGGCTTGCGTTAGCTTTCTGCTTAGAGCGTTTTCGAGCATTGAAATTTTGTTCGCATCTGCCCAAAAATCTCCACGTGCTTCCGTCAATTTATTCGACCATGATGCGTAAAAATTAGCCCACCTTTCATTTTCTCTCATCTTCAAACTGTGCAGCTCAATGTTCGCTTGGGATACACGCGTTGTGTTAAGGAAAAGTTTGTCCAAAAATTCCATGAAATCCTCAGGGTCTCTTGTCTTGTTGATACCTCCTGCTTCATAAAAGGGACCAGCCTTCTCCAAAGCCCCCCCCTTTAATGCATTGTATATCATCAGAAAAGCTCGGGAATTGTCGTAACCAAACATATTCCAGTCCATTCGAAATGTATCAAGAACAGCGGTTCGCCAGGCTGGATATCGTAGTCTACTACCATGAAATTCTGGGAGACTGGTAGGCTTGATATTTTTAGCAAATTCATTCGGAGGATCCTTTTCTATTTTAACTTGTGTACTTCGAGACCCGCTCACAATAGACTGTTTCGACACAATCTCGTTAAGTTGTCGTTTTAACTCAAGAAAATCATCTAACGACACGGTTTGTGAAGGTTGGCTGCTTGCTGCCATGGTGAAAGTGTAGGAAACAAAAGATTTGAAGGTCTGAATGTCTGAATGTCTGAATGTCTGAATATCTGAATATCTGAATATCTGAAAAGCTGAATGTCTGAAAAGCTGAATGTCAGAAAAAACTGATTGTTTGAAAGGAGATTCGAGTATGTCACAGTCTAGTCAAAAGCGCTTGCGCAGCTAGATGATTAGAGGTAGTTAATATTCGAACCTATGGAGGAGTAACTACGTTGCTGCTTTACAAATATATATACTACAATCCTCCTCAGCCCAGACAACTCCCCTGGCTTCAGTGTCATCGTAGACTTCTGAGATTCTCATGCCTCCGTGAACCTCCTGTATCAGCAAGTTCCAGGTACCAGTAAGCTTAGGTCTATTGTTTGAGGGAGGCATTGCGTATCTAGAGCCCCTAGTGTTTCAAGCGAAGAGACCCGCTACTTATGCGCACTGACCTGGTACGATGCACTATCCTTGTAGAGTCTGTGATGCCTATGGACAGCATGGGCTACAGGGATAAACCAGCTTACCAGCTGTTACAAGGAGAACGCCTAGCCATTTAACTGTTGGGTTTGCATCCCTTACGATGCCGTTGATGGTTATAGAAGGAGAGAGCTGACGGGTCCTATGAAGATGCAGAATCTCTGTCTTATTTTCGGCCAACGAGAGTCAATTCCTGTTACACCACTGGGTGACTGCTTCAACCCTAGCAACAGTGAGGCGCCAGGATTCGACTAGATTCTTAGCGACCAACAAGATCGCCACATTATCTACGTATCCATAAGTGGGGAAGCCGAGTTTGAATAAAGGCTCAAGGAAGAGGAGGAAAAGTATGGGTGAAGCAGGGGATCCCTGAGGCAAACCGTGCGGAATGTCCAAAAATTCGCCCACAAAGTCGTCCACTTGGAGGCGAGCTTTCCTGTCTGAAGCAAAAGATGCAGCCCAGTTAACGTACGGTAATGGCCATCCCTGTTCGCGCAACCGTACATATAGGCGGCCAGGCTGAATGCTATCGAAAGCGCTTTCGACGTCAAGAGTAGCTAAAGTGCACACCTATTTCATATCCCATGTCTTCTCGACATAGTGGACAAGACACTCAGCGAGGTTCATGGCCGATCTCCCAGGAAGAGCTCCAAGTTACGTTGGATAGATAACGCAGCTCGATAACGCCCAGAATGCGAAACGACGCGCAAAGAGGCGTTCCAGCCCTTTCCCAAGGACAGGGAGGAGAGAGATTGGTCGCCAATTGGCGGGGTTAGTCAGATCATCCTTGTAAGGTTTCAGTATAACCACAGCCTCAGCGCGGCGAAAAACGCTTGGATGATATCCGAATGTCAAGCAGAGACTGTACAAGTTTACAATCCACGTGCGCCATGTATTGACTTCCCAGACGTGGCGAAGAGCAACAACCGAGAGATGATCGTGACCTGGGGTTGTGGACGATGTATCAAGACAGTATCGCACTTCATCTTCGTCCAGGGAAGGCGAAGTGGGGATCTCTCGCAATGCACTAGAAGGGGTGTACAAAGAGACATCCGGCTCCCTGATTAAACGGGCAAGCTTCGTGCGGAAAAAGATGTTAGCACGCTCAGTCGGGGTACTGTACGTAACTCCTTGAAATTGAATTGAAGGAGGACCGAAGCGACTGGAGAACTTTCGCCATCCAACCACTTTATGGGCCTCCAAAATCGAAGACACATTATCCAGCTTAGAGCGCTGGTACTCTCATTTGGTTCGCTTAACGGTTTTGCGGAGGTTACGGTGTGCCTCACTGATAAGGTCTGGATCACCACTGTTACGGGCAATAACATACCGACGGCGTTGGTCAGCGCATTCTTGGTTCCAATAATCCTTACATGGCGCACATGCGGGCCTCGGTGGGTTAGCTGAAAGTAGAATAGCTGACAAGGCGGCGATGCCAGAGGAGGCTGCCGCATCTAAGAGCGGGGGGGTAGGGTCCTCGGAGGGAAGAATGGGAGGAGTAGTGGCTAAGAGTGCTTGTCAGAATACTTCTGTATTTTCGGAGGTAAGTTTAGGCACCCTCGTTGACGGGTAGCGCCTTTGAGCTGAAGAGAGATGGACTAGGCCAGATATTGGCTCGTGATCGAAAGTCGAATGAGACACGGGTTCCACATGGGCCAAGAGACCGTCCATGTTCGTTAAAACTAGGTCAAGAACGTGGCCAGCGCGATGGGTGGGGGCCCCATGTGGTAAAGCTGACCTTAAAGAATGATTTTCAATCCAGTCGACAAAGCTGCTGACTCCGGACGAGCGAGATACATTTGGCTCCCATAACTCATGATGAAGGTTAAAATCTCCCACGATTATGGAGTTCGGCTTCACCGGCCAACTTAGGAGTGGGTCCAGACTCTCAGGTATATGGGCTTGAGGTTGCCGGTAGACATTGATAACCTCCAAAGGAGGAGAACATTGAAGAAGGGCTACAATGTCTGGTGAGGGTCCGCTGTCCAGCTGGATAGGACGGAGGTTAGATTTTTTCCGGACATAAGTACGCGTGGGCGTGCAAGCTTCCAGTCCCAATCAGGGGGAGTAAAAATGACATACGCCGGGTGAGACTTGGTAAAATTTTTGAAATTTATAACTTTTGTCTAAGGTTCCTGGACAAAGATGACGTCGTAATTACCCTGAAAAGCGGCTTGTAAAAGAATGAGGTGCGCAGATCCACTACGTCCAACGTTTGCTTTGAGGAAGCGAAGACAAGGCGGGGGGGTACTCCTTTAGTAAGCTCTATTGGTCATGAAGAGTAAGACTAAGAGTATTATTAGGAGCTTGCTCTTCCGAATCTACTTCCATAGATCCAAAGGAGGCATTTTCGAGAGAGGTAAATTTATTCTGGCTAGTAGAAGGGGTTTGTCGTGAGAGGTTAGTAGAGGCCTCGGTCGGAAGAGTTGAACCGGCGGTGTTGCCAGGGTCAGAGGCAGTTGAGGCAGCAGCAGCAGCAGCTTCAGCCTGACGTGTCTTACGGAGCTTGTTGCGATTGCTTGTGCGAAGTTCAGTAACCTCTTTGTCAGAAAGCTGAATGAGTTTTCCCTTATAAGAACGAGGGCGGATGGGGCAGGTATGATCATCTGCAGGGTGTGGTCCTAAGCAGTTAATACATCGGCGATGGTGAGAGCATTCTCTTTGGTGGCGGAGAGTGCCGCAGAAGGCACACAAAGCTTGAATCCGGCAGCGAGAGGATTGATGAAACCCGAAACAAGCTTCGCACTGGACTACCTTGGGGTTGGGGGCGTATTGCCGGGATGGCGCGCTGTCAACTATTCGGAATGTAGGAGCTTCTTTTGGGAAGAAGATGACCGCCGTACGAAAAGGATCGTGGCTATTTTCATGCTGCGACCAGTGAGCTCAAGATGGGGCGACACCCGTCTGCGCCTGATCAATGCTCTTGACGTCATCAAGCGTTGAGGAAACCAGATTGGACACGGGATTCCAGATGGTGCGGGGAATGCGTTTGACGACATATCCATAACGGACCTCTACCTGATGTAAAGATCCTGAAAGAGTGGCCTTGATGTAGTCGGCATTTCCATCGCAAGTTTCAGCGATTCTTCGGATGAAAAGATCAAGCTGAATCCACTAGAGTTGCGGGAAACGGAAGCGATACCGTCCTTGAGGCCGGGGACGATTTTTATAAAGGCAGCTTTGACTGATGTTGCATCTGCTTTGAGGAGAGGGGCTTCTTCAGTCAGGCGGAAATTTGCTTTAGGGCCCTTGGACTTCCCAGTTGGTTTTTGCATAGCTATGCGAGCGGGTCGATTTTTAATACTAGGTTGAGCCGGAGCCGAGGGAAATGAGGCGGGTAGGCTTGCGGCAGTCGCGGCCCAACTTCGAGGTTGATTTGTGATTGGAAGGGGAGGTCGGGAAGGGATGTTATGGCTGGGCTTGGGTAAGGAGCTCGCTGGCTTGGGCTGTCTCGGGGTGTCATGCCGCATAGGTTGCCCGGAAGTAACTGCGAGGAGAAACGCGTCCATCTGCTCGCGCACAAAGGATTTGATGAGAGGGTCAGCTTCTTTGACAGATGTCCAAAACTTGTTGTGGAAGTTTTGAGCCCAGGTAGCTCGACCCTTTGCCACGCGCTGCACAAGCTCGAGCTCATCAGCGACGCGCTAGGCCAAAGGAGGTGGCTGTTGTGATTTGGACATCACAAGCGCGATGACCAAATGAAAGGCTTTTGATATGTTTTAGATGAGTAGTTTGAATGGAATAGAATCGGCGTGATGTCGAAAGTGGCTTTTTGTGTTCCAGGGCGTTGATTCCAAATTTCGAACCATTACTGTCAGAGTAGTGACCTGCACGTGACTCGACGGCGAAAGGCTGAAGACTAATGGCTGAAGATCGGAAGGGCGGAAGCGTAAGGTTGAGTTATGGAAACTTAAGGGGCCGAAAAGGTACCTGTAAGATAATTGAATGTGGGAATAATGGGTCTAGTGGGCGTTATGGGTCTGATGTTAATCATGTGATATTACGTAACGCTTCACGCGTCATAACATACAAACAATTTCTTTCGACAAAGTAATAGAATAAGATCCATCAACACAACTGCAGAATGTAATATATAGAGATTACGGCTTTGCAACGTGTGAAAGCATCCCGACACTGAAGAATAATGCTGAATGTCCAATAAAGGAGTAAGGGAGCGGAGGTAAAGACAAGAGATTAGAAGCTGAAGAAGTCCGAGAGCTGAAAGACACTGAAGACTGAGAAATACTGTAGGCTAAGAGACCGAAGGCTGAGGGACACTGAAGACTGAAGGTGACTAACTTGAATTCTACAGTCTCGAGATGACGGAAAACTAAGCGTAAGGAGCTCATCTAGCAATCAGTGCCCTACTATATATCCAGAATAACATCTCAAACTACTAAAGATATCTTTTCACACTGAAGGAGAAACATTGGGAGAACTTCCAAAACGCCGGGGTTCCTCCGATACCCAATACAACACCGGAATACATGAAGCCAAACAATGGAAGACATCCGATGCTAACCCACTTGTCTAAAACATAACTAAACATGAGCCAAATGACCCGCGAACTCTAACAATTACAGACCGCATTAATACAAAAGTCACATGATTCGCATATTACTGGACATCCAGGGAGAGACAGTACCCTTGCAATCCTCAACCGATCTTTTTTCTGGCCCGGAATGTCGAAACATGTACCCAAATTCTGCAGAAACTGCGATGTTTGTGGACGTAGCCATGTTTGGAGAGAGCTCAAAAAAGGGCTACTAAGACCTCTTCCAATTCCTGATAGATTTAATGCCGAGCTGGGAATAGATTTCATGACAGACTTGCCGGCGAGGTTGATTAATGTTAAGGGCTGCGCCCTGGATGTATGATTGGTCTGGTGACTAAGCCCAGTCTGCCCTAATCAAGGAATAACTATACGCCGTTAAATATGTATAGTTATACAGTGCTGGTCTTGGTTATGCTTTATGCACAAGGCTGCAGGTTTATGCAGTCAGTCCACGCTAAGGAAAGGGGTTGCGCTTAGTCCTTCGGTTGCGAGTTGGAAACAGCCAGAGGGATTAGATGAGGAGTGTACGAGCGCGGTTATACGAGCATGAATACGAGCTCATGTGTACGAATTCATCTACACGAATTCATGTATACTAGTTTATGGGTACGAGTTGGTTTGTACGGGTTATAGGTACGAGTTCATGGGGATGACTTCATGTATACGAGTTTGGCATATCAAGGAGTTGGTGATAGAGGAGGGATAAAATAGCCCATTCCCTCGTACATTTGTATCTACATAGATAGAATATATACAGTTTGTGGCACTCGCTCGTCGTGCAGTGACCGACGCCAGTTACCCTTCACAATTATAGATCCGAGGTATATGATGATAATCGTCGACCGGCTGAAGGGAAGTGTGGCAATTGAAGAAATGCACACCAAGAAAGTAGAAGACTGCGCAAAGATTTTTCTAAAGCTTCATTTCAGGCACCATGGATTTCCAAAGCACATAACTTTTGATAGAGGGTCCAATTAGGTCGGAGATTTTTGGAGAGAGCTCTGCAGGCAGACTGGTATGAAACATCGTCTTTCTACGACCTTTCATCCACAAACAGACGGTGCGACAGAACGAATGAACCAGGAGATTTTGGCATATTTACGGGTATATGTTACATATAGCCAATTCGACTGGACGCCTGTCGAACTACACACAACAAAACCTGGTCAACCGCCTCAAAACAGACTTCTAAGCAAGATTAACATTTTTACAAAAACAAACAACTCCAGGGGCTGATCTTAAATATCCTTAGGAATTCAACAGATAGGGTCGTCGGGGAACTTAGTTATTTTTCGTTCAGACTTAGCACCAGGTACTGTTAAAAATTTAATTAATTCCCTCGTACTTCTGTGCACCTTAAAATCCGCTGGTATTCATTCGCCTATCTCCGCGTTCATTGATTCCGGAGATAGTGGTCGTAGTTTCATTGACTCAGCCTTTGTTCAGAAAAATTTATTGCCCACAATTATGCTCCCTCATCCTCGCGTATTACGAGTAGTCGACGGTAGAAAATTCTCCGCTGGTCTGGTAACCACTACTGTATCTGGTCTTTTGTCAATCAGCTCCCACTGCGAAACCACAACCCTCTATGTAACCGAACTCGGCCAATATCCCGTCATTCTAGGTTATGGCTAGTTAAGAGAGTACAATCCTTCGATTAATTGGAAAGAAAACTTGTTGAAGTTTGATTCTGACACTTGTAAAAAAAATTGCAATCTTCAGCCCTGTTAGGTTCCTGGGAATATTTTGGATCGGCGCTGGGAGTTGTTTGTTTTTTGGAAAATAGTAATCCCGGTTGGAAGTCTATTTTGGGAGTTTTAAAGTTTTTCATTGTATATATAACACGACAAGCCTCCGTACGAGGCTCACCACGTCAAGTCTTTTGTCGTAATTCAAACTTACATTTTTTCTCCTTCGATAACTCTCACCTCCCACCGCCACCATCACCATCACCATTACCATTACCACCACCATATACCGTAATCGTCATTATTACGGTAACCACCACCCTCACCGTAACCCTCACCATTATCCCATACCGTAAACATTATCATAATCTTTACCTTAACTATCGCTGCCACCAACATCATAATCACCGTCGAATCCGTACTTACCATAATTACTACTACGAAGCCCATAGTCATCCTGACATTACTTGTCGTCCCAGATGAGCAACACATACAGTGTCCCAGTGGACTCTATGGAGGCTGCCTTTTCAACGCCAACTACCTCTCCATCCCGTGAAAACATGCCACCTCCTACATATGATAACGCTATACCGACCCAAACTGGCCAAGCTGGTCCCACAACTCTACTACCACCGCCCCCACCACAGGCACAGCACATACCTGTAATACTGCTTCCCTCTTCGCTCTGGAGTCTACCATATCTTACACACTCTAATGAAATTCTAAACGCCGCAGTTCAAGCAAATGCTGTCCGAGTTGGTGAACTCTTTGCCTCCTCCGCTTCTACTCGTCCTACCCCTTTACCAACCTCGCAATCTACGCCCACTCCAGTCACGACTCAGCCAGCTGTTCGTATACCTGCCCCTCGCATAGCTGAATATGACGGCTCGAAAGCAAATCTTCGCTCTTTCTGCTCGCTACTTGTGAACCAAATACAGGGTTTCGAAGAACAATTTCCCAACGAGATGGCCAAAGTGCGGTATGCTTACCAATACTTGGGACCTGCGGCGCTTGTTAAAATGCGTTCGTCGTTTCGATGTCTTGAAGATGCTTCAGTGCCTCCGGAAATTACTACCTTAGGAGAATTCATCGAAGCACTAAAGCAGCGCTGCCAAGATCCTGCACAAGAGGAAAAGGCAAACCGGGCCCTGGAGGGACTCTATCAACTCAATACTCCCTTCCACGACTTCATTTCGACTTTTGAGGACTACATGGCCGACTCCATGTACGCCCATTACAACAAATCCGAATGGCTGCAGATGCTCCGCCAAAAGCTTTCGCCCAAACTTCAAGACGCGTTGGTAATGCCTAGCGATATCCCGACCGAATATCACGCCTTCGTCGCGTACATTAGGAAAAAAGATTCCGCGTTCCACCAGATTCGTGTGAACAATTCCTTAAGGACTCCTGGAACAGCCGTCCCTCCTCGCCCTGTGCCTCCCCCTAACTCTTCTCACAACTTCCCAGCGCCTAATTCTACGCCTTTCCCCGGTGCTCGGGAGTTTACGGTATCTCAAGGTGGATCCGCAATGGACCTGGACTCTGTTTCTCGGCGAAAGGGACCGGATGGTCGCCTAACGCCTCAAGCGAAGAATGCTCGGCGTGCCTTAGGACGCTGTGTTTGGTGTAACCGATCGGGACACGACGTTTCAAATTGCCCTCTTGGCTCAGCCTCGATAGCTTCCGCTTATATTGAGAATCCACCCAACACCCAAGAGAATTTAAAAGGGCCACTCCAGCAATAAGTCGCTTGTTGGAGTCTCTTTCGGTGGGCCTCGCGGGTTTCGAAGAATTATCTTCTTCACGGCATATGTACATAAATGCTAAGATAGAGAATAAATTTTTAGTTGCCCTCGTAGACACCGGCGCTTCTGGCCTTGCCTTTCTCTCTAAATCCATGTGTGACTGTCTTTCTCTCTCAACTCGCCCCCTTCAACGCCCAATAAACATAGTAGGATTTGAGGGGAAACAGGGAGCTCAAGCTTCAAAGCAGGTATCATTTTCTATTACCTTGGGTAGACATCGTGAAAGACTAACCGCCTACGTAATCGATCCCTGTAAGCATGATCTTGTTCTGGGCCTCCCCTGGTTAGAAAAACACGCTCCTTATGTTGACTGGAAAAGTCATACGCTCACCTTTGGCGAGCATTGTCTAGAGAGAAAATGTTGTCAATTCGAGACCACAATCCCATACTTCAATTCCAAAACCTTAAACTTCCAATCACCCAACAGCTCGAATCACGATCCAGGCGAAAACCCGGAGATTCAATTCCCTAAATTCTCTCCTCCCACTCAAGTTCCAGCGCCAGTATTCGCCATGATAGCTCAGCAGCCGGAAAATCGCAATTTTGCCCTCAGTCTTCATGATCTGGATCTCCTAATTGAAGGCTCAATGGAGCGGTCGCCGATAATGCAGATCAGTAATGCCGCTATGGTTATTCCAAAAGACGCGGATCCCCATGATTTCCTGCCGACCCAATACCACGATTTCCTCGATGTCTTCAATCGAAGCCAAGCCAACACCATCCCACCACATCGAGCCTGGGACCACGCTATCGATCTCCAGCCAGGCAAACAGCCCCCAGCCTCACGGCCCTACTCTATGAACCAGCACGAGTTAAAGGCCCTCCGCGATTATCTGGACAAAGAATTAGACAAAGGGTTTATTCGTGTATCTCGCTCGCCAGCAGCAGCTCCGGTTCTATTCGTTAAAAAGTCAAATGGAGACCTCCGTTTTTGTATAGACTATCGTGGACTTAATGCGATTACCATCAAAAATCGACACTCTCTCCCCCTCATATCGGAAACCCTATCACAGCTCGCCCATGCAAGGTACTACACGAAGCTCGACGTGATTTCAGCGTTCAACAAACTCCGCATCAAATCCGGCGATGAATAGAAAGCAGCCTTTACGTGTCGCTATGGTTTATTTGAGCCCTTGGTCCTTCCGTTTGGACTCTGCAATGGTCCCGCGTCTTTTTAGGCTTACATCAACCACGCACTGCGAGGGCTCCTGGATCAGTTTTGCACCGCATACATGGACGACATATTGATCTACTCCGAAACACTCTCCGAGCATCGTAGCCACGTTCGAACTGTTCTCCAGCGACTCCGAGAGCACGGCTTGCAGGTCGATATTTCCAAGTGTAATTTTGAGACTAGCAAGGTGACCTATCTGGGGTTAATCATATCGACTGAAGGAATTAACATGGACCCTAAAAAAGTAGCCTGTGTCCAGGATTGGCCCAGACCACGTTCAGTTCGCGACATCCAAAGATTCCTTGGCTTCGCAAATTTCTACCGCCGCTTCATTCCCGAGTTCTCCCGGCTGGCCACTCCCATGGTAAATTTAACGAAGAAAGATATACCCTTCTCCTGGGATGACGACTGCGAAGCCTCTTTCCGACGGATCATTCAAGCTTTTAAAGATGGCACGATGTTGGCCCACTTCGATCCCAGACTTCAAACCGTTTTGGAAACAGACGCCTCTGATTTCGTAACGGCTGCTATTCTATCCCAGTATGATCAATCAGGAGTGCTGCGGCCGGTAGCTTTCATGTCAAAAAAGATGCTCCCAGCCGAATGCAACTACGAGATCTTCGACAAGGAGCTGCTTGCAATCGTCAATGCTTTCGAAACCTGGACAGCGGAACTCAGTTCAGTTGAAGCATCCAGTCTCATCTTAACCAACCACAAAAACCTTGAACATTTCACTACCACAAAAAAATTAAATCGGAGACAAGCTCGTTGGAGCGAATTGCTTGCCGATTATGACTTCAAGATTGTGTTCAGACCTGGAAAACAAGGCGCAAAGCCAGATGCCCTGACTCGGATAAGCGTTGACAGACCTAAAGACGATACTGACAAAAGAAACCAACAACAACACCAGACGCTTCTCAAGCCCTATCAAATTCTTCGAAGTGCTAGCACTATCGTCCCTCCTGAGAATCAAGACCATCCTCATAGCCCCCTCAAAAAGCCATCCATGGAAGATTGGGGCGTCGCGTGCGATAACGACCCATTCTGCCAGGAAATCCGAACAGCCCTCGAGGATTGTATGATTAGTCGCACCGATATCCAACTAGCTGACTGTAAACTGACTTCGCACTCTTTTGCCTTTAATGATATGGAGTATGTCCCAGCTGCTCTCCGAGAGAAAGTTATTCAGGAGTTGCATAACTCTCCCCTTTACGGCCATCGTGGATCTGCTGCTCTTTACAGCCTAGTGACGAGAAAATATTGGTCGCCAGGCTGCCATAAAGACGCATCGAAATACGCGCGTGGATGTGAGGCCTGCCAAAGAAACAACCCATCAGTTCAAAAGCCTCATGGTTTCCTTCATCCACTACCCGCCCCGAGCGCAGCCTTTAGACATTTGACACTCGACTTCATCAGACCCCTCCCAAGATGTACCATTAAAAACACCACATATCGGTTCATCCTTCAAATTGTAGATTGTTTAACCAAGAGAGTGTGGATCATACCAATGGAGGGCCCAACGGCGCGAGAAACTGCGGAAGCCTTCGTGGACCACGTGATACGTTTTGCGGGCCTACCTGATTCTTTGGTCTCCGATCAGGGACGTGCGTTTATAGACCGAGCCTGGAAGGATATCTGTGCACGTCTGCAAATTACTCACAAGCTCTCATCATCCTATCATCCACAAACAGATAGACAAACAGAGCGTGCAAATAGGACTCTCGAGATTTACCTGCGACATTATGTCAATTACCACCAAGACGATTGGGCTAAGCATTTAGCACTGGCCGAGTTTTGCGCTAATAACCACGTTAACGCGTCTGCAGGAATCACACCATTCTTTGCCTCTTTCGGACATCACCCAAGACTTGATTTTAGACCCGAATCCGAATCAACAGAAAATCGGGACAACAAATCTTTTGTATCCCAGATGGAGAACATTCACAAGCTTTGTTCGGAGCAAATCCACCTGGCACAGGCTTTCCAGTGTAGCTACGCAAATGAAAAACGACTTCCAGCACCCAGATATCAGGTAGGAGATCGCGTCTATTTATCTTTAAAAAATGTTGCCCTATCTAGACCCACAAAGGAATTGGATCACATTCGAGCTGGACCGTGGCGAATCACAGCAATGAAAACCCCCCTGGTTGCAAAGCTGGACCTCCCGTTTCAACTTGGAATTGACAACGATTTTCATGTATCCCTTCTTCGTCCCGCATACGTCGGATTCCCGTCTCAGCAACAATCCCCACCTCCGCCATTAGACCACGAAGTTTATGACCCTGATGAAAAGGAAGTTGAGGCTATATTGGATTCTCGAATACGCCGAAAAAAGGTACAGTACCTTATTCGCTGGACAGGATGTGAGGACACAACATGGGAGCCATGGGAGCACCTGACAGGCTGTCAACAGCTGGTTACTGAATTCCACGAAGCTTACCCTGGAGCCCCTCGCTCGCGGGACCTCGCGCCATAGAAACGGGGGGGTACTGTTAGGTTCCTGGGGATATTTTGGATCGGCGCTGGGAGTTGTTTGTTTTTTGGAAAATAGTAATCCCGGTTGGAAGTCTATTTTGGGAGTTTTAAAGTTTTTCGTTGTATATATAACACGACAAGCCTCCGTACGAGGCTCACCACGTCAAGTCTTTTGTCTTAATTCAAACTTACATTTTTTCTCCTTCGATAACTCTCACCTCCCACCACCACCATCACCATCACCATTACCATTACCACCACCATATACCGTAATTGTTATTATTACCGTAACCACCACCCTCACCGTAACCACCACCCTCACCGTAACCCTCACCATTATCCCATACCGTAAACATTATCATAATCTTTACCTTAACTATCGCTGCCACCAACATCATAATCACCGTCGAATCCGTACTTACCGTAATTACTACTACCAAGCCCATAGTCATCCTGACAATCCCGTTACAGAGCCACCCACCGTTATCCAAGCGGAAGGGTTACCACTCCCGTTGTCTCATTCCCCGGAGTCCCGAGTTCTAGATATGTGAGTTTCGGTTAACTCAATAAGATAAATGAATATGACTCTGTGACGAAGAGTCTGAAATATATGGTGATTCCGTAAATAAGAATCTGGAAGATGAGCTTGAGGAAACTCAAGACGTAAAAATAAAGTCACTCTGTAAATGCACATCAATTTCTGTTTTTTCCCCATTCCTATCTCCGTCCTTCTATCTACCTCTATATACCCATTCCCTTAGTTCCCAGAAAAAGCTTCGTAAGAGAGTGTCTAAGCATATCGATCTAAGATGGATAAAAATAACAGAAAGTAAACAAATAATAATAGTAATAACTCTTGCGAAAGATTGAATGATTCGTGGAAAGTTGACGCAACATTCCAGTGAGAACTAACCCTTTGATGTTAAACCCAACTACTCGGGAGTGTGAAGTTGATCGCGTACTCATCCCGAACATATCTACCTGATTCATGCCCGAGGAGTTGTCATTAGTCGTGCCTGAGGAGTTTGACCTGATTCATGCCTAATGTTGATTTACTCCAACCTGTGACCAACTAACCATTATTGAATGGAAAGGTTTATCAAAAATAGTATACTTTTAGAAATAGAAATTACTGAGTCATACACACCCCCTCAGGATTCGTGTAGTGAGTCCTGCGAGTTGATAATTTATCGTGAAGTTGTTCCAAATTAGTCTAACGTTGTAGAAGTAATATTCCGATCCGAAATAAGTGTTTTAATGTCTTCCATACCAATTTGTTCTGTAAATTTGGCGTATTTCTGTGGTGGAAGTTCTTTTGTGAAGCCATCTGCGACCATCTCAGCGGTAGGAACCCACTCTATCTTGATTCTCCCGGCCTGGCATTCTTGCCTTATCCATAATTGATGGATACCTACATGTTTCAATTTTGTGACAAGTTTTGGTGAGTCTTTTGTAATTAGCCTGATTGTTTGCTGATTGTCAAGAGAAATTACAGCATCTTGATTCAGGTTTAATCCAACATTCTCGAATAACCTTATCCACCACAAGTATTCTTTGGCTAAAGTTGATACTGCCAGCAGCTCTGCTTCTGTGCTTGAAGTTGTGATAGCTTTTTGTTTCGTAGCTTTACAATGTACTATACTACCATAAAGTAATAGTGCAAATCCGCAAGAACTATGTCGGGTTTCTGGGTCATCACCATATGAGGCGTCACTGAAGGTCATAAATGCTCTTTTGGTAGAGCTCATTCTTTGTTGAAAATATCTACCGTTGTAACAAATTGCTAAAGATGGGGTTGAAACTAGATATCGAAGAAGATGGTCTACACCTTCATGATGTTGGGGCCCATGATCGGCCAAGAAGCGTGACAATATTGACACCACCCTTGCTATATCGGGTCGTGTAGTAACTACCGCAAAATTTACTTTGCCAACTTTATGCTGATAGCTTTTGATCTGCGCTGCTGTTACTGTTCCTTCATAAGAAATTAGAATTTTTTGTGGAAGTGGTGTCTTGGGTGCTTTTCCAGGCTCTAAATTAAACGTGTTTTTAAAGATTCAACATATCTATCTTGAAATATCGGTAGCTTTCTAGTAGGACGGTCTCGAATTATCCGAATTCCCAGGAAAGATTCCTCCGTTAGTCGTCTGCTTTCAAACTTCTTGGCCGGAGCCTTTTCAAATTCATCTGCTTGGTGTGAATCTGATTGATGGTGAGTCACTTGTCTATCATCCACATAAAATACCAAGGTCATGTGCTGGTTTCTGACCATACAATTAACTCCCGGAACCTGGTAAAAATCTAAATCCAACAAAAAGGATAGAAACTCGTCGTACCAATATAGCGGTGAAAATTTGAAGCCATACAGAGCGTTCTGTAGCTTGAGTGCTATTCTTTTCCCATTGATATCTCGTTCGACCCCTTTTGGGACATGACAAAATACGTCGCTTCTAGTTGGAGCATTGACAAACGCATTGACTACATCGTACTGTCGTATTTCCATATCGTGGGCCGCGGCAATAGCCATTATCGCTCTAAAAGATTGACTAGCCAATGTAGCTGCATACGGATCTTCCTCTGATTGAAGTAGATCTCCCCTAGCGCATATTCTTGCCTTAAATTTTATCAAAAAACCATCTGAATCGAATTTGTAAGTGAAAATCCAGATCACAGGTACAATGTAAGCATTCTCTGGTATTTCTGACTTGCCTATATAGGTCCAGATACCTTTTTCTTCTAGAGTAGTAAATTCCCTTTCTGCAGCCCTCTGAAATTCAGTAGAAAACTGATGCCGCAGCATTTGTTCCCATCCTTTGGGCGGAGGCGGTAAGTCTTCTCTAGCCAACTTAGTCCGGCTTTTTGTTATCACTATGGCTGAACTAAATGCTAGATGATATTGAGCGAATTGAGAGAAATTTTTGGAACTTTGGGCTCTTGTGGATAGAATATTCTGTGGATCAATGTCGGGATTGATTAATGCGGCATTTATTGCTCTATTTCCTTTTGCTCTACCAAGCTCACGGCCATTATCCATCGCAAGAGGAGAAGGTAATTTTAAAGATTGATTTTCATTGTACGTGTCCAAAGTGATTTTATCTTGTCTTTGTTTTTGAGTTAGTGATGAGTTTTCCTCAGGAAAACTGCCAGGCAAGTTAGTCTCGTTTTTTGGATCCTCTGGATCCTCTGGATCTTCGTTTGATTTTTTAACATTTTGCTGTATATTTTTTGGGATTATTTGTTGCTGTTCCGATAGGTCTTCTTCAAGACGTTGTGGAGAGGGGCCTTGTATGAGATTGGGCCATTCTAGCGCTTGAATTACTTCTTGCTCTGAAATTTCTTTAATGGCAATTGCGTCTAGATGATGAGGATTATAGAGATTTCCAGAATCAATTCTCACATCCCTCGAGTTAATGATTCTCCCTAAACTTGGGACCCAAACTTTGTAAATATTAGTTGATTCCCATCCAACTAAGTATCCCACGTGGGCGCGTGCTAGTAACTTATCTAAGCGAGGTATGTTTTTCTTGAGAGCGTAAACTTTACTCCCAATAATTTCCAAGTGTGACAATGGTGGTTTGTAATCGTAAATGCACTCAAATGGAGTTTTCCAACCGAGTTTTTTCGAAGGCGTTCGGTTCATAATATATCCTACTTTAACTACCAATTGAGGCCATAAGTCTTGTGGAAGGTTTGATTCGATAGCGAAAGCCCTTGCTTTTAATATAATCCATCTTCCGTTAACTTCAGACTGGCTATTTTGCTCCGCCGTTCTAGGTGCAGTTCGCTCGACCCTGAATCCTTTTTCGACCGCTAACTCATCCAATAACTTTTGAAGCGTAGCTTCACCGTCTAAATGTATATATTTCACATGATAACCTATAACAGTGACTGAAGCCAGAGTCCTCTTTGTAAAATTGATTGATTCTGATTTTTTAAACATGGTAAATACCATATTGAAGAGGGTTTTGGCACACTGAAAATGGATTATGTGATTATTAGAATTAAATCCCCCCTTCATTGGAATTAAATCAACTGTAATACTTTCAAAAGGTTTTGTATGAGGATGTTCTTTAGTAGAAACCCTGGATATGATATTATGTGCTTTAGATAGTGCAAAGGTTTCGCATTCGATTGTTTTTGGAGCTGGTATCGTGTTCATTACGGTAATCGATCCATCTCTTGCTGCATTGGCGATATGATTGACTAATTCTGGTGAGGGATGGCCAAATATTCTGTGAAGTTTAACTTTATCAAATGTTTTGTGATGAACTTTGTAAGAATTATCATGAGTTTGACTACCCGAGAAAGCAACTTGATGTCCTTCAAAGTTTTTACGTACTGCGAGATTCTGAATGGGGTACTTTTCAAATGTCCAGTGCATTCTACTTTGAAATAATGAACAAAAAAAGGAACCATCGGAGCAAGCCATTGACAATGGTGTCATTGAATTCCAATGTACGCCTTTTAGATTCATCAGATGTAACGATACCAAGCTTGTCATAAATCCTGGTATTAATGCGACTCGATTTAGAGTAATGTGTCGATCTGCTTCGGGTGTGATAATTGATATTTTGCAGGTTCCCCAAGCTTCAACTGCGTATTTTGTTGTTCCTGAAATTATCTGATTATTTTGAGTAGATTCATCTGTCCTCTGGAAATTATGACCAGCTTCGTCATTGCAGATGTGAACATCAGATCCACCATCTAAAACCAAGTAATTGTATAGATGAAATTCTGAAAAGGATTTATGATCTGCTGTTGACATTGAAGTGCTCTGATTAACTTGTGATCCTAGATGAGTTGTAAAAGAGCCCATGTTATTTGATGGATTTCCAAATTTTTTCTGTTGATTGATATTTCCTGAACCAGATGATAACGTTAACTTGGGAGTTGAACTTGGATCATACCCATACTTTGACTTTAGTGTTCTTAAAAGTTTTTTCATTGAGCTTGGTCTTAGCTTTTCGTTTATCTTGTCGAATATTTCCTGTCGATATGTGAATTTTGAGGGCTGTTTTGTATCTCTGTAGTTAATATAGAAGCACTGTTCGTACAGATGTTTCAACCCACACAAACACACCTTTTCTCCATTTTCATTTCTACCTTTGAGAAATGTCGAGGGAGAGGAGCTCATCTCGTTTTCATCCTGATTTTTCGCTGCAAAAACTCCTGATGAATTAGTGAAATTTGTAGAGGTGGCAACATTCCGTGAAAAAATCTCGTTGAGCCTTTAATGTTGACGGAACTCTTTGAGATATCCTGGAAAATCTGATGTAATTCTGTCGTACTCTAAGTCTAGTCCAAGAGCAACGAGATTAGCTGTCGCCCATGCCTCGTCTATTGTGCGAGTAACAAATAAAAAATCATACTGTGCTTGAGGAGATTCTGCAACAGTTAATTTCAATTCCTTAGCTTCTTCAAAAACTGATTCCCATTCGTCTAACCAGGGACGTATTATTCGGTCTCTTGGTGGTGATTTAAGACTGTTCCACTTTTGAATCAGTTCTTGTTTCCTGGCTTGGTCTGAAGGTCGAAATACGTTACTCAAAAGTTTAAGGATTTCTTTAACTGTGGATGCATTTTTTAACTGTCATAAGAGATTTTCAGAAATTGAATCCAGAATCTTATTTTGTACTGCCTCCAGTCTACGTTCAATTTCCTGAATTTCCATTTTCTCTTATTTCCACAAGTTTTCTTGATATTTGAAGTCTTCCAACTCAATTGGCGTGAGACGGGAGATTGATGAGGCCGCAGGATTGACCTCCGATGGAGTTGGACGTGCTGATAGTTTTGGCATTTCTGTAGTGTTGTCGGCTTTTGGGTCGATGTATTTCCATACATTTTTGAAATCCGTTGTACTATTACCATTCGACGCCATCTTGATAGTCTAAATCCACTCCAGGTAGTTTTGAGATCCCTGTAAAATGATGACACCACTTGATGGGTTTGTCGAGTAAGAGGATACTGAAGATATTGTTGAATAAAGGTTTTCGACAAAGAAAAAACGATGTTTTTTGTGATAGAATTTTTAGAATAGAAAGAAGTAAAACAAAAAAAATGTCAGTGAATGATGATATCCGAGTGCAGTATTAGCAACCCGGGCTCATGACTACCTGATTCATGCCTGAGGAGTTTGACATGATTCATGCCTGATGTTGATTTACCCCAACCTGTTACCAACTAACCATTATTGAATGGTAAGGTTTATCAAAAATAGTACACTTTTAGAAATAGGAATTACTGAGTCATACACTAGACGCCCGAGTCATCTCTCCGGCGCCTAACGTCGAATCTCAACTACTGAAATGGATACATCATCAGGCCTCCGTCTTTTCCAAATCCGATTCCTGTATCCTTCCCTCACCACACCATTGATCACCGAATCATCTTAAAGGTTTTCAACCCTCCTTCGGCAAAATTTACGGTATGAAAAGAGAAGAGCTCGCAGCCCTTCGAGACTGGCTACAGGTAAACTCATCAAAAGGATTCATCCGCCCTAGTTCTTCACCGTGTGCTTCACCGTGTGCTTCTCCTGTTCTATTCGTTAAACAGCCAGGCGGGGGTCTTCGTCTGTGCATGGACTACAGGTCCTTAAACGCAGTAACTGTTAAAACCCGATATCCCATCCCTCTGATCTCGGAAACCCTGGATCGATTATCAAAAGCTTGTTACTTTACGAAAGTAGATATAATATTAGCCTTCAATAGGATCCGTATCACCAAGAGTGACGAGTGGAAAACTGCCTTTCGTACCCACTACGGTCTCTTCGAATCTCTCATCACGCGTATTGGTCTGACCAACGCTCCCAGTATCTTCCAATTGTATATTAATAGTACTCTTCAGGAACATCTTGATGTGTTCTGCACCGCCAACCTCGACGATGTTTTGATCTATAGCGACTCGCTATCCGAATATCGGCGCCATGTTAATCTGATATTAAACAAACTCCGAGACGCAGGTCTATAGCTAGACATCAATAAGTGCAAATTTGAATCTACGGAAGTCAAATACTTGGGCCTTATCATCTCTCGTCAAAGTATTGAAGTGAACCCAATCAAAGTTGAGTGTAGCAATACTAGGAAAACCCCCTCTTGTGTCAATTTTATAGATTAATGCACTTGATGCTGATATTAATTCTGTTGTCGGATGATTAGTTTCTCGAGTAATTGGATCAATACGAGTCAACCATGCATTGAGGTTGGAAATAAGATCACTAGTCAGGAAGCAGAGGATAATAAGGTCAATCTAGTTCTATTAGGCAAGTCCTTGAATTATCTGGTATGGTTATGCAGTGTAGTAGAGGAGATCATGTATATATATATATATATATATATAGGTTCAGCGTGTGAGAGATTTCCTCTGCACGCAATGTCTTCTGAATATACATTCACCACATACCTTTCACGTCTCTTCCTTGGGAAGACCGATTTACTTCAATTCCAAATCCTCACTTTTCTCCTTACGCTTCTTCCTCATTTTTTCTTTCCCTTGTGAAGACCACATCCATTATCTCACCTCAGATCTCGTTATCACATTTACCTCCTTCACATGTGCCCCACGGAACGCCGATTACCTTCTCTCTGAGAGTCAAAAACTTTTGGGCCTTTTTTGGATTTGCAAATTTTTATCGAAGATTCATCAGGAATTTATCATCTGTCGCATTACCACCGACTTACCTTACAAAGAATGGCATTTCGTGGTCCTGGACACCAAAATCGAAAAAAAGCTTTTCAAAGCCTAAAAGACTCATTCATCAAGGTGCCTATTCTTTGTCACTTTGATCCGGATGGTAAATGCGTGGTCGAAGTAGATTCTAGCGATTGGGCTTATGGGGGCATCCTCTCTCAATTCGACTACCAAAAAATCTTGCATCCTGTCGCCTACTTCTCGAGCCGTCTGACCCCAGCTCAAGTTAACTACGAAATTTACGATAAAGAACTTCTGGCTGTAGTCACCGCCTTCGAAAACTGGCGACCCGAATTACAAGGTTCCCCAGAACCAATATCCGTAATATCTGACCATTAAAATCTCGGATATTTCATGACCACTAAGAGTCTCAATAGGCGTCTGGCTAGATGGTCGGAATTCTTGTCCAGGCTTAACTTCGTCATCACCTACCCGCCTGGCAGACAAGGGGGTAAACCAGACGTCCCCACTCGTCGCTAAGAAGATCGACTTTCACAGGATGGGGGTGAGCGTCTCCGTCAGCAATGCAACCCAATTTTAAAATCCCATAACCTGGATCCAAGCATTAATCAGATAATCAGTAAGGAGTTAACGCTCGCCCTAGCTAGACTCAACTCCACCAGAACTCCCACATCTATCACTATCGAGCGCCTGTTATGCGAAGGCTATCGAGAGGATCTAGAACTTTTTAATATTCTAAAAGCTCTCCGTAGGCCGAGTCCACACTTTTCTCGGCAATTAGATTTATCCCGCTGCAGTATAAGAAGAGGACGGCTCTTTTATGAGGACCGAATTTATGTTCCGAATTTACCAGAACTCAAGTTAATCTTGTTCAGAAATTTTCACGATCACCCTAGTTCTTGTCACCACGGTCGTAACAAAATCTTCGCAGAATTGGCTAGAGATTATTGGTGGCCTAATATGCTTCAGCAAATCACTCAGTACACCAACAATTGCCATACATGTAAACGAGTAAATCCATCACGTCTCAAATACCAGGGACTCCTCAAGCAACTACCCGTCCCCCAACGTCGGTGGCGAGACATCTCGGTCGACTTCATCGGCCCTTTGCCTACATCGAAAGGATACGATTGCATTATGGTAGTCTGCTGCCGACTGACTAAAGCCCGGCATTTTATTCCGTGTAATACCAGTGTGGACGCAGCAGGAACTGCCAAGCTATTCTATCAACACATTTGGAAACATCATGGCTTCCCCGAATCCGTGGTCTCCGATAGGGGACCTCAATTTGTGTCCAGCTTCTGGCAAGAAATCTGTAAAAGAACTAATACCCAAATACTCTTGTCCACAGCCTGGCACTCGCAGACTAACGGCCAGACAGAGCGCTCTAACGCCATCCTTGAGTGCTATTTAAGGGCGTATTGTAATCACCGGCAGGATGACTAGGTCGAGTAGCTCCCGTCAGCCGAATACAACGCTAACAATGCTGAATCTGAAACCACCAAGGTTAGCCCTTTCTTTGCTAACACAGCCCAACATCCAAGATCAGCCATCGGCCCCAACCTGACCATCAATGAGGCCTAACGCTTCTCAATATCTTCGAGTGCAACAGCGTTTGGTGGGCGAATTCGTTGAGCAAATGAGAAAGTTAAACGACTTTCTCTGGGAAAATATGGAGACCGTCAAGGCTTTTTACGAAAAGCACTCTAACCGTCAACGCGCTACTCCTCCAGCTCACAAGGTGGGGGATAGCGTGTTTGTCAATGCTCAAAGTATCAAAACCAAGCGACCCAGCAAAAATCTAGATTGGAAGGATCTGGGCCCATTCCTGATTTCTAAGGTTGTTAGTAATCACTCTTACTAGTTAAAATTACCCGAGAACCTCAGATAAATCCACCCGGTCTTCAACACCAGTTTACTTCGTCCGGACCCTAGAAACCCCTTTGTCATAAGCGGTATGTAGACAGCGTGGGGAGAGAGAGAGGACAAGAGGTTGGTGTCAGGCCAAAGGTTGCCATCCTACATGATACACGAGGTAGATGCATCACCACTCGGCTAAAAGGCCAGACCAGAATCATAGAACACTATGGCCTGGAAATCTCCATATATATATTATACAGTAGAGGCTTTCCTGACACCCTTCCCCAGACAAATTAACAAAGCAAATCCGGCCATAGAGGTGGACCATTCAGGCGAAAACCTCTATGAAATTGACGCCATTATGGCTCTAGAGGAACTAAATTTGGGTTTGAATACTTGGTGAAATATTTAGGCCAGTTCGAAACCTCTTAGCAGGTTTTCTCGGGTATTGTCAACAGAGATGTCAGAGAGTGTCAGTTACTTAGTCCTGTGACAGGGGTTTGAGCCACATTGTGGCGTTAGATATTCTGGCTGTTTCTCTGTAGCTCTACAAACTTCTTTATTATCCCATTCTGGAAATATGTTTATGGGCCACAATGACCTGGGGAGTTCTGGAGGATTCTATGGTGTTCTATGGTGTTCTATGGTATTCTATGATGCCCCATGTTGCTCTATTTACCTCTACAGGAGTTCTAGATGGTTCTTTCAGTGGCTTGTTGGACCATGTCCTAAAATGTATATATAGCTGTCCTTACTGTCACAGGCCTGAGGCCTGACTTTCATTAGGCTAAGGCCTATTTATGTCACAGGCTAATGCCTGGTAATTTTAAGGCTGGTGCCTAAGGCAAAAATAATAGTCTTTACTAAGCAGCTCCAAGCTGAAACTTCTCCGACACGCAAATTTCTCCAAACATTTACAGTAACATATGTTGATTTTACAGTTTCGTTTGCGATGAAGAGTGAGACGTGACGAGACACTGGTTGTCTGCACAAAGGACACCAAAGCATCATAAGATGTTAGAGGCGAATGCAGAGATAGTAGATTATGTGATTTTGATTTAGATCATGCGAAGAAAGGGAGGAAATGTTGAACATTAGGAATAGATATATGATGTTTGCTCTTGGTTTTCTTTGCTTCTTCACTTCAAGATCTTCTTTTGTATCTAGCTCTAGATATTCTGCGAATAGCAATTATCTTTCGACCCTTACACTTACTGTACCTCTGAAGTCTCTAGATCAAAGTCTTGTATTTATCTTTACTTATTGAAGAATCTGTTTGCGATCTCAATCCTATTGATTATACTGCGATTGTGGTTACTGTTCTTCTGGACCATTGATGTTGATATTGTCATCGTAATAGCTATTGTTGTCGCTATCATCCTTGTTTTTGTTATCGTGTCTAGTGCTGTTGTTATTGTTATTTTTTCATTTGATTTCAATTAACCCGTTCAGGTACCCAATGGGCCCATGCAGGTGTCTAACTTTTTATTTACACAGGAGGAAACCTTTCGGTAAAAACCCCCAAAACCTACCTGGTAAGAGTCTGCTGGTTTTTGAAGTTAACCTTCAGGAAGTGCGATGTACTGTTCTGCCCAGTACGGATATCCTCACGTCAAACTCCTACTCCTCGCCTCATATTTTTCCTCCTCTCGCTCCTTCACCTCTCTTTCCACTTTCCCAGCCAATCGAAACTGCTCTAACCATCCCTGGTCTAAGATCCACTGCGTTATTCTTCCAATATCTTCCGGGTTGTTCATCATTTCTTCGAAAGATCGGCTCTTGGACTTTCTCCACACCTCCGCTCTTCCTTTGGCCCATTGAGGGCAGGCTATGATCGCATGTTTGACGTTTTGCGAACGATATCCGCACAGACAGTTTGGACTGTCAACTCCAGGGACTTTTCTTCGGTACAGATAAGATTTGAGCCCGATGTGCTCGCTTCTTATCTGTATGGCTATGCTGCTCTGGGCCCTCTTCAGGTTTTTGTGGATTTGGAAGGGGGTTCCCCTAAGGCTCAATTTCTCCCTGCCTGACTTGTCTGTATATATCTTCGCTGCATTCCAGACTTCGGGATCGGTGTTATTGTTATTGTTATTGTTATTGTTATTGTTATTGTTATTGTTATTGTTATTGTTATTGTTATTGTTATTGTTATTGTTATTGTTATTGTTATTGTTATTGTTATTGTTATTGTTATTGTTATTGTTATTGTTATTGTTATTGTTATTGTTATTGTTATTGTTATTGTTATTGTTATTGTTATTGTTATTGTTATTGTTATTGTTATTGTTATTGTTATTGTTATTGTTATTGTTATTGTTATTGTTATTGTTATTGTTATTGTTATTGTTATTGTTATTGTTATTGTTATTGTTATTGTTATTGTTATTGTTATTGTTATTGTTATTGTTATTGTTATTGTTATTGTTATTGTTATTGTTATTGTTATTGTTATTGTTATTGTTATTGTTATTGTTATTGTTATTGTTATTGTTATTGTTATTGTTATTGTTATTGTTATTGTTACTATTATTGTTGTTGCTTATCTATCACTGCCTCAGTTACTGATATTGATACTTTATTTCTATTGACAGCGTTGTCTTTGGTATTAATCCTGCACCGCTCTGAGAGGAGATTCCTCAGAATTTGTTGCCGAGTATCACAACAAATACCCAAGGCGTGTCAAACCGACCCTGGATGAATTTAGCCGCCCCAGAACAGCTTCCCTTACTCCTCACCCAGGCTAAAATTGTAAGGGTCGAAAGATAATTGCTATTCGCAGAATATCTAGAGCTAGATACAAAAGAAGATCTTGAAGTGAAGAAGCAAAGAAAACCAAGAGCAAACATCATATATCTATTCCTAATGTTCAACATTTCCTCCCTTTCTTCGCATGATCTAAATCAAAATCGCATGATCTACTATCTCTGCATTCGCCTCTAACATCTTATGATGCTTTGGTGTCTTTTGTGCAGACAACCAGTGTCTCGTCACGTCTCACTCTTCATCGCAAACAAAACTGTAAAATCAACATATGTTACCGTAAATGTTTGGAGAAATTTGCGTGTCGGAGAAGTTTCAGCTTGGAGCTGCTTAGTAAAGACTATTATTTTTGCCTTAGGCACCAGCCTTAAAATTACCAGGCATTAGCCTGTGACATAAATAGGCCTTAGCCTAATGAAAGTCAGGCCTCAGGCCTGTAACATTACCCCCTCTTTTCCCTCTTTTTTTATTTTTATTTTATTTCTATTTTCTTTTCTTCTTAATAATTCCTTTTTTTTTCTTTTTCTTTGCTTACTGGGCCATTTTTTGCTTCGAATGCATCTAAGGCTACTGTGTCCTCGAAGTTCGTGAGCGGATGCCATGAAAGTTTTGCGTAGCCCGTCCATTTGACTAGTACCTCCTTCCTATTTGCCCTTCCAATTTTCCTAGTTCTTACTTTCAAAATTTCATCGACCCCAAACTCAGTATCCCCTTCGTTGGTCATAATAGCCTGAGGTTGCGCGTCGTCGCTTTTCTGCGACGGTAGTGGATCATTGTTTGCTGGTCTTAGTAATGAAGTGTGGAACCGGTTGTGGATGCCTCTCGGGGTATCAAGTTCATAAAAATGTGCTGATTCTGGAAAAGTTTTAGTTATGGTATACTTTCCGTGAATCCAGTCTAATTTTTTCGAAGGTCTATCTGTTTTAATATTCTTGAGATTCAACCAGACCTTGTCTCCAACTTTGTAAGATATACTTACGTCTCTCTTTGAATTTGTTTGTTTTTCTTGTTCTTGTTGTGCTATTGCCATCGATGTCTGTGCGAACTCATGGGCTTCCTTCAGTTTGTCAATTACTAGTTGTGCCCATTTTACTGGAGTGTTTTGCTTATCTCTGTTAGTCTGTACTATTGGAATCGATTCAGCATTATAACCGTGGCTCATGAAAAATGGGCTTATTTGTGTCGAAGTCGCAGATTTATTATTGATAGAGATCTGTGCGAGAGGTATCCAATTTGTCCAGTCATCTTGCTCGTAGGCAACAAATGCTCGCAACTAAGTTTCGACCTCCTGATTTACTCTCTCTGTTGATCCGTTGGTCTCGGGGTGATCTGCTGTAGATAATCTCTGATGAATATTAAGCTGTTTGCAGATTGTGCTCCAGAACGCGTTAACAAACTGGGGACCTTGATCCGAGACAATGGCTCTTGGGATCCAGTGGTGCGGCAAATAATTTTGCATGAAAATTTTGGCTAGCCCTTCAGCATCAAATAGATTTGGTGGGACAGGTAACAGTATAACTCCTTTACTTAAACGGTCAGTAATCACTAAGAGCACAGTGCATTTCTCTGGTCCTGAAGGTGGTAGACATGTTATGAAGTCCATCGATATTTCCTGCCAGATTTGACTTGGGACGGGCAACGGTCTTAGCAATCCCTTTTTCTTATCTCGCCAAATCGTGGTTTGTCCACATGTGTCACAATTCTTAACAAATCTTCGTATATCTTGGTTACATCCTGGCCAGAAAAACCTTCGTGTAACTGAAGAAATTGTCGCATCTCGTCCGGGATGTCCAGAAAGGAAAGAATCGTGAATCTCTTGTATCACAGCAGTTGTCAAAGGCTCATAATTTGGCAACCAAATACGATCACGATAATGCAGAAGGCCTTCCTCGCTAATATGGCATTCTCCTGTCGCCATTCTCAAGTTAACCTCTGCTGGGAATTGACGCTTATTATGTTCCATGGTTAGATAAGCTTGTAAGTAATTTTTCATTGTATATTCACATTTTATGCTCTCATTCCACAAACGGCTAAGATTGGGCTCATCTGGAAACGGACATCTCAGGTCTTTTGCTTGCATTTGATTAATCCATAATGATTGAGGCAACAGGATTCTCTCTCTTGAGACGATCCGGGAGTCTGTTTCATCACGTGGCATATCCTGTTCTCTTCGAGATAAGGCATCTGGTACAACACTAGCGTTTCCGGGTCGATGCTTCAGGTTAAAGTTTAGAGGTGTTAATGTTTCCATCCATCTAACCTGTCTCTCATTCAAAACTTTCTTTGATCCAAACAGCTCAAGATTCTTGTGGTCAGTAAGGATTGTGAAAGATTTTTTCAAGCCCCGCAACTCGCTATTCCATTCTTTAACACATTTAATGATAGCAAGCAGCTCTTTGTCGTGAATGTCATAGTTGCATTTGGCTGGTAGGTGCTTAGCGGAAAAGAATGCGACCGGTCTCCATGTCTTTGAAACGGGATGAAATTGCGATAATGATCCGCCAACTGCCCATCCTGATGAGTCTGGCTCCAGTCGTGTCTCAAGCTCTGGATCAAGTGTTGCTAAGACGGGCTCTCTAATGAAATTTTGCTTAAGTTGCTGGAATGCCTCCTCACATTCATTATCCCACTCGAATTTTTGATGCTTTCTAGTCAGATTTGTCAGAGGTTTTGATATTCTAGCAAAGTCTTTGATAAACAGTCGGTAATAATTTGCAAAACCTAAGAAAGATCTCACTGACTTAACCGTGGTTGGCGCTTTCCATTCTGCAATAGCTTTGATTTTTTCTGGGTCCATTTTTACACCCACGCCAACCTCGATAACATATCCCAGGTACTTCGTGCACTTGGTCTCGAATTCGCACTTTGATATATCAAGATATAGGCCGTGCTCGCCCAAACTTGTTAATACCCTTTTAACTTTGTTTCTATGATCTATTAATGTGCCCGTAGTGAAAATCAGGATATCGTCGACGTAAGCGGAGCAAAAATCATCAAGATACTCACGAAGTACCCAGTTGATATATCGCTGGAACGTTGCTGGTGATCCTGTCAAGCCAAAAGGGCATACTTTCCATTCAAATAATCCATATCTTGTACGGAACGCGGTTTTCCATTCTTCGCCTTTCGCCATTCGAATACGATGGAAAGCAGCCGACACATCAAGTTTAGTTAACCACTTTGCAGAATTCAGAGCGTTAAGGGTTTCTTTTATTAGTGGGAGTGGGTATCGATCTTTCTTGGTGATGGCATTAATCCCGCGGTAGTCGACACAAAATCTTAGACCTTCACCTGGTTTTTTGGCGAACAGGACTGGTGCTGCTGCGGATGACTTACTATGCTGAATGAAATCCTTGTCTAAAAGACTTGTAAGTTCTTTACGTAAAACGAGGAGTTCATCATGACTCATATTATAGAGTGGTCCCCATGGCACTGGCTTCTCTTTACCTGTTTCGTCTCTCTCAAGTGGGATTTTATGATCTATGCCAGGTCGATGAAGTGGTAGTGATGACGCTTCCTTGGGGTTGAAGACTTGTGCGAAACTTCTGTAACTCTCTGGTAGTATCCGGCGGATTTCCTCGAGCAGTAATTGGGTTTTCGGTCGGAGGGCTTTTTCGATATCTGCCATTGATGCAGCAAATATTTGGATACTTGGCTTTCTCTTGGATCTATGGACCAGATCTGCAAATGTTGAAGCCATAACCTGTTGCACTTTAAACGATTTCTTCGATTCTTCAAGGTCTCGGCTATTTCTTGCTTCGTCGCTAATGAGTGATAGATTATGCAATTTAAAATATAGCCTGCTATTAACGGAATCCAATTCTGCCTGACAAAATTTCATCCAGGGCATGCCTAGGATTAAGTCTTCTATCTGGTCAGGTACCACGTAGGCCCAGATCTCGTCAACCATGATACCACCAATGTCTAATGAAAACGATGCTACCCGATTGATAATTCCGGTGACATTCTCCAGAACTCCTTGTATCATTCGTGCTGGAATATCTTTGGTAGGGAGACGGAATTCTTTGACGTGTTTTTGACTTATACAAGCAAAAGCTGATGACCCCGGATCGACTAATGCGTTTAACTGCTGATGATCGTTGAGAGTTGCAGTCGTGTGGAATAGTTAGCAATCCATGATAGGTTTAAAATTCTCCCACCTATTTTCGGCGTTTTTTACCCGCTCCGAAGATCTTTGCGTTCGTCCTTTTCGAAGCACTCCATTCTTTTCTGAAAGATCGATATGATTACATCTAGATGATCTCAATTTTGCTGTGAGAAAATTGATCCGCTTCTCTAAGTCTATCCCATCGGGCCTAGCTTTTGTGAGAAATTCTAACTCTTTCTCTAAGGTCATTTCACATATGGCACATAAGTCGTTCTTTAATCCTCCGGCAATTTTATCTTTATCCTGCCATAGTGCTCTCGGTCGACCAGCTTTAGACATTCTCTTGATATTCGAGGTTTAAATGTAATCCAAACAATAATGTAGTAATGATAGGTTTGAATAGTAATAAATGATGATGAGGGTAAGATTTTATAACCTGTTGGAAATTGGTATTGGTTCTTCAAAGGACAATCCTTAGAGAATATAGGCCAATTAAATAAATAAAATTTTCAAATAAAAAGATTATATTATTATCTATCTGCAAACCTACTCCCCTTACTATATAGCTATATGTTAATTTTATTATTTAACATTTTAAGTAACTGAACAGAAATTTAGCCTGTATCCTATTTTCGTTTGAATACGAGGTGGCAAATACAAATCTCAGTAATCGTTTGCCACTCTGATCAGATCGGAATATCATCAATAAGATTCGTGTAGATACTATATGTAGTATCAATGGTAGTTACACGCATGTGATGATGTGCTAACCGGTCCGGCTGGTCCATCTCCTAAATTAGTAGCAATGATGCGAAATTCCAACACTCCTCCTGAGCAGCTGGACCGGTCGTGCCGAATCATTCTATCCGAAAGAGTTGTTGACATAATAAATTCGCTTTAGCGAACGGTAGTGGTTTTGTTAATAAATCAGCTAGCATTTTACTAGTCGGGATGTAGATGATGTTGATCTTTTTGTTCTTAAAACAATCTCTGACAAAATGATATGATACATCGATGTGTTTGGTCTTAGCCGAATTGGTAACCCCTGCAATCGATAAGGCGCTCTGATTATCGCTGAACATTAACAGACCCTCACTGTCGATAAACTTATCATGAACATGAAGTTCTGTGAAAAGTCGACTGACCCAAACAGCTTGTTTAGCTGCCTCACATAATGCTACATATTCAGCTTCGGCTGTAGATGTAGAAACCGACTTTTGCCGTCTCGATTGCCAACATATTGGATCTCCGCCTAGCATAACAATAAAGCCGGAGACTGATCGACGAGTCACAACATCCCCTGCAAAATCCGAGTCAGAATATATAGCTAATCCTCCTCTTTCCAAAGATCCGGCAGAAGATGGTCCAAAACTATAAGTTATGCAGTAATCAATGGACCCTTTAAGATATCTCAAAACCCTGCAAACGCTGCTCCAATGTCGGCTGACTGGACAAGAATTGTAGCTACCTAATTGGGATACAGCAAAGGTGATGTCTGGCCTAGTTCCATTCGATGCGTATCCTAAACTACCTACAGCACTGGCATATGCTGACTCGTCTGCAGGAGGCTCATCTTTTTGTCCAGGCATAATTCCATCGTAACCGTTCAATGGAGAAGTGTATGTTTTTGCATCCTGCAACCCAAATGAACAAATTTTATCTCCTATGTATTCAGCTTGAGAGATTTTCAAGGTCCTCGTCGCCCTTTCTCGAGTAATTCTCCAACCAATAATTACACCAATTTCTCCTAGATCTTTAATCGGATAGTTTTTGAAAGTTGTTGCTTGACTCTTACGACTTGCTCGAGGAGTTTCCCGCAAATTATAAGATCGTCGACGTATACTCCAATGACTATTTGCATCACTGTATGTATATAAATACAATGATCGCTTTCTGATTTTCTAAACATTAGGTTGGAGAGTTTCTCGTCCAGTTTTTGATACCAGGCTCGTCCGGACTGTTTCAGACCGTATAAAGCCTTTCGGACTTTAACATACTTAGTACCTGTCAGTCCCTCGGGACATCTCATGAACACATCCTCTTCCAAATCGCCTTCAAGATATGCCGTCTTAACATCAATTTGATGTATTTCCCAATCAAAGAAAGCAGAAACAGCAAGAAGGATTCTTAGTGAGTCCATTCGTAGAGTCGGCGAGTATGTATCAAAATAATCAACCCCGTAAACCTGGCTAAAGCCCTGGGCGACTAACCTGGCCTTAAATCTTCCATCGGATTTAATGGCAAAAACCCACCGAGAACCAATAAGTTTTCTTCCATGAGGGATATGGGTCAACGGGATAAATACTTCTTTTGATCTTAAGGAATCGAGCTCTTCATCAATTGCAGCTTGCCATTTCATCTTTTCTGGGCCACTAGTAGCGTCTAAAAAATTCTTAGGTATCTGAATCTTCTTTTCTGCATGTAAAGCCCTTGGCTTCGGATGCCAAGCAGATCGAGGTTCAATTTGCTTTCGTTGACGAGAACTTCGTCGCGGATTAGAAACTTGCGAGTCTACAGGCATATATGGCACGGGCTGTGACTCTAATGGATTGGTACCATTTCCGATATTTGACGTTTCTCCAAATGTTTCTTCGTGGTTGCTGTCAGTTGCATTTTCATGTTCTCCAGTAGAAATGTAATCATTTATTTCTAGTGTCGGAACTTCAACTCCTCCTACAGGTGCGTTATCAACTCCTCCTGCAGAAATATTTTCAGGCAGATTGACTGAAGATTGTAATCTGGAAACAGTCGGAATATCTGAAGAGCCATCTTCTGCCTCTGAATCAGTATTATTAGCAGCGTCGTCCTCAGGACTGAGTAGTTGGCTATTGTTTAAAATATCGTCTTCGATTAACTCTTCGCGCGATGATTCACCCCAATCCCAAAACGAATCCTCTTGGAATTTAACATTTGCAGATATTATCAATTTATTCGTGCCAGGCTTTGAGGGAACATAAACTTGATACTGAGTTATAGATTCACAATAACCGACAAAAATTCCTTTCAAAGACGTTTGCCTTAATTTATACCTTTGTGGGTCTGCTTTGTCAATAAGAGCATAACAGATACAGCCCCAGACTTTAAGGTGCGAAATTATAGCCGGATAACCATTCATGACTTCAAATGGTGTTAAACTACTCTGGAGAATTGGGAGTCTATTACGCAAATAGCAAGCCGTAAGGACAGCTGCATCCCAAAAACGAAGAGGAAGACCAGCATGAGAAAGCATACATCTGGCCATAGTGATCAAAGACCTGTTTAATCTTTCAGATACTCCATTTTGATGTTGCGTGTATGGTGCGCTGATTTGTTTGGTGATACCATGAAAATCAATGGTCTTATACTCTGATCCACCATCGAAGCGCATAGCTTTTATACATCGGCCTGATTGTAGCTCCTTTTTCTCCTTGAATGCACGAAAATATTGGGGTACGTCCGATTTGCTCTTCATCAGATAAAGCGTAGTTTCATGTGAGTAGTCGTCGGTGAAGGTTACATAGTACAGACTTCCGAATATCCCAGGAGCTCGACATTTTCCCCAAGTATCGGAATGTATCAATTCTAGAATAACCGAAGATCTAGAAAGAGGACCACGATTGATTTTTTCGACCTGTTTGCACAGGTTGCATACCTCACATGAATGCAAAACTTCAGCGTCGATTTGAAAATTTTGTTTATTCCCAGACTTGATAATCGAGGGTTGAAATCCAGATACATCGATATTTTTCAAGAGATGAGGACCGACATGAGCAAACCGCTCGTGCAGAAGTTCTGTGGGTGACTTTGGAGTATCATTAGAGAATAGAACATTAGATTTTGTTCCAGGTAATTGAGGATTTGAAGCAGTATTAAAACAGAACAGTCCTCCTTTAGGTTTTGCCGACGCAATAACTTTCCCAGCGCTTGAGAGTACGCTAAGCCCACCATTGGAAGTGCAAATTTCGAAACCTCTCATCACAAGCTGAATCCCAGAAACAAGGTTCTTTGTACAGGATGGAACGTACCAGACATTTTTGATTTCGATAATCTTGCTACTTTCCTCCCGAGTATTTATAAACTCTAAACTTGACGTGACCCACACCACAAACTGGAATAGGAAGGCCCGAAGCGGTATAGATTGATTTTTTAATGGGGGAAATAGAATGGAATAAAGAACGATCGTGAAAAATATGATTAGTGGCACCAGTGTCGAGTATTATATCATCATTTTTCATAGAAATATCAGATGTCAAAGCATGTTCCTCCATCATCCAAATGCCTTCCTGGGAATCGTCCGTATCGCTGCCAGATTTTGTTAGGTTCGATTTTAATTTCTTCCGCTGGACTTTCTCTTGCAACATCCTAACCCTTTTGGCTTTCTCTGGATTCTTTGCTGCCCACTTCGATCCATCAGGAGTATCTAACCAGAGAAAACAGTATTCACGCAAATGGCCGCGGCGGATGCAGTAAGCACAAGTTTTATGTTTTTCTGATAGAGAAAACGATGAAGAATTGCTTGCTTGAATATTATCAACTAGGGCAACTAGTGGAGTTGGATGTAGTTCCCGATAGACCGCTTGAGAAGCCCGAAGTGATGAAACAGCCGACTGAAGTGTGATTGCTGGGTCTCTTAATGATACAACTGTTGACATATAAAAACCTCCACAAGATTTAATGAAGTGGGTCAAAACACGCTTCTTCATACTAGAATCAGAAGGTGTGGAGTCTCTATCGATCATACCAATTCGACCCCTGATTTCGGCTAGCTTCTGTACAAATTCGTCGATATCAACGTCATCCTCAACAACCAACCCCCAGAATTCTTGGAGTAAATCATCAACATCTTCGTCTGAATTCGGACGGTAGAATTGTTTCAAATTTTCCCAGCATTGCTTTGCAGTATAGGTAGGACCAACGAGATGGAATGCAATATCGGGAACAAGTTGAGATATAGCGACTCGAATATTCCTATCTTGCTTAACATCAAGTGCGGTACTGCTAGATTTTGAATCCTGAGTAGTGGTCTTCGAATCCACAGGAGTAATAGCAGCTTTTGTATTCAGGTCCTTGTTTTCCAAGATAAAATCGTCAATTTCGAATAACGATAGAACATCTAGAAGGTGAGTACTCCATCTATTATAAGTTAACTTATCGAGTTTTGGAGCCCCTTTCATCGACTTGAGAATTTCAGCTGCCGACATGATGAATTTAATTGATTCGAATATAAAAGTATGTCTGAAATCGAGATAGCAACGGACAAAGATTGTGAAAATGAGAAAAAAAAAACGTATTTTACTCGGAGCTCAGAGTATATAAGCTTGGTCTCATAATCTGTTGGAAATTGGTATTGGTTCTTCAAAGGACAATCCTTAGAGAATATAGGCCAATTAAATAAATAAAATTTTCAAATAAAAAGATTATATTATTATCTATCTGCAAACCTACTCCCCTTACTATATAGCTATATGTTAATTTTATTATTTAACATTTTAAGTAACTGAACAGAAATTTAGCCTGTATCCTATTTTCGTTTGAATACGAGGTGGCAAATACAAATCTCAGTAATCGTTTGCCACTCTGATCAGATCGGAATATCATCAATAAGATTCGTGTAGATACTATATGTAGTATCAATGGTAGTTACACGCATGTGATGATGTGCTAACCGGTCCGGCTGGTCCATCTCCTAAATTAGTAGCAATGATGCGAAATTCCAACATAACCTGATACAGTGTTAATACTGTTTTTAAACAGGAAAATGATAATAATAATAATAATAAATATGATGATGATAATAATTTGTAAGTTGCTGCGGTATAGATACCACTTATAAAATAAGAAGTCTTCAAGATAATGTAAGGGTCGAAAGATAATTGCTATTCGCAGAATATCTAGAGCTAGATACAAAAGAAGATCTTGAAGTGAAGAAGCAAAGAAAACCAAGAGCAAACATCATATATCTATTCCTATTGTTCAACATTTCCTCCCTTTCTTCGCATGATCTAAATCAAAATCGCATGATCTACTATCTCTGCATTCGCCTCTAACATCTTATGATGCTTTGGTGTCCTTTGTGCAGACAACCAGTGTCTCGTCACGTCTCACTCTTCATCGCAAACGAAACTGTAAAATCAACATATGTTACCGTAAATGTTTGGGGAAATTTGCGTGTCGGAGAAGTTTCAGCTTGGAGCTGCTAAGTAGAGAGTATTCTTTTTGCCTTAGGCACCAGCCTTAAAATTACCAGGCATTGGCCTGTGACATAAATAGGCCTTAGCCTAATGAAAGTCAGGCCTCAGACCTGTGACAAAAATTAGCAATAAGTGTCTGTTGGGACAGTTGAATAACTGGGTAAGATGAGATGTTCTGAGGCAGGATATGTTGCCAATTGGAGCATATTATCAGAAGGTATCCTGTTTGGTAGAAGGGGTATTCCGGGACTGAGTAAGTTTCATAACGGCAACTAGGAGTAGCTGGCTGTAACCTTTGAAAGAACTCATGAGAAGAGGACCAATTAGGGCTCTTATGATGATGTATATTAGAAAGGCGTTATCTTCGAGAAATGGTATCGAGAACGTGAGGTTCTTCGGACCAGGATCTTGATATTGTACTGTCGTTTATCTTGGTGGTCAACAGTTGCCCATATTAGGCCAGTAGAGGCAGATGTTATATTTATTATTTTATCCTTATATATTTATCCACACGATCTCTCAAGATCGCTATCCTCTAAGTGTATATCTACATGTGCCTCGTCGGGTCTCCCCTACAAGTTTGGCCGCGCTAACTGAGACCCACACAGAACTCCTAACAATCCGGACCCTGTAAAGATACCCAATTTCCCAACGCATGACACAACGTCGAATCTTGCCCAACTCCGGGCAAATCCTACTTGATTAATTAGAATACCATGGATCCCTTGAACACGATTTTGGAACGTGACTGGGACCGTGACAATAGGCCCTCCTTCAGAGTCTGTTGTCCCAGATAAATGTATGAAGATAAATAGTAAATATAAATACTGGCTCTACTGGCCTAAAAAGGATAACTGTCGATCACCAAGATAAACAACGGTATAATATCAATATCCTGGTCCGAAGAACCTCACGTTCTCGATACCCTTTCTCGAAGATAACGCCTTCCTAATATACATCATCATGAGAGCCCTAATCGGTCCTTTTCTCATGAGTTCTTTCAAAGGTTACAGCCAGCTACTCCTAGTTGCCGTTATGAAACTTACTCAGTCCCGGAATACCCCTTCTACCAAACAGGATACCTTCTGATAATATGCTCCAATTGGCAACATATCGTGCCTCAGAACATCTCATCTTACCCAATCATTCAACTCGTGCTATGTCTTGTTTTATTCCTGCGCTGTATAATTATATAGTTAATTATTCCTCGTCATCCAGATATCTCATCTTCCCTTCTTACCATCCTGTCCTCGTCCGTTACAAGGAACAATCTGGCCCTGTTATTTCAGATAACGCGTCAATTTAAGATGCAAATAGATATGTAGAATGATGATAACCGTATCTTGACAGTCAGCGAGGCTTGAATGATTATTGATGTCCGTATTCAACACCGGTTGTTGACCCGCCTCGCACGATTTACCTGGAAAAGAGAAAGGATTCTTGAATTGTAGTGGTTCTGTGATGACAGGGTATGTGAGCTCTTCTATGGCTGTTATTGTGTCGGCTTGACAGTTCTTACAAAGTCAGGTGGAAATCTAGTGGTGAAATACAGGATGTTGTGAAACAACTAGATGAAACTCTTAGATTCCTCGGTTCTGTCCCTCGGAAATCTCTTTTGATTTCCATGATTCTTTGGCCTTTCCTTTTGTCCCATCCCATACATCTGGTCTAGGCGAAGGATGTAAGGCTTCACGGATCAAGAGCGCGAGCATCAAGAAACGGCTTTCGATTGTATTTCTAATAAGAGAGTGTTCAACTAAAAGGCAGGTCTAGCTGTTTTCAAAGATAAAAGAATTGCGATTGCCCTGTTACAAATATGGCCTTTAGAACAAATCAATACACTATTAAAGACGTTGCGAACTAACAGAAGGCAAGGGAATAAACGAGGGACGTGGACAGTGCTGTTGCTATGGGAACTAAAGGCACTAGTAGAAGAAAATAGATACTGATCGACGGCGATGGCCAGGCCTCAGGTAGCACTATCTGTTTCTTTTATGAGGAGTAGATGCAATGTTCTGACTTGCGAGTATAATGTATGATTTTTTAAGGTGGGGAATGAATGAGAATAGATAGAGGTGTGTAATTGTTTATAGATTTGACTTGTCCATTTTTCTATGAAGGTAAGACGTCCTACTTATATACATAAAGCAATACTTGTCATATCTTTCTCTCAACTATCTTTAGGTACTGCACCAATCTACCACTGTCTAGTCAGTCAATTCATGAATACTACTTAATCTATTACGACCAAGGGAATGTCTGCCTCACACGACTCGTGTCACCTGACTAGTATTATCTAATCTAGTCTAGGCGACTCAAATTACGCGACTCGGTCCACACAGATCATCCGCGCCTATTAAAATTAAATTTTTCTATTATCCTATTTCGGCGCCTGAAGGCCCACGTAGGTATTTTTCGGAAGATACGTATTCTTTGTTATAGAACGACTCATTTTGACGTTTGGAACACTCATACTCAGATTTCATTTGCAGATACCACTACGAGAATAACGCCTTACGACATGTACCCTCTTCCGTGAATACCCACCACAGGGAAAAGCGAGAAAAACCTGTGGCTATCTGAGCATGCTTTCGTCATTCTACGAATACAGTATCACCGCGAGAGAAGTGGTGTGAGGGTCTTGCTGGATTCGAACCAGCTTTCTCCTGTCTCAAGTGGGGCATGTGTCCAAGCTACCCAGACTCTACTTGGGAGAACGGCCTGGACGGTGTACCACTGCACCATCCGACCCCATCCGCGCCTATTCATGGACCTCGCACATCTCTAGTGTCGCTATTCGCAACACTATCCCGTGGACCATTACAAACGGGTTGTCACTTCGACGAGTTCTGTGAAGAGTGATCATGTCAAATCGAGCCGAGCTTTCCCACACTAATCTAATCACCATATTTAGCGTTCTTTTGAGATACTCATTTTTTGAATGGTATCTATCGTCAACATCTCATCGTATGTTTTGGGGTGTTAGGGCGCGGATTTTAATAGGCAATAGATCATCTACTTTAGAATTAAGTACCACGCACACGGATGACCAAGCATTGAAATATTTAAGAAGTATCTCCAATGCTAACGTCACATAATTACATAATGATAGACTGATCCAGGACCTGATAGATCATGAGCGCCCTGAAAATTCTCTCGCAATAGATAAGAACTCTTGAGATATATCAAGTTAGCCATACTCTTGCCTTATTAACAGCCTGGTCACTACGAATCGATGAATGCGTCGTATATTCTCATCCCGCACGACAACATGGGTCTTGGCAGCTGAGAGGTGCCTCCGAATCCGTGGGGAATCTCGTCTCTCTTCTGCACGCGCATCTTTCTAATTGCTGAGATGATCGATACTGAGGTCGGATCTTGTGACACGGGTATGACGCCAGAATCAATCGGCCGGGCCAGTATTCATTAGAAACATGAATCCTTGGCATAGCGTCCCTGAGTCAGAATCGACGTATCAATTGAATCTGGCGATTAGACCTACTTGAGAGAAGATTGCAGGGATATATTTACAACATTTCTGAACAAGCAGTTAACTCTGGTTGGTATTGAAAAAAATCGCACAAGACGTCCTGGAGTTTCAGTAAGACTGTCGATCGCAAGTCGGCATTGATATTAGACGGAATAATCTTTTTAGTACACAGGCCAAAATACGACGCAGTTCGAGTGAGATTCACTCTCATGTCTCTTGGGAGTTAACAATAGCAAAGTAGCCGTAAATTTTGCAGAGAACGACATTCTGTCACAGGTCGCTCGATTACAAAGCCGATCTTGTGAGTCTTGTTGCAAAGTAGTGCAACTCACCCAGCCATAGCCAATCTTCACATGTGACAACTGGATACAAGATTTTGTGGTGAACGTAATGATCTCGCGAGATGATATTGAGCTAAGTTTTTAACAATCAGTGTCACACTATCTTAGCCTTCAGACATATTTAAAAGCGTCCTTAGTTGCATGCAAAGCGCTCTACATATGGATACGACTGCTGGTATAAATCAGACTCGAAACTTAGCGTATCGAAATTCCACGTATCGATGACACAAATCTACTTATTTTGAGTAAATGATGTTAATGAATTTAGGATCTTGACGGTTAAAAAATTAAGACGCTGAGCTGTTCAACAATTAAAGCTAGGATTATAGAAGGGATTTCCAGAGCTGTTTGAGTTTAATATGTTCAAAAATTTTAATCCTTTAAGAATCAAATGTCGATTGCTGCAAAAATTTATTTCATGATCAATGAAGTCTTTTGCTCTTCTTTATCTTGAGACAAACTGTCCTTTTTAGATACTTAACAGATTTTAATAATGATTTGCTAGTACAGTCGTCCCTCTCCAACTCGATAGTGGGTCACGGTATAAGTGTTGAAAATATTCTTTGTAACTTGGAGTTTTATATTTGCAACACTTACCCTTAAAGGTCATTTACCGTGCAGGGGTAAGTATTGCAAATTTAAATGGTTGGATTTCAATGAATATTTTCACCACTTATACTGGAACCCACTATCGAGTTAGAGAGGGACGACTGTAGATATAGATCCAAATCCTTGCTCTGAATTATTCCGCAGCTAGCCACATATCATATCGCCCCATACACTCAATATCATTCGACATGGAGCGCAATCGTAAAAATTTAAATAATTTTGTTTGATCCCGAGGAGATGAATTTTTTATTCTTCCATACCTCTTAAGAATATGATTTATCTTAGTCCTGGTAGCAAGTTCAAAATGATCAATAGAGCCGCCGACTTGGGTAGAGGATATTTATGAAAATTCTTATCGTACTATAATAATTTTTCCCACTTTGCATAATATTTACATGTTATTAGTATTCATTTAAACGTAGCGTGAAAGCCATCTCATACCATCCCCGTAGCCTATATCATGGTCAGAGACGCTTATTTATTTTTAATAATAGGGAAGATTTACCTTGTCTCATTACCACCGAGCACATGAAGACTTCAATTGGTCTTATACAGTCAAGAGGAGTCGGGTCTTTACCAGTAGTCTGATTTAATCCCAGCCTTTCTCTTAATTCATCCTCACTAACGGCATCGGGGTGATCTATTTTGTTGCCGATAATCAGGAATGGTACCTTGCTGAGTTCTTCCATACTCAACAAAGCATCAAGTTCAGCTTTGCACTCAAAAAAGCGTTCATGGTCTTTCGCGTCAACTAGAAAAACGATACCGGAGACTTCAGGGAAGTAATCCTTCCAGAGACGGCGGGCTAGGACGTTCAGTAGCTATTTTAAAGTTGCGAGGAAAAAACGTAAACGTACTTTGCTGATGGCCACCAAGATCAAACGTCGTGAATTTAACATTACCAATAGCTAGCTCTTCCGACGCTGTGAAATAGTCAAGATCCGATCAAAGTAAGGCTTCATATAAGAAGATATTTTCCACTTACTTGGATGTAGAGTAGGCTGTAATATTGCAACTCGATCATTCTATGTTAACTTGTCAGATAGCTCTTTTGTTGAAGTTCTCAGCATAGATCAATCTGTACTTGATCACCCGCTATATGGAATTAGAGAACATACCTTCAACATATGTAGCAGCGTTGTCTTTCCTGCATTATCGAGCCCAAGAAACAGGAGTTTGGCGTGCTTGTTAAGCAAGCCGAGAGAGGCAAGCGTATCCCAGACTTCAAGTATTGTCAGTAGATGGATCTTCGACCAAAGGATTGTAGAGAATAGAGGCTCTAAAGTGCAGTTACTTACACCAGTCTATGAGCCACATTTTTTAGAAATATCAGAACTGCTTTCGGTGTATGGTGTGTAAGGGTCAAGCTGATAACACGACGCGACGATGACTACCTATCCACCAGTGGCGGGGACTTGCTGTGCGCTGTCAGAATTTAATTGCTTACTAATGACCTGGGCTCGTACTGGCTCTCGTTAGGACTAGCTGTAGTCCAACACCATACCGGTTGCTCATAAATTGCTCGAATAAATGTCCGTGTGTCGACGTCGCCTCTATTCCCAACACTGGCGGCTTAAAGCTCACGGTTTGCAACTGTTTCCCGTTATTTTAGTTTGATTTAAGGGGTTAATTTTCAGCGATCTTAGTTTCTATAAGTCCATACTGTGTTACCACCATTAAGACTGTTAGCACGCACACAGTTATGCAATAATCTCATTCGCAAAATAATCTAAATAGTTCCCCATAGATTTTTTTCTGCAACAAGCTCGAGAGTGGTAAACAAATAATCATTGTATTTCACCAACGAGGTCCTTGCACGACTGTGTGCGTGCTAGCAATACAAAGGGGGACAATACGAGCCAAAAGGAGATATCCTGTAACGGAGCATTTAGTGTTGACATTATGTAGTGCTATGAAAACGCTAACGTATGGGGCCTTAGAGGGCACGGGCCCGAATATAATATGTGCAGCGTATCTATGGATGGCAAGGGCTTATTGATTACATAACGTAAGAATATAGAATAAACTATCTGTCTGGCTTGATGGTACTTATCTGTAATAATCCAATCTTCATCTCCTCTTATCGATCACTAATTGTCGATCCTTATTTCCAATCATTGTTGAATGCAATTCTTCTTTTCACTGCAGCCTCAAAATCTCTCAACACTTAGTTCAAGTAAAAATAATGGGAAACAATGGCGTAAATATTTTGACCCCTATGATGATAGTTTAATGATGGCACTCTCAAAGTAGCGCCAAAAAATCATAGGTATCCTCAGCTTCTTTTATTTTAAAGATTGGACAAAGAAAGATTTTGTTGCTGTTACAATCACTCTTAGTCTTGAAATTTCAATGAAACATAGTTTAGTGTTCAATAGATGTCTTACAAGATATCTGTATATGTATCATCGAAGGTTGTTGTGCACTTGAAGTTTAAACACAAGAGAGGGCTTTCGATCTGCTGTGGGCTTTGAGTCACAATTCTAGGGAGTAGCAGTAAAGTTGGAGCACAGGTGGTTACTCTTCAATGACTCGATGATACACTTAACCAGCAACCAGACAGCAAAAACCGTTGAATTGATATTAACATGGCTGTAGCTTCATGTGAATGTCAATTTATTTCTATACACGTATTATATGTCAAAACCCGAAATTAGTAAAAATTACACAAATTGTTATTGAATTGGACGTCGGAGGGCATGGCCGCGGGACTTCGTATGTTAAACAAATCCTTCATTCACAAATTATATTATGTAGCAATTGAAAACGATTATATTGACCACATATATTGAAGAAGATGCGTTTATCTTTGTTGAATCATATATAGTAGAACCTGTCATAACCAATACCACTTGGTGGACAAAATAGCTATGGGTTGTGACATGCTATGGGGTATGGGAGTATTCTAATTTTAGATTTAAACGTCGTTTGGCTTCGCTCAAATTTACGTTCCACGTGTCACCATCACGACCCTTGGCATAAGCTACATTCAGTTACACGTAAATTTATAAGTACATGTACAAAAACGAGTGCATGTAATTGTGATTAGTTATCTGCAAGGCTCGAGGTTCATTGGGTTGTTCTAAACTAAATACATATGTATTTTTACCTACTACCTGGGGGAAAATTTCATCATTTTCGTTTGCTCAGCATTTATATGTATACATGTAGTGCATTCAGTAATTCTTTAACCAAATTTTTTCTCAGCAATATGACATTGCATTGACATTAATCTCGCCCAGGAGTTACCTCTTACGGATAAAAAATCGTACAGGCAATCAAGCGCACGAATGGCCTCACCATGGGATGGAACTCTACACGGCTTTGGGTCTTCTTCCGTGGCAGGATCTTTGAAACTTTGCACATGAGCCTCTTTGACAGCTCCTACAATAGATTCATCGGTTTAGCCCTGATTAAGTTCTCATGCTCATGGCATGGATTCAAAAGATCAGACGCCGATGGCCTCTACGCAGGAGCTAAGAGTCCGAGAGTATGTAAATCTTCGATACTTGCTTGAATGATATTCAGAGGACTTTCGGACATGAAATAAAGCTCTATAATAAGCTTTAAAACATGCAATAATGCCAGCATCCATGGGTTGAACATGGCTGGTCATGTTTGGCTTAAATTTTTCGACAGTAATATTTGTTAAAGTTCCCTGACAAGTGTGTCCAGCAAAATTATCAAGTAGAAGTACTATCTTCCGGCCCTTTTCTCTACATGCTCTATCCCAATCATTTATCCCCTTGGTGGAAAAATTCGCTTGTCTTTCAGGCTGTGGCGCTATGCCGATATCGGAAGCCAGGTTCTTTCCCAGTTTTCTTGCCAAAGTAACGTGGTTTGAATGCCTGCCAAACAAAAATTGGCACCAGACGTTCCGAGCCATTAGCGTTGTACGTAAATGTTAATGTAAGCCTCATTTTGCTAGTTTTTATGCCATTGGCATTACAACTGGAGAAACGGCCTTTCGAGGGCGGCTTTGCATAAAGTAAACCGGTTTCATCCATGTTAAAAATATCTATGGGCTGAAAATCATGAAGAATTCTTTGTAACCACGCATTTTCATGGTTAGCATGGTCAACACTAACAGATTGACCCTTTCCGTGACGCTTGCAATGCTTCAAGCTAGTTCGAACTTTCATAGAATCGAGCCAGCCATCGCTAATTTTTAATTCAGCGGCCCCATCCTCTTTGGTTAGTGCAACAAAAATCTTCCATTTCTGACGCAATGTTTCTCCAGTTAATAGCACCTGGTGAGACATGAACTGCGACGTACAGAGCTCCAATACTACATTGGTCTTTGGGCACTTCAAGATGACATTCTTTTTATGGTTTCTCTGCGGATTCTGGGAGAATTCTCCTCTTAATTTCACTTCCTGCTTCAACCTTGATGATATAATAAGTTGCCTGATAAATAGAACGGGCCATTTTTATCAAAAACATTTGGTTCTTTGCTCTGGTTAATACTTTTTGTCCAGATATAATCAAGCACTTCAATTTTCTGCGCCAGGGAACGGTTTTCTTAATTAATTTTCCCCGTTTAGGCTGATGAGAATCCTCGTTTACATCTAGCAAAGTGAGAAAGCGCGCTCAAAAAGTACTCGGTGGCATAACATACCAGAATTTTCAAAATTGCACTTATTAGACATGTCAGAACAGATAGTACTGGTAGTAGTCGCGTTCGTAGGAGAAGAAGGGCTCGAGGGAATCTATGGGGATGCTGCTGAAATGGGAATCGTCAAGGGATATGAAGACATGATGTAAAATGGCATATGAAGTATAATATTTTATCATGACAACGAAGGATGGACGCTTAAATCAAAAATCAAATGGGTACCTAAAGACATTGGGTAGGCATACCAAGGCTAATATGGGAAACCAGTTTGTTTACATGTAATTACTAGTAGATCTTTGTACATACTAGTACTAGTGTCGGTACATGTACTCTTTCATCAAGACGGGTTTCGTCCCCAGTCCTATATAATTTATTATCAAACTGGGTACAAAGTGCACTCCAGTCCGGGAGTACTTATTAAACCTAACTTCGACGGGTTGGTATTCAAATACACATTAATTGCCAAAGCAATGGTATTTGCATTACATAAAAGTCACGAAAAAAACCCCATGGTGCCTAAGAGAGTTATGGGTTATGGGGGTTGACGGGTTACGGCTTTTTTTGTTAGGAACCACCAGGGTGGATTAATAAAGTTATGGGTGATGTCAGGTTTTTTTTTTAAAAAATCATATTGTATTCAGCCTCATAGCTATGACAAAAGATTAAAATACGTTTTGTTTTATTAACCGTTTTCCCCTGTATCCCTAACTCCGCCCTCCTTTGGCACTAGTCCTGGCTCATGACTTAATAAAGACTATCCAACATTAATTTCAGCCGGTGCTTCCGCTCCCAAGCAAACATTTAGCAATACAACAATTTTTTTTTTTAAATATTTCTTGATGGAATGGTTGGGCTGGTTTTTGTTAAATAGAAAAATAAAAAAAATTATGATATAAATCAATTTTAAATAAGTAAAGAAATGATGTAGATAAAAATTCAAAAGAAAGCAATGTGATTCTGTAACGTGAAGTGGCTCATAGAATGTAATTGTGCTATGTATAAGTTTCAATTTGTGGGGATTTATATTTTGAAATGCACTGACTGAATTTAAGAATTTCAGAAAACAGATTCTACCAATTTTGGTGCTGAAGAGTATGGCCAGATTTAGTGGTTCAAGTCCATCAAATTCCTTTTTCTTCTCTCCATCAAAATAGGTGCAATCAAGTATCACATGTGGCATAATTTGTTTCTCCTTGTTACAGAAGTTACAAATGTCACTACTTACTGTGAAGGTTAACTGGCGTCGGTCACTGCACGACAAGCGAGTGCCACAAACTGTATATATTCTATCTATGTAGATACAAATGTACGAGGGAATGGGTTATTTATCCCTCCTCTATCACCAACTCCTTGATATGCCAAACTCGTATACATGAAGTCATCCCCATGAACTCGTACCTATAACCCGTACAAACCAACTCGTACCCATAAACTAGTAAACATGAATTCGTGTAGATGAATTCGTACACATGAGCTCGTATTCATGCTCGTATAACCGCGCTCGTACACTCCTCACCTAATCCCTCTGGCTGTTTCCAACTCGCAACCGAAGGACTAAGCGCAACCCCTTTTCTTAGCGTAGACTGACTGCATAAACCTGCAGCCTTGTGCATAAAGCATAAGCAAGACCAGCACTGTATAACTATACATATTTAACTGCGTATAGTTATTCCTTGATTAGGACAGACTGGGCTTAGTCACCAGACCAGTCATACATCCGGGGCGCAGCCCTTAACATGTACATTCCTCTCCATCCTTGTTGATCATTACTATTTATTTATTCACTTATTCATACTCTCATGATAGGGTATTGTTCGTTGATCCGCTTCTTATAGGGTACAGGGGTTAAAGCGGGGATAAAGTGGAGATAAAGTGGTGATATTCCAGGTTACCTCACGATAGATCCACAGTATCCCTGTTAGCTTCAAATTTTAAAATCTTATGGCCTAAGGCATAAGAGATATGCATCTGTATATGAAGTCCAACGCCCACCTTCATGCCTGCACCTTTCTTCACTCGCGCACACCTGAGGTCGTTTCGTTTAAATCATTGTCAGCTATTTACTATTATTTTGCTCAACGGCATACTTTCATTTCATTCATCTATCTAATTTTTACTTCATGTGAGTGCATCTGAACCTTAAGTCAACTACTTTAGAAGATTTTAATTTACTGTACTAGATTGCCGCAAAGATTGATTCACCTCAACAACCTTCTCCATCATCAGCATCTCCTACTTATGCAAAACGCCTAACACAAACTCAACGTATTCAAGTAAGTCTGAAATCTACAAATTGATAAGGTTAAGAGAGTAACATGTGCAGGTTAGAACCTTGGCCAGTGAGGGACACAGTTACGTCAAAATCTCTCAACGCCTTGGGATTACATGGCGACAGGTACAATACACCATGAGCGTTGAAAATACCGAGCCTCAGTACTCCAGTGGTAGGCCACCTATTCTAAGTAGTTCCCAGGTCGATGAAATAGAATTTTTCGTCTGTTTATCATCGGAAAATCGTCGGATGTCATTTTTCCAACTTGCACATTTTATATTTCGGCACTTTGGTGTGAGCGAGAATGTGATCCGACGTGAACTGGCAAAGAGGGGATATGCACGCAGGATTGCACGATTAAAACCTCCTATCTCTTCAGTCAACAAACTGAAGAGATATGAGTTTGCCAGAATACATCTCCACTGGCGGAAGGAACATTGGATGAGAGTCCTCTGGTCCGACGAGACTTGGGCTATGAATGGTCGGCAAAGTGATCGTTGGGTCACAAGAAAGGTCAGTAGTCCCTTAAAGGCTCCTAAGATTTAGAGTTCCCTTGAGCTAAGTTTAAGTCAAAGATTGGGGAAGAGTACGAAGATACCTGTGTCCTAGCCAAGACGCGGAGGAGAGTTGGGTGGATGTTCTGGGGATCTTTCTTTGGACGACAGAAGGGGCCTTGCCTGATTTGGGAGAAGGAGTGGGGCCATATCACTGCGGCCAGTTACTGCGAGAGGATAGTGCCTCTCATAGAGAGTGCGGTCTTTCGGGAACCAGGACTAGATGTGATGCAGGACAACGCCCCTCCTCACAAGTCGAGGCAAACTATGCGTGAGTTTGAAAGGAGGAATATTTCTCTAATGGAGTGGCCGCCATATTCTCCTGATTTAAATCCGATAGAAACTTTGTGGAGTTATATGAAAGCGTACATGGAGCGTCTTTATCCAGCGTTGGATCAAGGGAGGCAGCGGAGTCAAGGGCATCTTCGTCAAATAGTGAACGAGGCGTGGGATCTGGGGTTTAATGGGGATGACTTGGAGAAACTGATAGATTCGATGCCCCGAAGAATCAGAGCCGTTTACGAAGCTGAAGGCGGATATGTAAATTATTAGCTAGATAGAAGTATAATTTATTTATGAAATGTATTAATGAATTAAAAAGTGAATAGAGGGCTATAATGGACCAAAAAAGCAAAACCAACGAATATTTCGTTGTGAAATTTTTGCCATACAAATTTAAAGTTTAGGTGGGGAGATCTACTTATCGTCATGCTAATTCAAGTTAGTAAAAGCCTATATACCCTGTAAAAGTCGAATTTTAGCGCCTATACACGATTAATACCGTAGTATCAGAGTATACAAGAGTGATACTCGAAATCAAGTCAAATTTTGCCTTTCAATCCATAATCACATCCAATCCTGCATTCGCTCCAACATGCCAAACCTTCCCCCTCCCCCTCCTTCACTACCTCCCCCCCTTACACAGCTTCGCTCGCAAGAGTGAAGAGGAGTCGCTGACAGAATTTCTGCTCACAACTACCTCCGCCGCCACTACCAGGAATGAAGAAGCCACGCTTCTCTTTCAAAATATCGCAAGCATCTTGGATGATGCAACATGTCGCAATAGCCTACCACAGCATCTGCAGAAACCTTTTCACGATTTCATCTCGGATCTAAACACGGTCGCACGCCGGCACTTTGAGTGTCATATAAGAGGCACCCCCAGGCCGCCTTTACCATACTCATCTGCTGCAGTACCCTCACAAGCAGCCCCTATCCATCTTGCAAGAAAAGTCCCAATAAAAACCCCAGCAGTTGCCTCTTCGCAAAAACCTCGAACATACGCTGCCGCCCCAACCACTGCACCTCCAAAGCATCAATCTCGTTTCCCACAAATGCAACATGCACAGGCACAACCGAAAACAGCTCGAGAAGATAACCGATTGCTAGTTCGGGTTTCTCCAGATCACCCTTCACTGAGCATGTCCCCTTACGCAGTTATGCTTCAACTCAACAACTTTCTAAAGGAAAGGTTGGTCTTGGATGTCTCGGAACGGCCCGCTGAAGCTAGTCGTTTCGGCTTGAATTCATTTAGTTCTTTTGCATAAATTTTATTCACATATTGTCTTTAATTAATTGGTGTGAGTTTTCATGCATTTTGTCGATCTTCATCAATGGCTTCAATGACGTTGATAAATTATTTTGCCGATCGTCACTAATTACTTAATATTGTTATTATTGTTGGACTTTTCCTGTTGATCGTTATTAACAACGATTGAATTCCAGGCATTGCATAGTTCTATGGAATTCTATTTCAATCGACGGTATTTTGGGTGTTCTACAGTATTCGCTGGCGTTCGATGGGATGGGGTTCTAGTAGCCAGTACTAGGGAATGTACTAGTGTGGACTCATGTATAAATAGTAGTTAGGCCTTCTAGATGAAAGCTCTCGAGTTTTCAGTCTCGTATTTATTCTACGCATCTAGTCTAGTCAGGATTCAAGAAGTCAGGTTATCCACATCTACACTTGTCATTTGTTACAAAAGCTTACGTGACATTACCTGCTATCGTCAGTGTCCCAGAGTTCCAGGTATTCAGTATTTCAAGAGATTGTTCACCAAGATCAAGCCCAAGCTAAACCATCAAGATCCAATTACAAGGAGTCACGACATTGGAAATCCAAACAACCAAAACTAGATTTGCCATCTGTCCAACCTCAAGCGCCGCCCAAGAAGCTCTCAACGTGCAGATAGGTGAAATAGAGACCTATCTTTCTACACGCGGCCAATGCAAGGTTGAAAAGCAGACAAATCACAAGACCTACCTCCTCTCAGGCATTCCACGGTCCTATACTGGCTATAACGGCACAGACGTCGAGTTGGTCAAGATAACAGCATCTGTAATCGCAGAAGCTCTCACAGACCTCACCAACGTAGCCCCAGTCAACGTCCTCGAGCCCCGAAACGCTGCCAAGGCAGAATACGCGAGCCTCAAAGACTGGATAGTCCTGTATCCAGAGGAATCAGCTTCCCTATCACGGAGTCTCCCTCTCTTTGGTATTCGTATACAAACGAAACTGCTCCCTAAGAAGATAAAAATTCCACAGTGCAGTAAATGCTTTGGCTGGCATAATGAGAGATCTTGTGTTAGACTCCCACGCTGCAGACTTTGTGGATCAACACAACATCTAGAGAGACAACATACTTCATGCAACCCAAATAAGGTACACCAGTGCCAACCAAAGTGTGCGAACTGCCATGGCCCTCACCCTGCAGGCTCCTTGGAATACCTTATTCGACCTAGAAAGGTTCAATCCCTTCCCTCCAAGTCTCAAATTGCTGAAATCGTAGGTCAGCGTCGGCAGCCAGACTACGCCTGAAAGCGGCACACTGCGGATTTCTGGGTGCAACCCCCTTAGATGCAACAGTACCCACCACAAGTGTGGCGCCTTCTACACCACATGCGATAAGAGCCCTCTTTTCTCAACCATCTCCACCCACCCTCACACGGGGTCAATACGCTCCCCTGGATAATTTACCCCGCGAAAGGCGGGATAGCAGCCCTTCAGACATGCAATTATGAGTGCCAAAAAATCATCATTAAAAATCCTCTCAATCAATATTGGTAGAAGCTCGGTGGCGCACGAGCTTGCTCTTCAAGTTGCCTTTCAAATACGTGTGGATATCTTACTAATACAGGAACCCTACGTCTCCAGAGACTCAACCCGAAGGATAACCTGCAAGCATCCTTCCTTTGAATGCTTCACCCCAGTCGATGACTGTCTACCCGTCCTCGAGTTATGACATACACTAGAACGGACTCGGGCCTTATTTTCACTCAAATACGACCGGAATCACATCAAAAGGATGAAAATAGAGATTTGCTCCTTCTATCTGTTGAGGCTTCACATTTTCCGAAAACCTTGGTCATTAATAACTACAAGGTCCCCCCTGGAGCTACCAATCCGGGAGCAGGACTTTCATGTCTTCTTTCCTTGCCTGAAACTCAAATTTTCCCCCAAATCCTAGTTGCTGGGGACTTTAATCTCCATCACGACCTCTGGCACCCATCTTTCTCTGAATCTCCGTCACTGCGCACAGGGGAATTAATTCGCTAGCTAGAAATAAAAGGGCTTAATCTTTTATCACACATTGATGTACCCACTCACAATCGAGGGAATGTGCTAGATTTATGCTTTGCTACGGACTCGCTTTTTTCGAAGCAAATCTCCGCTTCTATTCAGGCTGATTTGGATGTCACATCTGACCACCTGCCTTTACTTATTTTGCTTCCGGAAGTTAATCGCTCCCCCCCGCTAACTAGACTTCGATTTTCAACCGTGGATCAAAAGACCTCCTTGGCACTATTAAGCATGGACCTGGAGGGACTAAGCCCACTTGTCAAATCTAAACCCGGTCTTGATTATATGGCAGCTGAGTTAATCCGAATTCTACACAGCTCGTTTTCTGGCTCTGCCAAAAAGTCATTGCCAACCAACAAAGGACAAGCTTGGTGGAATCAGAGTTGCAGGGAAGCCAAACAGAGATACAGGGAGCTATCCCGCAACTCGATTCCTAGTTACAGCGCTAAGAAAGAATTCCTGAAGACAGTTAAAACGGCGAAGGCTTTGAGCTTTCAGAAAAAAATCGAAGATGCGAGCAATACGAAAGAAGTGTTTGACATTACAAAGTGGCACAAGTCAAAGGAAATTTTCCGGACGCCGCCACTCTTTAACCCTCTCGCTCCAAACACGGCACCAGCTCACAATTTAGAAGCAAAAAGAGAGGTTTTGTACCAAAACCTCCTGTGCAATCAGTCAAATGTCGAAGATATCCCCCTGTCAACTCCGACTATCCCAGCAACGTCCCTACCTTTCCCAGATCTCACGACAGAGGAAGTATCTAGAGCATTACTAGGGGCTGGAAATACGACGCCAGGAAAAGACCAAATTCCGACAGCAGTCCTTTGCCTCGCTTGGCTCAAAATCTCAGACTTGGTCCAAAAACTTTTCCAGGCATGCATTGAAATTGGACATTATCCTCTATGCTTCCGCACTGCAATTATCGCGATGATTGGAAAGCCAAACAAGTGTGACAGGCTGAGCCCGGTGAATCTTTTTTTCTTTTTTTTTTTTATTACTTTGCGTCGTGCCTGCGCGCAGCATGTGATACAAGGTACCACGTGCCGGTTAGCTCAGCCTCGTAGAAAGCTACCCGACGTGCTGGCGTCTTTAGAGACCCAACATTTTCTAAAGGGGCCTAGATCTATCCATCTAGCGCCTTACTATACAATTATTTTACAAAGAAACAAACTCTTCCTCTGAGCCGCTTTAAGTTTATCTAGTAGAGATTACATCTACAGGATTTATACGGGGATAAGTACTTGTCAGTGAAAGTACAGGATGTAAATACGGTGGGAGGTGATTACCCAAAGGGTAGCTCTGTGATTGGTTAAAAATCTGTTGTTTTAATGGCGAAGTTGGATTTCGTCGAAAAAGAGAGTTTTCTTCACCCACTTTCCGAAGGCGAGTGCGCCATCTTTCGAGCCTAAGATCCAACGGATACCTGTAGGCGGGTGTCAAGGTCCGTCGAGTCTCGCCCGGAGGCGGCCGAGCTGGCAGAAGAAGAAGTGATCCGGGGTTTTTTCTTCTCCACAGGTACATTCTAGTAAGGCATCATCGTGGTGAAACCGCCGGTGGTAGTCGGCAAAGTCGCCGTGTCCTGTACGAGCTGCAATAAGCAGGCCGAGGGTGCAGTGGTCGAGGGAGGCGAGTTCTGGGGATATTTTGACGTTGAAGTTAATCCCGAGGTCCTTATATCTCGTAGGTGCGATTTCTTGCCAGTAGGCGCTGACGTGTGACTGGTATTGTGCTTTTAAATCCCTCTTAGCCCTTGCGATAGAGGTAGGGAGTATTGGGGATTGAGTCGTGCAGGCCGATTTCGCAAGGGCGTCTGCAATTTCGTTTCCAGGAATACCGGCATGACCAGGGCACCATCTAACATTAACTGATCCTGGGAGAGTATTTTAGCTGCGGGATCTTTGTGTCCAGGTGGATGCGAGCTCTCGAAAGAGAGCTATACGTGGGGAGCTTGTTGCAGTGGGAGTGTCTATGAGAAGGCGAAGAGCAGCTTCTTGGTTATCTAGGCAGACCGTGACGTTGGTGGCATAGTAAGCCATAGGATTTGTGAGAGTTACAGATAGGCCCGCAGTGGCTCCAGCTACTTCTGCGTCGTATACTTCTGCGGAAGATCCAAGGGGTAGAGATCCTTGTCTAACCTTCTGCGTTAGCCCCCGGTATATGGAGTATCTGGCACCAGTCCGGTCTTCTATTAGTGCCCAGTCTGAGAAGACAAAGAGATCTAAGGGGGGGGCGGCTAGCTTGCCAGTTTTTAAACGCTCGTGCGCCAACTGCTCTCCCTACAGCACCGATGGCGCTGAGGTTTTACTCTCTACTTCTGGACCAGGGGGGGAATGGTGTCTCCAGCGAGTTCAGGGTTTATTCTTTGACGAGCCCATAGCATGCGTGTAGAGTTCCAACGTCTGCGGAGTGGATGTCGGGGGTCTGCCAAGGCAGTTCGTATGGTCAGACGGTTGTGTATTTGGTCGAGCCATGCGCGCTCTGGACCCCAGCCGATCTCACGCAATAGAGCGGGGACTGGTGTTGTGCGGTAGACGGGGAGGGCGACACGAGCGGCATCGTTTATTCGCAGCTGAATTAGCTCAAGAAGATCCTTGGGCGTATTATTAGAATACCAAGTCTCAGCTCCATAGAAAAGAGTTGCGAAGGCTGCTCCTTGGAGAGTTTGATGAAGTAAGAGGGGCGGATACCTCGAGTGGTTAGAGAGATTCTCTTTAAGTGTCGGGTTATTGCTAGTGATCTTTCACAGGCCTTCTTAACGTGGTTTTGGAATTTAAGGCCACGGTCAAAGAAAACGCCTAGCCAGCGAGTGACGTCATTAGGCCTAATTTCGACTCCATCGGCAAAGAGACTTGGCTCCACAGGTGAGCCACGTTTTCTGTGAAAGTACTGGAGTTTAGTTTTGGAAATTTCGAAGGTGAGCCTGGTGAATCTGTTTCTGGGCTATTTTGGTGTGGCCCATCCATGTCACGTGTTATGGCCTAGCGCATTTATGCCGTTCATTCCTCATGGCCTTGTGTTATGCATAGGTGTGCATAATAGATGCGCGCTGAATAACTATTTATAGACAGCGGCTTTACTTCTGTGATTGCTAGAACTCGTGAGAACCTTCTAGAAGAGTATTCCGGGTGGTCCTATCTTCAAGGATATCAATGAATCGGAGGAACGGGAAGAACATTCTAGTAACTGGTGGGAACTTATAAATATCGCTATTACTGCCCTCATTAGACTCCTTCTCCATAGATTTAATATTAACTTATTTTGTGGTACTGCTTTTGTGCATGGACCGTTTGCTTTAACCCTTAACAACAAGGCAGATATGACTAACCCGCAGTCGTACCGCCTCATTGCACTCCTTTCAGTGCTTGGAAAAGGACTCGAAAGGGTCATCTCAAGGCGCATGTTGTGGATAGCTATTACGTACAAGGTGCTAGCAACCCAGCAATTTGGCGCGCTGCCTCTCAGGTCCTCTGTAGACTTAACTACCTGTCTGACCCATGATGTAGAGACGGCACTTGCTACTGGAATGACATCATCTGTTGCTACACTTGATATCAAGGGGGCTTTTGATATAGTTCTTCCTTGCAGGCTTGTAAAACGCCTTCGAGAGCAAGGCTGGCCACCAAGTCTCTGCAACTGGATTGGATCCTTTGCTACTGAACGCACGGTTTGCATACGCCTTGATGGAGAAGTGAGGGCGCCAAGAGCAATAAATTGCGGACTCCCACTGGGATGCCCAATCTCTCCCATCTTATTCATGCTCTATACTTCCCCTCTTTATAAGCTCGAGGGTCTCAAGAAAGCCTTTGGCTACGCCGATGATGTAGCAATACCGGTAATATCTCACTCTCTGGAAGAAAATTCTCAGAAGATTGGTTCTTCGATTAATCAGGCCTTATCATGGGGCGAGGGAGAAGGGCTTGAGTTTGACTCTTTGAAGTCAGAATTGCTGCACTTCTCTAGAAAGCACCGTGACAAAGGATGTAGTCCACGGGTATTGACAGGCAGGTTTTCGATCTTAGAAAGTACTGAGCGCCCGTATCTCAAGTGGCTAGGTGTTGACTTCGATAAAAAGCTAACATTCAAATGTCATGCTCAGATACAAGCAACAAAGGCCCTCAAGGTCGCGAATACCCTCCGCTGTTTTGGAAATACCATGTGTGGTGTGTCACCTCACTTATCAAGGCAAGCCGTAATTTCTTGCGTTCTACCATTCGCGCACTTTGGAGCTGAGACATGGTGGCCTGGAGCTTCTAAGAACGTTGGGAATAAAAAAGTTTCGAACAGGGTTGGTCAGCACCTTGAAAAGTTAGACAAAGTGCACAGAGCTGCTGCAAGAGCAATCCTTCCAGCATCTTGCACAACTCCTTCTTCTGCTCTCCTCAGGGAGGCTGGACTTCCCACCGCCGATATTTCTCTAAATAATGTAACTTTAAGGGCTGCCGTCCGCACCCGCAAGTTGGATCTGTCACAGGGCTGAAGCCTGACCCAAGTTAGGCTAATGCCCAACCACATAAAAATTAATTAGCCGAGCTAATTATGCATAATACTTATTGTTAATTTTATTAATAATGGGCCGAGAGCGGAACCTAGCAACATCATCTTATCCAGGAATATAAACAAAACAAATTGACAACCTCAACCGAGTTATACAACATCCTGGAAGAAGATTCCATTATGCTTGAAATTAGGTACTCCATGAACGACTAATCTAAGCTCCATTATGGTTTAATATAATGTAATAATGGCAATGGAAATAGAAGGAGATGAGGGAAGGAGTCATAAGTTTGGACAGGGAGATTTTATTTCATTCAATTTGGTCATCAAGAGAAACAAGATTCTCGAAATATAGATAAATAAGAGAGAAACTTCTTAGATTACTTTCCTCTTCACTTCAAGGTATTCTAGTATATAGCTCTGAGTAGTTTGTGAATAACAATTACTTTAAGACCGTTACAGGATCCCCGCCATCCCTTGTCACGTCGTGGGCAAAAGTCACTCCAAACCACTGCACTGACAAGATTTTCCAGGGCATACGTAAATGTTCCAGCGTCGGATCAGTTAAACCCTCTTCTGCTTCATCCATGGGAGATACTAGACTCAGAAAAGGATATTTGTACCAAATCGGTGGCCCGACAGGTTCTCAGAGAGAGGGTAATCGGCGTTCCGTGGGGCACTTGTGAAGGAGGTAAATGTGATAACGAGATCTGAGGTGAGATAATGGATGTGGTCTTCCCAAGGGAAAGAAAAAATGAGGAAGAAGCGTAAGGAGAAAAGTGAGGATTTGGAATTGAAGTAAATCGGTCTTCCCAAGGAAGAGACGTGAAAGGTATGTGGTGAATGTATATTCAGAAGACATTGCGTGCAGAGGAAATCTCTCACACGCTGAACCTATATATATATATATATATATATATATATATATATATACATGATCTCCTCTACTACACTGCATAACCATACCAGATAATTCAAGGACTTGCCTAATAGAACTAGATTGACCTTATTATCCTCTGCTTCCTGACTAGTGATCTTATTTCCAACCTCAATGCATGGTTGACTCGTATTGATCCAATTACTCGAGAAACTAATCATCCGACAACAGAGTTAATATCAGCATCAAGTGCATTAATCTATGAAAGTAGCCCCCCTTTTTAATCTCGAGCTCCTGCGAGGTTGGGTTTGCGGCTTGCTACCAAGCGGGCCTGGCTTGTGTGAATATCTTTCGTGGAAGACTGTAACAGCAGTGGTTTCGTCAAGGTTTACGGCCGGCTCCCATGTGATTTCATTTTCTCCCCGCCATTTGACAAGATATTGTAAACCATACTGCTTTGTAATACGTGAGTCGTAAATTTCTTCAACAACATATTCCTTCTCATTGTCGATAATAACAGGAGGAGGTGGTTGCAGTTGCCCAGGGACGGGATCATTTGTGGCAGGGTGCAGCAATGACACATGGAAAACTGGGTGAATCTTCATTGAAGTAGGAAACTTGAGTCGATATGCACATGACGAAACTACTTCATTTATAGGAAAGGGACCCAGCCTTCTCCAGTCTAGCTTTCGGGAGTTGCGCGTAGTTCTAATGTTTTTCGCTGAGAGGAACACTAAATCTCCCGCCTGGTAGTTGGGGGCTGGTGTTCTGTGACGATTAGTAGCTTGCTCTTGCTGGTCTTGAGCCCACCTTATATTTGTTCTCAAATGGCTGTGTAAATCCTTCATTTTGAGGGCAAAGCTTCTTGCGTCAATTCCTAGTAAAGACTTGGTGAATTGTCGGATTGTTATTGTGAATTGTGGATGAAACCCATAGTTGCTGAAGAATGGCGTTGACTTTGTTGTGGTAGAAACTTGATTATTAGCAGCAAATTCAGCCATAGGGAGCCATTGAACCCAATTATCTTGCTGATACGAGATGTAACTACGTAAGTATTGTTCCATGACGGCGTTAAATCTTTCAGTCTGCCCGTCGGTTTCAGGATGAAAAGCTGTTGACATTCTTGACTTTATTCTGAGGTGCTTGCAGAGCAGTTTCCAAAATTTGGCTGTGAAATGAGTACCTCTGTCGGATGTGATATGGGTTGGTAGACCATGGAGTTTCCAAACATTGGTTAGATATAGCCGGGCGACGTCTTCAGAGCTACTAGATGCCGTACAGGGAATTAAATGCCGCATTTTAGTAAGCCGATCAACAACAACCAATATTGCATCGTATCCTTCACTTACAGGTAAGCCTGTCACAAAATCCATTGATACATCTTGCCAAGGCTGCTGCGCGATGGGCAACGGTTTCAAGAATCCAAATTTGGCTTGGCTACTGGGTTTAGATCTGACACATGTAAAGCAGTTGCAGACATATTGAGCTATATAGTTACACATTTGTGGCCAATAGTAGTCTCTACTCACGAGTTCAAATGTTTTTTCACGTCCTGGGTGTCCAGCTGAAGGAATATCGTGATAGTTTTTTAGGATGTGAAGTTTTAGCGGGTCGTGATCCGGGACATAAAACGTACCCTTGTAGGTTAACCTACCCTTGACTTCGGCGCAGTCGGCTAATGACAGGAGGTGTGAGTGACGTATGCCTTTCCTAATTAGGCTTAGTATTTCTGATGGAATTGGATCCTCGCTATAACCCTCCTCAAACAAGATTTCGAGCTTTGTATTTGCCGTACGACCATCGTGAATTAAAGATGACAATAATTGAAGTGGTTGTTCCAGATTTTCTTTCTTTAAAATTATTTGACTTTGATGGAGTCTTCTTATGTCGTTTGCATCAGGTAAGTCCTCTGATCTTCGGGTTAATGCGTCGGGTTTGCCTCCTTGCCTACCAGGTCTATATTTGATGATAAAGTTGAATCGTGAAAGGTACTCCGCCCAGCGGGCTTGTCTACGATTGAGTTGTTTAGTGCTCATGAAAAACTCCAAGTTTTTATGGTCGGAAATCACTTTGATTGGATGGGTTGCGCCTTCGAGCTCTGGTCTCCATTCTTCAAATGCTCGAATAATTGCGAGAAGTTCTTTATCATATATCTCGTAATTGCATTCTGCCGGCGAATGTTTTTTCGAAAAATACGCGATGGGTCGAAGGGTGTGGCTTTCGTCATACTGGGATAGGATGCCAGCAGCGACATAATCCGATGCGTCAGTTTCAACGACAATCTCCATTTCTGGGTCAAAGTGTGCGAGAATTGGTGCTGTGATAAAGGCGTTTCTCAGAGTCTTGAAGGCATTCTCTGCTTGGGTATCCCACAAAAAAGGTGAGCTTTTACGAGTTAGTTTAGTGAGTGGAAGAGCTAATGCCGAGAATCCGCGGATGAATCGTCAATAGAAGTTGGCAAAGCCCAAGAATGCTTGAACATCTTTTAATGTCTTAGGAACTGTCCAGTTCTTAACAGCCTCTACCTTTTTGGGATCCATCTTGACACCTCCAGATTCGATTACAAGCCCTAAGTATGTCGTGCTTTTTGTGTGGAATTGGCACTTTTCTAGTTTTAATAACACACCGTTCTGCTTTAGGGCATCCAAAACTTTTCTAACGTGGGTGTGATGTTCTTCCAAAGTATCACTGTAGATAAGTATATCGTCCAAGTAAGCGGTGCAAAATACGTCGAGATATTGACGGATACAGTCATTTATGAAATGCTGGAAGGTTACTGGGGCGTTAGTTAATCCAAATGGCATTACGGTATATTCAAAGTGTCCATATCTTGTATGGAAAGCTGTTTTCCACTCTTCGCCTTTCGCCATTCTGATCTGGTTATAACCCTGGCGAGGATCCAGTTTAGTGAAGTATTTCGCTTTGGATAGTCGGTCCAGAGTTTCCCTTACTAACGGTAGAGGGTAGCGATTCTTAATAGTGATCTCGTTCAGCCCTCGATAATCGACACAAAGGCGTAGTGTGCCATCCGATTTCTTGACGAAGAGGACCGGGGCTCCGGCGGGTGATGAGCTAGCTCGAATAAATCCTTTTTCAAGATTCTCCTGGATATAATCCTTCAAAACTACTAGCTCTTCTCTTGACATGCCGTATAAAGGCCCAAAAGGTGGCTCTTTTCCTTCCTTGACAGGTATTCTGTGTCATATGGTCGGCGTGGTGGCAACTGCTTCGCAAGTGATTCGTCCATCATGTCACCGTATTTATGATATTGAGTCGGGATGTGTTTTTTCCAATCTTCCATAGGAGTCGGAAGTACATCTTTGCTTGGGAGATGCACAAGAGCTGCCGAGCTAATTACATGCGCCAGTTTCTTTGGTATAATCCCTTTGATCGGAGTGGGATTTGCAGTGAAATTGCATTTTGACTGACACAGGTCAGAATTAAAGAGAATAGTATTATCCTTGAACCTCAATAGTGGGTCGTGAAGCTGAAGCCATGGAATTCCGAGTACAAGAGGGTACGAGCCGAGTTTCGTGACAAAGAAGGTGACAACCTCTTGATGGGAATTGATTATTAATGGAAGTTGGCAGACATGGGTAACATTACCAGAGGAGATAGGCCTACCATCGATCACTTGAAGCGTACGGGGAGACTTTAATGGGTAAAATGGTAATTTATGTTGGCTCGCGAAAGTCTTATCAATAAATGCAAATCCTGAGCAACCTGTATCTATGAGTGCATGGCTTGGAATGAATGTATTATTGACTGCTAATTTACATGCAGCTACTAAATGATCACCATCCAGCTTGTCCTCCATGCGAGAAACCGAGAAGTTTGAGATAGAAAATGCACCAACTGAAGAGAAATTTGAAGGTCCCGGATCAGGGCCATTAATCAAATCCGGGACTACTGAAAACCCGATTCCTGAGTGACAAATGTACGAATTGCGGCTGGCTTGTCGTTCGTCGATTCTGGGACTAAAAGGGCTCCTGTTATCGTTGTTTGGCCATTTCTTGGGCGGTTGGCTGAAGGGCAATTGTTAAAGGCATGTCCCGACCCCGCGCAATACATACAGAGATTATTTTCGCGCCGCCATTGCTTCTCTGCTGCCGTTGTTTTTCTGACTCCATTTACAAAGGTGTATCTTTGCTCCATAGGTGGTCGTGGGGCGGGTCGTCTTTGGAGAGCCGAGAGATCCATCGGGGCAAGGCCGCCTGGTACATGCGACGGGTGTGGAGTGTGAGGCGCTGAGAACTGGCCCATCGGCGCTCGGAGTGGGCTTTGTTCGGCTTTTCGGCTACGGATTCGGTTATTGATAGTCATTAACACCGTTGCGAACTGTTCGAGCTTATCGTGTTTTTCTATTCGATACATCATGGCATCTTTTAGGTCGTTTGAAAGTCCATCGGCAAGCGCATCTATCTTTGCAGCCTCATTGTAATCTTGGTAGGCGATGATACGCAAGAACTTGGAGTAGTAATTGGCGAAGTCTCCGCTTCCTTGCTTGAGGGCAACGAGCTCACGATGTGCCGTTCCCCTTGGATCTGGGTCCCCAAATGATGCCTCTAGATGAGCGATGAAAGCGGATGTTGACGAGAAAGGCGCGGAAGGCTTAGCATTCACCAGCGGAACAACTTGATCGAGAGCTCTACCCTCTAATCTGCTTATAGAGTAAATAACTTTAGATGACTTGTTGCGAAAGCGGTCATGATTAACCTCAAGTTTCATACGAAGCTGGGTAATGAAGTGTTATGCTCAGCTTGGATCACCTCAGGTAGATCAATGTAGGATGACGCAGGCAAAAGAGGCGCAGCCACAGGGAGTACGTCATACTACTGCACGGACCTGGTAGATTGTTTGCTCTGTTTTCTAGTCCAGGCGGACAAGTGGTGGACTAGGATAGTGTGCAGATCAAGAGAGAAAGGAGACTAGCCAAGTACCCATCTATGTACATAAGGACAAACAATGTCCCAAGCAGAAAAGATATCATCAAGCAATTCCATTATTTTAATTCATACTTTGCAGAACGTTAACATAACGACTAAAAGCATTACTAGGCAAGTGCATGTTCCCAATCACATACCTCGTAAAACAGGTTATGAGCCCGGCGCATCCCCACGCAAATCTAGTTCTTATGCTAACCGTCAATTTAACTAGTTCTCATCTCTCAAGAAAAGATGACTCAAATCGATATCAGATCCATCCTTGGCTCCGGTACCTCGTTCCCGAAATGGCGAAGTGCCTTACAGGCAAAACTCGGGCGACGGAATGTCATCGGTCACGTATTTCATCATATCCGTGGAATCCGACCCTGACTTGAACCTGCACTGCCTCCACAACCCACTCCCGAGTCTGACCCAGCAATGGTCCAGTACAACTCCGATCTCGAGGCCTGGACTTTGGGGGAGATAGAAGCGAAGAATATTATTATCGATCGCATCAGCCAAGAGATGTGTCCACAGGCCTACGATCATATGACTGCTAAGGATCTGTACGAGACAATTGCTAACACACGACAAGAAACGGCGACCGCCCCTTATCTCATCGCCCTGGAAAGGTTTTTAGCGATGAAGTTGACCACTACTGTTGACCAATACATCGAAGCCTTCCAGGCATGTTTCCAGAGCGTTAACAATGCTGCAGATACCATTCAAACCACCGAGGACGTAGTGTTCCGCATCGGAAAAGGATTGGCGGCAGCAGTATTCGTGTTGGGGACCAAGCATGTGCCTTGGTTAGAAACTTGGAGGGCAACAAGAGCACATGTGAATGATGGCAAGTATGCTTCCCTTGAATCACTAATGTCATCAATCCGTGAAATGGGAGCAAACCGCGTCGTGTCTACAAATGGTGCATTTGCGGCCCGTAACCTCCCACCAGCCAAAGATTCCCGATTAAAGCCGAACGACAGGTGTCTTAGGTGCAGACATAATCACCTAAACAAGGACTACTTCCGGCTCCATCCAGAGCTGGCCGTCGGCCCAAAAGGTGACAGGTGGAAAGCAAATCGGGAGCATGCGTCGATGAATGGCAATGGGAATAGAGTGTCGGAGGTGGACGGGCAGGATGAAAAGGACGATTCGGACAATGAAAATGGTGTAGTCGTAGCAGCAAGGGCTATGCCCGCATCTAGCAAAGAATACGTGACCATCTATGATACTGGTGCCTCGCACCATTTTGTGCCGTGCAAATCTTTCTTCGTGACCTTAACTAGCAGATCATCTCCATTTAAGTTTGACCAAGCAGTTGGAAACTCATCACTATCACTGCAAGGCTCTGCGTTGATCACTATTGGTGCCACAACTTTCAAACTACAAAATGCACTATATTCGCCAAAATCCTCGTGCATCATTATATCCGCCGGAAAACTCCACAGATTAGGAAGTATAACCGCCAACCATCAGAAGTCCATGCTTGTCCGTCAAGCAGCGAACCAAGAGGACACTCCTATAGCAAGTCTTGCCAGACGCAATGATGTATACTACATACAACCTCTCCAACCTAGCCATGCCGACAAGATACCAGCTCCAATTGTTGCACCCAGCATCGCAAGAGTTCCCAAAACATCCAATGCCCAGCGGTGGCACCAACGTTTAGGTCATATAGGCCAGAAAATACTGAAAAAAACAGCTCAGCACTCCAAGGGATTAGAAGGCATTGATATGAGTGAGCTAACCACCTGTGAGACATGTCACCTCAGCAAAGCACAGCGGTATGTCTCAAGAGAGCCACGTCCTGTTCCGCTAGACCCTCTTGACGAGGTGTTCGTAGACACGGTCGGAAAACTAACCACAGCTCTCAATGGCCACCAATACGCTGTCATAATCACCGACGCCAAAACGCGCATGAGATGGGCTATCACCACATCGACCAAGGACCAGATTGCTCCACAACTTGTCAAATGGATCGAAAACCAATCTCATCAATTTGGAAAGAAGGTCCGCACTATCTTCAAGGACGGCGGCTCAGAATTCTTCGGCATTCGGAAATACTGTGATCACCATGGTATTAGGACTGATATCTCCGCGCCGTACACACCAGAGCAGAACGGTACTGCGGAATCCTCCAACAAGGTAGTTCTCCGGAAAGCTAGATCAATGCTTATAGACGCCCGCATGCCAGCGTGCTATTGGCCCTGGGCTGTCGAGCATGCATGCTTCATCACTAACCGCCTTTTCTGCTTACGCACCAAGCGTGTGCCGATACTAGACTTCCTCCAGGGTCTTAGACAGCCACACCCAGAGACTGTTGACCTTTCAAATCTTCCCCGATTTGGTTGCCGAGCGTACAAATTGATCAATCCAAAACCAGGAAAATTCGAACCAAGAGCCGAAATTGGATGGTTCATCGGCTTCCAGAAAAACACAAACAAAAACTTTCTCATATACCATCCGCACTGGACTGCCGCACAAGGATGGAAATGGCTTGAAAGCTTCACCCCACACGCCACTTTCAATGAAGACATCGTTTTTGGGGATGAGCTCAACTCCACTGATCGTCAAAACACGACCAGTTATTGGGCAAACCATCGCTCAATCTTTTCAGAGCCCACCAACAACACCAGCAGACATCATTCACAACATCGCGATGATCTCCATGAATCACATTCGAGTCCGCCATCAAGTCTGCCAACGACTCCAGACTTTTCACAGCTCCAATCACACGACGACTCATCGAAGCAGAGGGAGCACCCACCATCCCCGTCGTCACCAGTAACTCTACCCGGTGATTCTTTCGATCAATCGTCTCCAACGTCACCTACAGCGTCACAATATCACGACTTCCCGTCTGACACCGAGTCCCCAAAAATTAATTCCGATCTTCAAGTCATTCCCTTCTCACCACCCGAAAATCAGAGGGAGATTATCAACACTGAGGAGATGTCGGGTAATGAGGAGAGTACAGATGACGAGTACGATATGGTCATGACGGGTTGGGACCCAGTCCGCCAGGTAGCAGGCACCAAAAGACCCCACTCTCCAGAAAACTCGAGACTTGACTCCCCTGATGCCTACACGTCCACCCGGGGTAGACGGAGCAAGAGAGTAGACTATCACAAACTTCACCATGGAATGACAGCCCTCCCATCAACAACTGACCCCAAAACCTGGGAAGAGTCAATGACGGGACCAGAAGCATCACAATGGAGAAAAGCTGCCAACGAAGAATTCCGCTCACTTCAGGATAAAGGAGCCATCAAAATCATCAGGCTGTCAGAACTCCCAGCAAACCGAAAACCAATGAAGTGTAAGTGGGTGTTCAAGAAGAAATTCTTGGCCAACGGCGATGTCGACAAGTTCAAGGCGAGGTGCACTGCAAAAGGATTCACCCAACGACAAGGTGTCGACTACCACGAAACTTTCGCCCCAACACCAAGACCAGAAACAGGAAGGATTATGCTAGTCATCGCACATCATCTAAGGTGGCACAGAAGGCAAGGTGACGTCCCCACGGCATTCCTGAACCCTGCCCTGGATATTGATCTCTTCATGGATTTGCCCAAAGGATTTGAAAAAGAGGGGTATACTATTCAACTGCGCAAAGGACTCTATGGTCTCAAGCAGGCAGCGGCCCTATGGTATGATGACGCAAAAGCCACATTAGCCGGCCAAGGTCTACATCCCACAACATCAGACGTGTGCCTTTACGCCACTAGTCAAAAAGACCTTTTTGTACTTCTCCACGTTGATGACTTTCAGGTCATGGGACCCAACCTCGACAAGATAGAAAAACTCATGCATGCCCTATACCGGAAATACAAACTCAAATCCGTGAACACTGACCTATTCCTAGGAATAGAAATCAGACATCCATCAGAAGACACACTTGAGCTCTCGCAGGGTCAGTATGCAAGGACACTCCTCAATCGACATGGGCTATCGGACTGCAAGCCAACTGCATCACCAATCGAGCGCTTGATGGAGCCCAACGACAAGCAGTGTTCGGCGAAAGAGTTAACCGAATATAATTCCTGCATCGGAGGATTGCAATACCTTGCTAACAATACCAGACCTGATATAGCATTTGCTGTGAACCACCTCGCACGATTTTTAGCCAATCCATCTGAGGAACACTCCCAAGCAGCGCGACGAGTCCTGCGATACATATCAAAGCAGCCAAGCAAAGGTATCACCTTCACAAGAAAAGAAGGAAGCCCAATTTTGGAGGCATATTCGGACGCAGATTTCGCAGCTGATCCGTCAAGTAGCCGGTCAACATCGGGGTCTCTAATAAGATTAGCATCAGGACCCATCACGTGGAAATCTCACCTGCAAAGGGAGGTTGTATTATCCACCACAGAAGCAGAGTACTTGGCAGCAACTGAAACATGTCGACAACTCCAATGGACAAAATCACTCCTTGAAGAACTAGGTATCACGAACCGCATCGAAGGAGCAGTGTGCACCCGTCTCCACGTCGACAACCAATCAGCCATATCATTAATTAAGAAACATGATAACCACAAACGTTCCAAGCACATTTCCCTTCGGAACTTCTACTGTCGGGAGCAACATCGCAAAGGAAAAATCACAGTTGTCTACGTTCAATCCGCGCTGCAGCTAGCAGACAGCCTAACCAAAGCCAAATCTCCAGTCCCTATCCATTGACTAGCTGGCACAGGTGTCGTCACCGACAGAGGGAGTCGTCATCGACAGAGGGAGTGTTATGCTCAGCTTGGATCACCTCAGGTAGATCAATGTAGGATGACGCAGGCAAAAGAGGCGCAGCCACAGGGAGTACGTCATACTACTGCACGGACCTGGTAGATTGTTTGTGTGAGGGTTAGAACCCTGGTGCCAAACTCGGGCTTGTGGCCCTTGTCTATGCATCTCGCCTAAGTGAGGGGTAGCCCGGCATATCGGCGCTACAACACTTCGGGATAAATTATCGGACGAGGACCCCTGTCGCAAATCATCATTTCGGGACGTTGGATGTCGGCGATCATAATTCGGAATATGTGTATCTACGATGGCTAAGGCGTTGGTTGGGAAAATTGATTCTTTGGCGTGGAGATGGTGTTCAGGGGAAAAGACTCACTCATGTATATAACAATAGCTCACAGCATGGCTTGAACTCCACGCACTTCTTATTTTATAATTCTGAACTTCAATCTCTGAGTTAATCGAGACAGCCTTTCACAGTAGAAGTGCGTCTCTCTCATCAACACCGATCGGAGATTCTCATCCTCATCAGTCAGTCACCTCTAGTTAGTTCGATATCTATCGTCAGTTAGTCAGATACCATCAGCTGGTACTCAGTCATTCAGTCAGTCATTCAGTCAGTCATTCAGTCAGTCATTCAGTCAGTCATTCAGCGTATTTACAATTAAATCATTTTTTCATTCATTAATCCCATCAGTCAGTAACTTCATCGGGAAAATCGTTGCCAACATGGGGGACGTCGATATGAGGGATGAAGACCAACAGTTCAACGAATTTGAAGACCCGGAAGCATCTCCAGGTGCGAATGATTCGCCCCCTTCATGGGTTTCGAGCATCGTCAGGATGTTAACACAATTCTTAAAAAGTCAGCAGACCGGAACTACCAGAAACTCAAGACCAAGGCATTCACAGCCTCACCCTGAAAAGTTTTCCGGAACTGACCCATCAGAATATCCTCAGTTCCGGAGTCTTCTAGTATCAGGAAATGGTAACACTGTCCTGTGCAGTTATTTAATGACATGTAAGAAGAAATATAGATCATTTCCTCCTAAAGATTCCTCTACATGATCTATATACTTCATGAATCTTTTCATTTTCCACCATCCTCGTTTTCGTACAGTGCTCTAAAGTTAGGTCAGACACTCGACTCGTTAACCCTTCCTTTACCCGAAACCTCCTGTACGACTCATACTTATTATAAAATACACAAACTTATTTTAAGATAAATGACTCGATAATTCAATTAGTCATTGCCGTTAGAGAGTGACTCTTATAATAAGTGACTCTTAAAATAAGTGAATCATATTGACATATGACATCTAGAGGCAAAACTGAAGATCGATGGCGAAGCGATCGGAAATGAGGAGGAAAAAGTATGGTATGGGTTTGGTCGCCTTTCTGACACGGCATCGAGACGACTACACCCATGGATAGAATACGCTAAAGGTACGGAAATTTTCACCGTCAGCAATTTTTTGATTCGTCTTGATAAAGCATTCAGCGACCCGGAAAAGATATCAAAGGCCATTGACAAACTAAACTCGATTAAACAAGGCAACCAACCGTTTAGAGAGTTTCTCCAGGAATTCGAACAGCTTCTCTTAGAGGCACGAGGATGGGGCTGGGAAGACCCTGTTAAAAAGGGCTACCTGAAGGCTGCCCTCAATCGGGAACTTTCTGACCGTTTGGTGTCTCAGAGCGAGCCTGAAGGATATGAAGAGTTTGTATCGCAACTACGAGTGACGTCAGATAAGGCAGACAAGATGAAGACATGGGACAGTCGTAAAGGTCGGAACCATGGTATCAACCCCTACCCCTACCCCTCCCCAGTCGCCGACACTCAAGTTAACGGTGATCCCATGGATTGGGAACCGACTCAATCTTTAAACGTGTCTTCAGTTCAGAGAAACCCCTAATCACCAGATATCGTTGCCTCAAAGACCCCGTGCAACTTGGGTGTCACACGAAGAGATTGGTCGGAGAATTTCAGCAGGGTTGTGTATTCGTTGTGGGGGTCGAGGCCATATTATTAAGGGTTGCGCTCTGCTCCCGCCTATCAATCCCAATCGCCAACCTAAAAGACAAATCACATCACCACAAGTAGCAGTATCGGCGATGAATTTGACGACAGGAGGGTCTGCTGAAGGCGTTTCGGGAAATGTGTAGCCCTTGACCAAAGTCGCAGTCAGGGGCTTGGGAAATTGGACCTGAAGGAAGACTGGGAATATTTTAAGGATTCTATGGATGGCCAGCCTTTTGTCGTTAAAGTTTTCATTAATGATATCATATTTGCTAATACATTGATTGATACTGGCTGCCTTTCTTATGGCTTATGTGACTCCCGATTTGCCCAACGGAACAATTTTGCGCGGTTAAAAATAAAGCCTAGAGAAGTAATTGGATTCGACGGGAAAGTCGCGTCTTCAGTGGACGAAGTTGCTGTCGTTGATATTGATTTGGACGGACACCGACAGTCTAGGGTGTTTCTCTATATATCTCCTATAGGCCATTACGATATGATTCTGGGAATGCCGTGGATCACTTCTCAAGACGTAAGAATCAATGGCCCTCGATCAGAAATGGTAATTAGCTCTACAGGAACAAAAGTTCTAAGTATAGAGTCATTCTTGGCTGTCCAAAGTGCTCATAGGAAACCAGTACAGGTCTCGGCTATGACTTTCGGATATTTATCCAAAAATATTCTAATAATACGAGAGTTCAGGTCTTTGCTGCGAGTATGGCTGACATAAACAAAGCTTTGGCTGGTAAGCAGCGATCGGATCCAATTGCTAAGTTACCAGTACAGTACCATGAGTATCTCGATGTTTTCGACCACAGAAGAGCCGACTTACTACCACCGTTACGAGGCCAAGGTATAGATCATAGAATTGAGATCGAAAATGTTGATGGAAAAGAAGCCAAGGTACCGTGGGGGCCACTCTACGGCATGTCAAGAGAAGAGTTGTTGGTGCTTCGAAAGACCTTGACTGAGCTACTTGATAAAGGGTTTATAAGAGTTAGCAATTCACCCGCAGCTGCACCCGTACTTTTTGTTAAAAAGCCAGGTGGTGGCCTCAGATTTTGCGTGGACTACCGCGGGTTGAATCGTATCACACGGAAAGACCGATACCCTCTCCCACTAATATATGAGACTTTGCGCAATATTAGCAAAGCAAAATGGTTCACAAAGCTTGATGTAATAGCCGCCTTTCACAAGATACGAATAGCGGAAGGAGATGAATGGAAAACCGCTTTCCGTACTCGCTATGGCCTTTATGAATGGATGGTTACCCCGTTTGGACTCGCCAATGCCCCAAGCACGTTTCAAAAGTATATTAATTGGACCTTACGTGAATATCTCGACAATTTTTGTTCTGCGTACATCGATGATATCTTAATTTATTCATCCGGAAATAGAGCAGAGCATCAGGAACACGTGCGAAAAGTACTACAGCGTCTTCGGGAATCTGGTCTGCAAATTGATATCGACAAATGCGAATTCGAAACAACAACGACAAAGTACCTTGGGTTTATTATAGAGGCAGGTCATGGATTACGCATGGATCCTGAAAAGATTAAAGCCATTAAAAACTGGGAAGCACCGACATCTATTAAGGGCGTTCGAGGGTTCCTAGGTTTTGCGAACTTCTATTGGAAGTTTATTCATAACTTTGCAGATCTTGCGCGACCCCTAACAGATCTTACTCGAAAGGATTGTAAGTTTCAGTGGAGTTCCGAAGCAGATCGAGCATTCCATAAATTAAAAGATATATTTATTAGCGCTCCAGCTCTAAGTCAGTTTGACTATGATAAGGTCACGAGGATCGAAACGGATTCTTCCGGTTGGTGCACCGGAGGGACACTACAACAATTGAATGATAAAGGACTATGGGTCCCTTGTGCTTTCTTTTCTAAGAAAAATAATCCAGCCGAATGTAATTACGAGATTTATGATAAAGAAATGCTCGCAATTATTCGCTGTTTGGAAGAATGGGATGCTGAGCTTCGAGGAGTTAAGCAGTTCGACATTTGTACAGACCATAAAAACCTTGAATACTTCATGACAGTTCGTCGGCTCACAGAGCGGCAAATGAGGTGGTCTCTGATCCTCTCCCGGTATAATTTTCGTATTGTTCATGTGCCTGGGAGATTGAACGAGCGTGCCGATGCACTCTCCAGAAGAGACCAGGATATGCCAAAAGACAAAGAAGATGAACGGCTCGCGGATAGAAAAATTTGCCTTCTAAAACCGGATGTTTTAGTGGCGAGTCATAGTATAATAAATTCAGAGAACACAAGCATAGAACCCGAAAATGAGCATTTCAAAGTTGGAGAATTGCCGGACGAGCTCAAGGAATGGAATGAAGAACTTCAGGAGGACGAGCAATATAAACTAGCACTGGAAGCGGTTCAGGAGGGGGCTAGTAAGTTTCCAACTGAACTTCAGCTCAAAGTTTCGATCTCAGAATGTTCTCGATCAAAACAGGGCTTTTTATTGTTTCGAGAACGTAAGTGGGTGCCAAATTGTTCAGATTTGCGGACTAGAATAATCCAAAAGACTCATGATTCACCTTTGAACGGACATCCCGGAAGAGAAATAACCTATGCTCTCGTGGCCCGTCAATTCTTTTGGCCCGGTATGGCTAAAGACATTAGAAGGTTTGTCGAAAACTGTGACGGTTGCGGTAGAAATAAAGCTTGGCGAAGTAGACGACAAGGATTCCTAAAGCCTCTACCGATTCCTGATCGAATATGGTCTGAAATATCAATCGACTTTATTACTGACCTCCCGGAATCTCAAGGGTGTACTAATATAGTCGTAATCACAGACAGGTTGAGCAAAGGCGTAATTGCCGATGGACTGAAGAATATCGATACAGAGACAGTTACAAAATGGTTTATAAAAAATTATCTCCCATACCATTTTATACCGAATGCTATAGTTTCTGATCGAGGCACTCAGTTCACCGGTGCTTTCTGGAAAAGATTCTGCGATATATTGCAAATACAACGACGACTATCGACAGCATTTTCGCCCGAGACTGATGGATCTACTGAAAGAATGAATGAGGTGATTGAGACTGTTCTTAGACAATACGTTGATTGGAACCAAAGTGACTGGTTTGAATGGTTGCCCGTGGTTGTTAGCAGTATTTGTGGACGAGATTCATCTTCCACTGGAACCAACGCTTTCTTCATGACACATGGATGGAATCAAAACTTACTCGAACACATTGAAGATGACATCTCAGACAATGATACAAGAAATTCTCCCATCGCAAAAGCAGATCGTGTCATAAGGAAATTAAAGCAAGTAAAAGACTGGGCGCAAGCGTCGATGGCTGCATCTCAGGAATCCCAAGAACATGCATCGAATAGAGCAAGAGACCAAGCCCCTAGTTACAAAGTCGGTGAAAAAGTGTGGCTCAACATGGAAAACATAAAGACAAGTAGGCCCTGCAAAAAGCTTGATGCAAGGCATGCAAAATTCACTGTAACTGAAGTGGTTGGATCTCATAGTTATCGGCTTGATACTCCACCGGGTATCCATAACGTCTTCCATTCCCGTCTATTGAGACCGGCTAATTCTGCACCGCTAAAAGGACAAGTTACTGACGACGGCCAGCCGTCGGCTATTTTGGTTGACGGATCAAAAGAATATGAAGTTGAAAAGATCATTGATCAGAAACGAGCACCGGGGAAAGGAAAGAAATTAAAATACTTGGTGAAATGGGTTGGTTACGCAAAGCCGACCTGGGAACCAGAATCATTTCTGCAAGATAACGTCGCTCTAATTGAATGGAATAATCTCCCAAAATCAGAAAAACTTAAAAATCAACGCAAAAAAAAAATAAAAAAATAAATAAATAAAAAAAAACAGAATGATTGAATGAATAGAACTACATCATTATGTATGGTGATTAAAACAAAAAAAAAAAAAACGTGTTAAAGTGGGGGATAATGTGAGGGTTAGAACCCTGGTGCCAAACTCGGGCTTGTGGCCCTTGTCTATGCATCTCGCCTAAGTGAGGGGTAGCCCGGCATATCGGCGCTACAACACTTCGGGATAAATTATCGGACGAGGACCCCTGTCGCAAATCATCATTTCGGGACGTTGGATGTCGGCGATCATAATTCGGAATATGTGTATCTACGATGGCTAAGGCGTTGGTTGGGAAAATTGATTCTTTGGCGTGGAGATGGTGTTCAGGGGAAAAGACTCACTCATGTATATAACAATAGCTCACAGCATGGCTTGAACTCCACGCACTTCTAATTTTATAATTCTGAACTTCAATCTCTGAGTTAATCGAGACAGCCTTTCACAGTTTGCTCTGTTTTCTAGTCCAGGCGGACAAGTGGTGGACTAGGATAGTGTGCAGATCAAGAGAGAAAGGAGACTAGCCAAGTACCCATCTATGTACATAAGGACAAACAATGTCCCAAGCAGAAAAGATATCATCAAGCAATTCCATCATTTTAATTCATACTTTGCAGAACGTTAACATAACGACTAAAAGCATTACTAGGCAAGTGCATGTTCCCAATCACATACCTCGTAAAACATGAAGCCGGGGAGCTTAGCACGCCTTCCGTTGAATTTCTCTGGGTCTGGGAATTTTTCGGACCGGAAAGTGGAGGTATTGATTGGCTCTCCAGCATTTGAAGTACTAGCTGCCCCAGTATGGCCAGCTCTTGCAATGTTTAGGTCGACGTTAAATTGGGTGGCCTGCTCCTCCAAGTTTTCGATTGCTTTATTAGCAGCGTCGGGTAATGTGCGTGCAGCGTCCCTTTCCCCGCGGTATTGACTCGCTTGTTCATTGCTGTTTGCGAAAAGGGTTAGAAGGCGGGTATAAAGATTTTGGGGCTCAGTATTGAATTGGTGGCTAAATTCTCTGAATGAAGACGGAGGACTCCATTCGGACAATTCTGGAGGGTTCTGTAATAGTCGAGGCTGAAGTATCTTAGAAGTAGATAAAAATGAGCATCAAATCAAAGAATATAATAAATCTAAAGACCAAAGGACATCTACCCTATCCTTTATGTACATGTTTCCATCTAATATTAAATCCCCTTACATCCGAACGCCTAATCAACCTTAATATAATTTAAATGACAATTCTCATGCTGTTCAAGAGTTACTCCTCCAGAAGTCCTATCCTTGCAACACTAGCGTAAATGAGAATCGGCGCCAAGCCTCTAAGTCTTCTTCTAAACTTTATAATGCCTCAGGCATTACTTCACTATGAACCCAGCACCTGGCTAATATGCCCCCTCCCTAACCTTATAATACCTCAGGCATCAGCCTTACTACACCTCAGGCTTCAGACCTGTAACAGGTTCATGTTGTGCGGCACGGATGAGGACGCAACGTAATCTCAGAGAGAGGGTAATCGGCGTTCCGTGGGGCACTGGTGAAGGAGGTAAATGTGATAACGAGATCTGAGGCGAGATAATGGATGTGGTCTTCCCAAGGGAAAGACAAAGTGAGGAAGAAGCGTAAGGAGAAAAGTAAGGATTTGGAATTGAAGTAAATCGGTCTTCCCAAGGAAGAGGTGTGAAAGGTATGTGGTGAATGTATATTCAGAAGACGTTGCGTGCAGAGGAAATCTTTACACGCTGAACCTATATATATATATATATATATATATATATATATATATATATATATATATATATATATATATATATATATATATGTACATGACCTCCTCTACTACACTGCATAACCATACCAGATAATTCAAGGACTTGCCTAATAGAACTAGATTGACCTTATTATCCTCCGCTTCCTGACTAGTGATCTCATTTCCAACCTCTATGCATGGTTGACTCGTGTTGATCCAATTACTCGAGAAACTAATCATCCGACAACAGAGTTAATATCAGCATCAAGTGCATTAATCTATGAAACAGGTACAAATAGCTCAAGGGCCAAAAAATTCCGCGACTTCTTACTCACTATACCCCCATCTTACATCCTTGTCTACTCAGACCGGATCCAAACTACCAGACGGAAGTGCGGGTGGTGGATTTGCAATTTTCCAATCCGGCCGGAAAATTTTAACTAAAGCTTTCCCCTTTGGCAAAGGCAAGGAAATAAACAATGCGGAAGCCCATGCAGCACTGAGAGGCATTCAAGCGGCTATCGCCCTTCCATCAACAAGGTTCTCGAACAACCTTTGGATATTGATTGATAACTTGGAGGCTGCAAAGAAGTTCCTTATCAAGAATGACTGTACGTCTTCCCAAGAAATTTTCTTAGATGCTTTGGAAGCTGTCAAGATCTAGAAATCCCGATCAAGACTCCCTCACATTAGTGAAAGAGAAATTAAAGTGCGCTGGGTACCCAGTCACGCTGGAATCGAAGGAATTGAGCTTGCCGACGCAGAGGCGAAGAAAGGTGCGTCTACACCCTTCCAGAATAACCAATCGAAACTTTCAATAGCAGCGTTAGCCCTGTGGAAAACATCCCAGATGTGTCCAGCGAGAGAGAAATAGTGGGAAAACCATGCTCCTCAATAATATGTCAAACTAGGAATTAACACCGCCCCTTATTTTCTCAAAGAGCTCTTATTGAGCAGGAAAGCCCTCGGTCAAGTAATCGCCGCTAGGACTGATCATAGAGATTTTGCTTCTTACCATACACGTTTTAATCACAGGGACGCAAATATGCACTGCCTCTGTGGATCACCAAAGTCTCCAAAACACTTTCTCTTCAGTAGAATTCTTCGCCGCCGCCATGGCCGCCCGGATAGGCCTATCTGCTTACTCCTACCGAAGCTCCTGGGAACACCGGAAGGGGCTGTCACATTGACTAATTGGCTGGGCCAGGCTCAGTTTTATGAGCAAATCTGCATTCGCTGAGAGCGGATTTATTTTCTTTTGTTTTTGCTTTTCTTTTTGGTTTTAGTTTTGGTTTTGGTTTAAATGATTAGGGCTCTAGAAGAGATAGATGGAGCGGGCGAGATGGACTATTGATCACAGCAAAGAGCTTGGGGAGGTCTCAAAAAATTCAATTTCGCAATAAGCATCACACCTTCTATGTGCGCAGTTTCATACAACGTTCCACAGCCATGTATTTAGGACTTAGAAAGTCACAAAAACTAGAGCTCAGGCTCTAGCGTCCTTTGGCCCATATGGGACAAAACTGTCACGTGCCCAAGGGCACGCGACGTGAGCCTCAGACGAAAAATAGAATCATCATCATTGTTTATTCACTTATTTATTTATTTTTATTTTTATTTTTTTGATCTTACAGAACCCTGCCTCGCTCCCTCGTTTTCTCCAACTTCGTCTCCCTTGCCATGATTAGACTCGAAATCGTCAAATGCTACGTTATTCTCTAAGTTTGCACAATCCTCCCAGTTAGGCTCCGCTGTCACGGAACGGCCCGCTGAAGCTATTCGTTTCGGCTTGAATTCATTTAGTTCTTTTGCATAAATTTTATTCACATATTGTCTTTAATTAATTGGCGTGAGTTTTCATGCATTTTGTCAATCTTCATCAATAGCTTCAATGACGTTGATAAATTATTTTGCCGATCGTCACTAATTACTTAATATTGTTATTATTGTTGGACTTTTCCTGTTGATTGTTATTAACAACGATTGAATTCCAGGCATTGTATAGTTCTATGGAATTCTATTTGAATCGACGGTATTTTGGGTGTTCTACAATATTCGCTGGCGTTCGATGGGATGGGGTTCTAGTAACCAGTACTAGGGAATGTACTTGGTAGACTCATGTATAAATAGTGGTTAGGCCTTCTAGTTGAAAGCTCTCCAGCTTTCAGTCTTGTATTTATTCTACGCATCTAGTCTAGTCAGGATTCAAGAAGTCAGGTTATCCACATCTACACTTGTCATTTGTTACAAAAGCTTACGTGACATTATCTGCTATCATCCAAGTACAAGGAGTCACGACATCCGCAAACCCCTTCCATTTTACTAGGACTTGTCACACCCATTTACGGCCACGGCGAATTTTTTCTGCTCTCAGAATACGTTCGACATACTGTTCAGGCTCCTTGCTTTTGTCAACATGGCTAAGGTCTTCTGGATAGACTGGTGGTGGCTGTGCATTGTCTCTTACTTGAGAGGGTAGAGGATCCTCTCCAGCTCGACGTACAAGCTGTACATGAAACCTTGGATGGATGCCAGTTGGCACATCTAGCTCCATGACATGTGGTGAGATAACTTTGGTCACTCTATATTTAGCACTGACCCATGCTAGCTTTTTCTTTAGTTGAGGAGTTTGAATATTCTTCAAATTTAGCCAAACCTTGTCTTCAACTCGAAACACTGGAGCAGGATTTCGTGATCTGTTTGCTTGATCTTCCATTAGTTGCTGGGCTGCTGCCATAGCCGCCGCTGCGTACTCTTGTGCTTCTCGTAGTCTATCCATAAAAACTTCTGCGCGCTTTTCTGGCTGAGAACGAATGTTATTACTAGATGGAGATGAAAGTTGAATTGGCTCCACATGGTACCCATGTTCCAAGAAAAATGGACTCAATCCTATACTCGAGTTATCTCTATTAATGATTGCTACTTGGGCTGAAGGCAACATTTTTGACCAATCTGTTTGTGCAAAAGATATGAAAGCTCTCATATAAGCGAGGATTTCATGATTCATTCGTTCCGTAGCACCGTCGGTCTCCTGGTGGTATGCCGTTGATAATCGTTGTTGGATACCCGCTCTCTCACATAATCGCTTCCAGAAGTCCCCGACCCAATTTGAGCCTCGGTCAGAGGTGAGTGCTTTCGGAAACCCATGGAACCAATAATGACACTGCAAAAAATGTTCTGCACATGTTTCCACGCTCATTGAATCCATCGCTTCCAGCGTGATACTCTTCAAGAGTCTATTGGAAATCACCATCAAAAATTGCGGATCACCTCTTTTTTTAAAAGGCAGGTCTGTCATGAAGTCGATCAATAGTTCACTGTGAAACCTTTCCGGAACTGGTAATGGGAGCAGCAACCCTTGCCTTTTTGTTCGCCACACGTGTGTCCGACCACACACATCGCAATTTCTACAGAAACGCCTAACCATATCACTTATTCCTGGCCAAAAAAACAATCGAGACAAAATAGCCAGAGTACTATTGCGACCTGGGTGTCCCGTAACGTGTGAATCATGTGTTTTTTGGATTGAAGTCGTTTTTAATGGTTCCCAGTCTGGTATCCAAAGTTGTTTTCGAAAACACAATGCTTCCCGAGCGTCAATCTCACATTCTCCAATTGAAACTTTGAGTGCCAAGTTGGCTGGGAACGACGATTCTTGTCTCCACACAGCGTCATATACATCCGTAAACCTGCGGTCTTCATTAACACATCTATCCTATAATGCTTGAAGCTCTTCCTCCTCGAAAAGCTGCTTTTCTACTGGGATCTTTCTTTCTGGGGAAAGTGATGGAGGTAAAAGTCTTAGTTCCTTTGTCTCAAACCATTCGCTGCGAAACAACTGGAATTCTCTTTCTTTTAGACGGGAGTCGTTAAGGTCTTTTGGTAAATCTTGGGATCTTCTGGACAACGCATCTGGACGAGCTGCTTTTTTTCCTGGCCTGAACCTCAATTGGAAGTTATATTGGGACATCAATTCTGACCAACGTATTTGTCGCTCCGTGAGTTTTCTGGTGGTCATAAAGTATTCCAGGTTCTTATGGTCCGTTAATATCACGAATGGATTTTGGAGTCCTATGAGCTCCCCCTCCACTCGATTAAACATCTGATAATAGCCCATAATTCTTTATCATGAATTAAATAGTTACACTCCGCTGGAGATAACTTTTTGGAGTAATATGCAACTGGCCGTAAGTCTCCAGAGTCGTCATACTGCGGCAAGCACCCTCCCAATGCCCATCCCAATGCATCAGGTTCCAGAACTGTAACCCTCTCTTCATCCCACATCGAAAGTATAGGCGCGCTAATAAATTTTTTCTTCAAAGTTTCAAAGGCATTGTTTTGCGCTTTCCCCCAACGGAATGGCGTATTCGACTTGGTCAATTCGTGAAGTGGTACTGTTAAATCAGCGAATTTATCTATAAAGTTACGGTAAAAATTCGCGAATCCTAGGAAGCTTCGGACCCCTTTTACATCTTTCGGATTTTGCTATTCGATAATAGCTCGAATTTTTTCAGGATCTGGACTAATTCCCCTTTTCGCTTCAATAATAAATCCAAGGTACTTGGTCTTTTCGCAGCAAAGTCGCATTTTTTTGGGTCTAGTTTCAGACCAGCGCTTTCTAACCGTTGCATTACTAGACTTACCTTTTCCCAATGGTCTGAGAGGTCATCATCCGAAAAAATTAAAACATCATCAATATAGGCAGAACAAATATTTCCCAGAAGATCTCCTAACACACTATTAATCCAGCGTTGAAAAGCCGCTGGCGCTCCTGCGAGTCCAAATGGAGTGACTAGCCATTCGTAAGCGCCAAAGCGCGTCCTAAATGCCGTCTTCCATTCATCCCCTTCTGCTACTCGAAGTCTATAAAAGGCAGCACGCATATCTACTTTTGAAAACCACCTTGCTTTTGATGCTAACTTCATCGTTTCTTTGATTAATGGCAGCGGATACTGGTCACGATTAGTAATAGCGTTTAAGGCCCGGTAGTCGACACAAAATCTAAGGCCGCCCCCCGGTTTCTTCGTAAATAATACGGGAGCTCTTCCAGGTGAGCTGCTGGCTCTTATCCAGTTTTTATCTAGTAGATCTTAAAGAGTTTTTTGCAAAACCAGTAATTCTCCTCGAGAAATTCCGTACAAAGGTCCCCATGGAACTTCCTTTTCTCTCCCCTGGTCGTCCATCAAGTTAATTTTGGTATCTATTCCTTTTCGGTGCGGAGGAAGCGAATTCTCGTGTATTTTGTCGTCTAGAAGAATATGGGCGTATTTCTGAACCTCTTTTGGAAGATTACACTTAATTTCAAGTGATTCCGCTCTCTTGGGTTCTAGGGCTTTAGTGATGTCGTCCAAAGACACGACACCAATCACTGCATCTTTGATTTCTCTAGCTTCCTTTACTAGTCCAGCGAAAACAGAGCCTGATGTCATCTTGGCTTGGTTAATTCCCATTTGTGCGGCCCGACATCGAACTCTGAGTGGTGCTCGGTCTTTGTACCAGTTACTGGAGTGCACCAACAACCCATACTTCCGACTGCCGAAACGCAAACATTGTTGTTTTGCTAGATAAACCACGTTGTTTTGCTCTAGCCACGGCTTCCCTAAAATGATTGGGTAAGATAAATTTGGTATTACATAACTCCCAATTTTTTGTTGTCGGCCGTCGATATCCAACTTGAAGTGAGTCATTTGTGTCATTTCAGTGGACACTTTACCGCTTGCTAATTGTAGTGATAGGGAGTCGATTGTTTCTAAACGTAGGTTATTTTTGCGCGCAAGACTTTCATTGATTACTGAGTAACATAGACACCCTGTGTCGACCATCGCTTTTGTATGAAAAAATATCATTTATTAAACAGTCAACTAAAAAAGGTGGGCTATTAAATTTGTCTAATGATCTCCAATCTTTTAGCAGAAAATCCTTGCCTCTGGCCCTGAAGGCGCCTTTGTTCAGGGCTCGTCGTTTTCCGACTCATTAACATCTTCCACCTTAGTAAAATTTAACCTTGCTTTTGGCGGAATTGCCGGTAAGAAAGAGGGACACTGATTTCCGTAATGTCCCAACTTCGCACACCTTGTACACAACTTGATTTCTATAAGCCTATTAAACTCTGCTGCTGTCTTCCAGGCCGCCCGAGGCTTATTATTCTTCGATTTCCCCTTCTTCTGGTGGTCAGGAACCGATGACAAAGTATTAATTCCACTCATCATTGTATCTCCCTCACCATCTATCAATACCTCTTTATGTGCGGGGCGTATGTTTGTGGCACTATGGTGCCTTGCCCTTGAATAGACCACGTTTTTGTCTGGTTAGCACCCTTTGGTTGATACTTTCGCAGCGCTTGAAGTCAAAGGGCTACCTTGGCAACCTTTGTGATACAGTCTTTGTAACCCATTTTTACTGACAGTTCGATTCCCACTAATGCTTCTCGCAGCTGCTCATTAATTGCCGCGTGAATCAAAGCAATCATGCCTGCCGATCCCCAGGTATTTTCGTCACATAAGGCATATTGTCACTCAAAGTCTTTGAGAAAATCTTCGAAATACTGGTGATTGCCTTGGCGCATTTGACCCAAAACTTCAGCTGCTTCTAAAGATGCTTCCGTATCTTCGAACTGCTCATCGAAATGGCATAAGAATTTTTTCCAGTCGTAGAGCATATCTGGACCCCCTGACCGAAACCAAGCTTTGAAAAGATGCCTCTTGTGATCTGGTAACAATTCTAACATTCCTAAGCATAATGCTCTCATTGAGCTGAATAGAGGTCCATCATCCTCTACTTTAACTTCGAGCCTAAATCGGTAATTGGAATTGTCGGAATACACGGTTGTGGATATGTCTCTTCTATTGTATCATAAAAAAAATTCTCTATTTCCCTTCTTCTCTCCGGTAATCGAGGTTATATGTACAAGTGAAAAAACCCGATTACTCGCTTACGCCAGCGCTATGCCCAAATAGAAACCTTTCCCAGGTATATCACATGATATGCATGAATACATGTTTGAACACTGGCAATAAACAAAAACAATAAGGAAAAATGGAAAAGGAGAAAAAAAAGTTGGAAGAAGTTATTTCTCCTTGTCGTTAGTGTACCGTTCTACCCATCCCTGACTTTTAATTTGGATGAGATTAGTGTCGATGAGATTTTGTAAGGCTTTGTTACATTTTGACTTGGTCATCGCGTCCGCTGGGTTTGTATCTCCGTTAATCCATTCAACTTGGGCAATTTCCCTTCTTTCATACGACTGGCGGAGACACATGAGGTCTACCATTAGTCTTCTCTCTTGGGTTGTTCCGAGCTTTACTAGACACTCAAACAGAGATTTTGAATCGGTGCATATTATTAGGGGTATTTTGATCTGAAGGATTTCATCTAAAGATGCTTTAATTGCTGCACCGATGTCAAAGCCGTGCACCATAGCGTAAAGTTCTGATGCTAGGACACTCCTCGTGATTCTCTTGCATTTGATAGAGGACCAGTGGATTAGATTCGCTTTGTCAGTGTGGCCGGCTAGCACAATAACAAATCCGATTTGCAAAGAAAAGTCTTTGTTATTCGCGAAAGATGAGTCCGTGAAGATGACTAGTCGAAGTGAGTCATTATGTAATGGCACAAATTTAATGCCTCTTGATGAGTTTTTAATTTGCCATTTAAGTCGCTTGTTTAAAGCTTTGATACTACTGGCATCAGGGTCAGTGATTTGAGCAGCGGATGAAAGGTCGTATGCTACTTCAGGTTGGCACATGCTTGCAATATAGGCACCACGAGCCCTTTGAGCAATATATTGATCCTTGGCGGAGACTGCCGTGCGCGTCTTTCCTCTGGCGCTTACTATATCGACTGCATCTGAGATGACGGGCATTAGATTAATACATTGGAGGTGCTGCGTAAGCGTTATTGACCGCGATAGTTTATCTTGGTAGATGTGACCGCCATTGAACTTAATGGGGTTTGAAGGGGTGAGAATTTGTCTATCTTTTGCAAGAAATCCTGCTTTGCTAAGCTCTTCTTGCTCCTTATTTGCAAATGCCTTAATACCTAGAAATAGAGTATCATCAGTTTGTAGCCCGACGATTCCGAATTCATTGTCTCTTTCTCTACTGTACAAGAGACAAGAGTTGTAGGTTGATTCTTTCATTGCCAGGTTTTTGATATGGTGATGGTGGTATGTTTTGAACCAATGGTTTCCAGCTTCTGGTACACCATATAATGGTTTAATAACTTTTAGTATTGTTCCATCACCCCCTAGCTCTGTCGGTGGACGAATATAAAAATCGCGATTGAGATTGGTTGTTGACTGGACATATGCTTGGGATATGTCCCGCAAGTAAATATCTAGGGGTAGTGATGCAGCAAGTGCTAGAATTATTCTTTGACTTACTCTTTGGATGGTGGGGGACTGGGTTAAGACAAGGTGCTTATTTTTATCTTTGTAGGCTTGTACTACCAGCCGCGATTTTTCGAATGCATTACTTGTTCCCATATTCTTGATTTCGTCAACAAACCTTGACTTAAAGATTCTGGCGCCAGGAGGAACGTCTGCAATTTTAACTGATTCAAATACACCTTTTTCAAGTAGCCCATTAATTTCTATCTGGCGAGACTCACTAAAAGGGGAAGATGAATTTAGACCTTCTTTTAAAAACGCTGTGATATTTGCTTGGTCTCGGAATCGTGCAGGTAGTTGTCAATCTCTCTTAGTATTACGTCGAGGATCTGGTATGGATTTTGCTGTTTTTTCGTTTTCAATTTCAACTTCATCAGTACTCTGATGATTGTAAGGCCTAACAATGGTTGATCGGAAATCTTTTGGACCCGATGGGAGATTGATTTTGCAAGTTTCGTTCTCTATTCCAACCAATTTATATGGCCCATCCCAGTGGCCTCCATGACCAGAATTATTCTCGCGCCACACGAGAACATCTGAATTTACTGGTAAGTCATGAACATCAGAAGTATTTGGTCCGTTACGTTGGCTTAAAGCTGCATTTACTTGGTTTTCGGCTCTTATTTTTGAAATCTCAGTCATGGCACGTCTTATTGCCGCAGCTCGTTGATTTATTGAAGGTGTAGGAGGGTCTGATGATGACATTCTAGGATATGCCCCGAAAACCAACAGTGTTGGGACAAGTCCGTCGAGACCTGCACTGTTATTGAAGGCCTTTACTGCCATCTGTAACATGAATTCCTTGTTCAGACCGGTCCCATGAAGTTCCTCAGTAATTATATTGTAGGCTTGTCTCAGAACTGAGTGATATCTTTCCACAGCACCTATAGACCAGTGTGCTTCTGTAGGTACGTTTTTCACGGATACCAGTATTGAAGCGGCACTTTGATGGAATTCTTTGGCGGTAAAGTTGGCTCCTGCATCGGTGATGATGTACTCTGGCGGCCCGATGTACATATCGATCCAACAAGCGCGAATTGTGTCCCAAGTATGCTTTGCCGATACGTTTGCGAGCCATCTTGCCGCTTGGAATCTAGTGGCCCCATCAACTATGTGAAGGACGGGTTTATTATCAATATACATTATATCCACGTATATGGAATGATTAAATATTAAGTTTTCGTCATGCAAACTGAATTTAAAACAATGTGGTGGTCCTTTATGTTTTTGACAGTGACTACAAAACTTGTTCAGATGGTCGATCATCTTTCTGTCAACTCCATGATGACCTGACTACTTAAGAACGTTTCAAAGTCGCTCGGCAGAAGGATGACCAAATCTTCGGTGTAGTCTTTTTAATTCAGTCTCAGTAAGGAGGCACGGATTAGTAAGAAAACTACATGAAATGAGAGACTGTAAGAAAATACCCCAGATAAGGAAACCATGACCAAAACGCCTGAAAACTGCAATTTTGTGTGTAGATGAAACAAGAAGATTTTTGGTGTTATCATAATAGATACCTAATTTGTCCATATCTGAAAGACACAAAAGAAATGGGGTTTTTGCTTGAACAATGTGAAATTCAATCTGGACAACAGGCGTGTTAAATAAAATGGAACCAATAGAAGTACTACTTCCAATACCAAATTGAACATTTATAGCACCAGTTTTCGACTTATCTATAGGGATATGACAGATTTTGCATAAAGCTTTGTACTGGCTGTATCCTGCGGTTGAGTGCTTTGATGCTCCAGTATCGATAACAATGCCGTAGAATTTATCATTTGTAAATCTTCCAGATGTAATGAATGCATAAGGATCGTTTTTGGTCTCGTTAGAGATAGTAGTAGAATCCTCACAAGTTAATGCGTGGTTGAGCGATAGGTCGCATAGGCTGGCAGTAATTTCCTGTGGACTTGGTAGGGTCTCAAAATTTGTGAGATATGTGGAAGATGTAGCAGGCCCTTGAGGAGGTCCTAGTTGTGGTTCTGGGTCAAGTATAAGAGCTTCGACCGCATTCTCTAAATCGGAATCTATTGAGTTATTTGCTTCTTGTTCCCCTTCCATTTCTGCAAGGTACTGGTCAAGGTGAGAATCAAAACGTTTGGAAAATTTTTCTTTTGCTCTCTGTCTTGCTTCGGTTTGCTCGGTTTGGCTATGATTTCGAGACCAACATCCCGAACAATGGCAAACATAACATTTTTTGATACTTGATCCACCTTGTTAAAAGGAATCGTAGCGAGAGTTCTTATTGTTGAAGCGAGATTTAGGAGTAAGGTTCGAGACCTGACTGTGGAACCTACGGTCAGTAAAATACTGAGAAGTTGTAGCGGGGTTTTGTTCTTCGAAGGTTGCTATTGACGCTTTCAAGTCGTCGATGAGGCCAGATATCGTATTGCTAGGTTTTATACAAGCGTAGACACATGCTGGGAACTTTCGACACGAGTTGACAAGTTTCATGTGAAGATAATTATCTGTTCTGAGCTCTGAGCTGAATCCTAATTGTAGTCGACGAAGTTCACTGACGAGAAGGTGTTGCAGTCGGTCGTTGACTTCCCTTTTCCTTCATTCTCGTTGATGACTTTATTGAGGTTGAGGTCGTCCCATCTAGAAAGTCTATTCCGTTGACGTTCCGGTCCTTCGAAATAACTTCGTGTATTTTGTATCATGTCATCGAAATTGGTAGTATGTGATGTAGCCTTTTGGGTAAAATAATGCTGCAGGGCGGGGCCGGTGAGCATTGTGGGGTATACTTTAGAAAGAGATTGTGTCGGGACCCCCGCTCTATGGCAAAGGTCATAGAATACTGTTAGTTTATAGTCGAAAGTGTCGTCATCGCCGGTGTATTTTAGTTCATAATCATACATTCTCGACAGGTCGGCGAGTTCTCTGCTGTAACAGTAAGGCTGCTGAGATTGTTGATAGACAGGCTGGATTGGAGTTTGGGGCGGTTGCAGATTAGGGCTTGAGTCGCCGGAGGTGAATGGTTGCTGATTATCGCTGCTAGAAATATTGTTTTTAATTTGTATGAATGCCGCAGACGGTTCGGCGAGTGTACCGGGCATTGCCGTTGGAGGTTCTAGAACACTTTCCTGCTTCGATTTTTCAAACTCTGGGGAAGACTTGACGATGAACAATATTTTGTTAGAATTGAAAGTTTCATTTGACTGTTCAACTTCTTGTTTAGTCCAACTAGTTGATACCGTTTCGTTCAAGGTTTCAGCAAGCGATCGGGCTATTGTTACTTTTCTTTCCCATCTTACCCATACCCCGTGGGATCTAAGGTGAAGGCGAAGAGCTCTTTGAATACCAATAGATGCAACCTTAAAATTTTTTTCTGTAAAGTGTGAAAAATCGTCTTGAAAAGCTTCCCTGAGGTGGTCGTCTTTGAACTTGAATTTAGAATATTCACTGATTTTGTACTCAATAAAATTATCAACAGCCGCTTTATCAAGCGTATTATCATTGTCGAAAGAGATACCTTTGCCTTTGCCAGCATTGCCAGGATCTTTGGGAGAATCTGTCATTTTTCTTTTTCTTTTTCTTTTTAATGGGAAAGAAAACTAAAATGATCTAAGACAAAAATAAGACCTCGAGTCTGTAAATTTTTCAGTGAATAATTTCTGTTATTGTTCGCGTGGTGGACGCAGAATCGAAGGCCTATGAAAAAGGGGTCAATTCCTTGAATAACTATTCCAAGTCGAGGGCCTATGATAAGGGGTCGACTGTGAACTGATATTCCTTAGCAAATATAGTTGGACGAAGGCCTGTAGAAAGGGATCGAACAATTATATCTCTCTTCACAAGTTGTGTATCTGATCTGTGCGCGAACTGATCAGTGTCGGAATACACGGTTGTGGATATGTCTCTTCTATTGTATCATAAAAAAAATTCTCTATTTCCCTTCTTCTCTCTAGTAATCGAGGTTATATGTACAAGTGGAAAAACCCGATTACTTGCTTACGCCAGCGCTAAGCCCAAATAGAAACCTTTCCCAGGTATATCACATAATATGCATGAATACATGTTTAAACAGGAATAGGTGTCTCTTTTTCCGTCCCAGGTAGGCCAAGGAGTTTCTCTGTGCCCCCTCAAACCCGAATGAATGAGAGGTTGAGCCTGTTGCTGCGCCGGTGCTGCCGATTGAAATGTCTGGTGTAACCTTTGCTGCTCCATATAATTAAGTACTTGTTGTGGTTGCTCGATCAATAAAGATGAGGTTGACCTTTGCTGTTTGTTAAGGTTTTGCCCTTGGGATCCACTTCCCTCTCCCTGCTGAACTCCTTGCATTCCTTCTCTGTTAGGCATTGCTGTTTTATTGTCTGTTAAGCCGCCCAGTTGTGTAATGCTATAAAAGGATGAACTTGTCGAAGTCGAAGAGGTTTCTGAAGAGTCAGGTGCTTGATATGTCATACAAAGATCAATAAGACTTCTGATCTTGTATGGTAGATAATAAGGTTACCTGTTCCGGGCCAAGCCTCACAGAGAGAATGATGTTGGATTTTCAGGCTCGTTGTTTTCCTGAGCGTACATGAATTGATTTTGTGATATGATCAGCAAGATCATCACCGAGGACATTTTTAGTCGTTTTAATCCGACATGTTTTTTCTTAAAGTGATCGGCAATATCAGGGGAATAACCAGTATGCGAACCACTGAGAGAATAAAAAATAAAAGGGGTCATGGGGGTCTCAGTATTATGTATTTAGATGAGTTTTCCTTACTATCTATAATCTGTAATCTTCTTAGGATTTTATATATACAATCTTATTATATCTGGTCAGAAGAAAAACTGATATTCTACATCAGCTTGCTATTAAAGTGTTCTTTTTGTGTTGTAACCCTTGTTCTTCGAGATATTCCTCTTTGAACTCTCTACAACATTCAACAGATTATGAGACCAATTGTTCTAATCAATTGAGCATACCTTTTATCTAAGCTGCTATCACATCGAGATTACCTTCATCTAAATATTCTCTTCTAATACCGCATCCTTAAGTCAATACATTATGTCGGCTGCAGAAATACTTAAGTCAATGAAGGGTGCTCCAAAGCTCGATAAGTCTACCTATAATAGATGGAGCACTCATTTCATCGATGTTCTTTCATTATTTGAAATTGATGATTATGTCCTAACACAGAAAGTTGAGCTCGAAAACTTTGATGGAAAAGATGTCGCTAAATCCAAACTTATCATAAAACAAGACAAAAATATACGTATCGTCATATCTCAGCTTGTTCCGGACATCGCTTTTCATCTGGTTGATCAGTCATACACGTCAAAGAAATGTTGGGATAATCTTAAACAATTTTACCGTCCTAACTCTGATGAGGACGCTGATGACCTTTTACAAGAGTTTTGGGGGCTTAATTTCGACGACGACGTCGATGTTGACGACTTGGTCCAAACACTGTCTGAAATTCGAGCAAAGATATTTTTAATCGCCAGCTCTTCTTGTCCTTCCGACTCAAGTATGAAAAAACGCATCTTAAATCATTTTATTAAATGTTGTGGGGGGTTTTATATGGCAACAGTTATTTCATTGCGAGACTCAACTATTAGTCTTGATTCTGCAGTATCATCTATTCGGGCATCACAAGCTGTATATCGCCAATTACATCCTACCCCTACTGTTGCTTTAGCCAACGAAATAGATGATGCTCAAGAACACGATGATTCAAAATCATTCAAAAGTTGTGCACACTGTAAACGCCGTGGTCACTTGCGTGAAAGTTGTTTCCTATGGCTAGACACACCAGACGGCTCAAAATGGGCAGCCAAAAATCCAGAGAAAGCTGCAAGAACTCGGAAATTGAAAGCAAAATTAGCAAATCGAAAAGGAAAAGAGAAAAGCAGCGTTAACCACCTAAGTGATCATGATGAAGCACCCGAATCAGGTATTTGGGTAATGGAGGAGCACGCGCTTTTAGCTCCAAATGGCCGCATAAACAGCAATATTGTGCTCGATACCGGCGCTACTAATCATGTTTTTCACGATAAGTCAATGTTCTTTTCAATTTCTCCTAGTAATAAAACTGTTGTTAATGCTTCGGGCCAACACATTCCCGTCTCTGGCACTGGAAGAGTACAATTCAGGGTATTTGATTATCAGAACAAAAATTCTTCAAAAATTATCACGATGGAAAATGTTTTATTCGTTCCTTCATGTACAAAAATCTTGTCTCTGGGATTCAGCTTATATCGAAGGGTTACGGGATAAAATCGTTAAATGGGGGGTTAAGTGTACTTTCGAGAGATGGATCAGTAATTGCTACTGCTAGACCAGAAGGAGGACTATTCTGCTTTAATACAACTTCTTCACGCTATATTGCTCCCCAACCTAAGCCGCTAAGTCAGTCTGAAACCTTGATTTCTCATGATATAAATAGTTCGGCCGTGGAACTTTTACATCAACGCTTCGCACATGTAGGATCACATATCCTAAAAAAAATTAATTTATCTGAGCTTAAAATCTCTGGATTAAAACCAAATGCAAAGCAATTCCGTGCCAACAAAGAAATATTGCAGTCATGCGAAATTTGCAACTCGTGCAAACAGGTTGAAAAGATCAATCGTGGCCCTATTACTAGATCAAATGGTATCCTTGACTTGATCCACTCTGATACTTGGGGCAAGTGTCGAGTACCTGGGATATATGGAAGTCATTATTTTGTCACTTTTACAGACGACTACACTCGAGAGAGTGATGTTTATTTGATGAAAAGTAAAACAGAAGTGCCAAATTGTTTTCGACTTTACAAGTCAAAGAAAGAGCGACAGTCAGGCCGAACTATAAAAGCAATGCGTTTTGACGGTGGTTCGGAGTACAAGACTATTGATTTTGATGGTATAATCCAACAGATTAGTGCTCCGTATACTCAGCACCAAAATGGGGTGGCTGAAAGATTGAACCGATCACTCATAACTATGGCAAGATGTATGCTTGCACAAGCTAATTTACCGAGCCGATTTTGGGATGCTGCTGTTCTTACAGCTTGTTATCTACGAAATAGATTACCTTTCCGAGAGGATAATTTGACATCATTTGAAGCTATGAATGGTTGCTCACCAGTAATTTATCATCTCAAAGTTTGGGGATGCATTTGTTATGCACTTATCGATGATAAAGATCCGCAACGTTCCAAACTTTCACCCACTTCACACCGTGGCATATTTGTTGGGTACTGCGAGTCAACAACTCAGTATCGTATTTACGTCAATGCAAAACCAGGAGCTAAGAAAGTTATAACTTCGGCAAACGTCCGTTTTATTGAAGATTCTTTCTGGGATTGGAACACGTCCTCATCGAGTAATTTTGACAGAATAGAGATGCCAATATCTGCTAACCAAAATTTTGCTGAATCTGAAAGCGACTCAGAAGAAGACTCTAACTCTGAGATGGATATTACGCCTTCGAATGATTTTCCACATATTCCTCAAGAACCCGTTGAATCACTAGATCCAGAAGATATCAATGAAAATACTTCTGATACTCCCGAACCTATCCCTGAGGTAGAGTCACAGCCGCTCAGGAGGAGTAATCGCCCTCATAAGCCTATCCCACCGCGATCTGCCTGGACACCTAGGTCGCATGCGTTGCACGTCGGAAAAGAAATATCAATACCACAATCATACTCAGAGGCTATAAGTGGTCCAGATAAAGAGCAGTGGAAAGTCGCTATTTCAGATGAACTTGATTCTTTGAGGGACAAGGAAGTTTTTACGTCGATTAGTCATATTCCTCAAGGAAGAAGGCCAGTTGGATCAAGGTGGGTGTTTGCCATCAAATCTGATGGGAGATTCAAAGCCCGATTAGTAGCTCAGGGCTTCAGTCAAATTCCTGGCATAGATTATTTTAACACTTATGCACCAACTTTACGAATGGACTCCTTGAGAATCCTTCTTGCCGTGTCTGCATTTCGCGACTGGGAAATCCATCAAGTCGACGTTAAGACAGCATATCTTGAAGGCGACTTACATGAAGAAATCTTCATGAAACGTCCAGAAGGAATGTTGGGTACAAAGTTTGTCAAGGTTAAAAAGGCTTTGTATGGCCTCAAACAATCTGGACGGGCATGGAATGAAAAACTTGTCATGAGACTTTCCTCCCTGGAGTTCAAGAAGTCCGAATACGATCATTGTATTTATATACATCCAAAGTTTCAACTTGTCATCGGTGTGTACGTTGATGATTTAATAATTTGTGGCAAGATAATTGAACAGGTAATTGAGGTCAAAGAAAAACTCTCGTCATATTTTCCAATCAAGGATCTGGGTTCAATTGACACCATTATCGGGTGGAAAGTGGTTCGGGAAAGAGCGACACGAACCTTATCGATTTCACAAGCGGGTTATTTGTTGGAAAAACTCAAATCTTTTGGACTAGAAAATGCGAAAACATGTATTTCTCCTATGGATGGTTACGATGGAGCCCTACCCGGACGAGATGGAGAGGAATTTGCAGATGAGTCTGCATATGCTAGCGCTATTGGAAGTCTAGGTTATGCATCGAACAGCACTAGGCCCGATATATCATTCGCCATTTCACAACTTAGTAGCTTCAATTCTTGTCCAGTTGTTCGACATTGGAACAGTGTTTGTAGGATTCTGAGGTATATTAAAGGTTCTAAAGATTATTGCATTACTTACAGTTTCGGGCCTACCTCAGACATACTTACACAAGAGCTTAAAGCTATCAGTTATTCCGATTCCGATTTTGCATCGGATATAACCACACGACGATCAGTTAGTGGATTTATTTTGATGCTCGGTGGTGGTCCTGTTTGCTGGCAAACCAGACGTCAAAAATCAATATCAACCTCGACTGCAGAAGCAGAGTATGTTGCCCTTTTTGAAGCATCAAAGCAGATCGTTTGGGCTACCGGATTTCTCAATGAACTGCATGTTGCTAATATGCTGATTGATGATAAGGGTATGCTAACGTACACTGATAATCAAAGTGCTCTAGCTATTGCGAATGGTGCAAACTCGGCTAAAGCTAAACACATTGATGTAGCTTATCATTTCGTTAGAAAGTGTATTCAGGATGGGAAGATGGATATAAATCCTTCGCGAAAGAAAAGCCGTTACACCAGCAAATATTCAAAGGCAGATAACAAGATTAGATGATCTTGCTGTTCAGGAGGAGTGTTGGATTTTCAGGCTCGTTGTTTTCCTGAGCGTACATGAATTGATTTTGTGATATGATCAGCAAGATCATCACCGAGGACATTTTTAGTTGTTTTAATCCGACATGTTTTTTCTTAAAGTGATCGGCAATATCAGGGGAATAACCAGTATGCGAACCACTGAGAGAATAAAAAATAAAAGGGGTCATGGGGGTCTCAGTATTATGTATTTAGATGAGTTTTCCTTACTATCTATAATCTGTAATCTTCTTAGGATTTTATATATACAATCTTATTATATCTGGTCAGAAGAAAAACTGATATTCTACATCAGCTTGCTATTAAAGTGTTCTTTTTGTGTTGTAACCCTTGTTCTTCGAGATATTCCTCTTTGAACTCTCTACAACATTCAACAAATGATATAAAAGGAGATAGAATATTTGTGAAGGGTAACTGGCGTCGGTCACCGCATGACAAGCGAGTGCCACAAATTGTATATATTCTATCTATGTACATACAAATGTACGAGGGAATGGGCTATTTTATCCCTCTTGTTGTGCTCAGCCAAGGTTAGGCATGGTGGGTACGCGGACAGTTACGCTAGTGAAATGACCAAGTGATGGAACAAGGCTGGCAGTGGCCACGTGATTGTCAAGGGTGGTGGCGCACGTAAGAAGTCTGGTTTGCTTGGTTTGCTTGGTTTGCTTGGTTTGCTTGGTTTGCTTGGTTTGCTTGGTTTGCTTGGTTTGCTTGGTTTGCTTGGTTTGCTTGGTTTGCTTGGTTTGCTTGGTTTGCTTGGTTTGCTTGGTTTGCTTGGTTTGCTTGGTTTGCTTGGTTTGCTTGGTTTGCTTGGTTTGCTTGGTTTGCTTGGTTTGCTTGGTTTGCTTGGTTTGCTTGGTTTGCTTGGTTTGCTTGGTTTGCTTGGTTTGCTTGGTTTGCTTGGTTTGCTTGGTTTGCTTGGTTTGCTTGGTTTGCTTGGTTTGCTTGGTTTGCTTGGTTTGCTTGGTTTGCTTGGTTTGCTTGGTTTGCTCAGGTTGATTTATGTTTGCTTTGTTTGGTCAGCTAGCATTATGTATAAATAGTAAGCTAGTGTCACCCTCGAAGGGACACAGTTTTCAGTTTAATAAAAAGCCTCCCATAATACACTCACTTCCACAACCACCATTCTATCATCCTCAGTGACCATTCTAGCAAACCTAGGCAAGTGCATGCTCCCAATCAGAAACCTCGTAAAACACCTCTATCATCAACTCCTTAATATGCCAAACTCGTATACATGAAGACATCCCCATGAACTCGTACCTATAACCCGTACAAACCAACTCGTACCCATAAACTAGTATACATGAATTCGTGTAGATAAATTCGTACACATGAGCTCGTATTCATGCTCGTATAACCGCGCTCGTACACTCCTCACCTAATCCCTCTGGCTGTGTCCAACTCGCAACTGAAGGACTAAGCGCAACCCCTTTCCTTAGCGTGGACTGACTGCATAAACCTGCAGCCTTGTGCATAAAGCATAACCAAGACCAGCACTGTATAACTATACATATTTAACGGCGTATAGTTATTCCTTGATTAGGGCAGACTGGGCTTAGTCACCAGACCAGTCATGCATCAAGGGCGCAGCCCTTAACATGTACATTCCAAATCTTGTAGAGATAAGCCATGTTGTTCCCAATCCCAGTTCTTGCATGAAAGTATGATGACTGAGCGCCTCTACCGGACCTATTCAGATTCATGGCCTTAGACTTGAAGGTAGGTATAGATATCTTTGCAAATGTCCTATAAAATCTGCCGAGTCTAATGGCCTTTCTGCCTTCTTCTCTTAGCACTTGCTTTTGTTGAAATAAAAGCAGTACATGACTGCATCTAGTCTAGCTCTCTATACAAATGGAAACTTGCGATATGAATCATAATTATGGAAGGATATTATGACTCATCAGCATGAACAATCTTCTGTTATCCGTGCACGGACGCACATTAATGTATATATAATTTTCTATCTGTCATTATATAGTCAACAAGAATTATTATCTCTTTCTCTTTTTATCTTCTAGTCAACAGCAACGTTGTCTCTCTGTGTTGTATCTTTTCAACAAGTTATGACCTCGGGTTTGATGCAATAATTAACCTCCGGTGTAAGAGGCGTGGCTAGGTGTGATCAAAGAACCCTTGGACGTGAACTGTAAGCTATGGACTGTTGGCGTAGACTGTGGCTGTGGACTACGGGTGAGGACTATGAACTCGGTGGACAAGACAATAACAATAGCTATGAATCTAGACAATGACAATGACTGTGAAACAAGACAAGATTATATTGAACAACGGTAGATAACAAGACTCAGGTCTGAAGAGCATCTAGAGACAGAGGGAAAGCCACTATTTATACACAAGCCTAACTCCATCTCTACAAGGGCCATCTGGCCGACAACCAGGCCATCTTAGAGTTACATAGAATATTAAAGAATGCTGTAGAAGCCCATCAACCATTACAAGAGAGAGAATAGTATGGAAACCTATAGAGCCCTAACCCAAAATCCCTAGTGTTCAGACGGAAGTACAGAAGATTCTAGAAGGCTAGACCTCCATTAGCGACAACACGTGAATTGATTATTATTCACGTGACAGCATTCAGTAAGCGCTAATCCTGACACATGATATCACCTGATATTACCTAATATCAGTGCCGCAATGAATCATGGCCTATTCCTGACATTACCCCCCTCAACCTAGCCGAGCTCCTGCGAGGCTCTGAGCCAGGTTTCTTCTTAGAATTCTTTCCAAGCTTTGGCGCAGGTTTCGAGAAAAGAGTATTTGGGCATGGCTCAGAAGGATTGAGGGCGTGGAATTCTTTCACTAAATCACTAAATCCATCTATGTGGCTCGCAGGAATGCTCCAATCATCTTCGGGTCCATAACCTTTCCATCGAATAAGGTAGTGTAGTTCTCCGTTATTCCAGTGGGTCCCAAGAATTCTTTCAACTTCATAGTCTTGATTTTGATCATTAATGACTAGCTCCGGTGGGCGTATTGGAGTCTGTCGAGGTAGAGGATCTTTGGCTACAGGAGAAAGTAGCGACACATGAAATACTGGGTGGATTTTTACCGACTTCGGCAGCTCCAGTTTGTAGGCATAATTTCCCACTGATTTAAGTATCCTAAAAGGACCTCCGTTTTTGAAATCTAGTTTTCTACAAGGCCTTAGAGATTTTATATTTTTAAAGTTTAACCACACAAGATCTCCAACCTGAAAGTTTCTTGCAGCAACTCTTTTCTTATTAGCTTGCTCCTCCTGCTCTCCCGTGTGGTACATTATGTTGTTGACCATGAATTCTTCAACTTTCTTAGCATGTTTAACAATATTTTCGGCGTCCATACGTTCAAAACGCACAGACGCTGGGACAGGAAGTCCGGTGAGGGGAGCCGAGAGTTCTGAGCCGGATCTTGGATAAAGACCATATACAGCCATAAAAGGTGAAATTCCAGTTATTTGAGAATCATGGTTATTCAAAGCAAATTCTGCAGATGGCAAATAACGAACCCAGTCATTTTGAGTAAAGTTCACATATGCCCAAAGATACTGTTCTATGCGAGAGTTCATTCGTTCCGTCTGGCCATCTGTCTGAGGATGAAAAGCCGTTGACAAATGGTGATCGATTTGAAGCAATTTGCAAAGCCATTTCCAGAATTCGGCAGTGAATTGAGAACCTCTATCAGATACAATTGAATCAGGTAGACCATGGATTCGAAAACACTCCTTGTAGAATTGGTAAGCCGTTCGCTTTGACGTCATGTCATTGCAAGGGATCATGTGAGCCTGCTTAGTCATCTGATCAACTACTACAAGAATAGATGTGTACTCCACCCCATCCCAACTTTGACTGGCTGGTAGATCGACAATGAAATCCATAGCAATATGCCGCCACCTCTGTGTTGATACGGGCAATGGCTTGAGGAGACCCTGGGCTCCTTCTCGTGATGGCTTGATTCGTGCACAAGTATGACAATTTCTTACAAATCTCTTGACTTGAGTTAACATTCCATGCCAAAAGAATTGCCTTGAAAGAGTAGCATAAGTGGCTGCTGCTCCCTGATGACCCGACGCTGGAGGACTGTGATAGGAATCAATAATATCTGTGGGCAGCTCTTTGTCATGATCACATTGAGGGACAACAATGCTGCCTCGATAGTATAGCAAATTATCGTTCCATTTACATTCCGAAAGAGTAAAATTTTTTACTCTCGATGTTTTCTGTCCTTGGATAGCTCGAATAACAGGTTCGAGGGATTCATCCTGAGGAATTGCTTTTCGTATACGTTCTACGATTGACAAAGGTTTAGAAAGGTCTTGCGTACTCCGTGGATTACACATAACAGGTAAGCCATCTGCTTCCTCTTCTACAAGGTTGTTGGCTGACAATAAATTATCACCCATGCCAGGGGATAAATTCTGTGGTTTCAAAAGTCGTTGCTCCAGAAATTTTTTCAGAGCCGGGTCAGGAATTCCAGATGGGCGAGAAAGCGTATCAGCTGGATCATTTTGATTACCAGGTCGGTACACAATTCTGAAGTTAAAGCGAGATAAAAACTCACTCCACCTCGCCTGCCGACGGCTCAGTAGTCTAGACTTCATGAAATATTCCAGAGCCTTATGATCTGTTACAACTTCGACCGGATCTGAAGACCCTTCAAGCTCAGGGCGCCACTCCCCTCAAAGGCCTGAACGATAGCCAGTAACTCTTTATCATAAATTTCATAATTAGATTCAGCTGGAGACATTTTTCTAGAAAAGAAGGCTACAGGTCTCCACGTCGAGGTGTCATCTGGTTGGAGCAATACTCCCCCGGTACCCTGATCAGAAGCGTCTGTTTCTAGGCGTGCAGGCTTCTCCCAGTCGAAGTGCTGTAGGACTATATCATCTCGAAACTTTGCTTTGATAGTCCGAAAAGCCTCCTCTTGACTAGATCCCCATACAAAAGGTTGATCTTTTTTAACCAAATCTGTTAAGGGTAAGACAATAGTTCCAAACTTATTAATAAAGCGACGATAAAAGTTGATGAAACCAATAAACCTTTGTACTTCTTTGATGTTTTTGGGTTCCGGCCAAGCGTCAATCGCTTCCAACTTAGTGGGGTCCATTTTAATACCATGAGTTAATATTATTAAGCCGAGGAATTTCACAGATTGCACATGGAACTCGCATTTTTTTATATCGATTTGTAATCCTGCCTTTTCTAATCGAGCCAAAACTTTCCTGACATGCTGACAATGTTCTTCGAGGGACTGGCTGAAGATAAGGACGTCGTCGATATAAGCGGTGCAAAATTCGTCTAAATACTCCTTTAATGCATTGTTAATATAGTTTTGGAATGAGCTTGGTGCATTGGCTAGTCCAAAGGGCATAACTTGATACTCATATAGGCCAAAACGAGTCCTGAATGCGGTTAGATACTCATGTCCTTGAGCAATGCGCATTCGATGAAAAGCTGATATAACGTCTAGCTTTGTGAAAAATCTTGCCTTCCCTAAAAGTGACAATGTCTCGTGGATTCGTGGGATTGGATAGCGATTTTTGACTGTTATATCATTTAAGGCTCTATAGTCAACACAAAACCTGAGACCACCTCCAGGCTTTTTAACAAAGAGAACAGGAGATGCGGCTGGTGATGTACTAGGTCTTATGAAACCCTTTTCCAGATTCTCTTTAATATACTTCTTTAAAACTTGTAATTCTTCCTTTGACATACCATACAATGGACCCCAAGGGGGCTCAGTACCAGGTTTGAGAATTATTTGATGGTCGCTTGGTCTGTGTGGTGGTAACTTATCGGCTTCGTCTCTTGAAAATACTGCAAGGAACTCGTGGTACTCCTTTGGAAGTTTTTCTGCTGGATTTGTTCTAGGCTTATCCTTCAAAGCCTCCTCTATATCTTTCAGCGTGATCGACATAATGGCATTGTCACCATTGGCTGTTAGCTCCCCGAAAGTATCCAAATCACAGGATTTTATCAAAGACAATTTCTTAGATCGTAATGCTTTATCGACCATATTTTTGTACTTAATCACCTCATGCTGTGGAATGGCCTTTACAATAATGGCATAGGGTTTTGAGTGACTAGAACAGCTTGGATTATCAAAAATCACCAATTCGTCAGTCCAATTAATTCTTGGGTTGTGCTGTTGAAGCCATGGCAGTCCCAGTACGATGTCAAAGTATCCCAGATTCGTAACATAAAAATGGAGCTCTTCCGTATGTCCTTCAATTTCAAGATAGGTCTTGGCAAGATGAGTTATTTGACCAGAGACTGATTCTGTACCGTCAAATACTTTAAGACTGCGAGGATGATCAAGTTGGATCAGGTCAAAATTATGTGCGTGCGCAAACTTGGTATCAATAAATCCACAGCCAGAGGCACCGCTGTCAATGAGGGCAAGAGATTTAATAGCTTGAAAATCTCGATTTCTAAGAGTACAATTTATAACTAAATGCCCTATTCTATTATAATAATCTCCGTGGATTTGAGAAACTGAAAGTACCAAAGTCTGAGTTAAGCTCCCCAGGCGACTTTCTGGAGAGCTCAGGCGTTTTCCGAGCTACCAACAACCTCCGACGTTGAAACTTCAGCTAGATGACCTGTGACAGCAGATCGATTCATCTTTATCCTACATTCGGTAGCCTTATGCCTTCCATTCCCACAGTAATAGCAAAGACCTAATTTTCGACGTCGCTCTCTCTCCTGCGGATTTAACGGACCATGAGGTTGAAGCTGTGAGGCTGATAAGTCCATTGCGTCACCACCCTGAGTTGTTGTTAGCTTATCGATAGAGTTTGGGCGGCTCAACGTAGAATTTATGGGAAAGAAAGGTTTCCGAGGACCCAACTTTGCCCAAGAGTTGGCGAAAGATTTTTGCTTATTCTCAATATCCTGAAGCCGAGCAATTGCTTGGTCCAAGTCTAAATCCTCAATATCCTTCTCGTGAATTATTGCCTGCTTCAACTCAAGGCTGAGGTTCAGAAAAATGATATCTCTCAGCGGCTCAGGATGTTTATTGTAACCAGAGATTGCTGCGTCCCACCTGATTTCTGCAATCCAAGCAGAAAAAGGTTTATTGCGTTGCGGATTCGAATGGAGCCTTACTTTGGCGTCACGAACGCGATTTGGGTCGTCAAAGAGGATGCCTAGAACTGTTAACATGGAGTCTAGTGATGGAAACTTAAGTTCTCCTTCCGAAATCCAAGAATGGAGATGAGCTTGACATTCTTCGTTCATTTTAGAATATACAAAATTCATTTTTGACACCTCAGTAGGAAAATGGTCGGAATTTGACTTCAACTTCAGAAGAATTTTTTCCTTCCAAGTCGCGAACTTTTGCTTATCTCCCGAGAAAGTAAATACTCCACTAACGTCAACTGATCGAGGTTGAATGGGTAGCTGCCTGCTTAGAACTTCGACAAATTTACTCAGCGTGGTATCAATTCGTGATGAGTCCGAGGGAGATGATGGCTTCTTTTCCAGTCGCTTTATCTTGGCTTGTGCCGATTCCAACTCCGTATTAACTCTGCTTAACTCGGCGTTTTTCTCTGAAAGCTGTGACTGAGCGGCATGGACAATAGATGTAGCCGTTCCAAAATCTTTGTGTTGTTTCATTAACTCCTTGATTGCACCCAATACCATCCCTGGGTTCCCCTGAACCCCTTCTAAAAATTCCATAGGATCCGTAACACGGGACAACTCCTCAAAGACTTGGTTTAAACTCTCAGACATCTCGGAAGATATGAAGATTTTTTTTTTTTTTTTTTGGCGAGACCTGAGTAATGTAACAGGCGTGGCTAGGTGTGATCAAAGAACCCTTGGACGTGAACTGTAAGCTATGGACTGTTGGCGTAGACTGTGGCTGTGGACTACGGGTGAGGACTATGAACTCGGTGGATAAGACAATAACAATAGCTATGAATCTAGACAATGACAATGACTGTGAATCAAGACAAGATTATATTGAACAACGGTAGATAACAAGACTCAGGTCTGAAGAGCATCTAGAGACAGAGGGAAAGCCACTATTTATACACAAGCCTAACTCCATCTCTACAAGGGCCATCTGGCCGACAACCAGGCCATCTTAGAGTTACATAGAATATTAAAGAATGCTGTAGAAGCCCATCAACCATTACAAGAGAGAGAATAGTATGGAAACCTATAGAGCCCTAACCCAAAATCCCTAGTGTTCAGACGGAAGTACAGAAGATTCTAGAAGGCTAGACCTCCATTAGCAACAACACGTGAATTGATTATTATTCACGTGACAGCATTCAGTAAGCGCTAATCCTGACACATGATATCACCTGATATTACCTAATATCAGTGCCGCAATGAATCATGGCCTATTCCTGACATCCGGTATTTTTATTTAATAGATACAATCATGTCAATGCCGTCAACCACAACTCCAATTTGCATTGGGAATGTCCGGGCAAATCTGCCAATACTCACCGGTCAATCGAACTACCGTCGCTGGTACAACGCCTGGCTTGTTGTACTTCGTGGTGCAAAGTATTGGTATGTGGTCAACGATGGACCTGGAAAGGAATGTCGCCCCTCGGCTTTGAAGAATGATGAAAAGAAATAAGACCTTCTCCATTGGATTGAGGAGTATGATGAAAGAAATGACATAGCTCATGCTGCCTTGCTCTCTGGAGTGTCCGATGAACTCCAAGAGGTAGTTGGTGGATGTGCGCGGGAACCAGAATCTGCGCGGGTTGCCATGCGAAGGTTAGAGACAAAGTTTGACCACAAAACAACAACCTCTACCCTCCACCTCTTCAAAAATTTCATACAACTGAAGATGGATGAGGGTGAATCCATTTCTGACTGTGAAAGGCCTCACTCGAATAGCTCAACGTATAGGTTTAAGGAAATCTATTAATTAAGAAGTGTGTGAGGATTTCATGTACAGGAAGCAGCTCTATATAAGTCCTTCATTCGATTCCATAAGTTTCCAGAACTTATCCAACCCAAGGCCTTCACACCGATCTGTGCAATCTTTAGAATCAGCACGAAGCTACTGGAAAAGACCATAACGCCTAAACACTATCCGACGTCTATCTATAAGTCCATGTCATAAGCGGTGTGTAGACAGCGTGGGGAGAGACAGGGGTCAAGAGGTGGGTGTCAGGCCAAAGGTTGCCATCCTACATGATACACGAGATAGATGCATCACCACTCGGCTAAAAGGCCAGACCAGAATCATAGAATACTATGATCTGGCAATCTCCATATATATATTATACAGTAGAGGCTTTCCTGACAGTCCATCATAATCTCCCTACGCAGTTTCATAACTATGTGCAGCACTAAGCGAGATTAATAGTTTTGGCGCTAGCTGATAATATCAGATAGGATAAGTAAACAAGGGCCAGGGCCCGAGCTAGCTCCTGAGGTTCTAACCTTTACATTATCTCCCCCTCGGTTTTTTAGTTCTTTTAAATTTCATCTTTTCGGACCTTGAGAGTTTTTTCCACTCGTATAGTGCCGTCGTGTCTTTGAGGAAGGATTCTGGTTCCCACGTGGGTCTCGCATATCCCACCCATTTGACTAAGTATCTCAAATGTTTACCTTTTCCTAGAGCCTTCTTTTGGTCCAAAATTTGTTCTAGTTCGTATTCGTGGACCCCGTCTATGAGTTTGGGTGATGACTGATTATCGTCTATTATTTGTCCGGGCATTGGTGAAGAATTTGCAGGTTTTAGCAGTTTTGAATGGAACACATTATGAATCCCTGGTGGTGTGTCCAGCCTGAAGCTATGGGATCCCACTACTCCAATTACAGTGAATCTGGCATACCTTGCGTCTAACTTTTTACACGGCCTATCAGTTTTGATATTTTCGAGGCTTAACCAAACTTTATCGCCGATTTTAAAACTCGGCGCTTGATCTCTTCTCCAGTTTGTTTGGCGCTCTTGTGATTCTTAAGCCGCTGCCATTGAAGCTTGGGCCCATTCCCGTACCTGTTTCAACTTATTTAAGATTTTGTCGGCTCTCGCGACGGGTGATTTACGTGTTGTTTCTTCTGACAGCTCGCTGTTTAATCCTTCTATGACATTTTGGTCCCAACCGTGCGTCATATAAAATGCATTAGTTCCTGTTGACGCTGAATTTCGACCACAAATGCTGGATACCACAACCGGCAACCACTCGACCCAGTTATTTTGTTCCCAATTAACGTACTGTCTTAACGTAGTTTCTATAACTTTGTTCATTCGTTCAGTTGCACCGTCCGTCTCTGGCAAGAATACCGTCGATAATCTTCGCTGGATTCCGAGTACGTCACATACTCTTTTCCAGAGTGCGCTTGTGAATTGTGACCCCCTATCCGAAACTATAGCTGTGGGTAGAAAATGATGAGGCAAATAGTTCTTTATAAACCATTTAGCGACAAACTCCGAGTCAATTTTTTCTAATCCATCCGCTATCACGCCTTTACTAAGCCAATCAGGGATGACGATCATGTTGGTACATCCTTTTGAGCACGGAAGTTCAGTGATAAAGTCCATTGAAATTTCTGTCCACACGCGGTCTGGGATGGGCAGAGGTTTTAAGAAACCCTGGCGTCGACTTCTCCAAGCTTTATTCCTACCACAGCTGTCACAATTTTCTGTGTATCTCCTGATGTCTTTTGCCATCCTCGGCCAGAAGAATTGTCTCGCAATGTTTGCATAAGTCACCTCCCTTCCCGGATGCCCGCTAAGAGGTGAATCGTGGGTTGTCTGAATTATACTGGTGCGGAGATTATCATCTCTTGGTACCCACTCCCATCCTCTAAATTGTAACCTATCCTGCTCCGAGCAAGAAAACTCTGATATGGAGACCTTGAGATCTAGGTCTGTAGGAAATTTGCTGTTCTTATTTTTAACTGCCTCTCGGGCTCGTATGTATTGCATATCGTTCGTGATAGCCGAGTCCCATTGTTCTAGTTCTTTAGGTAATTCTCCCACCACATTCTCATCATTTGGCTCGGCTACCTCGTCATCATCAGGATCCTTGTGAAGCGAACGGACAACGTGACTGGCCACCAAAACTTCCGGTCTTAGTAATTACATCTTCCCATCTGAAATTTGTTCGTCGTCTTCGCCCTTTGGCATATCCTGATCCCTTCTTGAAAGCGCGTCCGCCCGCTCATTCAGTCTTCCAGGGACGTGGACAATCCTGAAATCGTAACGAGAGAGTATCAATGACCACCTCATCTGACGTTCTGTCAACCTTTGTACCGTCATGAAATATTCCAAGTTCTTGTGGTCTGTGCAGATGTCGAATTGCCCAACGCCTCTGAGTTCCGCATCCCACTCCTCTAAGCATCGAATAATTGCGAGCATCTCTTTGTCGTAAATCTCGGAATTACACTCTGCAGGGTTGTTCTTTTTTGAAAAGAATGCATATGGAATCCACAACCCTTTGTTTTTCAGTTGCTGAAGCGTACCTCCTGTACACCACCCCGAGGAGTCTGTCTCAATTCTCGTTGACTTGTCAAAATCAAATTGCCCAAGTGGCGGTGCGCTCACAAATATTTCTTTCAGCTTGCCAAAAGCGGCGTCAGCGTCCGAAGTCCATTCGAACTTACAGTCCTTTTTAGTGAGCTCGGTTAACGGCCTTGCAATGTCGGCAAGCCAATGGATAAACTTCCTATAGAAATTCGCAAAGCCCAGGAACCCTCGAACTCCTTTAACTGATGTCGGCGCTTCCCAATTCTCGATTGCCTTGATTTTGTCCGGGTCCATCCTGATCCCCTTCCCAGCTTCAATGATAAATCCAAGGTATTTTGTCGATTTAGTCTCAAATTCACACTTGTCAATATCAATCTGCAGCCCTGCCTCCCGTAGTCTTTGCAACACCAGCCTGACATGGTTTCGGTGTTCGTTGATGTCACCCTCAGAATAAATCAACACGTCGTCGACATACGCCAAGCAAAAATTGTCCAAATATTTTCCTAGAGCCCAATTGATGTATTTCTGGAATGTGCTCGGTGCGTTAGCTAGCCCAAAGGGAGTAACCAACCATTCTTACAAGCCGTACCGAGTCCAGAAAGCAGTCTTCCATTCATCGTCCTCGGCTATTCTTATCTTGTGGAACGCGGTGGTGACATCAAGCTTAGTGAACCACTTGGCATTTCTAATGCTTCGTAGTGTTTCGCATATGAGAGGGAGCGGGTACCGATCTTTCCTTGTAATTCTGTTCAGTCCGCGATAATCTACACAAAATCTGAGTCCTCCTCCTGGCTTCTTGACAAACAATACTGGTGCAGCTGCCGGCGAGCTACTTACTCGTATGAACCCTTTGTTGAGGAGTTCTGTGAGAGTTTTTCTAAGTACTAGTAGCTCATCTCTTGACATGTTATACAGTGGTCCCCAGGGTATCTTTGCTTCCTCACCATTATGGCTCTCAATTTGAATTTCGTGGTCTATTCCTCGTCCTCGTGACGGTGGTAAAATTTCTGCTTTGTTGTGGTCAAAAACGTCCAAAAACTCGTGGTAGTGCATCAGCAGCTTCTCCTTCGGATCTGACCGTGTTTTTACTGCTAACGCTTTATTTATGTTGGCGATGCTCGCTGCAAAAACTTCAAGATTCTTCTTATGGTGGTTCTTCGTTATGTGCGCAAAACTTACAGCTGAAACCTGAACTATTTTCTTTTGTCCGGTCTGTTCAGCCAGAAAGGCATCCCGACTCCGAATGATTGTGCCAGTAGATTGGATCGTTATTTGCGACCGCGGACCGTTGATCCTAACGTCCTGCGAAGTAATCCACAGCATCCCCAGGATCATGTCGTAAAGGCCTATGGGTGCAACATATAGGAAAACCTTAGACTGCTTGTGGCCATCCAAGTCAATATCCACGACAACTACTTCTTTTATTTGAGAAGAAACTTTCCCATCAAAACCTGTTACTCCTCTAGGTCTCACTGATAAACGCGTAAGATTGTTCCTGTTAGCAAAACTGGTGTCACAAATCCGTACAACAAACAACCAGTGTCAATGAGTGTACTAGCGAGTGAAATTTCATTAACTAACGACTTTACAACAAAAGGTTCTCCGTCCATTGTTTTCTCGAACTTACACCAGTCTGACTGCAGAATAAACAATCTAACGGGCCCCTGACCACGACTTTGATCAGAGGCTAAGCATTTCCCGACTCCCCATCCTGTTCCGGGGTCTCGTTGACCACCGTTGAAGCCAATCCTGTTTTCCTATTCTGCTGCCAATTGGGGTTCAAGGCGGGTAGAAGATGGAAACTTATGATATGATGCCCTGTTCCTCCGCACCTGAGGCACAGGCCCTCCGCTCTCCTACGACCGATTTCCTCATGTGACACCCAAACAGCGCGACGTCTAGGTCCCCCGTTCCTTCCGGCCGCTGCAACGTTCACGGACTGCGTCGGCTCCCAGTCCATCGGGTCTCCGTTAGCAGGAGCAGCTACATTTTGAGGCTGTTAAGTATGAAGATTTCGGTTACGTCTGCTATCCCACGCTTTGATTCCCCCTAGCTTGTCGGACACTGCGCGAAGTTGCGAGACAAAGTCGTCGTAACTCTCAGGCTCTGTTGCAGAGACTAACCTGTCGGAAAGCTCCCGATTAATTCCTGCTCTGATATATCTCTTTTTGGCAGCATCCGTCCAATCCCAAGCTTGGGCCTCTAGAAGGGTCTGCTCAAAATCTTGAAGGAATACTCGAAATTCCCTGTTTCCTTGTCGGATGGAATTGAGTTTGTCGATGGCTTTGGCAATCTTGTCGGGGTCGCTGTAAGCCTTGTCGAGGCGGTCAAAGAATTTCTCAACAGTGAAGTCGTTGGTATCTTTGGCATGATCCATCCAAGGATGTAGACGCTTTGCTGCCGAACCCGATAGTCTGCCAAATCCATACCAGACCCTTTCTGCTGTGTCTCCGATTGCTTTTGCGTCAATCCGTAGCTTAGCTTCGAGTAAGCTTCTGAATTGCGGGTAGGTGGAGGCATCTTCTCCCGAAAACTTCTCTGGGTGCGGCTGCGAATATGCAGGTCTATGCCCTGACTGTTGATGTTCCTGCTGGGGAGCTTGAGATCGAGATAATAGTTGTGATAACACCTGAGTTAGTTGATTAACCCACGAAGGTGGTGCCTGCTCGTCTCTTCGTTCGTAATCATTTATCGGAAAGTCAAACATTATGGGCGGTGGTGTGATGAAGACAGAGGGTAAGCCGAGTTAAAACGGAGAGGCTGAAAACTGTTCAGAAAATCGGAGTGCTGACTTAAAAAACCGAATTGCTGATTAAAGAATGACTAACTAACGATTTGAATGTTTGGCGTCTATGGTGAGTGCTGCTGATCTGACTGAAAGAAAGTGCTGATATGGGTGCTGACTGCTGCTGATCTGACTGAAGGAAAGTGCTGATATGGATGCTGACTGCTGCTGATGTCTGAAATGGTTGACTTAGCTCTAGTCCGAAGATGAGAGTGACACACTTCTACTGTGAAAGTCCTCACTCGAATAGCTCAAAGTATAGGTTTAAGGAAATCTTTTAATTAAGAAGTGTGTGAGGATTTCATGTACAGGAAGCAGCTCTATATAAGTCCTTCATTCGATTCCATAAGTTTCCAGAACTTATCCAACCCAAGGCCTTCACACCAATCTGTGCAATCTTTAGAATCAGCACGAAGCTACTGGAAAAGTACATAACGCCTACACACCATTCGACGTCTATCTATAAGTCCATCATAATCTCGCTACGCAGTTTCATAACTATGTGCAGCACTAAGCGAGATTAATAGTTTTGGCGCTAGCTGATAATATCAGATAGGATAAGTAAACAAGGGCCAGGGCCCGAGCTAGCTCCTGAGGTTCTAACCTTTACACTGACCACATCTCCAGATTCGAAACCTCATTTGAACACCTTTATAGCAGATGTTGTATCTCCAGCCGCCCAGAAGCTGCCGCACTCCGAGTCTTTCTCTCTGTGGAGGAAGTTAAGATCATGTGTCTCTTTCTCTCCTTCCCCCCCTCTTTTGAGAACGTGATTGATAACTTGTCAACAAAAGAGAACTTAAGATATGCTGATGTTAACAATCGGCTTCTTGACATCTCTTCAAACAAGTCATCCACCTCGCCCTCAGCTGCCTCATCGTCAAAGGCATACTTTACTGAAACTGCACCAGTAAAGCATGACAGGATCAAATCTTGTACATGGTGCAGGAAACATAGTAGTTGTCACCAAGGGCACTACCATACCGAGTGTCGGAAGCTGAAGGCACATCTCGATAGCCTTCCAGAAGTCAAACAGAAGGGAAAAGAAATTGTACCGAAGGATGAAAGAGCAAATACAGTCACCAAAACAACCTCGCCTGAAGACTCCTACGCCTCCAACTTTGCAAAAGCTTTTGTCTCTGCTTTGTCCCAAATTTCCCTCTCTCACTGGATACTAGATTTCGGAGCCTCGGCACACATAACATCCTGTAAGGAATTCTTCTCCTCCATGTCTATCAATGTAGGAAATGTTACTAGTGCTGCCAGCGTAGATTAACCTATCCACGGACGCGGGACCATACAAATGGATCTTCAGCTAAGCTCTGGAGAAGCTACTAAAGCTATTCTAGAAGACGTGTTGTACGTACCTGGCATGACTGGTGGGAATCTTATCTCCGAAAGTGTCTTAGATCGGAAGGGATATGAAATTGTGTCAAAGGATGGAACCCGCCGTGTTTTTAAGAATGGGAAGGAATGCATGTTCAGCGTTCTAAATAGTTTTAATCAGATTGTAGTTCAGGGAGTCCAATACAAATTGTCTTTTGCCTCTTACTTGGAAGCTCATGAGTGCTTTAGCCACCCTGGTCAGAACGCTATGCTACATCTGAAGCAAAAGTATCCCATTCAAATCCCAAACAAACCAGAACAGTTCCACTGTCCTGCATGTGTCCTCTCCAAATCAACACACGAAGTAGGAAATTCAAGGGTAAAGCAAGCCGAAAATTCGTTTGATATTGTCCACTCTGATCTCTCTGGAAAGTTCTCAGTCGAATCACTTGGGAGAGAGCGATACTATATTTCATTCATTGACGATTTTACACAATATGGATGGATCTACTTTATTCGCAGTAAAGACAATACATATGATGCTATTCGACAATTTGTCAAACAAATTCAAAACCAACATGGAATTACTATCAAGAAAGTTTCCTCAGATAACGGAGGAGAATACATTGACAGACGAGTTGAACAATTCTTCGGGAACCACGGTATTGATCATGAGTTTTCTCCACCTTATGAACATGAGTCCAACGGAGTGGCAGAACGCTTTAATCGGACGATCGTCACAAAAGCTCGGACTATGCTTCTTGATCTTCCCAAATTTCTCTGGGCAGAAGCAATAGCAACTGCTGTCTATCTCTATAACATTACACCCCATCGGACAATCGATTACCAGTCTCCGATTGAGTTGATAAACGGCACACCAACATCAACACCAATGGTAAATCACCTCCACGCCTTTGGATGTAAGGTCTATGTTCACATCCCTGATGAGGCCAGATCAAGCGGATCCAAACTACAACCAAGGGCGTTGGAAGGTATATTCGTAGGATACACCGGTTCATCCCAAACTTTCCGGATTTATATACCAAGCAAACGTGCAATCCAAATCACTCGACAAGTTCAATTCCCGAACACAAAGTCAGGGGAAGTACTAATCAAAGTCTCAGAGCCATTCAATCTTGAAACTACAACAATTCCACCTATAATTTCACCAGCTTTTACACACAAATCTCCTACCTCCATTACAATTCCCAATCGCCCTCCTACACCTGTCTCACCGCATATTCCTGGAACTTCTGTTGAAACACCAAAGTTACCACAGCCGTCTGTACCAGTCACCCTCTTCAACCAGAATCTGACCCTGTTATCCCAGACTGGCAAAATTCTGAGAAATCACAAGCTCTTAGGCGAGGAGCCCGAGAACGACGACAAGCAGATCCTGGTCCAGGAATGGTGCCAAATTCCCAAAGGTACCAAGCACTTGCTGTCTCAATTGAACCAACAACGTACCACTGTAACGGATTTGGACAGGATGGTAGGAAGGGAAGATGGAATATCTTAGTAACGAGGAATAAATGGCTATTGTAAGAATATAGCGTAGGAAGAAAACAAGACGTCACACGATCTCTCAAGATCGCTATCATCTGAGTATATATCTACATGTACCTCGTCGGGCCTCTCCCTACTAGTGGGGCCGCGCTAACAAAGACACGCACTAAACTCCTTACAACCCTGACCCTGTAAGAAAACCAAATTTTCCAACGCTTAGCACAACTCCGAATCATGCCCAACTCCGAACACATAGAATTACACACACTGCTGTTCCTGCACGCCGGACTCCGAGAGAATCCTACTTAACTAATTTAGAAAACCAGGGGTCCCTTGAACACGATTTTGGAACTGGACTAGGACCGTGATAGTAGGCCCTCCTTTAGAGTCTGTTGTCCCAACAGACGCTTATTGCTAATTTTAGCCAGGGTGAGGAGTAAGGGAAGCTTTTCTGGGGTGGCTGAATTCATCCTGGGTCGGTTTGACACGCCTTGGGTATTTGTTATGATACTCAGCAACGAATTCTGAGGAATCTCCTCTCAGAGCGGTGCAGGATTAATACCAAAGACAACGCTGTCAATAGAAATAAAGTATCAATATCAGTAACTGAGGCAGTGATAGATAAGCAACAACAATAACAATAACAATAACAATAACAATAACAATAACAATAACAATAACAATAACAATAACAATAACAATAACAATAACAATAACAATAACAATAACAATAACAATAACAATAACAATAACAATAACAATAACAATAACAATAACAATAACAATAACAATAACAATAACAATAACAATAACAATAACAATAATAACAATAACAATAACAATAACAATAACAATAACAATAACAATAACAATAACAATAACAATAATAACAATAACAATAACAATAACAATAACAATAACAATAACAATAACAATAACAATAACAATAACAATAACAATAACAATAACAATAACAATAACAATAACAATAACAATAACAATAACAATAACAATAACAATAACAATAACAATAACAATAACAATAACAATAACAATAACAATAACAATAATAACAATAACAATAACAATAACAATAACAATAACAATAACAATAACAATAACAATAACAATAACAATAACAATAACAATAACAATAACAATAACAATAACAATAACAATAACAATAACAATAACAATAACAATAACAATAACAATAACAATAACAATAACAATAACAATAACAAAAACAAAAACAATAACAATAACAATAACAATAACAATAACAATAACAATAACAATAACAATAACAATAACAATAACAATAACAATAACAATAACAATAACAATAACAATAACAATAACAATAACAATAACAATAACAATAACAATAACAATAACAATAACAATAACAATAACAATAACAATAACAATAACAATAACAATAACAATAACAATAACAATAACAATAACAATAACAATAGCTATTACGATGACAATATCAACATCAATGGTCCAGAAGAACAGTAACCACAATTGTAGTATAATCGATAGGATTGAGATCGCAAACAGATTCTTCAATAAGTAAAGATAAATACAAGACTTTGATCTAGAGACTTCAGAGTTACAGTAAGTGTAAGGGTCGAAAGATAATTGCTATTCGCAGAATATCTAGAGCTAGATACAAAAGAAGATCTTGAAGTGAAGAAGCAAAGAAAACCAAGAGCAAACATCATATATCTATTCCTAATGTTCAACATTTCCTCCCTTTCTTCGCATGATCTAAATCAAAATCACATGATCTACTATCTCTGCATTCGCCTCTAACATCTTATGATGCTTTGGTGTCCTTTGTGCAGACAACCAGTGTCTCGTCACGTCTCACTCTTCATCGCAAACGAAACTGTAAAATCAACATATGTTACTGTAAATGTTTGGAGAAATTTGCGTGTCGGAGAAGTTTCAGCTTGGAGCTGCTTAGTAAAGACTATTATTTTTGCCTTAGGCACCAGCCTTAAAATTACCAGGCATTAGCCTGTGACATAAATAGGCCTTAGCCTAATGAAAGTCAGGCCTCAGGCCTGTGACAGTAAGGACAGCTATATATACATTTTAGGACATGGTCCAACAAGCCACTGAAAGAACCATCTAGAACTCCTGTAGAGGTAAATAGAGCAACATGGGGCATCATAGAATACCATAGAACACCATAGAACACCATAGAATCCTCCAGAACTCCCCAGGTCATTGTGGCCCATAAACATATTTCCAGAATGGGATAATAAAGAAGTTTGTAGAGCTACAGAGAAACAGCCAGAATATCTAACGCCACAATGTGGCTCAAACCCCTGTCACAGGACTAAGTAACTGACACTCTCTGACATCTCTGTTGACAATACCCGAGAAAACCTGCTAAGAGGTTTCGAACTGGCCTAAATATTTCACCAAGTATTCAAACCCAAATTTAGTTCCTCTAGAGCCATAATGGCGTCAATTTCATAGAGGTTTTCGCCTGAATGGTCCACCTCTATGGCCGGATTTGCTTTGTTAATTTGTCTGGGGAAGGGTGTCAGGAAAGCCTCTACTGTATAATATATATATGGAGATTTCCAGGCCATAGTGTTCTATGATTCTGGTCTGGCCTTTTAGCCGAGTGGTGATGCATCTACCTCGTGTATCATGTAGGATGGCAACCTTTGGCCTGACACCAACCTCTTGTCCTCTCTCTCTCCCCACGCTGTCTACATACCGCTTATGACAAAGGGGTTTCTAGGGTCCGGACGAAGTAAACTGGTGTTGAAGACCGGGTGGATTTATCTGAGGTTCTCGGGTAATTTTAACTAGTAAGAGTGATTACTAACAACCTTAGAAATCAGGAATGGGCCCAGATCCTTCCAATCTAGATTTTTGCTGGGTCGCTTGGTTTTGATACTTTGAGCATTGACAAACACGCTATCCCCCACCTTGTGAGCTGGAGGAGTAGCGCGTTGACGGTTAGAGTGCTTTTCGTAAAAAGCCTTGACGGTCTCCATATTTTCCCAGAGAAAGTCGTTTAACTTTCTCATTTGCTCAACGAATTCGCCCACCAAACGCTGTTGCACTCGAAGATATTGAGAAGCGTTAGGCCTCATTGATGGTCAGGTTGGGGCCGATGGCTGATCTTGGATGTTGGGCTGTGTTAGCAAAGAAAGGGCTAACCTTGGTGGTTTCAGATTCAGCATTGTTAGCGTTGTATTCGGCTGACGGGAGCTACTCGACCTAGTCATCCTGCCGGTGATTACAATACGCCCTTAAATAGCACTCAAGGATGGCGTTAGAGCGCTCTGTCTGGCCGTTAGTCTGCGAGTGCCAGGCTGTGGACAAGAGTATTTGGGTATTAGTTCTTTTACAGATTTCTTGCCAGAAGCTGGACACAAATTGAGGTCCCCTATCGGAGACCACGGATTCGGGGAAGCCATGATGTTTCCAAATGTGTTGATAGAATAGCTTGGCAGTTCCTGCTGCGTCCACACTGGTATTACACGGAATAAAATGCCGGGCTTTAGTCAGTCGGCAGCAGACTACCATAATGCAATCGTATCCTTTCGATGTAGGCAAAGGGCCGATGAAGTCGACCGAGATGTCTCGCCACCGACGTTGGGGGACGGGTAGTTGCTTGAGGAGTCCCTGGTATTTGAGACGTGATGGATTTACTCGTTTACATGTATGGCAATTGTTGGTGTACTGAGTGATTTGCTGAAGCATATTAGGCCACCAATAATCTCTAGCCAATTCTGCGAAGATTTTGTTACGACCGTGGTGACAAGAACTAGGGTGATCGTGAAAATTTCTGAACAAGATTAACTTGAGTTCTGGTAAATTCGGAACATAAATTCGGTCCTCATAAAAGAGCCGTCCTCTTCTTATACTGCAGCGGGATAAATCTAATTGCCGAGAAAAGTGTGGACTCGGCCTACGGAGAGCTTTTAGAATATTAAAAAGTTCTAGATCCTCTCGATAGCCTTCGCATAACAGGCGCTCGATAGTGATAGATGTGGGAGTTCTGGTGGAGTTGAGTCTAGCTAGGGCGAGCGTTAACTCCTTACTGATTATCTGATTAATGCTTGGATCCAGGTTATGGGATTTTAAAATTGGGTTGCATTGCTGACGGAGACGCTCACCCCCATCCTGTGAAAGTCGATCTTCTTAGCGACGAGTGGGGACGTCTGGTTTACCCCCTTGTCTGCCAGGCGGGTAGGTGATGACGAAGTTAAGCCTGGACAAGAATTCCGACCATCTAGCCAGACGCCTATTGAGACTCTTAGTGGTCATGAAATATCCGAGATTTTAATGGTCAGATATTACGGATATTGGTTCTGGGGAACCTTGTAATTCGGGTCGCCAGTTTTCGAAGGCGGTGACTACAGCCAGAAGTTCTTTATCGTAAATTTCGTAGTTAACTTGAGCTGGGGTCAGACGGCTCGAGAAGTAGGCGACAGGATGCAAGATTTTTTGGTAGTCGAATTGAGAGAGGATGCCCCCATAAGCCCAATCGCTAGAATATACTTCGACCACGCATTTTCCCTCCGGATCAAAGTGACGAAGAATAGGTGCTTTAATGAACGAGTTTTTTATGCTTTGAAAAGCTTTTTCCGATTTTGATGTCCAGGACCACGAAATGTCCTTTTTTGTAAGGTGATTCAATGGTAATGCGACAGACTAGAAATTCCTGATGAATCTTTGATAAAAATTTGCAAACCCCAGAAAGGCTTGGACGTCTTTGACACAAGAGGGGGTTTTCCAAGTTTTGATACACTCTATTTTGATTGGGTCCATTTCAATACCTCGACGGGAGATCATAAGGCCCAAGTATTTGACTTCCTTAGATTCAAATTGGCATCTATTGATGTCTAGTTGTAGACCTGCGTCTCGGAGTTTGTTTAATATCAGATTAATGTGGCGCCGATGTTCAGATAGGGAGTCGCTATAGATCAAAACATTGTCAAGGTAGGCGGTACAGAACACATCGAGATGTTCCTGAAGGGTACTATTAATATACGACTGAAAGGTACTGGGAGCGTTGGTCAGACCGAAAGGCATGACGAGAGATTTGAAGAGACTCTAGTGGGTACGAAAGGCGGTTTTCCACTCATCACCCTTTGTTATACGGATCCTATTGAAGGCAGATATTACGTCTACTTTCGTAAAGTAACGAGCTTTTGATAATTGGTCCAGGGTTTCCGAGATCAGAGGGATGGGATACCGGTTTTTGACAGTTATTGCATTTAAGGACCTTTAGTCCATGCACAGACGCAGACCCCCGCCTGGCTTTTTAACGAATAAAACAGGGGAAGCACACGGCGAAGAACTAGGGCCGATGAATCCTTTTGATAAGTTTTCCTGTAGCCAGTCTCGAAGGGCTGCGAGTTCTTCCCTTGTCATACTGTAAAGTTTACCAGAGGGGGGTTGCGAACCTGTTAAGATTTTAAAGAATATCAAAAGAGGTGTTCAGTAAAGTTGTAGTTTTAAACGCTTAACATTTTTCCTAAGGTAAACACCACGGTACTTATAATTACAAGATTCTAGGAAAGGAAGACATAATTCTCCGTTCATACATAATTTTCCCTTTGAACATGGTACTGAAAAACATCTTCCGGGTGCCGAGTTTCAACAGGCGCCATCCGATCTTTGTCGGGAACAAACACAAACTGAAACATCTAATGTTCGTGTTTCTAACACTCCTCCTGACCGACAAGATCTATCATTGCTTCGAATCCAGCCCAAAAATTTTTCGACACAGTGGTTCTGCCTTTGATCTCAGTAACGGCTTTGTGAGCACATTGGCCAACATTTCATCCGTCGGGATGTAATCCACCACGATATCTCCATTTATAACACAATCTTTTGTGAAGTGGTATGCAACATCAATGTGCTTTGTCTTTGCGGAATTCGTTCCCCTGGCTAGGGCCAAAGCACTTTGATTGTTGGTAAGGGTTAGTAGCCCATCATTATCAATTACCTGGGTCGAGACATGGAGCTCCTTTAGAAGCCGAGTTACCCAAATGGCTTGTTTCGAGGCCTCAAACAAAGCAACATACTCAGCTTCCGTTGTCGAGGTTGCCACTGATTTCTGCTTCTTTGATTGCCAACAAATTGGGCCTCCTCCAAGCATTAAGATATATCCACTGACTGACTTTCGAGTAGTAACATCTGATGCGTAGTCAGAATCAGAATATAACTTTGTTGTTAGCTCTGGTGACAAATCATTTGAAGGGAGACCAAAGTCGTACTTGATACAATAATCGTTAGTACCCTTTAAGTATCTGAAAACCCTGCAAACGCTGTTCCATTGGCGCTGTACTGGTGACGAATTAAAACCAGCAAGCTGAGAAACAGCAAAAGATATATCGGGCCTCGTACTGTTGGATGCATAACCTAGACTTCCTACAGCGCTCGCATACGCGGTATCGTTTGCAAGCGACTCATCTAGACGTGCTGGCAAAATCCCACTATACCCATCGAGGGGCGCCGAGTATGATTTGGCGTCGCCCAGCCCAAACGACTTGATTTTGTTGTCAATATAGTGAGCTTTGGAGATATTTAGCGATCTCGTTGATCTGTCCCGAGTTATCTTCCATCCAATAACCGTGTCAATCTTCTCAAGGTCCTTGATCGGAAAGTATGATTTCAGTCTTCTCTTTACTTCCTCCACATCCCAGAATTTGTCTTCCAAGAATCGCACATTTGCCAAAAAAATAACTTTGTACCGACCAGGTCTTTTCGGTACATGTACTTGATACTGTGATGAGGATTCACAGTACCCAACAAAAATACCTTTCATTGATGTAGGGGAAAGTTTATACCTTTGTGGATCCTTGTTGTCTATGAGAGCATAACAAACGCAGCCCCAGACCTTAAAATGTGAGATCACTGGCTTGACACCAGAAAATTTCTCAACCGGAGTCAAATTCACTTCATGTAGAGGCATTCAATTTCTGATATAGCATACTGTCATAATTGCAGCATTCCAGAAACAAAGCGGCAAACCGGCATGTGTGAGCATACAACAAGCCATGGTCACTAGTCTCCGATTCAATCTTTCGGAAACTCAATTTTGGTGCTGGGTATATGGCGCGCTAACTTGTCGGACAATGCCGCCATAATCAATGGTTTTATACTCAGCTCCTCCGTCGCATCGTAATGCCTTAATCTTTCGACCAGAACTTAGTTCTTTTTGTTCCTTATACTTCTGGAATTTCTCTGGGACTTCTTTCATGCTTTTCAAGACATAAACCTCACTTTCGCGCGAGCAATCATCTGTAAACGTTGCAAAATAAAAACTTCCCGAGAGTCCGGCAACACGGCATTTACCCCAAACATCTGAATGGACTATCTCGAGTAGATCAAGTGATTGAGTAATAGGGCCCCTATTTATTTTCTCGACCTGCTTGCAAGAATTGCATGTATCGCATTCTTTTAGAACCACAGTGTTAATTTTAAAATTCGATAAATCATATGATTCGATAGCCTTTAGCTGAGTAGTGTCGATTTTTCGAAGAGCCGCTAGTCCAGCATGCGCGAACCGATTGTGAATAAGTTTGGTCACAGTTTTCTTTACATCATCGGAAAGAAAAACTTTTGGCAAATTCTGAGAAGTGACCGATGCATTGCTAGCTGTGTTGAAACAAAATAAACCGTCTTTAGGGCGAGCAGTATCAGCAATAATTCCCTGAGCAGTATAAACTCTGAGACCATGTGAGCTTGACTTTATGTGAAAACCCCTGGATACAAGCTGTGATCCAGAAACCAGATTTTTGGTACAATTCGGGAGATACCAAACATCCTCGATCTTGATAGTCTTACTTGTTGGGTCTTGAAGGTCAAATATTCTAGACTAAACAGACCCAATTCCAGAGACAGATTCAATATTTCCAGAAGCCGTCCTCACAGATTTTTGGTAGGGAGACATTGTTGTGAATAAAGACTCATCATGAAAAATATGATGAGTTGCGCCTGTATTGAGGACTTTATCGTCGTCACTTCGTGTAGCTGTAGATGAAAGAGCATGATCTTCTATCATCGACATGCCTTCCTCGGGAGAGCTTTCAGGCGCCTTTGAGTTATTCTGATTCTTAAAGTTCTTCTTTAATCTGGTCTTTGTAGCCTTCTCGGGGTTCTTAGCTGCCCACTTTGATCCATCCGGAGTGTCTAACCACAGGAAGCAATAATCACGAGTGTGGTTTCTTTGTTTGCAATAAGCAGAGGATTTCTTCTTTGAGGATGATGGCTTCTTGCTTTCATTACCCTTGGCAAGGGCAACAAATGGGACTGGATGGCTCTGCTTGTAACCTGACTGAGTAGTTCTCAAATGGTTGACTGTCGCGTCGAAAGAGATATTTTCATCATTTCTGAGGAAAGTTACAGCTCAACAGTAGTATCCGTTGTAGTGTTTGTCAAAATGACCTAGTAGTCGATTTTTCTTGATAGAATCAGAAGGGCGTTGTGAGTTATCAAGAGCAGCTATTTGGGACTGTCTTTCGGTTAGTTCATTCGCTAATTTGTCGACATTGGTTCCTTCATCCATTGAGAGTGTCCAAAACCCTTGAAGTAGAGAATTTAGTGTGGCTTCATTTCTCGGGCGGTAATAGGTCCGGAGGGTATCCCACATTTCTTTTGAAGTTGTCTTTGCTTCAAGGAGATAATAAATTTCCTCCGGTACGAGCTGAAGAATTGCCGTCATGATATGATTGTCTTTGACTAGATCAGAACAGTTAGAGTTACCAGTAGATTTTGACTCAGCTGTTGAATTGGATGATTTGGAGGGTCCTGGTACACCTTTCAGGATAAAATTTTCTCTCTCTAGACTTATAAGACATCTTTCGAAGAGTGAGCTCCATCTACTGTAGGTAGAATGATCGAGCTTAGGCGCACGTCCAAGACTTTTGAGGATCTGAGAAGTGAACATAATGAAACGTTTTTAATTCAAGTAGGAGAGGTGCTATCTCGAGTACAACAAAGTAACTGTTAGAATTACATCTCAGACTCTATCATGCCTCATTACATCGCCAAGTCTGAGGGAGGAGTGTGAGAAATAAGTTTCACCTCTAAAAATACGCTAGAGTGGAATTAGGGCGTTAATATTAGTTTCATCGGTTGTTATATGGTCCGTGTTATTTCAGTCGCGATTTCTCAACGTCGCGCTCATCATCCCATCACGTCTCAGGTACGCGACATCTTGTGTTAAGAACTTTTGTTTTGGCTCTGGTTTATCAACAGAGGTTTCAGTCAGCGACTCATATGCCAATTTTGAGTCGGACATATTACAGTTTGTTTTAATGCTGGAATGCTCATGAAACTAGAAGACTATAGATACTTGTACCTTAGAAGGCTTTATGGGGGGGACAGAGAAGAAGGAATACCAGATTTGACATCACCAAATTCATCATCGTTGAACTCGTTTTTATTGTTATAATTTATCTCTTTACAACTTCTTGAAAAGGCAGGAACTTTTCTAATCTTTATTTAACTTTTATCCTTATCCTATTCTCAATTTCCACCTCACAATTTCTGATAGTAACTGAGGAAGTTTTCGAGAAAGGAGAGGTGCTCTCTCAAAATAAATATTCTGATAATATAAAAATAGATACAACTCAGTTGTAGAGAATTGGTCTCAAAATCTGTTAAGATTTTAAAGAATATCAAAAGAGGTGTTCAGTAAAGTTGTAGTTTTAAACGCTTAACATTTTTTCTAAGGTAAACACCGCGGTACTTATAATTCAAGATTCTAGGAAAGGAAGACATAATTCTCCGTTCATACATAATTTTCCCTTTAAACATGGTACTGAAAAACATCTTCCGGGTGCCGAGTTTCAACAGGCGCCATCCGATCTTTGTCGGGAACAAACACAAACTGAAACATACAAATGTGTTGAAAACATCTAATGTTTGTGTTTCCAACAGAACCTTTAAAATAATTCGGTGATCAATGGTGCGGTGTGGGGGAAGGATACAGGAATCGGATTTGGAAAAGGCGGAGGCTTGATGGTGTGGCCAGTCCGGTAGTTGAGAGAAAACGTCAGGCGCCGGAGAAATGACTCGGACGTCTAGAACTTGCGACTCTGGGGAATGAGACAACAGAAATGGTAACCCTTTCGCTTGAGTAACGGTGGGTGGCTCTATGACTGGCTGAAGGATGCAATTTTTTTTACACGTGTTAGAGTCAAACTTCACCAAATTTTCTTTACAATTAATCAAAGGATTGTGCTTCTTTAACCAACCATACCCTAGAATGGCGGGATATTGGCCTAATTTGGTCACATAGAAGGTTGCGGTTTCGCGGTGAGAGCCGATTGACAAAAGACCAGATACAGTATTGGTTACCAGACCAGCGGAGGATTTTCTACCGTCGACTACTCGTAATACGCGAGGATAAGGGAGCGCGGTTGTGGGCAGTGAATGTTTGTGAACAAAGGCTGAGTCAATGAAACCGAGACCACTACCTCCGGAATCAATAAACGCAGAGATAGGCAAATGAATACTAGCGGATTTCAAGGTGCACGGGAGTACGAGGGAATTAATTAAATTTTTAACAGTGCCTAGTGCTAAGTCTGAACAATAAATAAGTTCCCCGACGACCCTTTCGAACCACAGTTGTGACTGTAACCGTTGTTCAATCTCTTAACTGATCATCTTCGTCAAAGAGACCATCAAGTGCCTCCTCTTCATCCTCTAAAGATGCCTGAGCGACCGCCTGATTGATCGCAGCGTTTTCTCGAATAGATTTAGGGCAAGTCGCCGCTCGGTGACCGGGTTTGCCACAACGGACACAGAGTTTTAGGTCAAATCGGCGCTTCCGTTCTTGTGGGGTTAGACGGCCATCTGGGCCCAGGATAGAGACACTGGCCCTGTCTAGGACCATGGGATCGCCATTAGGGGGCGCTGGAGACGTATTTGAATAGCTGGGGGGATGCTGACTGTAGGATGAATTGGGCGGGCGGGAAGGAAACCGATTTGAAAGAACGGAAGGACGGGAGGATGTCATCGGATTGATGGTTTGCCGAGACGAGGTGTTCGGATTTTGTCGCATAGGTTTGTCCAGATCCAAACGGATCTGACATTCCTTACACAGATCTATAAATTCGTCGAACGTGTAAGCTTTCTTGACGTCCTGTTGCTGGGAAATTCGGCCACGCATCTCGTCCGACACACCTGCTCGAAGCGCCGCGATCAAAGTTTTATCGTCATTGATTTTGGCCAGGTTTCGGAGACGCTGAAATTCAGCCAGATATGCGCCAAACGATCTGTTTTTTTGATGTAAGGAGTTCAGGGCCTGACGTGCTTCCTCCTCCTTGTTCTGATTTCTGTACAACACGTCAAGTACATCCCAAACTTCCTGCACAGAGTCGAAGTCAAAAAACCCGTCTTCTCGGAGGTATTGATCCAGGAACCCTTGCGGCTCTGGACCCAGATTCTGATAAATAAGAGTGATTTGTGACTGTAAGGTCGGATATCTGTCACTATTTTGTGCCAAGGCCACCCTAACGTGACGTCTGAACGCAGTGTAAGAAAATTCAGTATTGAATAATGTAATTTGATATCGCAAAAAGATGTCTTTATTCTTGTCTATATCAGAGCTCTATATGTACTAACCTACTCTGTTATTCTACAATCACATATTGTGAGAATATACTAATATCAGATGTAACACTACTTGAAACATTATTTGATCAGCACTCGTGATACCCGAGTACAAACTTCAAACTGACAGCACATAAAGACATGAGACAATATTGTTAGACTGAAGTCCGATGTACTAACAACTTCCGAAACGTCTAATGTCGTATTTACAACACTCCTCCTACTTTGTGGCTGCCGAAGCTCGCAAAGTCTTTTATCATTTAGGATGTATTTTTAATGTTTGTGCCACTAATACCCATCAGCTGACAGAGATGTTGATATTGTTGCTTTCCAAGGCATTTAGTCAAGCAATCTGCAAGTTGTGATTTCGTAGTGATGTACTCAACAGTTATCTTGTTGTCAGCAATCAACTCTCTAATGTAATGCGCAGCTACATCAATATGTTTAGTCCTTGCGTGGAACACGGGATTTTTAGTGAGTTCAATGGAAGCCTTATTGTCGCCAAATATTTTAAGGCATTCAACCCTCTCTGTATAACCAACTTGATAAAGTAGTTGAGCTATCCAGACGGCTTCTTTAGCATTGTATAAGAGTGCTAGGTATTCTGCCTCTGTGGTTGAGGTTGACACAGTTTTTTGTAATTTTGAAGCCCACGTGACCGGCGATCCAGCAAACATCCACAATGAACCAGTTGTCGATTTTCTTGAAGGATGTCCCGCGAAATCTGCATCAGAGTAGCCAATGGGAAGAGGTCGTTCCGATGATTTTCCATCGGATTCCCAAGAAAATGTTAGCCGTTGTGTTTTTGTGTTACAAGAATATTTTAACAAGCGCATTGCCGCAGTCATGTGCCTTACCGCTGGACCACATGCACTCTGCGCTAAGCTATTTGTTGTAAAACAATTCTGAGGCCTCGTACCTCTCACCATCCAGTTTAATTCTCCCATTAGCGTTTGATACTCATTAACGCTTGCCTCAATTTCCTGATATTTCGACTCCTTTGGCAGTAAACTTTCGGAGTTAGACGCAGGTGTCATAACGCGCTCTGCATCAAGATCAGAAATCTCATATTTCTCCATGAGACCTTTGATGTAATGTTCCTGATCAAGAAAAATCTTTCTACCCTTTCGATCCCGCGTAATATTTATGCTCAAAATTAAAGCAGCCTTCCCCATATCTCTAATTTTGAAATTGTTCATGAGAAATATCTTTAGTTCTGCGATTTGCCCTGTGTCGGATGAAAAAATCAAAAGGTCATCAACATATAATGCAACTATTAGACGTTTGTCACTGCTAACAAACACACAGCTGTCTGCTAAGATTGGTGATAGCCCAAACTCCCTGAAAGAGTTTGATATGCAATTGTTCCAGATGCGACCTGACTGCTTTAAACCCTCTAGTGATTGATTTAACTTCAAAACCTTGTCTTTGGGAATTTCAACTCCATCGACTCCTGCCAGAAAATTGTCTTCTTCAATCAGTCCTTGCGTGAACGCTGATGTAAAATCCATTTGTTCTATTTCAAGGTCTAAGATTGCTGCTATAGCTATTAGAATTCGCAATGTCTCTAGACGTACTACTCCGGAGAAAATCTGGAAGAAATCTATTCCTTCACGCTGGCTGAATCCTCTCGCCACTAGTCGTGCTTTGAATTTATTGACTTGACCATTTGGAAGTTTTTTGATCTTAAATACCCATTTGGTGCTCACTAAATTAACCTTTTCAGGCTTGTCGACTATTTTCCAGGTATTATTTGCCATTAACAAATCACGAGTTACTGTGATTGCATCACGCTATTTTCTATATCTCATCGCCTCTGAATAGGACTGAGGCGTTCTATCAGATACTTTTGAGATCAATGCCATTGCGGCATGGTTTTGTGAGTGTTTTTCCCGCCCAAGTTCTTCAATAAGTCTATTAGGTGCTCTTCTTATTTGTTGTGGCCTGCTTTTGCTCGAATTATTGATCCCTGCTTCTGATTGTGACATATCTTGTGGTACCGTATCATCTTGATGATTACTAAGTTCATCATTAAATGAGGAGATGATATTACAATCGGGTAAGAAATTAATATTGGTGTGCTCCTCCTGATTTTCTTCATCTCCTGCATGCTCTTCTAGATCGAATACTCCGTCAGGGACTTGGTATGAAGGGTGACATACCTCTGACTCGTCAGTACTTTCTATATCCGAACCACCCTTTTGATCTTCCTTGAATGTTACATGAGAACTTTCAATTATAGTGCCAGTTTTTGGATCCAGAACTCGATACTGCTTTGTGGTTCTTCGATAGCCAACAAAAATGCCCCTTTTTGCATTTAGTTCAAGCTTGTCACGTTTCTTATCAACATGAACGTATGCTATACATCCAAAAACCTTTAAATGTCTTACAGTCGGACAATGTCCAGTCCAAATTTTGTATGGTGACTTATTACTATCGACGGACGGCGTAATATTTCTTAAGTAACAAGCTGTTGCCATAGCCTCTGCCTATAGACGTTTCGGAAGACCTGGACCGGCTAGCATTAAGCAAGCTTTTGTGACTATGGTTCTGTTCATTCGCTCAACTTTGGCGTTCTGTTCTAGTGTGTCGGCTGTAGTGGATTTATGAATAGATCCTATCATGCTGATGGCTTTTTTTAGTTCCAAGGCTCCATCAGATCTAACCTTAACAAGTCTTTCTCCAGACTCAAGCTCAACTTGATGCTTCCATTCCGGTAATATTTTGAGAACATCAGATTTGTGCACCAGGCAATAAACACAAGACATACGCGAGTATTCATCCACAATTACTAACATGAAGCGTTTTCCCCCCATTGACTGATGTTTATATGGTCCCCAAGTGTCGACGAATATTCTTTCGAGCTTCTTAGTTGCTGGGCTCGTTAATGGCTCACGTCGTTGACGTCTTACAGACTTTGTAAGTTCACATGTGTTGCAAACTGGCGAATCATTGACCTTAAGAATTGGCATACCGTTTACTGCGTGTGATATTAGGCTCAGTTTTCCTGCTCCAGGGTGTCCAAAACGACGATGCCAAAAGAGAGCTTCTGCTTTTGTAATTTTCTCTGCTCTTCTCGCATGTTCTTTAGATTTATATGCTTGCAAAATCCAAGTATCGCCAATTCTAGGCCCTTTTGCGACAACTCGACTATTACGACTGACGGTAACGTCTTTAGGCCCCAAGCTGAACGCGAGTCCTGCAGATGTTAGTTTACCAGGAGAAAGAAGATTGGACTGAAGCTCCGGAATATGATACCACTTCAAAAATTGTGTTTTGACCACTAATTGGACAACATATTTTTCCCCTGCCAACGACATTGAGATTGACATCAGCCTTTGCTGTACCGACCGTTGACACAAAATCTTCGTATTCTATAAAAATACTCCTGTCACTTGTTATATGGCTAGTTGCTTCTGAGTCCACACACCAGTCATCTGCACCCATACCTGTGTCTTTACTGACCATCCAATCAATTCCTGCGTTTTCAGACTTCTCTTTTTGAGTCCCCCTCTGTTTGTTCTTATCATCAGACTTCTTTTTGCAGTCTGGCTTGATATGTCCAACTTTGCCGCAGTAATAGCACTTTCGACTCTCCTTTTTTTCTGGTCTTTTTATAGCATTGCTCTCAGTCCTCAAAGCAATTTTTGCAGAAGTTTCCTTTGCTTCAAATTCAGCCTGCCTCAATCTTTCCACTATTTGTGCGAATGAGTAGTCACTTGCAACAATCCTGAGTGTTTCAACTGTCACCCGGTACTTGTTCTGGTAACATCGGAGCATGACATCTTTCTTTGATAATTCCGTAGGTCTATCCTCAGACGATATACCTCCGATCTGTGCTTGCAACTGCAATAGTAATGCTGCAACATCATCTACTTTTCCATTTGGTTCAGGTGACGAAAACTGATGTTGAAGAGAAGATAGTGTTCCTCTGCTTGCTCCTCCGTTAATTTCCTCCAATTTCGCTAGAATTTCCCTAGGCGTTCTGAGCCCAAGCAGATATGTCCTCTGATTTCCTGCTGCAGTCTTAAGAACTACAGCAATTTTTGCCGATTTTGCTTGCAACTCCTCGCTTGCGTCCTTAGGCAATCCTTCTTTGCTAAACTTTATCCAGTTCTGAGAGTCGAGGTAGTCACCAATAATATCTCTTCACTCAATGTAATTAGATTGTGATAAAGGTTTGAAACCTTTAAGCCCTTGAGTAATAATATCCCTTGAGTCGTCCATTTCAAACTTGCCGTAATTTTCAACAAGCAATGACCTCCGCAGATGATAAAATGACTGATACAAGTATTCCTATTGAGAAAAATTGATGTGTGTTTATGACTGATAAAATCCCGGTTGCGCAGTGAGCAAATCCGGGCTCATAACTATTGAATTATATAATTTGAAATTGCAAAAAGTGATTTTTATTCTTGTCTGTATCAGAGCTCTATATGTACTAACCTACTCTGTTATTCTACAATCACATATTGTGAGAATATACTAATATCAAATGTAACACTACTTGAAACATTATTTGATCAGCGCTCGTGATACCCAAGTACATACTTCAAACTGACAGCGCAAAAAGACATGAGACAATATCGTTAGACTGAAGTCCGATGTACTAACAACTTCCGAAACGTCTAATAACGTATTTACAACATTCACCATGTCCAGTAAATTTCGAATCAAACCTATACAGCTCGGACTTGGCGACGGATTTCCCTTTGTCTTGTCTAGGGGGGTTAACGGATGTTTCATCATTGATAGTTGTCAGCCGGTATTCGGCGACGGCGATTCGCTGATTCAAATTGCTAATTACTTCGTCGCGCCTAGTCAATTCCCTACGCAACTCGGTCAGGGCAGCCGAGCTTTCACGTTGAGCTGCGGACAATCAATCTTGGGTACGTTACTGATTTGCGTCGATCTGGGACGTCAACTCCTCGTTTCTTGCTTGTAAAGTTTATCCCTATTGGAAAACTTCAGTCAGAAGTCGTTGTCAGGTCTCCTCGTTAGACCTGCTGAATAGTTGGAGAAAATCTTGTAAGCTGCGTCCTCCAGGGGTGGAGTTGGGGCTTGACATGACGAAGGTTAGAGGTGGTGTTACGTAGTGTAACGGATTTGAACAGGATGGTAGGAAGGGAAGATGGAATATCTTAGTAACTATTGGAAATTATTAGGAATCAACCATGGTATCCCTAATTTCCGTTATGACCAGCAAGACCGTGATCAGGGATATGCTTCCAGCATATAATGTTAGCTTTGATGACATCTGAAACATCAGGAAAAGTTTACTGTATCAGTGGAACTCTAGCCTTCGACGAGAGTTGTTCCCTTGACACCGTGTTATATTCTAAACTATGTGAAACGTGTTCACATCAATTTACACGTTAGTATTGTTGTATAGTATTTGTATGTAAAAGCATCTGTATATCTTATAGGTATTACAAGTAAAACAAAATCAATTAATAAATTATAACTTAACATATAATTTTTCCATATTTGAAGTTCTTTGATATTTGAATTACACCATACACAACGATATAACTACTGAATCGCCGGGTCTCTGTTCAAATATTTTTACAGATTATGAGACCAACGCTCTAACCAACTAAGCATATTCTTCTGTACTTCGTCGGAAATTTTATCATTAGTTCGATTCGTTTTCCCTTCACTCTAATAACTATTCCCATATTAGACACACCTTTATTCTAACCTTCTAATCCTTATACCCTTTGAGACAATGTCGGCATCTCAAATTCTTAAGTCTATGAAGGCAGCTCCTATCCTTGGCCAAAAGACATACGATAGGTGGAATGCACATTTTCGAGATGTCCTTTCACTTTTCGACCTAGAAGATTACATCATGGAATCGAAAAGTCAACTTGAAGCTCGTGACAGCAAGAAGGCATCAGAAAATGACCTGCTTATTCAAAAACAAGATAAAAATATCCACGTCGCAATCTCTCAACTTGTCCCGGATATTGCGTTTCACTTAGTTGGTCCTACATATACGGCCAAGGAATGCTGGGACAACCTCCAACAACTTTATCGGCCAGATTCGTCACATGATGTTGACGATCTCTTAGAAGAATTTTGGAGCCTTGCTGTCGAGAACGACGTGGATGTGGATGAGTTTGTTCAAAAACTGGCGACTATCAGGGGCAAGATCAGCTTGATAGATTCAAAAGCGACACCTACAGATTCCAGTATGAAGAAGCGTATCTTAAGTCACTTTATCAAGTGTTGTGGAGGATTCTATATGTCAACCGTGATCTCGCTGAAGGACCAGGCCATTACTTTCCAATCTGCCGTAAGTTCTATTAGGGCATCCCAAGCTGTTTATCGGGACTTACATCCAGGTCCAATGATTGCCCTACTCGAGAAGGAGCGGTATGAGAGCAATTCAACTCCTACACCCAGTCAGACCGTCAAGACCTGTGCTCACTGTAAACGCCGGGGTCATTTACGAGAGGGCTGTTTCATATGGTTGGATACCCCGGACGGTTCGAAATGGGCGGCAAAGAATCCAGAGAAGGCTGCTGAGGCTCGAAGGATGCAGGAAACAGTGAGCAAGAAAAAGAATAAGAAGGAAGCAAAGGGCTTTCAGGGAAAGCCAGAAGTTAAAAAGGAACCAATTGCGACCAATCAGGAGTGTAGATTTTGGAGGAAAATGTTCTGATAAGTGAGGGTCCCGTGAATCTTTGTGACGTTGTACTTGACACTGGCGCAACAAACCATATTTTCCGTGACCAAGCGATGTTTGTTTCAATGACTCCAACAAATAAGTCCATTTTTACCGCTTTAGGTGATTCTATTCCCGTTACGGGTATTGGGAGTGTTGAATTTAAAGTGTTTGATTATGTTGATGGATCTTCTAGTAAGGTTGTAAAGGTGGATGATGTTTGGTATGTACCATCTTGTACTAAAAACCTCATCTCTGGAGTCAAGCTTTTCTCTAAGGGTTTTATGATTCAGTCATCAGATAGAGGGCTTAGTGTTTTGTCAGAAAGTGGTATAGTCATTGCCACTGCCAGTCCTAAAGCAGGATTATTCTGTTTTAATACAACTCGTCTTCCATATCTTCCATATCTTCCATCTCCAGAAAAACAGTTTAATGCGTATATCTCAGAAGACGTTCAAAAAACAACGACGGAATTGATACATAACCGCCTTGCTCATGCCGGCCATCACCTTCTTAAAGACATCAGTATTGATGAGCTAGAGCTTCCTATTCTCCGGTCAAAAAATATTGACGATTTCCGCATTGATAGGGCGACTCTACACACATGTAATGTCTGCAATTCATGCAAGCAAGTTGAGAAAATCAATCGCGGTCCACTCTCGGCTTCATCAGGCATCCTCGACCTAATTCATTCCGACACTTGGGGTAAGTGTCAGGTCCCTGGAATTTTTGGGAGTCTTTATTTTGTTACGTTCATAGATGACCATTCACGGGAAAGCATGCTCTATTTGATGAAGAGCAAGTCGGATGTACCTCATTACTTTAACAAGTACAAGGAACGAAAGGAACTACAATCCGGTCGACCTATTAAGGCTATGCGTTTTGACGGAGGCTCTGAATATAAGACAATTGAGTTTGGAGGCATTGTTAAGCAAGTCAGTGCTCCATATACTCAACACCAAAATGGAGTATCTGAGAGGATGAATCGGACAATCGTGACTATGGCCAGATGCATGCTTGCACATGCTCGTCTCCCCCTCCGCTTTTGGGATGCAGCTGTCTTAACAGCTTGTTATTTGCGCAATAGGCTTCCAATTCTGCATGAAAGGTTAACGCCGTTTGAGATAATGAACGGTTGTTCACCAAAGCTTTCTCACCTCAGGGTCTGGAGTTGTGTTTGCTATGCCCTTATTGACGAAAAAGATCCCCAAAGATATAAGCTGAAACCGACCTCAAATTGTGGCATTTTTATCGGATACTGCGAGTCTAATACACAGTATCTCGTGTATATTCCATCAAAGCCGGGGATCAATAAGGTTATCACCTCTGCGAATGTCCGTTTTCTGGAGGGAATTTTTTGGGATTGGGATGAGCCACAAGATGAGGAGTTCTCAAGAAGCAATTTGTTTTGGCCTGGGGAGGATATGACTAACTCAGATCAAGAATCAGATGAGCACTCTGATTCAGAGCCGCTTCCTGCCCCACAAGAAAATAGGCCAATAACTTCGCCCATGGTGTCTGAGTTTACAGCTTCAGGTAGCGAGGAAATTATTGCAGGCCCTCGCAACGTTGTGCAGTCACCTGATGTACCATTAGATTCAGATTCAGAGCCAATAATACAAGTTAGTCCCAGGAGAAGCAGCCGAATCCGGAAGCCTATCGAGCCGCGATCTGCGTGGCAACCGAGGCCTCGTGCCCTACAAGTTGGAGATATATTGATTCCTCAATCTTACACGGAGGCTATTAATGGAAAAAATGGAGAAAAATGGAAGGCTGCAATCGAGGAGGAGCTAGATTCCTTGCGAAATAAGAAAGTTTTCACACTTATTACTCATGTACCTCATGGGAGAAAGCCTGTGGGCTCACGCTGGATTTTTTCGCTCAAATCGGATGGGAGATTCAAGGCAAGATTTGTGGCTAAAGGGTTCAGTCAGATTTATGGAGTCAACTATAACGAGACCTATTCCCCTACTCTTCGTGCAGACTCTTTGCGGATTTTACTTGCTGTTGCCACTTTTCGCGACTGGGACGTGCATCAAATTGACGTTAAAACGGCATACTTGGAAGGTGATCTGGATGAGGTTGTCTACATGAGGACACCCGAGGAGATTTTTGGAACTAAATAGGTTAGGGTTGATAAGGCCTTGTACGGATTGAAACAGTCTGGACGAGCATGGTATAAGAAACTCGACGAAAAACTCCACCTTCTCGGTTTTAATAAGTCGGAGTGCGATCATTGCATATATATTCATCCCGAACGACAGATTGTGGTTGGAGCATACATCGATGATCTAGTTATCTGTGGCAAAGTGACGCAGCAAGTTCTTGAGATAAAAGACCGGCTCGCTAAAATTTTTCCTATCAAGGATTTGGGATTAGTTGATACTATCATTGGCTGGAAAATTACACGTGATAGATCCACAAGAACTTTGAAAATATCGCAGTCTCATTATTTAGAAGATAAGATTAAATCTTTCGGATTGGAAGTGTGAGGGTCTTAAAGCAGGGTTTTATTCAAACTATACTCAGAGCTGTATACAGGAAAATCTTGAAGTGAAAAGGAAAGTAATCTAAGAAGTTTCTCTCTTATTTATCTACATTTCGAGAATCTTGTTTCTCTTGATGACCAAATCGAATGAAATAAAATCTCCCTGTTCAAACTTATGACTTCTTCCCTCATCTCCTTCTATTTCCATTGCCATTATTACATTATATTAAATCATAATGGAGCTTAGATTAGTTGTTCAAGGAGTACCTAATTGCAAGCATAATTGAATCTTCTTCCAGGATGCTGTATGACTCGGTTGAGGTTGTCAATTTGTTTTGTTTATATTCCTGGATAAGATGATGTTGCTAGGTTCCGCTCTCGGCCCATTATTAATAAAATTAACAATGAGTATTATGCATAATTAGCTCGGCTAATTAATTATTATGTGGTTAGGCATTAGCCTAACTAGGGTCAGGCTTCAGCCCTGTGACAGGAAGGTTCTAAGCCATATACTTTACCTCTTGATGGCTACGACGGTATTTTACCCCCACAGGGAAATGAACCTCTCGCCAATGAATCAGCTTACATGAGCGCTGTTGATGGCCTGGGTTATGCTTCGAACGGAACTAGACCAGATATTTCCTTCGCCACATCCCAATTAGGAAGTTTCAATTCTTCACCTGTCAATCGACACTGGAAAATTGTGTGTCGTGTTTTAAGGTACCTCAAAGGAACTAAAAATTATTGTATTTGTTATTCTTTTGGCCCGCCATCAGTTTCACTTTCTCAAGAATCAAAAGCTGTTCTTTATTCCGATTCCGATTTCGCAGCTGATATAACTACCAGACGTTCGGTTAGTGGATATGTGCTAGTGATTGGTGGTGGTCCTGTATGCTGGCAATCGAGGCAACAAAAAATCAATTTCAACATCTACAGCAGAAGCAGAGTATGTGGCCCTATTTGAAGCAACGAAGCAGGCTGTCTGGGTCACAGAATTCCTACGAGAACTTCACTCTGCTGATTCACTTTTTGGTGATTGTGGTATGACAATTCTTTCGGACAACCAGAGTGCAATTTCTATTGCTAACGGTGCTAACTCGCTTAAGACCAAGCATATTGATGTTGCTTATCACTATGTCAGGAAAAGTGTCCAAGATGGAAAGATAAATCTTAAATATATACCCACCAATAAGATGTTGGCAGATATACTAACCAAGCCATTACCACAATCCAAGGCGAGACCAATCTGTCGCGAGATTTTTAAGCTCGAGTTGGCTGAGTAACAAGATCTTGCTGCTCAGGAGGAGTGTTGGAAATTAATAGGAATCAACCATGGTATCCCTAATTTCCGTTATGACCAGCAAGACCGTGATCAGGGATATGCTTCCAGCATATGATGTTAGCTTTGATGACATCTGAAACATCAGGAAAAGTTTACTGTATCAGTGGAACTCTAGCCTTCGACGAGAGTTGTTCCCTTGACACCGTGTTATATTCTAAACTATGTGAAACGTGTTCACATCAATTTACACGTTAGTATTGTCGTATAGTATTTGTATGTATAAGCATCTGTATATCTTATAGTGATCACAAGTAAAACAAAATCAATTAATAAATTATAACTGAACATATAATTTTTCCATATTTGAAGTTCTTTGATATTTGAATTACACCATACCTAACGATATAACTACTGAATCGCCGGGTCTCTGTTCATATATTATTACAGTTAAACAGGCCGACCGAAACGCGTTGTATGACTGGTTATCAAGATTGTAAGACACCAGTCGAGATTGCATTTCCTTATTGACTGATTCTTCCAATGTGTTCACTTGCACATCCTGAGTCCATTCCTCACCTCCTGCTTGGGCTAGCAATTCTTCGAATTTGGTGATAAAATCGGGGAACGATTCATTATCGCCTTGCTTCATCGCATTGAGGAGTGTCCGGGCGTTCTTCTTTTCATTGGGGTCACCGAAAGTACCTTCCGCTCTCTCCAAGAATGCTGTTGGGTTGCAATTAGTGCCCAACTTTAAGCTCATGTTATACCATTGTTGTATTCTTTTCTGGGCACTAGTCTGGAGATGCATGTATAAATAGCTGAATTGCTCCTCATCATTCCCAATCGCCTGACCATCCGTCCTCAACTTTGTCTGTGCCTCTGTTCTCCACGCCACCCACTCTGATCGATCTCCAGTGTAGGATTTGAGCTCTCCTGTTCGATGTCGTGGCGTCTCTCTATCTTCTCCCAACTCTCTGTTAATTTGCATTCTATCTTCTTGAGAAACACATTCTATCCTCTCCTTCTTTTCTTTGTTATTCTTCTGCAATTCATTTATTTTTCCAGCCTGAGATCGTAACTCTTGCTCCTGAGCTTCCATCTTACAATTCATTTCTTCCATCATTGTCATCATCTCTTGCAGTTTCTGCAGCACCAGTCCCTCCGATCCGGCCATGCTACTATCTTCGGATTTGCAAGAGGATGAGCAGGTTGATTTTTCGACAGTATCTGTCAACTTTTTGTAGAAAAATTTTGGCAACACACGTCGGACTCCTTCTGAGTCCTACTTTCACTCCTTCAGTTAAATACTCTCCTTCTGAAGTAAATAAGTCTCGGCCACCAATTTGACTTCACGATATGTCGTTTTACAGTGGTCGAGTCTATAAAGCAAAGAGATTTATTATAATGTGAGGAAACGTAAGATAAATCAGATTAGAAAATTAATTGTTCAATTAAATCAAGAGTATAATAAATCTGAGGATCGAAGACACCTGTCCTATTCCTTATGTACATATTTCCCTTCGAACCAGATCCCCTTTGCAGGCTAACGCCTTCCCGTCCTAGATGCCATTTAATGATGGTCTGTATGTCGAGGAAGGAGTTACTCTTTCAGTGGCTCTTTCCTTGCCACACTAGCGTAAACAAGGATTAGCGCAAAGCCTATAAGTCCCACCAACCTTATGATACCTCAGGCATCAGCCTTGTACCACACTGGCTCCAGACCTGTAACAGGATCAGGACGCAATAATGTATTCTGTGGAGCAAAGACTTGAGTTGCAAAAAAGTGGTGGCTCTATTTACAGTGCTCGAAAGTGGCGGCAGAATCTAGGCAAGATTGCTCGTCCTCGATGTACCCCAGTAAAGACAATGGTTTCAATGATTGAGTTGGTACCAGTCTGTAAGGCGACACTCGAAGACATTAGCAAGGCATTACGAGCTAAGCCTAGCTTAACTATAGATCAAGCTAGGGAACGTTTGCCAGAACAAGTAAAAGACTTTGCGCATTTGTTTGCAGATGATGGTGGTGCCAACAAGTTACCTCCCTTGAGGGGCAACCTAGACCATGCGATTAATCTTAAACAAGAGAACGAGAAATCAATGACGCCACCGTGGGGACCGCTGTGCAACATGTCCCGCGAAGAACTGCTAGTTTTACGCAAGACTCTGACCGATCTTCTTAACAAGGGGTGGATAAGACCAAGCTCCTCGCCAGCAGCAGCCCCTGTATTATTTGCAAAGAAGCCGAGCGGAGGCCTGCGTTTTTGTGTTGATTACTGAGGATTAAACGCGATCACAATGCCAGATAGGTACCCTATCCCATTATTCAGGGAGACCTTGCGGCAGTTATCCAAGGCAAAGTGGTTTACAAAACTAGATGTGAAATCAGCTTTTCATTGTCTAAGGATTCGAGAAGGAGATGAGTGGCTCACAGCGTTCAGATGTCGGCTTGGGCTGTTCGAATGGTTAGTCACCCCCTTTGGATTAGTCAATGCACCAGCCACATTTCAGAGATATATTAATGAGCACCTACGAGAACATCTGGACCTGGATGCTACAGCTTATATGGATGATATTTTGGCGTATACGGATGGTAGCGTAGAAAATCATTGGAAAACAGTACGGAGCATCCTTGAAAAGATGGATAAAGCTGGACTCTACTTGGATATTGATAAATGCGAATTCCTGTGTCAAGAAGTGAAGTACCTTGGATTCATTGTGAGGGCCGGGAAATCTGTGACTGGAGATCCGGCTAAAGTGAAAGCAATCTTAGAGTGGAAAGACCCGTCATCGGTTAAGGGTGTGCGTTCATTTCTTGGATTTGCGAACTTCTACCGCTGTTTCATTGATAGATTCTCTGACGTCGCGGCACCCTTGATAGATCTAACCAAAAAGCGGACGTTATGGCGATGGGGAACAGCAGAAAAGGGAGCATTTTGTCACAGTCTAGTCAAGAGCGCTTGCGCAGCTAGATGATTAGAGGTATTTAATATTCGAATCTATGGAGGAGTAACTACGTTGCTGCTTTACAAATATATATACTACAATCCTCCTCAGCCCAGACAACTCCCCTGGCTCCAGTGTCATTGTAGACTTCTGAGATTCTCATGCCTCCGTGAACCTCCTGTATCAGCAAGTTCCAGGTACCAGTAAGCTTAGGTCTATTGTTTGAGGGAGGCATTGCGTATCTAGAGCCCCTAGTGTTTCAAGCGAAGAGACCCGCTACTTACGCGCACTGACCTGGTACGATGCACTATCCTTGTAGAGTCTGTGATGCCTATGGACAGCATGGGCTACAGGGATAAACCAGCTTACCAGCTGTTACACATTTGAAAGATTGAAGAAAATATTTGCATCAGAGCCGGTGTTAGCTCAGTGGGATCCCGAGCGCGAGACAGTGATGGAGGCTGACTGCTCAGGGTACGCACTGGGCGGATGTCTATCCCAGGTGGATGACCAGAATAGACTCCGGCGCGTCGCTTATTTCTCGAGACAACTTAATGGTGCAGAGGCTAACTATCCTATTCACGATAAAGAAATGTTAGCAATTGTAGCATGCTTGCAAGAGTGGCGGGCAGAATTACGATCAGTGAGCAAACCCTTCGTTATTTTTAGCGATCATAAAAATTTGAACTATTTCGCATCCAAACGTCTGCTTAACGAGCGCCAAGCAAGATACAATGATATATTGCAGCAATTTAATTTCGTACTCAAGTGGCGCGCAGGAAGTGCTTGTGATAGGCCAGATGCATTATCTCGTCGCGGCCAAGATAAACCGAAAGGGCTTAGCAATTAACAAATGGCCGGCCGGGTAATGCAGTTACTGCCTAAAGTGATTTTGAACCCAGTGGATGTACAAATAGAAGATACAGAGGCGGACTCTGCTACTAAAGCCCGAGTTTTTGATCAAGACGAGATGCAAGCTCTGTGGATACAAGGGGTTGCCATGGATAGGGATTGGAGAAGAGCACGTGACTCGGTCCAGGCCGGAGAGAGGGGATTCCCACCAGATCTTGTGCAAAAACTAAAAGCTAATATTGCTGAGTGTACAGTAGCAGCAGATGGTATTCTGCGTGGCAGAGAGAACCGCATTTGGGTTCCGGATTTTGAGCCTTTGAGAACGGCCATTATGCAGAGAACGCACGACAGTAATTTAGCAGGCCATCCTGGAAGAGATACGATGATAGGAATGCTATTACGACGATGGTTTTGGCCAAAAATGAGAGAATCCGTCCGACGTTTTGCCCGAAATTGCGATGTTTGCGGCAGAACTAATATTTGGCGAGAGGCAAAAGCAGGATTTCTTCGCTCGCTTCCAATCCCGGAACGAATTGGTTGTGAGTTAACGATAGATTTTATCACTGATTTGCCCAAATCGAGCGGCTGTAGCAATGTGATGGTCATCACTGATCAATTGTCTAAAGACGTTTTCTTGTCTGGGACAAGTTCAATGAAGGCTCAGGATTGCACAGAGCTATTTGTGGATCTTTATTATCGGTACTTTGGGTTTCCGCGATTTCTCACAAGCGATAGGGGAAGCGACTGGCTGAGTCATTTTTGGAGAACTTTCTGCCGGCTAACAGGTATCAGTCAGCGATTGACGACAGCTTATCACCCCCAGTCTAACGCAAGTGAGCGGGCAAATCAAGAGCTTTACAAGTATCTGCGATCATTTGTTTGCTATTCACAGGACAATTGGATGGAATTACTCCCGCTGGCTCAGCTAGCCTTAAACTCGAGGCCAAACTCAGCTATTGGTGGATTGAGCCCATTTTTCCTCCGAAATGGCTATAATTTAGACCCGCTGATGGAACCAACTCAGGACGATAAACATAAACCTCAGCATCCAGGGACTATTGCGGGCGAGAAACATGTACAGCGGCTACGAGATGCCCAAGAATACACACAAGCAGCCATGGCCTCAGCGCAGCAATGAAATGAAGGTAACGCTAATCAATTTCGTCGACAACCAGAGCGGTTTCAGGTAGGGGACAAAGTATGGTTGGACTTACGGCACGTTAAAACGCCCCAGCTATCGAAAAAATTAGCATGGCAACACGCTAAATACGAAGTAACAAATGTGCCAGATGCGCTTACCGTAGAGCTTAATGTGCCAGGCAATATTCACAAACGCTTCCACGTCGAGCTGATTAAAAGAGCAGAGAATGACCCATACCCTAGTCAGCATCGAGATGATGCACAAAATCCGCCGGTCCTTGACAAGCTAGGGGAGCCAGAATATGAAGTAGAATCAATTCTAAGAGCACGAACAGTAAAGAGGGGACGTGGAACATACAGGCAGGCCTTGGTCAAGTGGGTTGGTTGGGCAGATCCAACTTGGGAACCTATTGATTACATCAAAGATACAACAGCTCTAGAAAATTTCGAGGCAAATTTTGGCCCAATTAGTACCAACGACGGTCCAACAGATACAGAAGCTGGCCGATTTGTGGGCCCGGCCGAGCCGACAACAGCCCAGAGGAGAAGACAAAGGAGGAAAGGAAAAAAATCATCCTAACAGTTTCCGGAGGAAGAGAGGGCAATGTAACGGCTGATAAGCCGATATATTCCTGTAGCCTATGATGGTCATCATACGCGCAGACTAATGCAGCCCTATCCGGGTATGCTAGCTTCCCGTCAAGCAATTGGCAGGGTAGGACGCTTGGACTCAGCTTGGCGGAACTTGCCTACGTTTCATGTTGCAAGGGGTATTACATGTCATGGTCTTATTATAGCATTGAGAGCCTGGTGGCGATTCATTGGAAGTGTTATAAGTAGATGCTACCTGGGCAGATGTAATTCCTCTCTTCATAGATAAATATAAACTACTTTACGATATACAGTGCTTCTGCCTCAATATCCCGAACCGTGACAAACGCCTAGCACAACTCCGAATCATGCCCAACTCCGAACGCATAGAATTACACACACTGCTGTTCCTGCACTCCGGACTCCGAGAGAATCCTACTTAACTAATTTAGAAAACCAGGGGTCCCTTGAACACGATTTTGGAACTGGACTAGGACCGTGACAACCACCAAGCAATGAAAATGACAATTCAGATTTGTGGAGGATTGCAATTGATGAAGAAATGAATGCTCTACACCGTGACGAAACTTGGGATGTCGTGCCTAAACCCAAAGATCGAAATGTTGTCGGCAGTAAATGGGTTTTCAAGATCAAGCATAAGGCCAATGGATCAGTCAATTGTTACAAAGCTCGCCTTGTTGCCAAAGGGTTTTCTCAACAGCCTGGCACGGATTACGACAATACCTATGCACCGGTCGCACGATACGACTCCTTGCGCCTTCTGCTTGCCTTATCTTCGCATAAGGGATAGACCCCAAGACAAATGGAAGTTAAATCAGCATTTTTGTAGGGAAAATTAGATCGGGAGATCTATATGGAGATTCCCGACGGGTACAAGGAATCTGGCAAATGTTATCTCCTGCGTAAGAGTATCTACGGGCTGAAGCAATCCCCTCTTATCTGGTATGACACACTCAAGTCCGTCCTAAACAAAGAGGGATTCACTTCAACAAATTTCGACCCATGCGTCTTTGTTGACTACGAAAAGCAGGCCTATCTTGCTGTCTACGTAGACGACATTCTGATTTTTGGCCAGGATCCCAAGAAACTAGATAAGATAGAAAATATTTTACATGCAAAATTCGAATGTACAGATCTAGGTACCGCTCACTATATTCTCGGAATCCAAGTCGACATCACAGAGCAAGGCATTTCGTTGAACCAGCAAACATATATCAACAAAGTCCTAGAAAGATTTGGAATGTCAAACTGTCATTCTGTTGGCACACCTCTTGACCCTAGTATACAGCTTCAAAAGGGGGTACCAGAGGGAGAAATCAACGATTCAACAATGTATCAATCAATCATAGGATCTCTAATGTATGCCTGTATTGGTACACGACCTGACCTCGCCCACACGGTTACCCTTCTTTCTCAATTCTCCTCTTGCCCTAATCAAATCCACCTCGTAGCAGCGAAAAGAGTACTTCGATATGTGAAAGGCACTGTAACCTGGACACTCCACTACCCTCGCAAAAACGATTCCATTCTTCACGGATATTCTGACTCTTCATACGGCAATTTCATCGACGATCGGAAATCTTGTTCTGGATACGTCTTTCGCTTAGGGGAAGCTTGCATCAGTTGTTGTTCCAAGAAACAGAAAACGATTGCACTGTCAACAACTGAGGCCGAATACATGGCCATATCTGACTCGGCACAACACATGATCTGGGTCAAAGAAGCCTTATCAGATCTCGATCAACTCTATTAGGCGGTCCTTCACGCGGATTCGAATGGGGCTATTGATCTGTCTAAAAAATCAAAGGATATCTCAATGCTCGAAACACATTGACATTCGATACCATTTTATTCGGTCTCATGTCGACTCTACGTTCAAGCTGGAATATATCCCATCCGAAGAAAATTTAGCAGACCTACTAACAAAATCACTGGCCAAGCCAGCTCATCAACGACTCTCAGGAATCGTTAGATGCAGTCCTGAGGGGAAGTGTTAAAATAAAAGCAGTACATGACTGCATCTAGTCTAGCTCTCTATACAAATGGAAACTTGCGCTATGAATCATAATCATGGAAGGATATTATGACTCATCAGCATGAACAATCTTCTGTTATCCGTGCATGGACGCACAATAATGTATATATAATTTTCTATCCGTCATTGTATAGTCAACAAGAATTATTATCTATTTCTCTTTTTATCTTCGAGCCAACAGCAACGTTGTCTCTCTGTGTTGTATCTTTTCAACAGCTTTGTCCATTCAGTTTGCCAAGTTATAAGAGTTTGTTCTCTTATGTTTTTTCAGATAAAAACAAACAGGACGTAAATATGTCTTTGGATAGAATCAGTTGATCCAGACCTTTCCTTGCAAGGTTGTCGGCTAGTTCATTGCCCTCAATTCCTTGATGGCCTGGACACCAGTGTAGTTGTAGATTAATCTTATTACTCTCAGATCTAACCTTATGTGAAAACAAATTAGGAGCTTTGGAAATTCTGAGTAGATGTTGGAATTCCAGGATCATTGTTTTCCTGAGCGTACATGAATTGATTTTGTGATATGATCAGCAAGATCATCACTGACGACATTTCTAGTTGTTTTAATCCAACATGTCTTTTCTTAAAGTTATTGGCAATATCAGGGGAATAACCAGTATGCAAATCACTGAGATAACAAAAAACAAAAGGGGTCATGGGAGTCTCAGTATTATGTATTTAGATGAGTTTTCCTTACTATCTCTAATCTATAGTCTTCTCAGGATTTTGCACATACCATCTTATCATATCTGGTCAGAAGGGAAATCAATATTCTACATCAGCTTGCTATCAAAGTGTTCTTTTTATGTTGTAACCCTTGTTCTTCAAGACATTCCTCTTGAACTCTCTACAACATTCAACAGTAGAGCAGCTTGGTTGTCAGAAAAAAGGAAATAGCTTGCTTTGGTTATTGTTGCAGAAATATGACTTAAAGCCTTATAAATTGTGTAGGTTTCTGCGTCAGTGATACCAATGCATCTACCAAGATTGAATGAAAAACATTTAAGCTCCCGGTTGTAAGGAAGATAGATAGAAATGCCTATAAAAGCACCCTTTGTGAGGGTCAGAACCCTTGTTGGAACTCGGGCCCTGGCCCTTGTATAATTATGCCACTATCCGTGCAGTGCTAGCTTGTGTACATGCGCATGTACTAGTTAAATCGGACGCTTAGGAAACAGGGATGCAGCCAATAAACTAATGAACCTTTGCTAAAGCATTGCTGACAATTATCAAAATACATATACCAAGCGAGATGGTGATAGGCGTGTGTAAAGATGTTGTAATGGCGTTTAGGCGTTGATAATTCTTATAGCTTCAATCTAATTCTGAAGTTTGTACAATCGGTTGTGATGATCTTGGGTTGGTTAGATTCTAGAAGAATATGGAATTGGAAGAAGGGTATGTAGGGCTACCTGATTGTATATTAAACTTCACGCACTTCTTAATTTATTATATTGAACCTCTACTTTGAGTCATTCGAGGATGGGCCTCTCACAGTAGAAGTGCGTCTCTCTCATCTTCTGATCAGAGTATATTATTTTTAGTCAGTCAGTCAGTGTGTTATTAATTGGTTAGTCAGTTAGACATCAACCAGTCAGTCATCAACCAGTCAGTCATCAACCAGTCAGTCATCAACCAGTCAGTTATCAACCAGTCAGTCATCAACCAGTCAGTCATCAACCAGTCAGTCATCAACCAGTCAGTCATCAACCAGTCAGTCATCAACCAGTCAGTCATCAACCAGTCAGTCATCACTTCTTTCTGACACGCCTTTGCTATGGATGGGTTAAGGGAAGTAGACATGGACGATGGAATAAGGGTCAGTAGTGCTCCAGACTCTGGGGAGCCGTTCTTCATTGCACCTGAGTCACGTCAGTCTAGAAGCGACCAAACACCATCATGGGCGGCAAGTCTCATAGGTATCTTGACTCAGTTTCTTATTAAATTATAAGTTGGGACTTCAGAGAAAAGACCTGGACATTCTCAGCCGCACCCTGAAAAGTTCTCTGGTCTCACTCCTTCGCAATATCCATGTCAGGAAAGTCTCTACTGTATAATATATATATGGAGATTGCCAGGTCATAGTGTTCTATGATTCTGGTCTGGCCTTTTAGCCAAGTGGTGATGCATCTATCTCGTGTATTATGTAGGATGGCAACCTTTAGCCTGATACCCACCTCTTGACCCCTGTCTCTCCCCACGCTGTCTACATACCGCTTATGACAATCCACAATCCCGCAGTCTACTAGAGGCCAAGTTACGTATTGATGCCAACGCAATTGGTAACGAAGAAGAGAGGGTATGGCTTGGCTTCGGACGTCTCTCAGACATCGCTCTTCAAAGAATTCATCCTTGGATCGAGCCTTCGAAAGGAAAGAACGAGTTTACTGTTGTTGAATTTTTGAACCGATTGGAAAGCTTTTGGAGACCCCGAGAAAACTATGAAGGCCATCAACAAACCGAACTCGATTCGACAAGGAAATCGTGGCTTCCGAGAATTTTTGCAAAATTTCAAACAGACCCTTTTAGAAGCTCAAGCCTGGGGATGGACAGACGAAGCAAAAAAGGGTTATCTCCGAGCCGGTCTTAACTTAGATCTCACAGATCGTCTGGTTTCACAAGCCGAGCCTCAAAGGTATGAAGATTTTGTATCCCAGCTACGTATTACATCCGATAAGATGGAGGTTGTGAAGGCATGGAATACGAGGGCAGGGCGTGAACGGGGAGCTGCTCTTCAGCATCCACTCGCGGTTGAAACTCAACAAAGTGACGACTAAATGGATTGGGAGCCTACTCCGACAATGAATGTCTTGTTGAAATGATTGCTATCATGAAATTAATTACACCCAACTTTGGGTGTGATAATCCTGTGATAGTCGTGTGCAATCACAGAGATCTGCACACACTAACCTTCCTACAAAGTAGTGAGGTTGGTAAATACGCTAAACCATATCAATATAAATCACCAGATTTCTTTTTCTTTAGATAGATATCATATATAGCGACCTGTTTCTTAGCTGGAGTAATTAACAACTCTACAGCTTACAATCAACAGCCTTTTTATCTCTCCAAATCTGCAAGATTGTGATGAGTGATCATTCAGCTCTTACAAGCTATTGCTAACCGACTTCCCAAACTTACATTTTTAAGGCTTGGTTCCTTGCACCAGTCGAGCTCTGTGGACAAAGATATCAGTTGGGGTAACATCAGATACTTCTACTGCGTTGAGATCATGATAAGTATATAGGAGACGCTTTACTCGAAGAAGTTGAGAATCTGAACACATAGGGCCAATCTCAATTTTCGAATTATCAAACCAGCGCTCAATCAAATCTTCGGATTCACAAGAAATTTCACGCCTGATTAGGCGTCGTGTAGTCGGATATAATTGATCTACTGTCGGAATGTTAGTGGTAATCAGATGGAGTATTTGGAGTTTAAGGGCAGGAAACTGGGAATATGATTATATGATTAGGCAATCGGATTGCATGGCACAGACTGTATTAGTATCTCTGGAGTTGGGGGAGAAAACTTGTAGATAAGAGAACAACAATCAGTTAGAATTCTACATCTTTGCATACCACTGTCGATAACGCGTGTCGTGCACTTGAATTATCTTGATAACTCACCGCTGAGCCTAAGCCATTGAGAACTTTGACCATAAAGACTCTTTGACAACGCTTTGCAGCATCAGGTTCAGTACTTGTCCAATCGCCACCATACGAAGTTCAAGCAACCGATCCTTTGCATCCACTGTTCATACAGTTACTCTATAACAGTGGTTATGTAGGCTAGCCTACCTTCCAATTTGGTTGACACTAATCCGGCGTAGTCAACCAACATCTACTGACTTTTGGTTCTCAAGTGAAACCTGATAACTATTTGAATACCACATGGCAGGTCTTTCAGAAGAAAATTTAGCAGTACACGGCAGTCTAGGCGTCAATGAGCGCGATGAGAAGTTCATAGATTTGTTAGCGGAATTGTATTTCAGATTGCTGAGATATTCAATGAGCTGATTTCGTTGATGCCCCATAAGCCTCAGTGCCTTGATAGATGTATCTCGAATAATGTATCTTCTGGGCAGGATGGAGGATTTTTGATCCTGCTGCAGTTTATTGTCTTGCTTAGGACCTTTTAGTTTTTTGAATTGTCGGAACTATAGTCGCTGTCTTCGGAAGTTAGTTTTGAGTAAGAACTAGAATCACCTAGATTCTCCTCAAGCGGCTTCTTTGTCCAAGAAACATGTTTTGTAGTGTTGGAAATGCATAATTATTTCCCTGCATTTTCCTGTAAGTTCCCGTCAAGACCAACTTCATAGAACTTGTTTGTACAAGATCATGGTTTTTTCCCAAACAGGGTTCATTACTGTATTTCTTGTTTGCGCATTTTTGTCGGATTTGTGATATCCCAGTTTGAATAACTGAAGGCATCATGGGGGTTATTCCTTTTTACCTTTGTCTACTTCTTGATTCGAAGCATGTTAAATAAATCGCCATTACCTCTATTAGATTACAACGAGAATAATTATTATACACAACGTATTCGTCATCCTTTCCAACACGTAGATGCTAATTTACGATCCTTGTTCATATTCTTGGATCCTTGTTCTTCAAGTTTTCTTTCTACCGTTTCAATTTGTTTTTTGTATTTACTGTCAGTAGAGTAAAGCGTTAAGGTATGATATTTAGACGTTGTGAAACAAGGTGTCTCAATAATAACGCATTCTTTGCCAATTCCTTCATCGCCAACAGTTATCAACGAATTTTTTACATCAATTACGACATTAACAAGATGGAGCCATAGTAATCTGAGCATCTTTGCTTGATTGTGTCCATGGTTGTTGTGCGGCCGAACAAGAGCATTAACCATAAGCCAGATACCACCGACATCAATATGAATGCTAGTGTATTGTTTATAAAGGGCTGTGCTCCCATCAGCAGTACCAATTGCAATATTATCTGCTAAAGGTTGTCGTTCAAAACTTAATTTTTCCACCAACCAATTTGCTATTACGTTTGTATCCGAGCCTTGGTCTGCCATGATACGTTGAGCTTCTAACCTAATCTCCACTCCCTTAGGATGCTGATTATCATAGATTAGAAGTTTAGCTGGAAATCGAAACGCTTTGTCATTATAAGTTACACCAATAACTAAGACGAGACCGGATGTGCTGGTGTTGGGTGTACGTTTAACAGGCCTAATTGTAACCGCTGCATTAACCCCAGAATTTGCGTTTTCGGGTTTCTTCTTACAGTGATTAATCCGAGTACCTAGTTTAATGAGGTGTCTTGTAAAATCTGGGGATATCTGCATCAAATCCATCAAAGATAAAGTTGGGCTGATCATTAATCCTTTAATAATTTTCTAATAATCCATTGGCCCCTCCCCCTTTTGACCGTAGATTTCTTGTAATTCTTTGGTACCACGCTTAGCTCTCGATTTTTTAAGATTAGCCTCCAGATGACCATCCGGGGCTACGAATCCGGATATTGGGTCAGCTTGACCGGCACCTGGAGCTCTATCTGCTGAGACAGAGAAAGTTTGAGCTTCTTGATCGTTCTCATCGTCATCATTTTCACCGTCAATCCTCGCTCTTTTCCTCCTATTCTCATTTGTCTCGAACCCGAAACTAATTTGCTGCATTTTCTAGCCTAGTTCATTTTCACTCTCTAAATCTACCCCTGGAACATCATTGAATAACTCTCCATCAATGTTAGAGTTCGTACATCGATACGACTTTCGTTTAAGCTGTGTTTTAGGTCAGGGGAATGGCGTCGGATGTTATTCATTGTTTGGCTTCATCAATTCCTGTGTTGTATTTGGTATTGGAGGAGCCCTGATGTTTTAGGAGTTCTCCCGATATTCTTCTTTAGTGTTACGAGATGTTTTTAGTAGTTTGAGATGTTATTCTGAATATGTAGTAGGGCACTGATTGCTAGATGAGCTCCTTAAGCTTAGTTTTCTGTCATCTCGAGACTATAGAATTCAAGTTAGTCACCTTCAGACTTCAATGTCTTCCAGCCTTCGGTGTCTCTTAGCCTACAGTATTTCTCAGTCTTCAGTAACTTTCAGCTCTCGGACTTCTTCAGTTTCTAATCTCCTGTCTTTATCTCCCCTCCCTTACTCTTTTACTGGACATTCAGCATTAGTCTTCAGCTACCTTTTCGGCCCCTTAAGTCTCCATACCTCAGCCTTGCGCTTCCACCCTTCCGATCTTCAGCCTTCAGTCTTCAGCCTTTCGCCGTCAAGTCACGTGCAGGTCACTACTCCGACAATCAGGAAGAGCAGTAAATGCTGAATTCTGCCACTTCCCTTCAAAAAAGCTAGCGTTACCATACTCCCGAAGTCTGGGGATCAAAACTTCTTCCTTTCTAACTCGTATAGACCAATCGCCCTCCTTTCCTGCCTTGGTAAAGGGTTCGAGCGACTAATAGCTCGGCGGCTTTCCTACTTAGCTCTCCAACATAGAGTTCTCGCCAAGAACCAATGCAGTGCAGTCCCGCAACGCTGCGCTACAGACCTCGCCACTGCTTTGGCCTGTGATATACAGTCCGCCTGGGCCCAGAAAAAAATTGCGGGCATAGTGACCGTCGACGTGAAGGGCGCTTTCGATGGCATTCAAAAAGGGCGCCTTAGTCTATGCCTCCGAAGCCAAGGCTGGCCTCCAAATCTAGTTTGATAGGTCACCTTGTTCATGGAACTACGTGAGGCTAGTATCTCGATAGATGGTTCTATGTCAACTCCGTTCCAAATCTCTTGCGGCCTCCCACAGGGCTCTCCTGTCTCGCCGATCTTATTTCTTCTAGTAACTGAAGGTGTACTCCGCATCTCACCGGGCCGTCTCGGGTACGCCGACGACATCAACTTGTTGGCATCAGCACCCTTACTTGCCTGCTGTGCAAACCTCTTCCAACCCCAGTTAGATCGGACTTCCGAATGGAGACGGGAGAATGGCATCACCTTCGAAATTTCCAAAACTGAGCTCCAATACTTCCACAGGAAACGTGGCTTGCCTGTGAAGCCAAGTCTCTTTGCCAATGGAGTCGAAATTAGGCCTAACGACGTCACTCGTTGGCTGGGCGTTTTCTTCGATTATGGCTTAAGATTCCAAAAACACATTAAGAAGGCCTGCGAAAGATCACTAGCAATAACCCGACACCTAAAGAGAATCTCTCTAACCACTCGTGGTATTTGCCCCCTCTTACTACGTCAAACTCTCCAAGGAGCAGCCTTTGCAACTCTTTTCTATGGAGCTGAGACTTGGTATTCCAATAATACGCCCAAGGATCTTCTTGCGCAAATTCAGCTGCGAATAAACAATACCTCTCGGGCCGCCCTCCCCGTCTATCGCACAACGCCAGTCCCCGCTCTTTTACGTGAGATTGGCTGGGGCCCAGCACGCGCATGGCTTGACCAAATACACGACCGTATGACCATACAAACTGCCTCGGCAGACCCCAACACCCACTCCGTAGACGTTGGAACCCTACATGTATGCTATGGGATTTAACGGCTGATAAGCCAATATTTTCCTATGGCATATGATGGTCATCACATGCACAGACTAATGCAGCCCTATCCGGGTATGCTAGCTTCCCGTCAAGCAATCGGCAGGGTAGGACGCTTGGACTCAGCTTGGCGGAACTTGCCTATGTTTCATGTTGCAAGGGGTATTACATGTCATGGTCTTATTATAGCATTGAGAGCCTGGTGGCGATTCATTGGAAGTTTTATAAGTAGATGCTACCTGGGCAGATATAATTCCTCTCTTCATAGATAAATATAAACTACTTTACGATATACAGTGCTTCTGCCTCTATATCCCAAACCGGGACATGGGATCGTCAAACAACAAACCCCGAACTCGCTGGAGACACCATTACCCCACCTTGGTCCAGAACTAGAGAGGAAAACCTCAGCGCTATCGGTGCCATTGGGAGAGCAGCTGGCGCACGAGCGTTTAAAAACTGGCAAGCTACCCGCCCCCACCCCTTAGATCTCTTTGTTTTCTCAGATGGGGCACTAATAGAAGACCGGGCAGATAAAAGTTTGAAGATAAATGTGATAATAACAAATGGACTTCACTAGCCACGAAAACACTGTAAAGAGACGATATAGATTCTACTCCAACGGAGTCTGCTTGCAATGACCACACTGGCCTAAAAGAATAACAATAACCTTAGTCACGATGACCTCCCCCCTTCCCTTCCATCTAGAAATCTCCCCCATATAGCCAATTCCGTTACTCCTTAAAATCATCATCATCGTTACAAACAGCTGCTCCAGCATGACTAGCATGTTTTGCATGTTTTGCATGTAGAACGGCATGATCAATCCCCGACGCTAAAACCCCCTATCTGTAACGATAGTGTTATTTAAACCTTCTGTAACCAAACATGCCTCATACAACTGAAAAGCATCCCTTCCAACTAGAAACATGTTTCTCGGGCCGGTGCCGAATACTCCATTTACCGGGGCCTAACGCAGAAGTTTTGACAAGGATCTCTGTTACAGGCCTGAAGCCTGAGTGTAAGGTTTTGCCCTAAGAATACACATTTCTATTTATAATATTATGGCATTTCTATTTATACCATTATTTCATTTCTATTTATATTACTATGTCATTTCTATTTTTACTCATTGTAGTCATCTCATTTCTAGTTAATCATCTTGTAGCAGCTATTAATAGGCCGCGTATGTATTCTATTTACGTCTCTATGACAAGAGTAAGATAAGTCGAGGCGGCAACTACTGAAGGAAGGAAAGGCGTATATAAAGAGAAAGATTCTCAGTAGATAGCGCTCTTCACGCTTAGTTCTTTGTCACAAATATAACCATCAGAAAGTCTTTTTACATCCTTCAGACAACCTTCAGGTTCCCTTTAGTAAACCCTTTAGTACCTCAATACTTTCCTCAGCACTTCCCACCGTCTCTTGAGACCTCTTTAGTACCTACCTTACTCAGTATCCTTCCTGTTACCCACTCGGTCGCCCATCATCCTGACATTACTAAGCGTCGAAATTACATGAGTTATAGAGTACCTGATTCACCAGATACTCTTTCTCATTCAACAGCAACCGACAACTCTTTTTTCAGTCTTTCAGGATCTGAAATGGCTGAGACAACAAGCAGCAACATGCAAGGCATCCAAGTCACCTCGAACCCGCAACTAGACCAAGATATTCCCATGCCTACAACTCAGATACCGACCTTAAATTTCCTTCCTCCGGAACTCTGGAGTACTCCATACCTCCTTCAGGTTCCTGGAGCCATGAATAACGCCTTGTTAGTTGACTCCGTGCGAGTAGCAGCTCTATTCAATGCTCAAAAACCACTCTCACCTCCTTCTCACATTCCTTACTCTACACCTTTGATGAGACTCACTGCCCCTCCGATCACCCTATACGATGGATCCCCGAGCAATCTACGCTCCTTCTGTTCGCAACTTGTCAATCAGTTACAAGATCAAAACCATTCTTTCCCGGACGAAATCTCGAAGGTTCGCTATGCCTACCAATGTCTGGGGCCAGGAGCTCTGAGGAAGATGAGGTCCCAATTCAGGTGTCTCGAAGATCTAGCAGTTAAGCCAGAAATAACAACTCTAACCGAATTCCTGACGGCGCTCAAGCGAGAATGTGATGACCCCGGCCGAGAAGGTAAGGCCACCCGCGCTGTGGAAAAAATGAAGCAAGGAAATATGAGATTTCATGATTTTATAACCTTGTTTCACGATAACATGGTTGACTCCACCTACGCCAATGTGGACAAGATCACCTGGAAGAAGATGCTGGAGCTACGGCTTTCTGAGAAACTTTCGGAGATTCTACTGTCTGCTTCAGATGCTCCAGAAAATTATGACGATTTCGTGGCTTACCTAAGGGCTAAAGATGCTCGTGTCCATGAGTTCAGGACCGCCTTCCCAAGCGCGCCAACCCACCAGCCAAGCCCAACCTTTTCACCCGCCTCAGTCTATAAAGCGCCGAGTACACCCCTGACGACGCCATGGAGGTCTCTCAACCCTGAGCTTACCGTCTCTCAAGGAGGATCGGCAATGGATCTTGATACAATATCAAGACAAAAAGGCACCGACGGACGCCTTACTCCACAAGCCAAGGATGCACGTCGAGCTTTAGGTCGATGTGTTTGGTGCAATAAACCAGGACATATAGCAAAAAACTGCCCATTAGGCTCACGCACTATTGCGTCCGCTGCAATAACTGAAATGCCTGATCAAGTAGAGCAAAGACCAACTCCAGCAGTAAGTCGCCTGTTGGAGTCGTTATCAGTAGGACAAGTGAGTTCAGAGGACGTCTCAAGTTCACGTCACATGTATATAAACGCAAAAATATATGATATACCTCTAATTGCTCTTGTTGACACTGGCGCTTCCGGAAATGCTTTCATTTCAAAATCCCTCTGTGAAACTCTTAACCTAAACCCACATAAACTCTTGCGCCCTATTAATCTCTTTGGATTTGATGGAAAGCAGGGAGCTCAAATAACCCACAAAGTATCTTTCCCACTATACCTAAGCAGACATGCCGAAATCACGACCGCCTATGTGATATCTCAATGTAAACAAGATTTAGTCTTGGGCCTTCCTTGGATAGAAAAACACGCGCCATATATAGACTGGAAGGAGAATACCCTTACTTTCGGTGAAAACTGTTTAGGAAAAGCTTGTTGCAAGTTTGAAACTACCATACCTTATTTCAATTCTGGAGCCTCAAACTCTGTTTTAGCAAATCGTGTTGCTCAGAGTCATCATCAACCCCCTTTTTCTCAAAAACCAAAGATTGTCCCAGCACCCACCTTCGCAATGATGGCCCATCAGCCGGAAAATTTTAACTTTGCCCTTAGCCTCCATGACCTCGATCTTTTATCTAAAGACACCACGGAGCAATCTCTCGATACTCCTATGGACAGAATCCCCAAGTTGCGAAAAAAATATGCAAACCCTAAAGAACACTTACCTTCCCACTATCATGAATTTCTCGATGTATTCAATCGTGACCAGGCGAATCAACTACCGCCTCATCGCCCCTGGGATCACTCCATTGATCTACAGCCTAACGAACATCCCCCAGCGTCGCGACCCTACTCAATGAATCTGCGTGAGCTCAGAGCTCTCCGAGACTACCTTCATCAAGAACTTGACAAGGGATTTATCCGCGTCTCTCGTTCTCCCGCTGCAGCCCCAGTACTTTTCGTTAAAAAGTCTAATGGCGATCTCCGATTTTGCATCGATTATAGGGGACTGAATGCAATCACAATCAAGAATAGACACTCGTTACCATTAATAACGGAAACTCTTAGCCAGCTCTCTCACGCCAAATATTACACGAAGCTAGATATAATATCAGCTTTCAATAAACTCCGTATTAAAGAAGGGGATGAATGGAAAGCCGCCTTTACCTGTCGATACGGACTTTTTGAACCAGTCGTACTACCATTCGGGCTTTGCAATGGGCCCGCCTCATTCCAAGCCTACATAAATCATGCTTTAAGGGGTCTCCTTGACAATTTTTGCACTGCGTATATGGATGATATTTTAATTTACTCAGAAAACTTAGTGGACCATAGAAAACATGTCAAAATTGTCCTACAGCGTCTCCGAGAGCATGGGCTACAGGTCGATATCGAAAAATGTAACTTCGAGACCACAGAAGTTACCTACCTGGGTCTCATTGTTTCAACTGAAGGTATACGTATGGACCCCAATAAAGTTGCCTGCGTACAAGAATGGCCAACTCCTCGCTGTGTCCGGGACATACAAGGTTTTTTAGGTTTTGCAAACTTTTATCGCAGATTTATTCCAGAATTTTCAAGACTAGCAGCACCTCTCACTAATTTGACGAAAAAGAACGTTCCATTTGCCTGGAATGAGACTTGTGAATCATCTTTCCTTAAGATTAAGCGATCTTTCAAAGACGGAACCATGCTCGCTCACTTTGACCCCACACTTCAGACCATTCTAGAAACCGACGCTTCAGATTTCGTGACAGCGGCAGTACTTTCTCAGTATGACAAGGCAGGAATTCTCCGACCAGTTGCCTTTATGTCCAAGAAAATGATTCCAGCCGAATGCAACTACGAGACTTTTGACAAGGAATTGTTGGCTATTGTAAATGCCTTTGAAACTTGGACCGCCGAACTTGGATCGGTGGAAATGCCGACTTTAATTCTCACAGATCACAAAAATCTTGAACATTTCACTACCACCAAGAAGTTAAATAGAAGGCAAGCACGCTGGAACGAGCTGCTGGCCGATTTTGACTTCAAAATAGTCTTCCGACCAGGGAAACACGGAGGAAAGCCGGATGCCTTGACTCGAATTCATTCTGATTGACCCACAGAAAGCTCCGACAAACGAAACCAACACCAATATCAAACCTTAATAAAACCTCACCAAACCCTTCGATGTGGTAGTGTATCCGAAAGTAGTAATACATTATGCGTATCATTAGATAACTGGGATAAGCATTGTAAAGAAGACAAATACTGCCAGGAAATACGATCAGCTCTGGAAAATCCAAGAAAAACACGACCAGACCTCGAGCTTTCAAATTGCACACTCACCAAACATTCTTTCACTCTACACGGAAAAGAATATATACCCGAAATACTTCGTGAAGTAATCTTAAAACAGCTTCATGAATCTCCTCTGTACGGACACCGTGGAGCAGCTGCGCTTTATTTTATGGTAAGCCGTCAATATTGGTGGCCTGGATGCCATAAAGACGTAACAAAATATGCCCGAGGTTGTGAAAGTTGCCAGAAGAACAATCCTTCTAGCCAAAACCCCTATGGATTTCTTAAACCACTCCCAGCCTCACAAGCATCATTCCGTCATCTCACTCTTGATTTTGTCGGACCTCTACCAACATGCAAAGTTCGTGACTTTTCGTACCGCTATATCCTTCAAGTAGTAGACCGACTCACGAAACGAGTCTGGATCATCCCGACAGAACGGCCCACTGCCCAGGACACAGCAGAAGCCTTCATCACGAACGTCGTTCGTTTTGCTGGTCTTCCAGACTCCCTTGTCTCAGACCAAGGCCGGGCCTTTATAGATAAAACTTGGAAAGAAATTTGTTCTCGGCTTAGAATAACCCACAAACTCTCAACATCTTATCATCCTGAAACAGACGGACAAACAGAGAGGGCTAATAAAACGCTTGAAGTATATCTGCGCCATTATGTTAATTATCACCAGGATGATTGGGTTAAATACCTACCGCTGGCGGAATTTTGTTGCAACAATCACGTAAATACATCGACAGGAGTATCGCCATTTTTCGCTAGTTTCGGACATCATCCCCGGATGAACTTTATTCCAGAGTCCGAAAATGCCGAGCCTCGTGACACCCCAGAATTTGTCAAACGCATGGAGGGCCTAGTTAAATATTGCACGGAACAAATAACACTCGCACAAGCCTATCAATCGACATACGCAAACGAAAGACGCCTCCCAGCACCCAGATATAAGGTTGGAGATATGGTTTACTTATCCTTAAAAAATTTGGCTCTAGCAATACCGTCTAAAAAACTTGATAACGTTCGCGCAGGCCCATGGCAGATCACGGCTATGAAGACACCTCTTGTCGCAAAGCTCGATTTACCTTTTCAGTTCAGAATCGACAATAATTTTCATGTTAGCCTACTTCGTCCTGCTTACATTGGATACCCATCCCAACATTTGGAGTCTCCAGAACCACTTGAAATAGCTCCATCTGGTCACGAAGTTCACGAAGTGGAAGCAATACTGGATTCCCGGATTCGTCGAAATAAAGTACAATACCTAGTGCGATGGACAGGCACGAACGATACCACATGGGAACCCTATGAGCATCTGGATAATTGTCGAGAATCTCTAAAAGATTTCCATAATGCATACCCAGAAGCACCTCGCTCGGAGGACCTCGCGTCCTAAAAAAAAGGGAGGGTAATGTAAGGTTTTGCCCTAAGAATACACATTTCTATTTATAATATTATGGCATTTCTATTTATACCATTATTTCATTTCTATTTATATTACTATGTCATTTCTATTTTTACTCATTGTAGTCATCTCATTTCTAGTTAATCATCTTGTAGCAGCTATTAATAGGCCGCGTATATATTCTATTTACGTCTCTATGACAAGAGTAAGATAAGTCGAGGCGGCAACTACTGAAGGAAGGAAAGGCGTATATAAAGAGAAAGATTCTCAGTAGATAGCGCTCTTCACGCTTAGTTCTTTGTCACAAATATAACCATCAGAAAGTCTTTTGACATCCTTCAGACAACCTTCAGGTTCCCTTTAGTAAACCCTTTAGTACCTCAATACTTTCCTCAGCACTTCCCACCGTCTCTTGAGACCTCTTTAGTACCTACCTTACTCAGTATCCTTCCTGTTACCCACTCGGTCGCCCATCATCCTGACACTGAGGTGTAGTAAGGCTGATGCCTGAGGTATCATAAGGTTAGGGAGGGGGCATATTAGCCAGGTGCTGGGCTCATAGTGAAGTAATGCCTGAGGCATTATAAAGTTTAGAAGAAGACTTAGAGGCTTGGCGCCGATTCTCATTTACGCTAGTGTTGCAAGGGTAGGACTTCTGGAGGAGTAACTCTTGAACAGCATGAGAATTGTTATTTAAATTATATTAAGGTTGATTAGGCGCTCGGATGTAAGGGGATTTAATATTAGATGGAAACATGTACATAAAGGATAGGGTAGATGTCCTTTGGTCTTTAGATTTATTATATTCTTTGATTTGATGCTCATTTTTATCTACTTCTAAGATACTTCAGCCTCGACTATTACATTATAATAAATCTCCTTTCTTACTGGTAATCCGTACCAGCAAGATTCGAAGTGAAGACGGAATTGTAGTCGCTCGTAAGGAGCCTGTTGAAATTGCTCGCAAGGAGCAAAATTTATGACTTTTGCTGCTCTTAAGGAGCAGAATTCATTATTTTCACCTCGTTGAAAGAACGCGGATTCCTCCCCAAATTGTCGGGATACATGACGTACAGCAAACCATCGGATTCAAGCAGTAATATAGAAATAACGGACGCCCCAACATCAAACAAAACTCGATCCAATTCTGACGTATCAGTCAAAAAGGAGTTACTTCATTGCACCATGGACAGCGCCGACAACATCATACTCCAGAAGTTGGACTTAATGATGGAGTTTATGAATGGGATGAAGCAAAAGATCGAAATCCAGGAAGCCAAGATAGAGGTTCAAGTTGAGACTATTCAATGTCTGAAGAAGGGGAAAGAAGTTGAGGAACGAAGGCCAAATGTTGACACTGATAAGATGGACATCGACCGACAACCTGTTGCTAATGATAACAGACCGCGCCACCGGACAGGAGAGCTGAAATTGTTCAGCGGGGGGCCCTCAGAGTGGGTGGCCTGGAGAACAGAAGCACAGACAAAGCTGAGAACGGACGGCCGAGCAATTGGGAACAATGAGGAGCAGTTTGGGTACTTGTACATGCATCTACAAACGAGCGCCCAAAGAAGAATCCAACAATGGTACAATATGTGCCTGAAACTTAGTACTAATTGCAATCCAGCCGCTTTCTTTGACAGAGCTGAGGGTACGTTCGGGGATCCCAATGAGAAGAAAAATGCCCGAACTTTGTTGAATGCGACTAAACAGGAAGCCAACGAGTCATTTTCAGATTTTGTAACCCGCTTTGAAGAACTCCTTGCTCAGGCAGGGGGCGAGGAATGGCCACAAGATGTTCAGGTGAATACGTTGGAGGAAGCCTTGAACAAGGAAATGCAGTCACGATTAGTGTCGTACAAGCTTGAGGACACATCATACTACACCTTTCGAGCGGCGTGTCTGTCTATAGACGCCAGACTACAAGCGATGAGAATGAGATCACGAATAGGGAACGCCACAAGCATAAACCCGGCGTCATCATCGTCTTCTGCCAGTAGTCAAATAGCGGGTTCGAGGCCCAACAATATTAATCGAGAACGAGCGCCTTGGATTTCTATGGAAGAAAGAGAGAGACGTCGGCAAGAAGGGCTCTGCCTTCGGTGCGGAGGTTCTAACCATCATCAGCAAAGATGTAGATTTCGAAGCGCTCTGGATCCTCGGAGGGGCGGTAATCCTCAAATCAATGAAGTGAGGCGTATTGAGGGGATTGGGGGATCGCAACAGCACTTGATGATTGATGCAGCTCGCGGCAACTCGGAAAATGTGTAGCTCCTGGAGAAAGTCGTCCCTGGGAGCATATGATTGATGTATTGGTAGATAGAAAAATTAAACATTCATCTCCTACATCATGCGCGGAACAGAGTACATGTGAGACCAAGAAATCGTGTGTTGAAACTTCGAGCAACAAAATATCAAAATTGGATAACCTAGAGAAATTTATTAGCACTGAGAAAGTCATTGGGACATGGAATATTCAGCATGATTCCAGTTGGCAGCCACCTGGCGTAGTTGAAGAAGAGGAAGAATCCGACGCGAAGGTGTTGAAGAAAGAATACAGCAGAAATAAAGTCCATGACACAGTTATTGTTACTAGAGTCAGTAATAAAAACAATGCCGTAACTCAGATAGAAGCAAGGATGGAAACGGAGCCGATGATGGTTGACGTGCAAGTAAATGATGTAACATATGAAGAAGCGCTAGTAGATACTGGGAATACGTGCTACATTACAATCAGCGATACACTGGCAACGAAATTGGGACTCCCTCGACAAGAACTATTGAGACCAAGACGGGTTCAAGGAGTGAGCCAGGGGATGGATGAAATGATTACGCATCTTGCCTGGGCAAAGATTGACGTCGGTGGATATCAAATAAAAAAGGCTTACATGTATGTGATACCAAAGCAGCGTTAAGCAATCATCCTGGGACTGAGATGGATGGAAGAGCATGCAGTTACTGTTGACTGCGATAAAAAGTTGTTGATGTTTCGGGGGTGTGGGATTGAAGTTGGGTCATCAGGCGAAAAATTGTAAACAAATGGTGTTTTATTGAATGCCACTGGGTTCAGTAGGAGTGTTGCTGCAGAGACTACAATAATATTTGCAGCGTCAATGCACGATATTGAAAAAGCTTTAAGCGTTAAAGCGCCGGTGAATCCTCAAGATATCTTGCCGGACTATCTCCTTCCCTCAGTCGAAGCTTTTGAACCAAGGAATGCAGCCACGTTGCCACCCCACCGCCCGAACATAGATCATCAAATGCCATTGGAGCTTGATGAGAACGGACATGAGAAGCAAGTTCCATGGGGTCCACTCTACAGTATGTCTCGAGATGAACTTTTGGTTCTACGTAAGAAATTAACTGAGCTGCTGGATAAACGATGGATACGACAGAGCAAAAGCCCATGTGGGGCACCGGTGCTGTTTGAGAAAAAACCAGGAGGTGGGCTGCGATTTTGTGTGGATTATCGCGGTCTAAACGCAGTCACAAGAAAAGATTGTTACCCGATACCTTTGATAAAAGAGACTTTAGAGGCTGTAGGAAGGTCGAGATGGCTGACAAAATTGGATGTCAGTTCAGCTTTTCATCAAATCAGGATTGCTAAGGGTGAAGAGTGGAAGACGGCAATGCGAACTCGATATGGAACACACGAGTGGTTGGTAACCCCATTTGGCCTGAGTGGAGGTCCAGCAACATTCCAGCGCTACATCAATTCAGTTTTGCAGCAACATCTGGATGAGTTCTGTACAGCGTACATTGATGATGTGCTTATTTTTTCGAACAAATCACGGGCAGATCACCGTGAGAAAGTCAAGTTGGTAGTAAAGAAATTGATGGACGCGGGATTAACAATCGATGTTAAGAAATGCGCATTTGAAGCGCCAAGTGTAACCTACTTAGGTTACATTATAGAAGCTGAAAAAGGGCTTAGAATGGATCCGTCAAAGATCCAAGCAATTCTGGATTGGCAGGCTTCAACGACGGTGAAAGGAGTTCGAGGGCTCCTAGGATTTGCAAATTATTATCGCATGTTCATCTCGAATTATTCAAGAACAGTGTACCCACTAACTGCGTTGAAACGGAAAGGAGTGAAGTTTATTTGGACTAGGGAGTGTGAGGCTGCGTTTCAGAGCTTGAAACAGCAATTCATGAAGGATCCCATCTTAGCCCCATTTAACCCCGAAGCACCAACAAGAATTGAGCCAGACGCAAGTAAATGGGCTGTTGGAGGTGTACTTATGCAATGCCAGAATAAAACATATGAAGAACAAAACGACGCAGCAGCAGTATGGCGAACTGTAGCCTACTTCTCGCAAAAGAATTCTCCTGCTGAATGTAACTATGACGTTCATGACAAGGAGCTATTGGCCATCATCCGATGTATTGAAGATTGGGACTCAGAGCTGAGAAGTCTGGCGCACCCATTTTGTATTTTAACAGATCACAAAAATTTAGAAGCACTCACTAAAGTACTGGGCAAACCGTTAAACGAGAGACAAATCAGATGGCAAGAAAAGCTTTCCCGTCACCGTTTTGTGCTGCAGTTTCAGCCAGGATCAGAACAAGTTCTAGCAGATGCATTGTCTCGACGTGACCAGGATGTACCAAAAGGAAAAGAGAGAGAAGTTAACAATCTAAAAAGAGTTTTGATACCTCCAGGATTAATAGTTTCACCAGCTTATGTCAGAGTAGATTCTCTATTTGAGGATGAAGAAATGAATAGGTTGTGGCAGTTGGGAGTAAAATAAGACGAAGAGTATCAAGAGTTGATAGAATCGGTGCATCGTGGCGATCAAAAAATGCCTGTTTCAGTCACCCGTGTTCAAATTTCAGAATGCTCGATCGGAGAAGATGGATTGTTGAGATTCCGAGATAGGATATGGATACCAGCATATGAGCCATTGAGAACAAGATTGATACAAATATCTCACGATTCAGCATTAACAGGGCATCCGGGCAGGGATGAAACATACAGAGTTGTATCACGACGCTGGTTTTGGGAAAACATGCTGAGTGAGGTGAGAAGATTTGTCCGGAACTGCGATATTTGTGGTGATGCTACTATTTGGCGTCACAAAAAGCAGGGTCTATTAAAGCCATTACCAGTGCCTGAGAGAATCTGGAATGATATCACCATCGATTTCATCAGTGGTCTGCCATTATCTAACGGATGTACAACTATTCAAGTTATCACTGACCGGTTAAGTAAAGGAAAGTCGTATGAAGCAGTGAAGGAAAGAGAACTCACCGCAGAAGCCACGGCATCCAGATTTGTGGACAGGCATGTGAGATATCATGGATTCCCGAAAGGTATTGTTAGTGATCGCGGAGTTCAGTGGGTCAATGCCTTCTGGAAACAAGTCTGTGAGTTAATAGGAATCAAGCGACGCCTTTCTACAGTGTATCATCCAGAAACAGATGGCGCAACGGAAAGAGAGAACCAAGAGCTGGAGAGGTATATTAGGTGTTTTGTTTCGTATAGCCAGAAGGACTGGGCAGGCCTGTTGCCAGTGGCTGAGTTAGCAGCAAATAACCGAAATAGCGCTTCAACCGGATTTAGTCCATTCTTTCTAACCCATGGATATAATGTTGACCCTATCAAAACCCGGGAAGAGCCAGTTAATACAGATAATCCAATAGCACTAGTTCAGAAAGCAGAAAATATGGTTTCAAAGTTAAGAGAAGCACAACAGATGGCCGAAGCAGCAATGGTTTCTTCTCAGCAAAATCAAGAATCAGCTGCAAATCGGGGAAGAGCTCCAGCCCCAATGTTTAATGTTGGAGATAAGGTTTGGCTTAATCTTTGTCATATTCAAACAGATAGGCCGTGCAAGAAGTTTGATTGGCTGCATAGCAAATATACAGTTACCGAAGTGGTGGGTAGCCATTCTTATTGTCTGGATGTTCCAAGGGCTATTCACAATGTATTCCATACATGTCTGTTAAAGCCAGCTGCAAATGACGCGTTGCCGACACAAACCCAAACAGATCATCAACCACCAGCAATTTTATCAATCGAGTCGGGTGAAGAAGAATGGATGGTGCAAGATATTTTGGAAGTACGTAAGCGCAAGAGGGGTCGAGGATTTCGAAAAGAGGCGTTGGTAAAATGGTCAGGTTATCAGTCACCAACATAGGAGCCCTATCAAAATGTGAGAGATACTGTGGCTATAGAGCGGTTTGAAACTGCCATGAGTAATTCTGGTTCGTGAAGAACCTTGGAGAGGGGAGAGGTAATGTTACAGGTCTGAAGCCTGAGGTGTAGTAAGGCTGATGCCTGAGGTATCATAAGGTTAGGGAGGGGGCATATTAGCCAGGTGCTGAGTTCATAGTGAAGTAATGCCTGAGGCATTATAAAGTTTAGAAGAAGACTTAGAGGCTTGGCGCCGATTCTCATTTACGCTAGTGTTGCAAGGATAGGACTTCTGGAGGAGTAACTCTTGAACAGCATGAGAATTGTCATTTATGTTAAAACGAGAGCCCTAATATGCATGTAAGAATGAGTTACAATAGAGGGAACGGAAGCTATGTATTGCGAACTGAATCATAGGATTGAATTAATTGACTTAATCTCTACTGTGCGCGTCCGCGAGTCGTTTTATAGTACACGCGTTAGTCTGGCGCTTACTTGTTCATCACCATTCCTTCCGTATACCGCGTCATCCGACTAGCACGTGATATGCTCTGTACCTTTAACCTTCAACACTCCCGCACAGAGCTTGTCTCGGTGCTCTATTTGACTCTAGTCGACTACACCCAATTGCAATTTGAACCTCTCAAATTTTATTGTCATCAACGGCTTTGTCATTCCATCTGCCACCATATCAGCAGTCGGAATATAAGTTACCTCAAGCTATCTTCGTTCAAATAAATCTCTTATGTGATGATGACAAACATCGATATGCTTAGACCTTTTGTGCAAGTGGGGGTTTTTGACGAGTGCGAGTGCACCTTGATTGTCACCTAGTACTTGTACTGGCCCGGGGTCGTTTCCAATGTAGTGAGAGCAGCTCAGGTCTCGAAAGACCTGAGCAATCCATTGTCCTTGCTTTGCGCTAGCTGAAAGTGCCATGTATTCAGACTCACAGCTTGAAGTAGCCACTGATCTCTGTTTCTTGCTAAACCAGGATATTGGACCACCATAAAAAATTGCCACACTTCCGGACACACTCTTTTGGTCTGATTTGTCGCTCGCCCAATCGGTGTCAGAATATACTACAAAGTGATCATATTCCCCCCCAGGACCAAAGCGAAGTTTCTGGGATACGGTTGATCGCAAGTGTGACGGCTGGTAAGCCGTAAGATCCTGTAGCCTATGCGAACAGACATAGGCGACCTTGCTTATCCAACGCGATAACAAGTTAAGGATGCACAAATTTACCGACCAACAAGCATTGTTGAAGTTACTCATGAGGACTTGATGAAACAGGACTTGTTTCTTGTTTCCTCTAACAAAAACAAGTTATTGGATTATGCTATCAACAAATGATGGAGGAACCCATGAGTTAGGAAATTACATCGGATGTCTGTAGACTATGTACATATGTTTATTTATACTTGTATAGTTTCCCAGAGGAGATTCTTTCTTCATAGTTAAAATATAAACTTACCATTCTATATACAAATGCTCTTTGCTTTTATATGCGATCTGTGACAGCAAATAACGGAAAAGTTCCTTTAAGGCATGGCCGTGGTGCTCTGCTGGATCACTCATAAATTGAGATAGTTTTCCTAGAACAAATACTATGTCGGGCCTTGTTAGTACCATTGCAAACATCAAGCTTCCTATTCCTTGTTGATACTCAGAAGTATCGATTCTTCTATCTTCAGCATTTGCAGGACGGAGAGCTTCGTAGTCAGCCGCTGGAATTTTCTTTAACTTATACTTACTTGCTGTCATCCCAAATCTCTCTAGCACAGCCCTAAGATACTGTTCTTGATCAAGGAAAATAGTGCGGCTTGCACGATCTCTCGTGACTCTCATTCCAAGGATCTTCTCAATCTCCCCCAGGTTCTTGGCATTAAATCTAGATGAGAGCTTACTAAAAAACCACAGCAGGACTTCGGTCTTAGTTGCCGCTGCAGCTATATCATCGACATAAACTAGGAGCTGGACGTGTCGCTCTTCGTGGGTGAATAGACAGGGATCAGCAAGACTTTGAACAAACCCCCAACGTTTAAGGTTAGCTTTACAAAGTAAATTCCAGTCTCTTGCTGCTTGTTTAAGGTCATACAGGCTACGTAAAGCCTTTAATGAATGTCCCTTCTTTACGGGGATACCTTTCGGCGCTGAAAGATGTATCTCTCCCTTAAGATGTGACTCAGTGAATGCATTTTTAATATCAAAATGATGGCATTCCAGGTCTTCCTTGGCAACTCTCGCGAGAAATAGGCGAAGAGTATCCATTCGGACTGTTGGAGCAAAAGTCTTGGTATAATCCTTACCATGAACCTGACTGAATCCACGAGCAACAAGTCTAGCTTTGAATTGTTCAATAGTACCATCAGCATTGAGCTTAACCGTATATACCCACTTTGTCGAAACTAAATTTGCGCCCTTTGGTGGGACTACCTCTTCCCATGTCCCATTTTCACCTAGACTTATTATTTCTTGCAACATTGCTGCTTTCCATTCTTTACTGTATGTTGCATCACTAATGACCTCGGCGTAATTTTTCGGAATTCGTACACCAGCAATTGCTCCAGCAGGAAACAAATGCTCTAATTTATCATCCAATTGATTTATATCAAGTATTCTTGCAGCAAATGCTCTAGCAATTTTTTGATAATGCTCTTTCTCTTCTGGAGAGACATCACTAAAATCTCTTCTTCGCTTGGACCTAGTAAAATAACGCGGTCGCTCAGGCTGGTAACATCGTCTTTTCCGATTACGGATCTCATCATCTGGAACAAAATCCTCATCAATAATCCTTCGCTTGGACTTCGTGGCGTGATCTTGACGATTGGTTTTCTTTAGGCCTGAGACTGCAAATTTAGACACTTTTGATGGGTTAAATGTCTTTTGACCAGGAATAATATCTTTTAGCTCCGTACTGTTTTCTACGTCTGGAGCGTTTTGGCGAGATGTTAGTTCAGGGCTATTTTCTTCACCCAGAGCGTTTTGATTAGGTGTTTGCTCGGGACTATTTTCTTCATCCAGAGATTTTTCAGGAGATTTTTGCTTAGGACTATTTTCTTCGTCCAAAGACTTTTCAGGAACTATTTGTTTAGGACTATTTTCTTCGTCCGAAGCTTCTTGGTATGATGTTTGTTGTTCTTGTGACGTTGGAGAAAACTGTTCCATTGCAGGCGAATTTAGGGTAGGTGTCTTTTTGGGTAATTTCCCTATATCTGTTATTATTGGTAGATTCGAAATATCCCCAGGGCACCGTTGCCTAGAAATGATGGGAGGGGCTGTATTAGCATCTTTTCTCGGCCTTCCACGTGGTTTCCGATTGTCAAATTCGTTTTTAGTTCCATTTGGGCCCGAAGCACAATTTCTTAACCTCAAGTCAACAGTTCCTCCCTTTATATGTTCCTTAACAGTGAGCCGACTTGTTCGTGACGTGTAGCCAAGTTCTGGGTTGTAGACTCGGAGCTGTTTGTTTGTTGTCTCGCTATATCCCATAAATACACCAACTCTTCCCCAATCAACGAGCTTGTCTGTCCTTTGTCCTTTTACAATGGTATCTGGATTTATGTAAGATATGCATTTGCTTCCCCAAACAGCAATATGCTTGATATCTGATCTGATACCAGTGAAAGCTTCTTCCGGACTTATTTGTACGCCGTCGACAAGTGGTCCGGTTTGTGTACGATTTCGAATATACATGTCAGTCTCTACAGCTTTGTCCCAGAATTCCAAAGGAAGATCCGAATCTTTGAGTAATTCTCTCATACTATTCTCACAGCTTTGGATATTACGTTCCACAGGGCCGTTCTGATTTGACGTAGCGATTGTTGTCAGTTCCATTTGGGTACCTTGCTCTAATTTCCATTTAGTAATCACCTTAAGAAGTTCGCCTGCATTATCAGAGCGGACTGCTTTTATCTTCTCTCCAGTCTGAAATTCAACTCTGAGCTTCCATTGATCTAGCGTGAGAATACTTTCATCCTTAGTTTTGCAGCATATGACCCAAAGTTTTCTCGTACAACTATCCAGAATAGATATAAACCACCTGTTTCCACGTAAAGATAATAGAAAGGGACCGGCGATATCTAGATAAATTAAGGCGAGTTTTTCAGTTTTCCACTTTGCCAATTCTTTGGAAGTTTTATTTCTCATTTTTGTCAGTAAGCATACCTCACATATGCGCTCTTCAAGAGACGATGGTACTTTGATGGGTCGAGAGAGATTGGTTACATGATGAAGTGTCTTGAGCTTTTGAGGTCCCAAATTAGAAAAACGTCGATGATACAGCATATATCGGTCCTTCTCACTTGTTGATAGTGTATTCTCTTTCACTAGGTCAGCATTATCGGAAGAAACATCCATGGCGTCAGGAGCGGCATTAAAAGCACAAGATTGGACGCATTTCAACGCTTTCGATATGTGTGAAACTATATACAGGCCATTTTGCATTGTAGCGGTGATAAGGACTTTTTGTCCCTTTTTAAAATACATCCGATTTTGATTGAATGCACCTTTTTGGCCACTACTTCGACAAACTTGCCTCCCAGACATCAAGTTAATGCCTAATTTAGGGACTAAGAGAACATCATGTAATATCATAGATGACCCGTCGTCGCAAGCGAGCTTGACAGAGCCCTTGAAGTATGCAAAGAGCTTTCCGCCACCAACAATAATCTTACGGCGAGGAATTGAAGTTAAGGACCTGAATAGAGATGGTTGGTCAGACATATGGGTAGATGCACCAGTATCACTGGCCCAGGTGGAAGGAGAGACCTTACTGATTAGAGCACGTAAAATTTGGGCATGCTAACAATTTTCCAAGTCATCACTTGAAAAATCAAAATTATTGTCTGAATTTGTCAGTGTCAAGGCTTCATATGCCTTGCCCTTTCCTTTAAAATCAACCTTCTTTGACTGCTTGACGATTGATTTAGGCCGAGTTGGTGAACGGGGCTGGGTCTGTGCATGTCGATTCACGTCACTCCTTTCCTGGTCAGATTTTATCCTACAAATATGATCGCGGACTGCAGTTCTGGCTATATCCATAAATGGACAAGCCTTGGCGAAATGTTTTTTTTCACAGATGTAGCATGGTGGAGAGAAACCAGGCTCGTCACTGTCATCTGATAGCATGCGTTGGTGGGATGCTGGTTTTTGTCCGCCACAAGATTTGAAGGATCTGGCAAATGCCCCTTCATTTCTGGCCTCGGTCGCCATCCGAGTTTCTTTGAGCTGCGGCCGCTTTTATTTTTCCTCAACAGAAAGACCGGTTTGAGCGTCTATTGTGTCAATGGTTGCCGTGTAATCCTTTGGCAAAGCACGTATCAAGATCAGTAGCAAGACTGGATCTCGGTAGGTGTCTTTTTGGCCACTGTCGGCAGCACACAACTTTCGACGGTAGTCTTTCAATTTGTCCCAAGCTTCCACAATGGTCATGTCTTCCAATTTGAACAACTGGATGTTTGTCATTTATTTGTTTGCTGTTGAAAGATCAGTTTGTCAATACTTACTTTGAAGGTATGACCATAGCAAATAAGCTGAATCATACTCGTCGTACAGTGCCTGATCGTCTTGGGTTAGTGATCTGAATAGAAGATCAATTGCCGTCGCTTCATCCCGAAGATACTGTGCCCTTTTTTCGATTTTTAAAACAACCTTATTAATAGGAGAAATCTTGGGCGATACACTGTCAAGGTCAACCTTCTCAAGCCCTTCCTTTATCTCTTGAACAGAAGCTATGGCACACGCAGTTGCCATTGGCTGCTCAACAACATAGTAAACCCCTTTACCGCGAAGTTTTACTTTATACCGTCGGAACCAAGAGTCGTGGTTCTCGCCATTTAGGACCGGGATTCCCCAAAGACTCTCGCTTGATTCACTCATGATTGGATCTTACAAGTGAAAACGGACTTGTATGATCAGTAAGATAATGGGAATAAATGTAGAAATTATAAGATTGTGAGTTGTTTGTGTCGTGTTGTGTCGTGTCATTTGAACTTTCTGTATCCTTTCCTTGTGCTTTCGCTGCACCGGAGGAAAGGTCGCTTTGGCTCGCTTCTTATACTTTCACTGTAACGGAGAAGCAGCACAGAGATTGATCAAGTCACGGTCTCTGCAGTCAGTAATAATTCAAAGTTGATAACAATTCAATACATGTGCATCCGGACTTCATAACCTGTTAAAACGAGAGCCCTAATATGCATGTAAAAATGAGTTACAACAGAGGGAACGGAAGCTATGTATTGCGAACTGAATCATAGGATTGAATTAATTGACTTAATCTCTACTGTGCGCGTCCGCGAGTGGTTTTATAGTACACGCGTTAGTCTGGCGCTTACTCGTTCATCACCATTTCTTCCGTATACTGCATCATCCGACTAGCACGTGATATGCTCTGTACCTTTAACCTTCAACAATTTAAATTATATTAAGGTTGATTAGGCGTTCGGATGTAAGGGGATTTAATATTAGATGGAAACATGTACATAAAGGATAGGGTAGATGTCCTTTGGTCTTTAGAATTATTATATTCTTTGATTTGATGCTCATATTTATCTACTTCTAAGATACTTCAGCCTCGACTATTACAATATCTACCCCTTGGATCTTCCGCAGAAGTATACGACGCAGAAGTAGCCGGAGCCACTGCGGGTCTCTCCGCAGCTCTCACCAATCCTATGGCTTACTACGCCACCAACGTCACAGTCTGCCTAGATAACCAAGAAGCTGCCCTACGCCTTCTTATAGACACTCCCACGGCAACAAGCTCCCCACGTATAACTCTTTTTCGAGAGCTCGCATCCTCCTAGACACAAAGATCCCGCAGCCAAAACACTCTCCCAGGATCAGTTAACGTTAGATGGTGCCCTGCTCATGCCAGGATTCCTAGAAACGAAATTGCAGACGCCCTTGCGAAATCGGCCTGCATGACTCAATCCCCAATTCTCTCTACCTCTATCACAAGAGCTAAGAGGGATATAAAAGCACGATACCAGTCACACGTCAGCGCTTACTGGCAAGAAAACGCACCTACGAGATATAAGGACCTCGGGATTAACTTCAACGCTAAAATATCTCCAGAACTCGCCTTCCCTCGACCTGCTTATTGCAGCTCGTACAGGACATGGCGACTTTGCCGACTACCACCGGCGATTTCACCACGAGGACGCCTTACTAGAATGTACCTGTGGAGAAGAAAAAACCCCGGATCACTTCTTTTTCTGCCAGCTCGGCCGCCTCCGGGCGAGACTTGACAGACCTCGACATCCTCCTACTGGTATACGTTGGATCTTAGGCTCGAGAGATGGCGCACTCGCCTTCGGAAAGTGGGTGAAGAAAACTCTCTTTTTCAACGAAATCCAACTTCGCCATTAAAACAATATATTTGTAACCGATTATAGAGCCACCCTTTGGGTAATCTCCTCCCACCGTATCTATATCCTGTACTTTCATTGCCAAGTACTTATCCCCATGTAAATCCTGTAGATGTATTCTCTACTAGATAAACTTAAAGCGACTCAGAGGAAGAGTTCACTTCTCTGTAAAATAATTGTATAGTAAGGCGCTAGATGGATAGATCTAGGCCCCTTTAAAAAATACTGGGTCTTTAAAGACGCCAGCACGTCGGGTAGCTTTCTACGAGGCTGAGCTAACCGGCACTTGGTACCTTGTATCACATGTTGCGCGCAGGCACGACGCAAAGTAATGAAAAAAAAAGCTGAATTCTGATAGTTGCGGGAATTATCACTACTTGGAGCAGAGATACCTTGATTATACCCTTCGAGATTTATTTGAGACCGTATATGTCTATATTGAGCCGGTTGGTCTTGATTTGGTATCTGCTGAAATGACCAGTTGCCTAAAGGAGTTGAATTTGCTCTGGTCAACGGCTGAGGACTACCACCTCGTTGAGCTCTGGATTCACGGATTGTGTTATGGCAAACGTAATTTTCTCATTAGGTAATATTATGAACAGGAATATGCAGGATTAAATGAAGCATTGATGGCACAATGTATAGATGACTGTAATTACCCTTTCATACCTTTAACCTCCCGCTGTGATTAGGCGCAAGGGTTTGGATGATTTTTGGCACTCCTACATAGTCGCCAAATGAGATTTTGACGGATGAGTAACACCTAGTAAAGGAGATTAGTTGGGAATTGCTGGAGTACTTAGGGGGCTACCTTGGGCAAGAGAAAGAACTTCAGCTTTGCAATTTGTATCATACTTTAACTTCTTCTTACGTATCTGCAATCGTGTTAATAGGGTCATTATCCCATAAATTCTATACTTCTTTCCATCTTTAGTCTTCCTGCCTCCCTCGAAGACGGCGAATCGAACCCTCCGTTACCTTGCCGTAACAGATTGCTCGACGCAATATCGCTTGCTCCCATGGCTGTAAAGGTAAAGGGTTTTGACATGGTCTATTTTGCGGGTGACTATAATGATATTTTCCACATGTAGAGCAAAGGTAGTCAGTCAGATGTAGAGCCTCAGAGCCATTTACAATGAGATGTTGAGACTCCGAACGCTCATGCGATTCACGTCTATTGCCTTGCCGGGTGCTAGAAGTGTCTTGGACAATATAAGCCTGCTGTTCGACAGGGGCAGTACTTTGATTAATTGCCAGAGGTCGTGTCTGCATCGAGTTAATTAATGGGTGTCGGTCTAATGTCTGTGCATATGAAAGTAGATTATTGTAACCCGCGGTACGAGCTTGTTTGTTGAATAGGTCAAGGATTCTTAGCCATTTTTGAACTTCAACCTCTTCCTGAAGTTTCTTTTTATCCGAGGAACGAGGATTTCTTACTTACGGAACTTTTAGCGTGAAACTAGTGAACTCTAAAAATGATTGGGTGTGAACCCCTGGAACAAAAAGGCCGGTGGGTCCGCTTAGTAAGCGACCCCTTTCTTCTTCTTCAACATCAATTCGTGCAACAAAAGCTCCTTCTTCAACATCACACAGCACCAAGCGCTTCGACCCACAACCCACGACCCACAAACATGAGCAAGTTATGTAAACGGTGCGAAGTCAAACGTGATCTTTCTGAATTCGACCAGTTCAAGAATGGAAAATACAAGTTGACGTGCCGCAACTGCCTACACACAAGAGGCCGCGCTCGGCCGGTTACTCCACCTAACCCCAACGCTCAAGAAGACGACAACTACGATGCTGACTTCGAGGCTCAAGCGCGGTTCGGGCGGGCTTCTCGACGTGAGACTGCTAATGCACGCGCTCTCTGATATGAAGAACAACGCAGGAAGCGCGACTTGCCGCCTTCGGCTCTTCGTCCTCGCCCACCTCATTTGACCGATGAATATCACCCGCGCGTAGGCCGCGCCCCAACAATATTGCCAACAGCGAATGCAGACAATGCCGCCCAGGAACCACCACTTACGGGTACCGCAGCAAATGCAGACGATGCCGCCCAGGAACTACCCCTTACGCATACCGTTCACAACGAGAGTACGCACCCAGAACAACTGTTGTCTACCGATGACCAACGCTTGCACGATCAGAACAATCCAATTACAATCGTGCCAGGAATGGACCTCGATGCGCCAGCCATAACGACTACGGATTGGCAGGACTTGCAGAAATGGATGCGGCAGTGGCAGGACGGGCATGCAATCTGGTACCCCCGTTGCAATGAAGAATAGTTTTACATTGCCATAAAAGAGATCTGTCAACGCTGCAAAAGGTACGATGGGTCCGGCAAGACACCCTTTCTTATGTCTGTCGAGAACAACATGGACCCAGGGGAGATTCCATCGCTGCCTCGCCTTTCTGAAATGGAAGAGATGATGATATCTCCGGTCCACATTAGTATGTACCTTTACCGCATCAAGGACGCGCAGTATCGTTACAAGGGGCATACTATGACCTTTCTTCGGGATGTTGCGTCTACTGTCGACAAGCTGCCCCGTCTGCCTCGCGATTGCAGCGTCGTCTTGATCCGGCCTAAGAATATCGTTACCGCAGCAGGGCAGCAGACGATCAGGCAGTTCAAGAAGGCCTTCACGATTCGGAAGGCGTATATCCGGACATGGCTCTCGTACCTCAAGCATCACCATCCTGGGTACGAGCGATACCAGATCGATTGGGACATGCTCGACGATTTGCCAGACCACACTAACGCTCTTGACACCGAGGGCGGCATCGACATTGTTGAGTATGATGAGGAACCAGACGTGGCCCAGCCCCAAGTGGCTCATCAACCGTCGCACGACGACATAGAGTTCGACGAAGAAGAACAATGGGCGGAGTTTGGCGCGGTGCCATTCACCCGGCCAGAGCAAGAGGAGCGTGAGGCGCTTCGAGAAGGTCGGTCTGAACATCTCATTCCTTCGTACTATGCGCTTTTCTAGCACATGCTAACATTCGTTCTCTTAGCTCTTACGCATGGCGCCGCTGCGAGTCGCGATCATACATTGCCTACGCTAGAGTGGTCAGATATCGAGCCTTTCCGGTACTCCCAACAACGGTTCGGATTGCGAATATGGTCTCTAGCCTTCCCAACGCTATTTCCAACTGGCAAGGCAGATTGGTGCACACCTCGACACCGTAGCCTCACATTCATCGAATGGGCCCGACACCTCTTACGTTTCCACGACGGCCGCTTCGCTCGCCACGCGCGTTTTCGATACGCCGTGTTCAATCAATGGATGCGAGACAAGGCCGGTAGTCAAGCACGCTGGACAACACGCAAGGCCGAGGCTAGCGCGGTAGGGCCAACGAAGGATGACCTTCTAGATGCGTTTAGCAATGATACAGAACAGGCCCAGGCGCTATTGAACAGCTGCATCCGTACCGCTGGCGCTATACTTGGAAGCAGGCCATTCTGGAGTCGCAAATGCCGGGAGCTTACTGCGTTCGTTCACTCCCTTGGGACGCCGACATTCTTTTTCACGTTCAGCGCCGCAGATACGCAATGGTATAGCGTGAACCGCCTCTTTCCATGGTTCGACGAATGGCAGGCCGGAGACAACAAGGCTAGGTACAACCTCAACCGCGATAATTTGCGCGACAATCCTCACATCGCAACCTGGCACTTTCATGACTGCTTTCGATGGTTTCTCCAGGAGGTCCTTATACCAAAGTTCTGCGTGGAGGACTACTGGTTCCGATACGAATTCCAAGGCCGGGGAAGTACACATGTGCATGGATTCGTTTGGGCCCGCGGCAATGGGGTTCCCAACGTAGACGACTTGAATTTCGAACTGCAGCCTCATAGGGACCTGTTTGTCGCCTATTGGTCGCGGCATATCCATGCCGTTAACCCTGAGCCTGATAGAAGGGCGCCGCCTCCAGGATCTAGAAGCACCATCAACCTCGGACCGGCCGAAGTACAGAACACTGTGTGTCACCTCTCGGATGTCATCAACCGTGTACAGCGCCATCATTGCACGAATGCGTCGTACTGCCAACGTCGACCTCGGGGGAGGAAAACTGGGCCTACCCAATGTCGATTCCACTACCCACGCGAAGTTGGCGAGTCTAAGATGTACAAACGAGTTGGGAACCCCTATTGGAACTTCGACGGCAAACGCAATGATGCCTATATGAACAACTACATCCCAACGACGTCCTTCTGGCTAGCGAACAGCGACATTCAGCCATGTACATCGGCGCACGCAGTCGTTAGCTACATCGCTAAGTACGCAACCAAGGGCGAGGTCGACACACAGTCCTATAAGGACATGGCAAAGGCGATTGTACCATGGGTCCACGACAAGCACCCGTTGTTGTCTTACAACGGAAAGATGATGAACAGGCTTATTGGTGAGCGCGACTGGTCCGCACAAGAGGTCTGCCACATCCTGTTCGAACGCCCACTTTCGGTCGCTAGCCGTTCTGTCGTGCAGGTCGACTGTCGCGAGGATGCCGAACTTCGCCATACCATTGCACTAGATGACGAGGACGCGGTTGAGGGACGGTCATTACTACAGAAGTACCAAAGCCGACCAGATACTGCAGAGGATACAACGTACTTCGACTTCCTCACCTCCTGGACTCACAATAAGGCCAGCGGCAACTGTGCGCGCTCACGGGCTAAAGACCGCGTTCTCCTTTACTTTCCTGTGTACAAGTCGTCGCCAGATCATCCCCAGTACGAGTCATACTGCCGGGCTCGATGGACTCTGCACCACCCCTTCCGAGATTCGCCAAAGCTCGCCCAGGGCATACTTGCAGATTACGATAGCTGGCAAGCGGCGTTCGCTGCATGCTGCTCAGGCTCATGCCCAGTCATAGGTGGTCCCCACACGCTGAAGAGAGACTACTATAGCGTCTAACTCCCAACCCTCCCGGAAGATGACTTCGAGGGCCTATCTGCGTCTCAGCTAGAAGAGATCGTGAACGACGACAACTGGATGGGTCTCGCAGCCGAGACCTCCCGGCACAATCCAGCCGCACGCGACGAGAATCCGGACGGCCTAGGGGATCGTGAAATTGATCGGACATACGACTGGTCCCGCCATGTCGGCACATACGAGGGTACGTGGTTTTCGTTGACAGTGACGCCCCCTACTAACGAAATCCATCTAGGCTCTGAGCTCTGGACGATTGGAACTCAATGGTGGAAGCTCATCGAACACGATCGCATCGACCCATCTACGCAGCCACTCGATCTAGTTGACGCCTTATCGCCAGAGCAGCGCATTATCTACGATGAGGTTATGGGGCATTGCCGCAGTCGTCTCGCTGGAGGCGACCCTTCGCCTATCCTTATGAACGTCGACGGCCGCGCTGGCACAGGCAAGTCTTTTCTTATTAGTGTCCTTTCGTCGCATCTCCAGCAGTTGACGGGCAGCACACGCCCTATCCTCGAACGCTGCACCCCTACTGGTGCCGCTGCCTTTGGCATTAATGGGAGCACGCTACATTCGCTCCTTCGACTGCCTGTCTTGAAGGGTGCACAGACGATGGAGCCTCTGCAGTCGGCGGCCCTTACCGCCCTACAGGCTAAGTTGCGCTTCGTCGAGTACATTATTATCGACGAGAAGTCTATGATATCACTGGCTACCCTACACCGAATCGATGCACGGCTTCAGGAAGCCTTCCCACAATCACAGCATCCATTCGGGGGTAGATCAATTATCCTCCTCGGCGACTTCTGGCATCTGCCACCTGTAGCAGACAAGGCGCTCTTCACGCAGATAGGGCGCCGCGGCAGACTCAATCCGGCTCCTCCTGGCCCGCCTATCAAACAATCCCAACCGCGACACCAGCATCAACAGGTCCATGGCGACACGTACTTCGGATATCAGAAGTACAAGCTGTTTACGACAACGCGTGAGCTCGTCACTCAACATCGACAGGATCGTACACAGCTTGCTTTCGCCTCCGCGCTTGAGGCTCTCCGGAACAATGCTGTAGAAGAGGAACATTGGGCGACGCTATCCCAAAGATGTGCGTTCAATCTCGCACCTAACGAGATTGCTTCTTTCTCCGACGCTGTACGAATCTACTCGACGAACGCTGACGTAGACGGCTTCAACCATGATCGTCTGCGTGATTGTGGACAGGCCGTGATCAAGGTGGTCGCTTCCAATTCCTGTCCGCAGGCGAAGGGTCTCGATAGCGATTCTGCGGGTGGGCTTGCGCCAGGTATGTGCCTTCCGATTGTTTTCGTTCTTGCTGTACACCTCATTGTTAACAAAAACGCAGCTCTCAACCTGACTATCGGGTGTAGACTGATGATTCTCGAAAACTTCCGGACCGAGCTTGGAATTGTTAACGGCACACAATGCATACTGCATGATATCGTGTGGTCTCCCGGTGATGACCCTCGCTCGCAACCTCCCTACTGCCTTTTAGTCGCCGTCGCCGGTTACACAGGGAAGGCGTTCGCGTACACTCCCGGCGAGCAAGTGCCTATCGTTCCGATATTCCGGTCCTCCCGGGACTTCCTGCTCAAAGGTCAAGTGCAGTATCGAAGTCAGTTCGCTGTCAAGCTCGCGTACGCCATCACTATCCACAAGTCGCAGGGTATGACTCTCCCCCGTGTTGCTCTCAATCTTGCACGAGGGAGGAAGGCTACCGATCTCTTCTACGTTGCCGTCTCACGCGTGAAACGCCTCGACAATATACTCTTTGAGGAGCCGTTCGATCTAGACCGCTTGCAAGCGTCCGGCGGAGACACCGCTATCGACAGGATGATCGACTGGGACAAACGAGAGCCCGCTAGAGCTGAAGGCCGACGGTTGATAGCAGACTATCAACAGCAGCCCACGCGTCTGCCTTCTACGCCCTACCGTACGGCCACTGCCTTTTCTGGACGAACATCATTGTCTTCGATATCGTCGAACCTTCCCTGGTCCCGACCTATTGCTGTTGCTAAGGGACGTACCCCTGCTTCTTCCGATCGCGACGAGAACATGTTCAGCGATATGAGCGACGCGGCGCTGTTAGACAGTGATAATACGTTTGACGACACCCTTTTTAGCCAGGATGTTCTCGAGCATAGAGAGGATGGTGTTCTGTTCGGGTTTGACTGAGAGAATTGATCTTCTTCAGTGTGCAAACTGTGCAAACGAGAGCTGTGCAAGAGAGGATGAGGAAGTAAATGAATGATTGATTCTATCTATCAAGAGAGCTGAGGGCTTATATCTTCATCAGAGAAGGGGAAGAATGACAAAGGATGAAGAGGAATCAGATGAATTATGAGAAACATGATGAGAAACATGCATGAGGATGAAGAGGAATCAGATGAATTATGAGAAACATGATGAGAAGCATGATGAGAAACATGCATGAGGATGAAGAGGAATCAGATGAATTATGAGAAACATGATGAGAAACATGCATAAGGATGAAGAGGAATCAGAAAATGTGTTTGTGATGGGCTGGTATCAACACTCAACCGACCACAGGACCAATGGGATTGAACCAAAGGACTGGGTGTGCCAAATGGTTTTGAACCAATGGACTTTGGGACAACCGAACAGGGACAACCAACAGGGACAACCAAATACGGGACACCAAATACCAAGTCTAGCCGGGGTTTTACTGCCACACAACGCATGCATGCATACATGCAATTGTGCAGTGGTTGGTTGATTAAGCCAACCCTCAGACAGAGCCGATACCACCGACTAAGCCTGCTGGACCACCCTGTTGCCTCAAAGAGGCTCCCTCAATTATGACTCTCTACCATTGAGCCACGTCAAACTAGACGCTGTAAGGATGTTCACACCTGAATATATACACTGGCATGGATTCTGTACCTCACTAGGTCCAAATGGGTGACACCTCAAAACTGGAAAATTCATGATTGGCTGAAAATCAAGCTCACGTGTTCCTCGGATATATACTTGGAGCTCCGCTCCGCCGAGATTCCATTTTTTTGTTCCAACATTTTGACAGCATTGTTGACAATGGAAATACATGTTGCAAGCGAGTTGGACAAAAGTGCTTGTAAATTTACGGCTTCCAATCGTAGCTCAGCACTTGTTAGGCCGTATATAAATTTGTATTTTATGCTGTTGAGAGTTCAAGCTTCCGCAGCTGTCACAGATTAGCTATATGAGGCAATGAGCACTTGTATGAGTAATGGTTGTTAATATTTCACTATGAAGAAGAAAAGCTAACTTAGGTTCCGAACAATCCTCTATATACAAGTTCTGTGTTTCCTTCCCATTGTTCAGCTTCGAACATCACCCGTGAGTAATTATTGAAAATCAAGGATACAAACTTATAATTAGTATCAGTCAGTTCAAGCCAAACCCTGATTACTAAGTCATACTGTAGCCCTGATTATAGACCCTTGTACGATCTAGGACCCTTGCATAATGCAGTCGCTAATCTCTATTATTAGTGATCTTGCATTATGAACCCATGATCTGCATGATAGTACATGCCTGCAATAACCATCGTTGGCTACAGGTTTACAATCGGCTGAACAGCCGTCACAGCAGCACTAAGCTCCACTCTAGCCACCTGATCCTTAACCCCGAACTCGTGAAAAAAGGCTGTAGCTCTGGATGAGTATTCAGAAAGAGATTCATCAGCTTTCTGTTGAAGCTTTGCTAACTTAGCGTGTACATCAACTTCACCCACGGTAGAAATACGCGTGCGTACGTTCGGGACGGGTGCGATAGATCCCCCATTACTCAGGCCAGTGAGATCCTATCTATAGAGACTGTGCTACTAGCTACGCGAGGCCACATGACCTGTTACATAATAGTGGGTTTACAAGTCTGACCAACAAGAAGAGTGTCCCACTCTGTTCACCATTTTTTTTTTTTTTTCACCAATTAGCCTAACCCCCTTGGACTCTGATACCTCCGCCTTTAAAACTCAATTTCTCCTAGTCCCGGGTGCACCGTCTAACCCTCCTGGTAATCCTAAGTCTTACACTTTCCCTGATCGTGCTCTATCACGGACCATCCCTCAACGCCCTGGACTAACTCAACTTGGCCACTCAGGACTCCGGGTCGCTGTTTGGCTACTTTTGGCAATTTATGACACGCCTTTCCTAGTCGGATATTCTGGTAGGTCGGAAGGTCTTCTTCCTCTCCCGTTCTGAGGTGCCCCTCTCGTAGACGAAAGACTTTCAGGTGATCCCCGTGGTAAGTGCGTCGGATGGGTGAGCCGTCAATTTGGCGAATTATGTACGATTTCCCGTGATCCCCACCAGGACCAGTGATGACAAAAGGTCCTCTCCAGGAAGGCCGGAGTTTTTTCTTTGCTGAGACTCCATCGTATAGCATAACGAGTTGTCCTGGGTGAAACGAGCGTTGCTTCACCCCGCGATTGAATCGGTCCTTCTGTCGCTCTCTGGTGGCGGCTGTGAGCATCCTGGCTTCTTCGAATTTCTGCTGTAGTGATAGGACTCTAGCTACCGCGCCTTCCAAATGTTCGTCGAGCGGGGGCGTGAAGTCTTGGAAGGCTTCCGGCGAAATTTGTTTGAGTTTGGTTATCAGAGTGTGTCGATGGTAGGATGGGAATGAGGTGTCGAGTACTCCCTCAGGGCAGTAGCCTTTATGCAATTCAAATGGTGAAAATCCTAGGTGGGCAATTTCTCGACGGTTCAAGTGGAACGTGCTCCTTGTGAGCCGATTGGGCCAGGTTAGTGGGTTCCCATCCTTCACTAAGACTCTTTGCAGCAAGTCGTTAGCCTTCTCTACCATCCCTACTGACCTTTTGGCGGCTACAGGTGCTGGGATCCAGACTACTCCCATCTCTTTACAAAATTCCTGGGTGGCCTTCTGGAAGTGGGGACCTTCATCTGCATAGATCCAGACTGGTACTCCTTCTTTCTCGAAAATATCTTTTAGGCATTCTATTGTTTCTGCCAAGTTGTTCGCGACGCATGGGTAAGTCCAAACGAATCGTGTGAAGTAATCAATTAAAAGTAGGATGTACCGGTGTTTAGAGCTCTCTGCTTTCGGGAATGGGCCTATGAAGTCAATTCCCCATACCTCGTTGGGTGATGACACTAGGAATTTGGACAAGGTCTTCGATCTTAGCGCGGTTCCGTACTTGGTGCAGGTCAGGCAGCCTTTGATGTAATTGGTCACGTCCTTCAGCATGCTTGGCCAGTAGAATTCCCTGAGGAACCGCACGGTGATACCATTGGCGAAGTGTCCAGCTTCATTATGTGCTCTGTGCAGCGCGGGGGCGATTTCGGCTCGTGTTAGGCATCGTCTCCATCTCTCCTTCCATAGGTGGAACACGGCTCCTTCCTGTTCTCGGTATTTCGAGGCTTTGCGTAGGAACGCGGCGGCTTTAATTTGGTCTAGGCCGGAGGGGATAGTCCTGCTACGAATATACTGTCTGATATCGTAATACCAGTCGGATTCGGTCGTTGCCAAACTATGGAGAATTAGACCTGTCTGTTCGCAGTTATGATCTGCTTTCTAATGGCAGTAATAGGAGACTTGTAATTGTTCCAGAAATTTTGAGTCCACCTTTCTCGGTCCTGCCAGTTCTTCATCGTGTTCACCGAACAGTACTTTCCTCCAGTCTTTCCCTTTTGCCATCTCTTGTCCTTCCATCAATCTTAAGAGGTCTTCATAGCCCCCATGTCCGTCCTTCCAGATCCACCGCGGTTCATCTCTTGTGTTGTCCAAAGTACCTGATTCCTTTATCATCGGGGTGGCCTCACATTCTGGGTGATGGAAAATGGTGCGGGAAAGCCCATCCGCCACTCTGTTTCTCGGTCCTGGGATGTACTAAATGATGATATTTAGTGAGCGGAGCTCTGTAGCCCATCGTGAGTATATCCCATTCAAAGCGGATGATTCTAAGAAATAGGTGAGTGGGTGGTGGTCCGTGAATATGGTTGACGTCTTATACCCATTTAGCATGTGACTATGTTTTCTTGCAAATGACACCATCGCGAATAATTCCCTCTTATACGTTCCGTAATTCCTCTCGGATTTTGAGAAGGTTATTGAATCGTACAAAATTGGGACTTCTTTGTTGTCTCGCATTTGGGTGATGGCGCATCCTCCAGCGTAAAGTGAAGCGTCGGTGAATAACCTCACTGGTTCTGAATAATCCCACCCAAACATGTCTACGACTGCAGAACATTTGTCCCGTAGGATTTCGAACGAGAGCTGTTCTGAAGGTCCCCATCGCCACTCCGCTTTGCCTGTTAGTCGTGACAACGGCCTCTGAATCTCTCCAAAATTTTTGATCCATCTCCGGGTTATCCCAATTGCTCCAATGAGTGCTCTTACTTGGGTTGAGTCTCTTGGGACTGGCCATTCTTTCAGCTTTTCCGAGCGTTCGGTGACTACCTGTACTATTCCTCCTACTTTGTGACATACTCCAAGGGCCACAATAGTTTTTACGAAGAGTTGCAGCTTGTGGAACGATAAGCGTAGTCTTGCCCATCTAAATCTACTCAGTAAAGTCTCCAATGAATAGTACGCTTCTTCGTAGGTACTAGCTCCGCTGAAGACATCATCCATGTAGAACGATGCCCTGGCTAGTTCTTCCGGGGAAGTCCCATGAGTAAGGGATGATTCCGCACCCACTCCCTCGTGGTTGGGGGGAATTTCTCCGAGTGCTATGTACATGAGTTCCGTGAACGAAAACCCTGAAGTGTGAGACCCTTGGGGCATTCTGGTGGGTTGGAGTTGCCCTATGCCCGAGATTGTGAACGCATACATGTGTCGGTGAGGAGGGTACACTGGGACACACCAGTAGCCGTGTTTTAAGTCGAACTGGTGGTAAAATTGATGCGCTGGGTTCGATAGGTAGTCATGTACTTTCGACATTAGTTCTAGGTAGCAACCAGGCATATCCTCCCAGACGTTTCTATAGTTGAAAGTAATGCGAGGCTCTTTCTGACCCGGTTTATTGACTAAGATTGCGTCTGCGTTCCAATCTGACAGTTCCCCGTTGGCAGTGAGTGTTCTTTCGTACATACCGCAGGCCATGGCTTCCTTGACGATTTTAATTAGCCAAAATTCTTTGTCCGGAGGCCATCGCCGCTGAAACTTGACTGAATATGGCTTGGTGCCTTTCCGAAGGCGGACCTTATGCTCATATAGATCCGTAGGTGGGATGTGGCTTAATTCCGTGGCGTTCAACTCTCGATAGGTGTAGAGTAGTCTCTTGACCCGATCTATCTCCTTCTGATTGGGGATTAGGGTACCTAACTTGCATCTTGATGTCCCGAACCACTCGTCAATTACCTCCTGGGATTCGTCGGAAATTGCCAGCTTTTCTGGTCTTCTTTGCGTGGGGAAGGTTCTGTTCGACATGTCTTGGCGTATTTCCTGGACTAAACAGTTGGCGTCGGACGAGTTCCTCTCCCTGAGATGGCGGCTGACTTCGTTCCAGTTTCGCAAGATTACGTCCCAAGCTCTCTCTTCGTGATTTGTGATGAGGGCATGTGGGGTAGACCGTCCTAATTTTTCTCGTAGTTTGGCAAGCTTCTGCCTAAGGTCCCCTTCCCATTCATGAGGTCTCTGTCCGCAGAGTTCTGGGTCTATACCTCTCGACAGGAGACTGTTGGCGGTATGTAGGGCATTAATAGGGTTATCGACAATTGTAAGTCCCACAAGAGATGAGCTGAGTGTTGCTTCGGGCGGTATATGATCCTGTTCATGTTCCATAGACTTGGGCGACAATTTACTGTCTTGTCCGGGACGGACTAGTTTTCCGAATCGGAAGAGCTATCTGAACTCAAAGAACTATCCGTTGCCGTATCGCTCGTGCTAGTGGTGTCATCTTCCGAACTACCTTCGCTTTGGTCAGATTCGCCTTGTAGCCTGACTGAGATCTTCCCTTTTCGGGCTGGTTTTGGATATTCTGGAAGTAATACCAGCTTATGCTTAATAGAGGGGACAAAGGTTGGGCCCTTGATTGTCGTTATTATTTCTCCCACTGAACTATCGCCAATCTCTATGCAACTGTTGCGGATGAATATCTTTGCGTCGATATCGTTAAGCCACGGTAAGCCCAGGAGTAGGTGCAGGTCTCCTCTATCGTGGGTGTCCGGGCGAATGAAGCACCAAATTCTGCGTCGCACTCCTTGGGTGCGTATGTTCAGTCGGCAAAATTCCGTAAGTTGGCTTGCATTACCATCGGCGGTCAACATCTGAAGTCCTGTATTCCATCCGTGGCTACTCAATTTGTGAACCTTGACTGATAATGCTGAGGCTAGGGCAGGAGAACAGACGTTGATGTCTGAGCCTTGGTCGGCTTGTGGCGCACCTAGTGGGAGGCGTACAAGTTTGTGCTTTCCCTCTTTCCTAATTCGGACGACTGTTGGTATCCTGAAAGCTTTGTGATCGGCATCTACGGCTGGGAAGGGGTTCTGCGATGAGGTTCTGTCAGTGTCGAGTAGGTTTGCTCCGGTTGTCGTCCCATGGCCTTTCTCCTTGGTTTTCTGCTTTTGGTTAGTACGGGTAGAAATCCTCTTGAAGTTCTTGACCAAGTTGGGGGAAATTTGGAATAGATCCAGTAGGTTGATGGGAACTTTGATTTCCTCCGCTAGTTTCCGATAGTCTACCTGACCTTTTCCCCTACGTCCTACTATTTCTCGTAGTTCTCGAATTCTTGATTCTCCTTTCTTTGCTCTGCCGGACTTCCTGGGTTTCGTTTGGAAGTCGTGCTCATCGTTCAGGATGTCTTCGATGCGTGCCCTCTTCCTGGAATTCTCCGCAGACTCTGCAATGAGTGCTGATAGTTCTATGATGCGATCGTCCTCTTGTTCTGTGAGTTCAAACGTGAGCGGCGTTTTTGAACTGTTGCCTTTTAAAGGAGGTAGCTTGCTATTATCGCTTATAGTTGGGTTTTTCTTTGTGCCTACCACTCGGAGGTCTACGCTAAAGCAGGAAGCTTCTCGCGAGGATTGTGGTTCATCTTGCGTGTAGGTAATCTCGTCCTCAAACAACATCCGATAGAAGTAAGACTGTGCCGACTGCGAAGAAATGGGTTTAAAAACGATTTCTTTGAGGTACGCTTGCTCCCAGTACGGTAGAGGTGGATTTTTACATTCCCTTCGTCGGTGGCCGAAATCACTGCAGTTGATACACAGTAGCCCATCGACCGCAGGGTTGTGAGGTTTCGACCCGTTGATAATTGGGTGCATAGAGCTCGATGCTGGCGGCATGCCCGGATGTGGTGGTTTCTTCTCGGCTCCACCCGATTGACGATCCTGATTGTTAATAGGAGGTGCTATCAGTTGCCGGTTGAGGGGGGCAGTTCCGGGGGGCAGGGAAGAGTTTTTCTTCACTTGGCTCGACCGAGGACCTAGGCTATACACCAACTTTCCTGCGTCTACATCAGCCAGAACTGAGACGGCGGAGCGCCCGTATTGACTCGAAACGAACTTCTCTAGCCGTGACAGCCTAGTTTTGTCTACCAGTTCCTTCTCAGTTTGCTCTAATAGCTTGAAGGACCTCTGAGCTGATTGTACAATCTCGTGAGCTTTCCAGAGGGCTCCACAGGTGGCTCCATTTCTTTCGAGGACCTTTTGGCGAAGTCTCGCGTTATGCAAGCCTATGACATATGCGTTCACTATGGTGTTCAGCATAATGTTTTCTAATCCTGTTAGGGCCGGAAGCGCTGAATTCTCGCGTGGTCTGTCTCTGCAGTGAGCCCGGCGGAGTAGGTTGACCGCTCGGTGGTAGTAAGCCGCTAGGGTCTCAGGCTTTTGGTCATTTTGATCGTCTTTTTTTCTCTGCGAGAAATTCTGGATTTCTGACTGCACGTTTTGCTCCACATCATCTTCGAAGTTGTTAGGGAACTCTTCCTTCAACCATTCATTGACTTCGCAGATGTCCTCGGGTGTGGTGGTGTTTCTACTGTCTATTATCCTCCTTATCCTGGGTGTGGAGGACAGTCTATTGGCTGCAGCACCGTCCAACAGCATCTCAATGGACTCCAGGTATAACTCTCCCGACGGGGGATTGTGGCCTGCTCTTCTGAAATCGTACTTCAGTCGAAGTAGCCACCTAGAGGCAGGGATGCTGCCAACGTAAGTACCAGACCTCTCGAAGGTTGGGAGCTTCGGCTCGGGGTGGCTAGTGGCGTTTGACATCGTTGGAAGTTCTAGGGATTTTTCCAAAACTTCTCTCTTGCCGTTTAGAATAGATAGCGGAAGCGATCGAATTCTTAGGTTGAATTCCTCGTCTGAGTTTATTGACTGGGTGGAGGGTGGGGCTGTTGTAGGCGATGGACTTTAAATAGGTGACTCCCAGTTCTCTGGCATGAGATGACAGGATTGGCAGGCTTGAATTGATGAACTTTTATTTTATTTTATTTTATTTTATTTTATTTTATTTTATTTTATTTTATTTTATTTTATTTTATTTTATTTTATTTTATTTTATTTTATTTTATTTTATTTTATTTTATTTTATTTTATTTTATTTTATTTTATTTTATTTTATTTTATTATATTTTATTTTATTTTATTTCATTTTATTTTATTTTATTTTATTTTATTTTATTTTATTTTATTTTATTTTATTTTATTTTATTTTATTTTATTTTATTTTATTTTATTTTATTTTATTTTATTTTATTTTATTTTATTTTATTTTATTTTATTTTATTTTATTTTATTTTATTTTATTTTATTTTATTTTATTTTATTTTATTTTATTTTATTTTATTTTATTTTATTTTATTTTATTTTATTTTATTTTATTTTATTTTATTTTATTTTATTTTATTTTATTTTATTTTATTTTATTTTATTTTATTTTATTTTATTTTATTTTATTTTATTTTATTTTATTTTATTTTATTTTATTTTATTTTATTTTATTTTATTTTATTTTATTTTATTTTATTTTATTTTATTTTATTTTATTTTATTTTATTTTATTTTATTTTATTTTATTTTATTTTATTTTATTTTATTTTATTTTATTTTTTGGAAATTTGTTAAGAAGAAAATTGTCACGCTGGACGCGGGATTTAGAACACGGACTTGAAGAAATGAATTGATCTCTATGGCTCCTCACAAGGGAGTTTTCGAGACTTCAGAATTTTCGTTCGATTCTTGAAATAAACGATGGCTTCGGTTATGGGAATTGCACTCGAATACGGACGTATTGAGTATGTCTCGCGCCTGAGGGACCAGAAATACGCGTGCGTACGTTCGGGACGGGTGCGATAGATCCCCCATTACTCAGGCCAGTGAGATCCTATCTATAGAGACTGTGCTACTAGCTACGCGAGGCCACATGACCTGTTACATAATAGTGGGTTTACAACCGGACGTGCTAAACGGACAGGGTGCGACCAGGCACTTGGAGTAAAATAGGCTTTGGCTACAGCAGACTCTGGGTAAAATTCCGAGCTGCTGATGTAGATATAATAGGCGTCCATAGGACGACGGAGACGCCTGGTAGCCTTAGGCTACGCAGGCGCGCCAAGCGCCCTCCCGAGGGCTCAGAGGCCGGGTTTATCCTGTGAGCCTACTTGGCGTTAAATGCTTACTACTACTACTACTACTACTGCTAAACGGACAGTCCCAAATGCTCGCTGGACGTCCCTCCAAGTAGATTGCGCTTCCACGCTAACCAAATCTGCATTGATCAGCGATCTCGTCGAATATTTTTTGCGCTACTCCAAATTTGGTCACTATCGTTACAAGTATAGTAGTTACCATGACAACTTAGAGCCTGTGTTTAACAAACATAACATAAAGATACCATTTAGAAATATTGGTCCTGGAATTGCCTTAATAACTTTTCCAAATCGTCCAATTCTATATTCCAATTTCATCTTCCTCACCTCCAACTTCGCCTCACTTATTGAACTCCAAATTACAATGGCTGAACTGAACTTTAATGCGCTATCAGCATCAATCAACATATCTCAAGATACTAATGAAAGAGGTATTTTTCCCTTTCTTTCTACTAAAATACATATTGGCTGATTTCTCCAGGAATGGTTACCGGAAGAGCTCTTTTAGAGGCCCATGATGGGCATCAAAGTATACCAAATAATGAGGATACCCATGTGCTAAGCTCCCTAAAACTAATTCGTTTATGGCAAAATTTCCACTAATACGCAATTTCTTCAGTCGAGACCCAGTGCGGAAGTATGGAAGAAATAATTGGTGTCCGGATCGACCAAATTGAGGACTGTAAGAGAGCTGTCGAGCACCTAGCTAACGAAAATGGATTTGCGACAGTCCTCCATTTGGTCGATCCGGACACCAATTATTTCTTCCATACTTCCGCACTGGGTCTCGACTGAAGAAATTGCGTATTAGTGGAAATTTTGCCATAAACGAATTAGTTTTAGGGAGCTTAGCACATGGGTATCCTCATTATTTGGTATACTTTGATGCCCATCATGGGCCTCTAAAAGAGCTCTTCCGGTAACCATTCCTGGAGAAATCAGCCAATATGTATTTTAGTAGAAAGAAAGGGAAAAATACCTCTTTCATTAGTATCTTGAGATATGTTGATTGATGCTGATAGCGCATTAAAGTTCAGTTCAGCCATTGTAATTTGGAGTTCAATAAGTGAGGCGAAGTTGGAGGTGAGGAAGATGAAATTGGAATATAGAATTGGACGATTTGGAAAAGTTATTAAGGCAATTCCAGGACCAATATTTCTAAATGGTATCTTTATGTTATGTTTGTTAAACACAGGCTCTAAGTTGTCATGGTAACTACTATACTTGTAACGATAGTGACCAAATTTGGAGTAGCGCAAAAAATATTCGACGAGATCGCTGATCAATGCAGATTTGGTTAGCGTGGAAGCGCAATCTACTTGGAGGGACGTCCAGCGAGCATTTGGGACTGTCCGTTTAGCACGTCCGTTTACAACGGTGGCTGTGTTAGGGAACCGCGATTTAAAGGCTTCCTCAAAACGAATAAGATCAGCCCCAGTGGCTGTCGATGTATCTTCAAGCATCCTACGGATGAAGGCTTTCTGTTGAATCTATCTATCTGCGTCCCCTGTGAGTTGTAGATCAACACAACATAGTATATTCTCTGGGGTTAAAGATTTCTGTTGAGCTCTGGGCTCATGTTTGAGCTTTTTCAATCATTTAACTCCATCTCCAGATTGGAATTCCGCGAAATTATTGAGTTTTAAAACTTCTTCATAAGCCATTTCAACAGAACTCAATGACTCAACGTTAATTGAAGACCCTCTTGAAGTTGGTCTCTTGTAAGATTCAGGTTCGTATTCTAGAATTTCTGAAGGCCTAACTGTCGCACAATTATTTGGAAACAATCGTAAGCTGTGAGGGATTAAATGACCGAGTACTTGAAAAGAGCAGTCTAGAGGACCAGAACAGAGCTCTTGCTTATCCGAGTGACGATTTTCGAGGATATATGGTGTTAGAAAGTGTGACACGAGTCAATCAATAACTAAGCTGTAGCCTGTAGCTAGCATGCCATTTACAATACCATATTGGTATTAGTAAGGATCTTTAGTACAATCCACCAAGAATGAAATCTGGTGGCGGGCATGCTCGGAAGTAACTTGATGCACGCTAGAAGTCGAGGTCTCCGGAAACCTTGCATATGGTTTCACTATGACTCAGTGTTCGATCAGGGAACTCAAGATGAATGAGATGTACCTGCTTAGTAATAGCGTAGTAAGGGAACTCAGCGCATAAGTACCGCTGAGATGTACCACTAATAATATAACACACTTTTTTACATACACACTATTCTTAAGCTCCAATATTATCCTTGTGATTTATTACTCTAGAGATCGACACCTCTAATCACTAAACTTCCATCCATTAATTTTAACATATGGGTGATCTAAATCGCAGTAGTCTTGCTGACAAATTTTGCAATCACTATAATAGAGTTGGGAACCTATTTCGGCGGCTATTCTTGGAACGCACAAAAGCACTACGTGTTAGCTACAAATAAACCGTACTTATCACCAGTTCTCAAAAGATGGAATATGGAATGACGTGTTAGAGTTAAGTGAGGATATGTAGTGCTTGGAAGCCTGGAAAGGTCCTGCGCGAAGCTGCTTGTAAAATAAGTCGAACATTAACTCAAAGGAGATCTAGACCCGCAACCACTAGCTGTCCTTATAGCTGTCCCGAAGCTGCAAGTTGATTCCTGTCTTACGAGTGTAAGTTTTGACTTAGCTTTATGCGCTGTAATTGCAATGACCCGAAAAGACTCAATTGCAAGTCACGTAACTGACGGCGACCCAAGACAGTAATATAGTGGCGGTATAAGTTTATATGGAAAATAACTCTAGGTAGACGTTCAATGGAGCCAAATAGCTTTGCAGGAAAAATAGATTAACGTTCCCTGCGGAGGTCACCAGAAACATTGAAGGGAAAGAGTTGTAAATAAGTAATACAGTCGTCCCTCTCTAACTCGATAGTGGGTCCCGGTATAAGTGTTGAAAATATTCATTTAAATTCAACCATTTACATTTGCAATACTTATCCCTGCACACAAAATGGCCTATAAGGGTAAGTGTTGCAAATATAAAACTCCAAGTTACAATAAATTTTTTCAACACTTATACCGTGACCCACTATCGAGTTAGAGAGGGACGACTGTATTGAGGTTGTATCTACAGGAGGGGCAAGGGTAAGTTAACGAAGGTTAGAGAATAAGTTATGTGCACTATATTTATATGTTTATACTATCGGAATAAACAGAATTTACTGCCTAACCTTTGTTAACTTACACTTGCCCCCCTGTACCTACTTCCCTTCTACGTTCTCTAATACGTATCTGCACGTGCGTGACACTTACATGATGTCCAACTTTTAAGGCCTTTTTCTGTTGGCCACTTTTTTGATCGACCACTTATTTACTTTGGATCTCAAAATCTTCAACATAACTTTTTAAAGATAGTTACAAATCTAATTCAATTGGACATGAATGGCAGTTTTAATCAATATTCGTAGAAGTGTCACTGTTCGAATATTTATTTACTCTTTGGGGGGGGGGGTTAGATCATTTTTGCGTATGCAGCCTGAGGCTATGACGCGAACGATTACGGAAGACATGTATGTTTCATAGAATAACTCAGTCTGACGTTTGGAACACTCATACTCAGATTTCATTTGTAGATACCATTACGAGAATAACGCCTTACGACATATACCCTCTTCCGTGGATACCCACCGCAGGGAAAAGCCAGAAAATCCTGTGGCTATCTTAACATGCTTACTATGTCACTACGATAAAATTCGTCCCCCTGTCAATTAAAAGTGGATTTTATATAGAGTATCAGGGTCACTTAGTTTTTTTTGCATGTAGTATTGCAGCCCTAAGAATTGTTATTAGTCAGACGCAATTAGCGCTACTTAGCAAGTATATCTAGGACTGCAATACTACATGCAAAAAAAACTAAGTGACCCTGATACTCTATATAAAATCCACTTTTAATTGACAGGGGGACGAATTTTATCGTAGTGACATAGTAAGCATGTTAAGATAGCCACAGGATTTTCTGGCTTTTCCCTGCGGTGGGTATCCACGGAAGAGGGTATGTGTCGTAAGGCGTTATTCTCGTAGTGGTACCTGCAAATGAAATCTGAGTATGAGTGTTCCAACCGACAAACTGAGTCATTCTGCGAAATATACATATCATCCGTAATTATCCGCGTCATAGCTTCAGGCTGCATACGTAAAAATGATTTAAAAAAAAAGAACATGGCATGTGAGGATTATGGGCAAGGCTGCCAAAGTATATGTTGAGGCTCTCAGACCTAGCTTGAAGAGCAATCAATCTTCTCTTAATCTTATTAGTCACCGCGCTTTTATTGTAGGAGCATCTCAATGGAGTCATTACCGAATCCTTGCCCAACGATGATGCTTTGCCCAGGAGTGGCCTGTCATGCTCAATGGGGACTAGCTTAACGAGTGGTGCGTGATCAGAATTGGCATCTCATATCCTCGTGATGGATAAGGTAGGTGACGCGTGAACTCGATACATCTTATTCACGCTGGGGTGTCGTGCCAAGTATACTCGGCATCATATCATGGGAAACATTTCTAGCGACGGGAGAAATTCCTCACGAAGAGTAATGTCCTCCATGAGGCTGGCCGATCTCAGACTTCAGAGCATTCACTATGAACATTCTGCCGCGATGTCGATCAGCGCGAGGCAATGCTCTGATTTTCGCTGAAATTCTTTGGCAAGATCTACCTGTACCATTCCCGACGTCATCTCAGAGGCCGATGCCGTCTACGCTAGCTTTTGATGGGGCGATGTTGTTGGATGATGGAGTCAAATTACCTTTTGCACTGTCAAATTGACCCATGTAGATGATGACTGGAGTACTGGACAATGACAATGCCTCTTGCTGGGAGGCAATAATTGCAACTTGAACATGCCTCAGAAAATTTTGGGGCTCTTTTCTATTCGTGGCGGTGAAGTAGAATTAGAATATTAATTGGATGCTTGTTATAGAAAAGTCATTAACACAGTCCTGTGTGTGAACCGTACTTCCTCCAATTTGAGGGTCTCGTGTAGTCATTTGACTGGCCATACGTGTACTAACCAAAAAACTGTTTGCTAGGGATAAAGTTTCAACACGAGAGTGCGTTGCGAGATAATATTCATTTTCAGCTGGATTCATGTGAAGGATACTGTCAGGCGCCGGTTTATTGGGCGCGGGGCTGTTCGTGTCGAAAGAACGCGGAGGGCGTGGGAGAGAGAGAGGAAAGCGAGGGGATTGCGGAGGACGGGGCGAGAGTTTGACGAGAGCGAAAAGGTGACGAGAGTTCGTTTGATAGAGTGAAGGATTGCGAAAGGGTTTGCAAATAATTAACTAATCGAAGCAGACGGAATACAAATCGTACAGAATACAAACCGACCAAAGTAAACTACTTTTACCTATATAACATGTGTATACTTCGAGGGGATCTTCATAGCGAGAAGGTTTAAAAAGGGAAAATAACAACCTGAAGCATCAAGTCAAACCTTTTCTTTGATGAGATACGTCACAGGTAGCTATTGAGGAGCGATCCATGCGGTCAAAATCGTTAATAATGGAAGATGGAAAAGCAAAATGTTAGGGTTTCTATCACTTTAATCACTGAAGACGTCGAGGGAGAAAGAAGAGACTATAATCGTGAAATGGAAAGTTGTTAATTACTTCCCACCAGACACAGAGTGTACTATATATGGGGTCAAGGTTAAGTGAAGTCGCCTGTCATTTATAGGGGTTTTTTTGCCAAAATTTACCCAAACATAGTAATCTACCGTGACGATTACAATTAAGCGAGGCCGAATGTGGTAAAGCCATAAACTCTGTTCAAAAATAAGGTAAGAGAAATTGGGGTCGACAAAAGTGAAGTCGCCTGTCTCTCCCCACTTTATTTCGTACTAAGCCTAAAAAATCGAATTCATACGTCATATTAAAACTTGTAATTAAGGTTTGCTGTTGATACAGATTTTTAAGCCTAACATGAAATAGGACCCCCATTTGCATTCAATACTTCCTCACATCTTCTAGCCATACTCTCAATCAGTTGTGTGAGGTTTTCCTCTGTTATGCTATAGTAACATGCCTCTAGCACAATAGGTCGAATCCCTGCCCTGTTCCGCTCTCTCGTCCGCTCAAACTCCGAGTATCGTTCTTGTATGTAGTATTTCATCGTACTCCATACATTCTCGATCGGATTTAAGTCAGGAGAGTTAGCAGGCCAGGGCATAGATTCAACTCCATTGGCATCAAGAAACTCCCTAGCCGAAAGTCCTTTATGAACAGAGGCGTTGTCGAGCATAAAGTTATAATCATGGCCCGTCTTTTCTATCTTTTCTCTGATCCAATTACCTATCCTTGGGAGGATATGTTCACTGTATCCTTCAGGGGCCATACTTCCCCACTCCCGTTCTGAAAAGACACGAGAAACTCATTCGATTCCCGCGAAGCTTCCCCAGAACATCCAAGAGTTGTTCTTGTAACGATCGATAGTACACAAGTGTCATCAAAGTCTTGGACCCTCCTTTAACGATTTGAGAGTCCAAGATATTTTTGAAAATGAATTAGTAGACTAAGATTTCTGGTGACGTATCCAGACATTGTTCGGCTATCGTTTATCCATGTCTCGTCACCCCAAAGAATTCGTGACCACCCTTGACGCCAATTCAGATGTTGTTCGCTCCACCATATTCGGACCGCACGATGATTTTCAAAAAGCGGGGGAGAGCTACGTGGAATTTGCCGCTCATAACCTCGTTTTCTGAGCGCATTCTGAATAGCGTATTCTTCGGCACTCCAACGACGAAAGTGGAGAGCCAGTTGAAGAAACGACATTTGCCTAGTTTCTCGCGAAGAACAAACAAATACTTCCAGCTCATCAACTTGGGCTGAGCTTAAGAGCTGTGGACGTCCTGTCCGAGATTGGAGAGAGGCACGTCCAGATCTGACCGTATTCCGAACTTGAAGGATTGTGACTTCAAGTTGATCTGCTATTTCTCTATTAGAGAGTCCGGCTCTGTGGAATGTGAGTATCTAAATGTAGTTAATTTATGGGGAAAGTTTTCTTATAGCTAAATTCCTGTAATCACCTGCAATTTTTGATCTCGAGTAAGATAGAGCGCTCGTCTACTAACAGGTGGAGTGATTTGAGTATTCATTCTGCTAAGGTTTTTGTTAGCAATGAGGCACATTTATCTGTTTGATTGGAAATTGCATATTTGTGATGAACGCATGAAACTTATTGTATTTTCGATCGCGCTGTAGATTTGGTAAAGTTTTTACAATGAAGGAAAATTTTGTTCCAGATGTTTAGCGAAAATTGTGGTCAGCGGATATGAACAGATCTGAATCTGGTAGAAACAAGTAAATAGGATTCTTCGGAAGAAATGAAACTTGGTACAGAAAATTATGCAATAGTACTGGGATGCCCTATTTTAGGGACTTCACCGTGCCTTCACCGCCTGCTGTTTAAGGCTGACAAAACCCCTGCACGCCAGCCCATGTCGATTAAGCGAAAACTGTAAAACTGTAGTAAATCGTAACAATCATTCCATTGGACGCACTATTGATGTGAACAGCAGCATCTTCAGGAGAGGTTGACCGTCGTAAATAGCAAAATATCGTTCCGTGAATTAGCTTTCCTTCGAAGCTGATAGCGATTCACCATCCTTAGCAAACAGCCTACTGATCCCAAAAGATATAGTTTAAGGTCAAATAGTCTTACCCGCAGACTTTGGAGCTATAAAAGCTTTTGCCAACAAAATTGATGGCTGCAGAAAGATTTTAAATCCCTGAGACAATATTTTCGCGCAGATCTGGATCGTGGAGCATACGTCGTGAGAGTCACCCTCGGAAACTCTCCCATTCCAAGCTCAACCTTTGTTAAATTATTCTTGTGTATGCAGCCTCGAGGCTATAACGCGAATGACACTAGTACGGTCCATGGCGCGATGACTCAACTTGATATGAGCACTCATCCGAATATTATTTGAAAACAGCACTCGCAGTCAGGCGCCTTACAGCCCCGTCAATCCTCAACCGTGTACGTCTACCGCGGGAACGCATTCCAGCCACCCACGACTATCCAGTGTGCCTTCATCATCGTCTTAGACATGACCAGGCGAGAAATGTGGTGTGAGGGTCCTACTGGATTCAAACCAGCTTTCTCCTGTCTCCAGTGTGGCATGTGTCCAAGCTACCCAGACTCTACTTGGCAGAACGGCCCGGACGCTGTATCACACCACCATCTGACCCAAGTTCAACCTTAATTCATTTGTAAAAACTTAGATACGACCTTGAAAGCACGTGCATTGCATAATTAAGAGGGGTAGGATCATCATTGACGATGTTGGAGCTGCATGATTCCGCGATTATATAATACGACAACAGAACAAAGTATGGAGGAGCTCAAGGAAGGAAATCATTGCCACGAAGTTTCAAACGGGGTCGAATATTTGAAAATATCTATTGGCAGACTGTAGATGATCCTTCTCAGCATTAGTAGAGGCCGTAAAGATGGGCAAAAGAGCAAACCTTTCCCTCGAGACCAGCCATAATTTGTCCACGACATGTCTAGCGAGATCGCAACCCCCCGAACAAGTTGCGGCGGCTATCTATGATTCCCATGGTACTGAAATTACCTTTCAGATGGTGCGAAAGTTTCTGCAAGAGGCCGATTTTTAAGTATGAAAAAAGATCAAAAAGTTAGCACTCACTAACTGACACGGAAAAAGATGTGTAGAAATTTGCATTGAAGTGAAAGCGATGGATCATCGAAGTTTGGAAGAAAGCTGTGTGTCCGATGGGACCAAGATTAGCAGCATTTGCAGTGACAGGGTTCAGAATTCATGGCTTAGAGACAATCAGGTTCACACAGAAAAACACTTCATCCCAGCATTTGAATTTGGTGGGGGTAACATAATGATTTGGAGATCCATGGCCCGGTCTCGACCGGATGCAAGGGTCCAGGTGATACGAAGAACGAATGCGCGGCAGTATACTAGTATACTGAAGGAAAATCGCACTCGCCATCTAAGTCCAATAGAGCAGCTCTGGGGCGAGTGGAGGAGAAAACTTGGACTACACCCCGAAGCCTCAATTGGAGTCGGAGAATTATCTGTGCGGGCAAAGGAAAAATGGCTCCATTACCGGCTAGCACGTCTAGATCTAGTAGAATCAACGTCGTGGCGAATTGAGACAGTTGTAACCGCGAACGGCGTAGATCCTAGTCGCTCGGTCAGAAAGGCGGCATTAAACTCGTCTCAGGGACCCACAATCTATATCCAGCCACCATTCTTTAGACAAGTGCTTTAATATCTCCAATATCTGCAGGTAAGGATATTTGGCTGATTATTGAGCTACTCCACCGGGTCGTTAAGCCGCTGTAAGCTCCCAAGTAAAATCTCGTTAATATGTGAGCCGATTTTTTGCTACAGGCACTTTCATCTAAATTGAAGAGAAATGAATAAAATATTGTTTCTAGAAAATTTATCCGCAGCATCATTTGCACGATTGTTTTATGTCATTATCTTTAATGGATAGTCAGCGACATTGGTAAATCTTGTATATTCTATCTATCGTCGCTTCAGGGTGGCCAGCCTCGATAACGTATCGAGTGATAATTTTCCCGAGTTCAAGTATCGAATAAAATCAAAACCTTATTAAATTTTGTATCCGAGTCTCTCTCTACATCTGTATTCCCAGGGGAAATTATTTGGAAGAGTGGCTTCAGGGCCTGACTCGATAAAAATATGGGATTTCAGTTTTTGGTTTATGCTTTTTTTAGCAAATAGAGATCAGAGAGCTTAAGGTTGCATAGACCTGCTATATGTTGTACACTCGGATGAGCTGCCGATGATTTGTAAATACAAGAATTAGAAATAATTTTACTCGCTTATAAATTGTAAGACGCAGTATTCTCTCTAATTATCTCTTTGGCTAATATCGTCTCTTCAAAAGACTAGAAATCGGTGCGGAAAACAATCAAGACCTCTTAATTTCGAGGTTGCAAAACCCACTGGTATCAGTCACGCTAAACGATGAAAAGAGAAAGCTGAAGTAGAAGGAGTTAAGAAACTTATGTACATAAAATTCGGAATCTCGTTTGGAAGAGCTTTACAGACTGGGAAGCCCTGTAAAGTAGAGGGTTTAATGAAGAACTATTGACAGTGGCACGGAGAATTTTGATCAATACTTAGGCTGAAAGAATGTAGGGCTTATGAGCACCTGTCTTGGCGTTCTTGAGTAGAGCAATCTCGCGCATACGCTCAGCACCTTGACCAGGTGGGGGCTTGCGTTCCGCAGTGCCCTTCGACTTCCGGTTTTTTTGGTTTTGGTTGAGCTTCTCATGACGCCGTTGACGCCTTTGCTCGAGCCCCTTGACTATATCGATAGCCCCGCGTACGTGACCCTGGGTATAGCCGCCGTCTCTATCTTGGTATTTCATAGTCTTCTGAGATCTGAAGTTGTCTTTTTCGTTATCATTTTTATCATCATCATTATCATCGTTATCATCGAAACAGGAAGCATTTAAATTATGAAAGGTAGCTATTGAACTTGAAGTTTCAATTGGTTGGTCAAATGAGGAGAAAAGAGTAGGTCGGTTGGTTATTGTAAGCGATCTTCGATGATCACATAATCTCGTTCGGGGAGAAGCTCCTTCACGCCTTGGAGTATTAACCAATGACTTTCGAGGGGGTGGGGATCGAAAACGCTTTTTGGAGGGTGGTGGGGGAGAAAGAAGTCTTCGTATAGGTGGAGGAGAGTAAAGTCTTCTGGCACCATGAGGGTGAAGAGGATCTTGGTTTAAAATCACGCAAGGAGATGTTCGTCCTTTTCTACTTTCTCTATTTTCGGGGTTATCGCTAGCAACCCATTTAGGATCTGCACCTATCGAGGTACGAACAAATTCATCTAGCTCATCTTCACTTTCAACGTCTGAGGTCGGAAAACTAGGATCGATATCCTGAGGTGTAAGAGGATGACGAGATATTTTTCGGGCCTCTTTGCTTGAAAGGTAGGCCTCCTCTAATGGTCGATCTTCATCTAGAGTACCACAAACAAAGTCAGTACTATCTGGAAGGTCAGGAGTTCCAGGTCTGGTTCCTCTCGTAGATCGTTTACTTCGGCGCGCTGCCGTACCGCGCAAACAATGCATTGTATCTATTGATGATAGCGAAGCAGTACGATTGTGGGCAGAAGCCCTAAACATCGACCCATCAAAGGCTAATGTTTGGCGGCCTGGTGACCAGAAATTAAACTCTTCCGCATCACTTCCATCTGAATTTGCAAAGCCAGCCTCATTGTCTGTCTCATTCCCGTCGTCTGGTTCATCATTATCGTCATCTATGTGACTACGGTCTTTCTCTTCTTCCTCTTCTTCGTCATCATCGTCATCATCGTCGTCCTCGTCCTCGTCGTCATCGTCATCCGGTTCTAACTCATTTTCAGAGATATCGCCATTGATGTGGGCTTCTTCTTCAGCTTCACTCGCTAGACGGCGAATTTCGTTTTCCTTTTTTAATGTATCGTTAATTGTCAGCTTGGATGTGGAGACTTCGACATCTCGACGAAGCCAATCGTCTTCCTCTAAAACTTCCCTAGCAAACACATGAGAATGGATAACTTCAGGAGACCCACCAGATTTATCGACCGGCGAAGTGTCTTGCGCAGTAGATTGTTGTAATAATGGGCTAGAGGATCGAGAAACGCTGGCATCTTCGGAGATGGCCTTGCGAGGCGAGGAAACGATGTCATTGCGATTCTGTGGTCTAAGTTGTGGACCAGGACAAACAAACTTAATGGATCTACGGTTTGATGGGGCAGGATTAGTTGAAATAGCAGAGTTGAGATTGGATTGAGGACCTGGAGATTGGTGAGGTCGTGGGTCGGACCTCGACCGAGACCTCAAAGGCTTAAGCCGGGCAACTTCACAAGCAAAGACTATCGAGCGCTTGCGAGGTTGTGAAGAGGGGTCCACATAATTATCGGCTTCAGATTTAAATGGGACTTTCAGCCCAAGAGGTAGAAATCTGTCATCTCTTGCTGAAATCTGAGCTTCATTTAACACTCTAGAGTCGTCGCTCTTCGTCGAGAAGCTTGAGTTATTCTCTATCTGAAGCTTGGGTGAATGACTAGGGCTAGCGGGGCTCGTCAGACCACTATCGCTTGTCAATTCTAAACTGCTTGTATTGTATTTAGAACGCACCGGGTCGGAATCGAAAAGATCCGACCAAGCCAAATTATCATCATGCGCGTGAATAGCTTTCGTGAGCAGAGATGATCGGATACGATAACACTGCGGTCGGATGCTCGAGCGTTGAAAATCACACGGGAGATTTTCTCGGGAACAATCATGCAGCGTATGTGAATTGTCGTCCGAGAGACTTTCTTCGTCAACAATTACCGGAAGGCTTGCATTGTTCGGGGATCGCCAAGAGAGAAGGTTGAGCAGGCCCATATCGTGAGGAATGAAATACGTAGAAATCTTAATGAGGAACGAGACGAGAAAGGTGGGTTTTCGGATAGCGTGTATGGAAAATGTGAGTCTTTACCGTGACCTGCTGCTGTTAATACACGTCTGTGTTCGGGAGCTATTTCAGTACTTTTTGGAATGATTTTGACTTGGCCCGAGGAGGGCGTTGGGCTATAAATTGGAAATTCTCATCTTTGGCTGGAACTTGCTTCAAGGAAGCAATGCTAGAGGGAATGAGGGATACCGAATGAGCACTGAGATATCTTGACTCGATAGACTCGCTTTTGACGTGAGTCGGCCAGCTGAATAGAGTCGGTCAACAGATATATGAAATGGATCAGAAAAGGGAAGGCATCAGTCGCAGTTAAAAGATTTTCTAGGATCTCGGTTGGCAGATTGTGGGGCCAGCGAACACACCGAACCGACTCTCACTGATAGTGGTGGGGTAGTGGAGTAACCTAAAAGAAAGTGAGGTTAATAATTGGATCTTATGCTGGTGTGGTCCCTTCCTTGTAATGAAAGTCAAAATCTATATTGATAGTAATAATTAAGAGAAAATAATAATAATAAAAATAACGCTCGTAATCATGGAATCTTGCCGCCAACACCGCTCAATCCAGCATCTGAAGCTGCACGAGTTTTCCCCCGGTTTCTCTCAGAGATTATCGGCTTTCATGAGTGTCAAGTGTACTAGGAGAGGGTTACCGTTACGACCGGTACACGAATTAGTACTCGCACTAGAATTTGACGTCATCACGTCAAAGGATAAACTTGGAGTAAATTTATTAAATTCCTGTCATGTTAACCCAGTCACTGTGTGAATATTACTGGTACAGTCGTCCCTCTCTAACTCGATAGTGGGTCCCGGTATAAGTGTTGAGAATATTCATTGTAACTTGGACTTTTATATTTGCAACACTTACCCTTACAGGTCATTTTGGGTGCAGGGGTAGGTATTGCAAATATGAATTGTTGAATTTAAATGAATATTTTCAACACTTATACCGGGACCCACTATCGAGTTAGAGAGGGACGACTGTAGATACAAGTATTGCCACAATATTACCACAATGTTATTGGTTACCGTGGCAACTATCTTGCCTCCGGTCCTAGTACATATCTAACTACTTGGACATGGATTCATCAGACCTTCAGCTAATGACTTGGCAAATTTCCGTGAATGATCCACTACTCGTACACATTATACCACTAATATGTGCTACGCAGTGTGAATTATTCGCCGTCGTAATCTAACGGGGACCGCCCGGACAAAAAAGCTCATGATTTCATAGGCATACTAGGTCACTACGATAAAATTCGTCTCCCTGTCAATTAAAAGTGGATCGTATATAGAGTATCAGGGTCACTTAGTTTTTATTTGCGTGTAGTAATGCAGTCCTAGATATTGTTGCTGAGTAGCGCTAATTGCGTCTGACTAATAATAATACTTAGGGCTGGAATACTACATGCAAGTAAAACTAATTGACCCTGATACTCTGTAGAAGATCCTATTTTAATTGACAGGAAAACGAATTTTATCGCAGTGACATAGTAACATGTACTGCCACAAGTTTCCTTCATCGAACGCGAGACGACAGCTATTGACCCCCGGGCAGCTTCTGATCACATGAAAGCTCAAATATTTTATCTTCATCTAAAAATTTTCGGCCGCGTCTGACAGTAACAAGAGGCAAACCTTGAAAAAGCCCGCCACCAGAGCATCACATGAACAGCCTGAAGGTGAAAAGTTGAGGCGGAAGGATTTATGCAATGCGCGAAAGTTTCACTCATACGATATCTTAAGCTTTACATACGCACTGTCACGACAAATGTATTCACGACATGCGCATTTCACATACAGGATAAATTCTCAAAGGCGTCATTATCATTTGTCATTTGGATTCCGAAAAGAATTGGCGGAACGTCATGATCGTTGGAGGGGGGGAAGGGGTGTAGGAATATTTCTTCCCTGGAATGACTTTATCTATAAGGATAGAAAGTTCCCCACATCAATTAAGTTAAATGCATTCATCACGACAAAAATGAATCAATTTGGAAGTGACATCTAAACAGCAGATCAATCTATCAGCACGGGTGCACCAATCGCAATGATACTTTCACTGACTCTTCTCTCCCGTCCTCTGACGCCTTGGCCGCTGGGTGATTCAGTCCGAGGAGATACTCCAGACCGTATAATTAATCTGAGAAAGATTATCGGTTGGTATGCTACAGTAGAACCTCTCATAGCTAATAATGGGTCCCGGTATAAATGTGGAAAAGATTCATTGTAACTTGGACTTTTATATTTGCAATACTTACCCTTACAGATCTTTTTGCGCGCAGGGGTAAGTATTGCAAAAATAAACGGTAAAATACCTATGAATCTCTTCAGTAATTATACCGGGACCCACTATTTGCTATGAGAGGTTCTACTGTATGACTGTCTTTCAACGACCTGTTCATCTCCAGATGCACCACTTCATGCACAAGTACTAAATTTAGTATCTTCGTCAAAAATTCATGATAGCAGAACTTTGCCATCGGTACTGCATTAATCCTGACATGTGCCTCCAATCAGTTACCGCCTGGGCACGCAATTTGACGCGAGCTGGCGGTGAACCGGATTAACTAGTTTGCGATGTCGGCAGGATCAGATATCGCTTTTTATTTCGCCGGAAAACCACCTCGTTACGCGTACATGTATTCCCATCCAAAAAATTTGACCTCTTCCAGCAACCAATGTATCACGATCAAACATATCTATGTGCCAGTATTGATTTACGTGTACATGTACATGAACAGCATAGATTTTTGATGGTTGAAAACGGATCACTCAGACAAGGCCTGGTCATGTTGGCGTTAAAATGACGTGGTGGGGGCAACCTGTGCATAATTAGCCCTCGTAGATCTAAGTCTTATGAAATGTATTTCTAACATAAATTATGACAGCCTCTAGGACTTGCTCCGTTACAAGGATGTACAGTAGAACCCCTCTTAACTAATAGTGGGTCCCGGTATAAATGTTGAAAAGTATCATTGTAACTTGGACTTTTATATTTGCAACACTTACCCTTACAGGTCATTTGGGTGGAGGGGTAAGTATTGCAAATAAAAACGGTAAAAGTATTATGAATCTCTTCAGTAATTAAACCGGGACCCACTATTAGCTAAAAGGGGCTCTACTACTGTACTTTATTCTTAGTCCCACTTGAACATATATGGGACTGGGGAGAAACGTATATCCCTGTACCGAAGTACTCCAATTTAATCTGAAACTTATCCCAACTTTCCGGTAGGGTACACTTTGGTATTGGAAATAGATGCTCCCTGTATTCGCCTACGGTTACTACTTGTGTCCCTGGTATTATATAAATTTTCATTCAATTAGGGACAACAATAATCACAGAAAGGACTACAGGGATCTTCGATATCTTATATCATAGTGTACACGTACATGTACATATGCATGGACTACCTGTAATGATCATCCCAAGGAATTTAAGGCGGTATACCGGTTTATAGAATATCCATGTTATAGTCTCGGTACTTATAGTGGTTGTGATTTAAAGTTAATCTTAAACTCAATCTTACCTCGTTGTGCATAGATAATCTCAGTATGCTAAACCTCAATGTTTGACCTTCCGTGATGAGTATTCGAAATATAGGTGTACTCAGATATTCCAGCATGCATAAACTCATGGTCTGTAATAAATACTGGTACTTTACTCTTACACACATCTGAAGTTTGTAGTCAATGGGGACTGAATATCATCGTAGTCGTAGATGACGATATCAATGCCAGATAAATATAGAATTAATGCCGATTCACCGAGCGCCGCAGATGCTACGTGTATCGTCTTGGTCGTTGTAGCAACATCCGCACTCTATGAGTGATATTAATCCTACTGTCGATGAAATGCAAAAACCTAATGTCTCGAAGCTTAATTTTGGCTCAGCCAGAAGCCACAAGCACACCATCTTCGACTCATTAACCCAGTCTTCGTCCGAGCTTCAGTCCAAGCCTAGCAGGGTATTGCTTACCATGTGGCTCAGTTTTCATGACGTTCGGTGACAACTCGGTTTTCCCGGTGGGCGATTATCATTGACTATGCAACGCCTGAACTGACACCAGGAACGGATGATCTAACCCGAAATAAGCATGGTGTACAGTCAATAATGGTTAAATGCCATGTCTGTAATTACATCAGAGAAAACGAGTGATAAAAGTAATGATCCTTTCAACATTTAAGCAAATCAACAGCGTTCAATGAAAATTAAGGATCGCATACACCAGCTGTGAGGGATCAACTTGAGAAAGCGCGATGAAAAAACAACTCGAAATTGAATAGACCTCAGGGCCAGTATGATTTTTGGTAACATATCCAAAACTCCTTTCTCCAAATCTTTGAGCTTCCTCGAGATTAACGTTGAATCGCTCTTTGCCCGTCAGATTTAACGATGAGTCCAGCTTCTCCATCCATTCCATTCGCTTTTCAAGTGATTTTTGAGGATATCGCGCAGCATCCCCAAAGAAACCTAGATTATTTGGTATTCGTGTGAGATGAAATTGAATTTGGTGCTTCACTAAAGCTGAAGATAGACAGGAAAGAGGTAGTAGATCATTAAAATTGTGGTATGAGGGCACAAACTTGGCAGAAGAAGGTTATCAAGCAGCCATGGGATCGCGCATCAGCTATAATTGCAGGCTTTCCCCCTCCTCCTCATTTTCCTTTGCTGTCAACGGCGATATTGCAAGCGAAAAGTGGCTCAAGCTTGTTAAAGTCAAGGAAGACTCGTTTTCGAGGGTGTTATACTGCTAATGAAGAACAATACATCGGCCTTCTGTCTGAATGATCACCTACCTTATCTTTGTAGTATGTATCGAACCGTATTTACTGGTTTTCTATCTTAAAATTCTCTCGTGCATCCTGGTTTGAGGCCCTTTTCCTAAGATCAATTTTTTCATGTTGAATTACCTCTCTTGGCATGATCGATGATCGAGTAAAATCGGTGAGCTCAGTGTGAATCGTAAAGTTAATTTAATTGAGGGAAACGCAACAAAATACTTCCTCGTGTGTCAGAGGAGAGGTGGCAATCATAGTGACAAGGTTTCTTCAATTCAGACTCTTGATAAGAGATTTTCAGATGTTGTGCCCGATTTAATTGAAACCTTCGTTTTGGATCCAGAATTCTGTGTACATCAAAAACTGATACATGTAGCGGCATTTAGGCTGATTGGCCATAATTCACATGTAATATATCTTGATGATCAATTGAGAGTTAATGTTTAAAATGTAAGTACACATTAGCGAAAGACATCTTCAAATGATAAATATGGGTACTCCTCGAGATGATGTGACGATAATCGTATCAGGACAAAATTCAGACAGTGATGCTATTTTCAGTAGAGCAACGTGATTGACGATCCAATGACGCACGTTGCAGGGAAGATACGCTTCTGTAGAAGATCTTTTTTACCAAATTTCTCCGAGCAGGTGATGGTCTCGATAGGCTCAATAAGTAGAAGGAACATTCATTTAATCTACTTGTTACGCTTCCTCATTATTATATGGCTCATCATCAGTATAATTTATTTTAGATTTTAAGATAAGTCTATTGATTGAATCCTTGCTTGGGATACACACTTATGTACCGTTCCTGGGTACAAAGTGAGAAGTATTGGAACTTGTCCTGTCTGAAATATTCTGACTACTAAATTATGATAAACTGTAGTTTAGTAAGATACTTTTCTTGTCGAGCAAAGTATAAGGCCTATCGGTTTCATACTCTAGTCGTATTCATGACTTGACGAGTTGTCAAATCCGTAGTTGAAGTGCACGCGCTTTTTACATCAAGTTGTCCCACAAGACTTCATGTTAGACTCACTCATATTGTAATCTTTGTTCTTATACGGTCAATTTTAATCCTAAATTGATTCGTATCTTATCATTTAACGACATTATGTGTATTCCTGCATGTACGGTCTTTTACCGAATGTTGGAGTCACAGATATTCTGCGTATCTGACTCCTTGTGACAGCCCGTAATATATATGTACTAACAGTAGATGAGACTATGAAGGTAAACATTCAGGACAGTACCTAAATACCGGTTAGTAACAAAGTGATGAGGTGATAAACTAGTCTGTCACGGCTGACTCACTATCTCATTAGGTTACATCGTACCGAACATTCCAGATTCTCTATCAACTCTTCTATTCTACTCTCATGATAGGGTATTGTTCGTTGATCCGCTTCTTATAGGGTACAGGGGTTAAAGCGGGGATAAAGTGGAGATAAAGTGGTGATATTCCAGGTTACCTCACGATAGATCCACAGTATCCCTGTTAGCTTCAAATTTTAAAATCTTATGGCCTAAGGCATAAGAGATATGCATCTGTATATGAAGTCCAACGCCCACCTTCATGCCTGCACCTTTCTTCACTCGCGCACACCTGAGGTCGTTTCGTTTAAATCATTGTCAGCTATTTACTATTATTTTGCTCAACGGCATACTTTCATTTCATTCATCTATCTAATTTTTACTTCATGTGAGTGCATCTGAACCTTAAGTCAACTACTTTAGAAGATTTTAATTTACTGTACTAGATTGCCGCAAAGATTGATTCACCTCAACAACCTTCTCCATCATCAGCATCTCCTACTTATGCAAAACGCCTAACACAAACTCAACGTATTCAAGTAAGTCTGAAATCTACAAATTGATAAGGTTAAGAGAGTAACATGTGCAGGTTAGAACCTTGGCCAGTGAGGGACACAGTTACGTCAAAATCTCTCAACGCCTTGGGATTACATGGCGACAGGTACAATACACCATGAGCGTTGAAAATACCGAGCCTCAGTACTCCAGTGGTAGGCCACCTATTCTAAGTAGTTCCCAGGTCGATGAAATAGAATTTTTCGTCTGTTTATCATCGGAAAATCGTCGGATGTCATTTTTCCAACTTGCACATTTTATATTTCGGCACTTTGGTGTGAGCGAGAATGTGATCCGACGTGAACTGGCAAAGAGGGGATATGCACGCAGGATTGCACGATTAAAACCTCCTATCTCTTCAGTCAACAAACTGAAGAGATATGAGTTTGCCAGAATACATCTCCACTGGCGGAAGGAACATTGGATGAGAGTCCTCTGGTCCGACGAGACTTGGGCTATGAATGGTCGGCAAAGTGATCGTTGGGTCACAAGAAAGGTCAGTAGTCCCTTAAAGGCTCCTAAGATTTAGAGTTCCCTTGAGCTAAGTTTAAGTCAAAGATTGGGGAAGAGTACGAAGATACCTGTGTCCTAGCCAAGACGCGGAGGAGAGTTGGGTGGATGTTCTGGGGATCTTTCTTTGGACGACAGAAGGGGCCTTGCCTGATGTGGGAGAAGGAGTGGGGCCATATCACTGCGGCCAGTTACTGCGAGAGGATAGTGCCTCTCATAGAGAGTGCGGTCTTTCGGGAACCAGGACTAGATGTGATGCAGGACAACGCCCCTCCTCACAAGTCGAGGCAAACTATGCGTGAGTTTGAAAGGAGGAATATTTCTCTAATGGAGTGGCCGCCATATTCTCCTGATTTAAATCCGATAGAAACTTTGTGGAGTTATATGAAAGCGTACATGGAGCGTCTTTATCCAGCGTTGGATCAAGGGGGGCAGCGGAGTCAAGGGCATCTTGGTCAAATAGTGAACGAGGCGTGGGATCTGGGGTTTAATGGGGATGACTTGGAGAAACTGATAGATTCGATGCCCCGAAGAATCAGAGCCGTTTACGAAGCTGAAGGCGGATATGTAAATTATTAGCTAGATAGAAGTATAATTTATTTATGAAATGTATTAATGAATTAAAAAGTGAATAGAGGGCTATAATGGACCAAAAAAGCAAAACCAACGAATATTTCGTTGTGAAATTTTTGCCATACAAATTTAAAGTTTAGGTGGGGAGATCTACTTATCGTCATGCTAATTCAAGTTAGTAAAAGCCTATATACCCTGTAAAAGTCGAATTTTAGCGCCTATACACGATTAATACCGTAGTATCAGAGTATGTTATTGAGATCTCTTTCATCATCGGTCTACTCGCCGGTACTGATTCCACATCTTGTACAGCCCAATCCATAATGAATAGTTTAAACATAGTTAAGTACCCTAGACTGGTTTGAATAGTGCAGCGGCACACCGTCCAGGCCGTTCTCCCGAGTGGAGTCATAGTTACTAGGGAGCATGCCCTAGCCTTGGGACCGGAGTTAATTGGTTCTAATCTAACAAGACCTACGACCTCGGTCTCTCGCGGTGATATCATAGTTCCTGAACGATGAACTATGGTACAGCGGTGAAGTATTACTACATGACACTAGGCCAGGGCCCCCCTACCATGTACACTAATACTAATAAGGCAACAGGGGAACGCGAGCTTTAAGATCATGAAAACATGGTGTTTTCTACTGTAGAATAGCGCGACGTAGAGCCTTTTTACTAGTATTTAGTATGGAGTCCTTTTGCGTCAATTACAGCCTGGCAACGCTCTAGCATGCCCTCAATCAAGGCTCGAAAGGCCTCCTCTCCCACCTTATCCCAAGCATCTTTTACTGCCTCTCGCAGTTGAGTATACCCCATAATCTCAGGATAATTATCCTGTAGATAGTTCTTCATAATGTGCCAAACTCTCTCGATCGGGTTGAGATCTGGAGAAAATGGAGGCCAGTATATAACAAAAACACCCCTCTCCCTTAAGCCCTCCCGAGTATCTGCGGCGGCATGGCCTGGGGCGCCATCTTGCATTAAAACAAGGTTAATTCCCCCTCTTCTCATCATCTCGATATACCCATGAATAATAGGAACTGTATGCGCTTGGCACGAGTCCTTATTAATCGTCTCCCAATCCTTTTCCCAAAAGATCCCTGGCCCCTTTGTATGCCCATGAAAGCAGCCCCAAAACATCCATCCCGTCTGGCGTTGATGCTTCTCGACAATACAGGTAGGATCCCACTCCTCTCCTGGCCTTCTTGTTACCCAGGTACGTGTATGTCTTCCACCAGTAATCCAGGTTTCGTCGGTCCAAAGGATTCGATACCATTGATCCATCGTCCAGTTAACATGCTCTTTAGCCCAGTCAAGGCGGACTTGTTAATTCTTTTTTGAAATTGGCCGCTTTCGCATTGCAAGGCGACGATGAAAGCCTTCACGTGCAAGAGCAGTACGAATAGCGTCCTTTTTTAACCACAAATTCCATCACTTGAGCTAATTGTGTATAGCTCATTCGTCGGTTCTTTGCAGAGGCGCACACGAACTCGACAAGCTCCTCGATTTGGGCTTGCATAAGAAGAGGAGGCCTACCACTCTTCTTTTTTGGTGTAGGACGTGATGATCGACAAGCTCTACTAATCTGATCGAGAGTATGGCCTGTATGTACGCGAATTTGCGCGTATTTCCAGCCAATTTCGTGAAGGAGTTGGCAGTCGCGTTTTTGATCCCTCGTGAGATCCGCCGCTTTCTTACGATGAATAGGAGGGTGCGGAATAGGTGAATTAGACCCTTGCGGAAAAGGATTTAAGAAAGAAGTAATTGGAATTGCCATTTTTAATGAAAATAAGTGGTAGAGTGGCTAAAGGGCTCTACGTTGCGCTATTCTACAGTAGAAAACACCATGTATTCATGATCTTAAAGCTCGCGTTCCCCTGTTGCCCTATTAGTATTAGTGTACAGGTCAGGTGGGGTCCTGGCATGGTGTCATGCAGTAATACTTCAGCGCTGTACCACAGAAAGCAGACAAATTTATCCACGTGATTTTTCTCGCTTCTGCCATGGTGGATGTTCACGGAAGAGATCGTACGATGTCTCAATCCTAAAGATTATTAATCCTTAAATCACAACATTACAGACCTTATCCTTGAGTTTCCCCGCTTATCATTCCAAAAAGGGCTAGCAGTTTCAGTCTAAATCACACACTTGATGCACCTTCGAGCCAGCACTTGTGCAAACAATCATATTCTCCAAATCAATTTGAATATCATCATCTAATACTTGTAGCCACGACCATCTGACCACTATTTTTCCCACTTCTATCTCCAAATCAGAGCCTCTCACCGAAAAATCGAAATGAACTCTCGCAACCACCAGTCTTCGGAGAGACCTCGTCGCCAGAACCTTAATCGGGATAAACGAGTCGCGATCCAGGCCCTTCGAAGGCACGGGCTTTCATATCTTGACATCGCTCACGAATTGAGCCTAAGTCTGATAAAAGTTCAGTACGCATGCGAACATGTTAACCTTTCAGAAGCTAGGAGTCCTGATCGACCTCGAGCCCTGGGTGGGGTTCAATCTGATGAGCTTGAAAATTTTGTTTGCAGTTCACGCGTCGGCTGGACTATGACCTACTTGGAACTTGTCACGCTGCAGTTTTCTCATTGGAATGTCGGTGAGAAAGCTATTCAGAATACTCTAGAACGAATGGGATATGAGCGTTGTGTCTCCCAGAGTAAGCCTCCGCTCAGCGAAGAAAATAAAAGGCGGCGGTTACTTTTCGCTCGGTCTCACTTAAGTTGGACTAATGAGTAGTGGCATCAAGTCCTACGGACCGACGAATCTTGGGTTACTGGCGGTCAGCATATGCGTCTGTGGGTCACCAGAAAGGTCAGTTCGCTTATTGATAATTTGGTTTTTTCACTAATAAAGTCTAAACTGGCGAGGGGTTTGAAGAGATGGCTGGATGTTTTGAGGATCTTTCCATGGGAACCAAAAAGGTAGTTTTCTAGTTTGGGAAAAAAGTTGAAGGAAATTGAACTCGGTAAGCGACTGCCAGTGGATTTTATCAAGAATTACTACGGCACGAGAAGCTTGCTTATCACTTCTACTATTGCAAGATGGCGCCCCCTGCAATTCTGCACGGAATACCATTGAAGTCTTACTTCAAGCTGGGATTGAACCCACCGTGTGGCCTTCCTTCTCTCGCGACCTAAACCCAATCGAGTCCGTATGGAAATCGGTGAAGGATTACATTCAAGCTCGATATCCGGAGCTTGATAATGGAAGACAAACATCTCCGCAGATGCTAAAAAGAGCCATAAGAGAAGCCTGGGACTCAATATCATCTGAAGAACTCGGGCGAATCTTCGTCAGCATGTCGGTATGCTTGCAAACTGTCAGGCTATCATGGATGCAGAAGGAGGACCTAATTCGTATTCATGTATTTTTATCTATTAACTCTGTCCTATTTTTTAATGTACGGTAGCTCTGTTTAGTCGTAGATTAGAAATAATGAGATTATTCTAAAGTTACTAAGGGTTTTAACAAAATTTGTGCGTCAAGAAAAATTTCTATTCTAGAATGCTTTCGCAAGGTCTATCATCTCTGATGCGGTAAAGTGTTTCCAGGGTGTCTCGGTAAAGAGGTATGATCGTTTCCTAATTAGCAAGATTTTCAAGAAAACCCACTTTAATGCCTGTCGTTTATGCAATCTAACAATCTTTAGGGTGGTAACACTGTATACCTGAAATGGTTAGCCTCATAGTGGTATCTGCAAATGAAATCTGTCTACCCCGGCACAAGCATTAATTTTATACCTCACCCCATATAAACTTGTATTGCATGAGGTGTAAAATAAATGCTTGTACCGGTGTACAGCAGAACCTCTCTTAATATAGTGGATCACGGTGTAACTATCGTTAAGAGTTGCGAAAGATTTTCATGTTATATTTTCAATACTTACCCATGCTTGCGAAATATTCGGTGGGGGTAACTATTGCAGATATAATCGTTAAATCTTGCATAAATATAAATAATAATTATAATGGGCCCACCATTAATTAAGAGAAGCTCAACTGTATACCGAAATCTTGTTGTGACTCTAAATTAAGCTTCACGTGATTTAGTTCTTTCGTGTTAATTAAATGGCAGGCAGCCGGACCAACCGCCAAGATTCTAAGTAGATAAAACACCAACGACCAAGGCAACATAACACCAGATCAACAAAGTAGAATCATCGTCGCTCGATAATTTCTGGATATGTAAGATCTGTTCAACAAGACGCGGGTACAAAGTGGAAAGGATAAGGTATTTTCCAACAAGTGTAAATGATTCTCTTTAAATTTTCGCGGATCCAAATTCAACTTACGTTGGACGACCTAAAACCTGGCAAATAGACCATTCTGAGCGAAGCAGCAAGGATCGGATAGTCGAGTGGCATACCCTCCGGGTCGTTCTCCCAAGTAGAGTCTGGGTAGCTTGGACACATGCCACACCTGAGACAAGAGAAAGCTGGTTCGAATCCAGCAAGACCCTCACATCTCATTTCTCGCCTGGTTATGTCTGTGACGACGATGAAGGCACACTGGATAGTCGTGGGTGGCTGGAATGCGTTCCCGCGGTAGACGTACACGGTTGAGGATTGACGGGGCTGTAAGGCGCCTGACTGCGAGTGATGTTTTCAAATGATATTCGGGTGTGAGTGCTCATATCAAGTTGAGTCATCGCACCATGGACCGTACCAGTGTCAATCGTGACATAGCCTCGAGGCTGCATACACAAGAATGACTTTAAAAAAAGGGCGAAACTGCAAGAACCGAAGATATATCTAGTATACCTCTAGAGGAAAGATGTAATGGTGGAATCTCTCACGGATAAGTGCTGAATATCAACAAATTTTAGGGAATGGGCAAGAGAATACACCAAGAACAGGCAGGACATACCCCTCATGCGCTGCTGACACAACTCTTACGTCTGTAGTTCGATGCGGAAATCCACAAATGCTTTGCTAGGAAAGAAGTGCATGAGTAGACTCATACATTGATATCCCGACACAAAATCAAAGATCGGAATGAAGCTAGACAGGCAGCGACCAAACTCTGTGACAGGAGAGGTGATTCCGGTGTGGCTTATTGTCTGAAAGCCGTGATTAATAAACACTCAATCAATCCAGATGATCTGGGGAATGCTGCTAAGCACAGCTTTGATTTGGGCATTTGAACTAGCAGTAGAGCAATGGGATCTTTTTTTTCGAGAACTCCTGCGGTCAAGTATCCCGAAAACATAGAGTGGGTGATGGTCCTAGAGTAAACATAAACTGTTAGACTTGGGACGAAATCCCTTTTCACTTTCATGGGAAAAATTCCAGCTCTAGCTGGGCTTCGGCCATTTCTACCCCAGATTGAACTTCTTGCTCTTCACCCGATACTCGGAAATTGTACGAGGTCGCGCTGAAGTGGCTAGAGCAGGTACTCATTCCATCAATACCTGCTGGAGGGTATAGGCTGCTACTATCAGAGGCTCACAAATCCCATGCTACAGATGAGTTCATTTAGAAATATTATATCGATAATATTATGGTACTCTACTTGATACCCCATTCAACTCATATCCGATAACCACTTTACAAAACATGTTTCCTGTCAGTCAAAACTATGTATACAGCAAAAATTTCAGAACTAAGCAGATTTGACGATGCCAGTGAAACGTAGGAGCAAAATTTGATTAGGCTGTACGCTAAAGCTATTTGTGAAGATCTAGATAGCGCTCACACACAAAATGGATATGACTTGCAGGAATTTGGCCCTGGAATATACTCAAAGTGGCTTAATCCCGATTTGTTTCCAACACATCAAGCTCTGCCCAGATTCATCCTCAAACGTCTCTTAACAGAACGCGTCCATTACCAGGGACTGAATTCATGACCACATCTTCCAACTTACGTCTATATCAGGAGCTATTTAGGGCTCTCCAATTTGGCGAGAGCTCTTCATGTAAGCAGCGCTTATTATTCTAACAAGCTTCTAGGAGAATTGATAGGCTCTCGTTCAAAAACGATCTTGAGGAGCATATAACTAGTTCCGAAGGGTTGCAGATTCAGTAGCTAAGGTGAACGGGCTTTAGAAGGGAAGCCATTGATACTGACCAGACATTCACTGGAATCGAACAGGTTCATCCAGCTAAGCAGGCTGAATTTGTTCGCAGTCCTGCGAAAATGTCCAGGACTTATCGTTTTAAAGGTTATCCTCCTGCAACTAGTCGTGTAAATTCATCTCCACAAGATCATTGCTTTGAATTTGTTTTAGATCCTCCTATTAGTCGTCATAAATTTCCTGATATAGTTTCACCTGAGGGAAAAGTGACGGAATCTAGGGTATTTGACCTAGCCTTAAAGCCTCGATGACAATAAATTTTGAGCTCATAAATTAAGTGGAAAGGATTAAGACCGACTTAACCCTACCGCCCTATTTCGGCGTGCCCAATCTGAAATATAGCATCCTCGGCGTTCAAGCCTTCGGTTACAGTTCGTACACACCCCCTGTCAAAGTGATATAATCTTCACTATATTCAACAAAAGATAAATGATATCTACTAGTTCCTAATATTGTGAGAACGTTACATGGATGATACATAATGTGATAATACATTGTACACAAGTAGTAGCAAGCCTTCTCAATATAATCTCACGCTTTCAGTCGCCTCAACTAACACAACATCAAGTACAACATTGACAGGTCAGGAGTGAATTTTTTTAAGAAGAAAAAATCAATCTTGCGTATGCAGCCCGAGGCTATGGCGCGAATGATCGCCGAAGATACGTAAATTTCGCAGAATTACTCAGTTTGATATTTGGAACACTCATAGTCAGATTTCAGTTGCAGATACCACTTCGAGGAAAACGACATACGGTATGTGCCCTCTTCCGTGAATAACCACCATAGGGAAAGACGAGACAAATCCTTAATCATGTGAGTATTTTTTTACCATTCCAATACTTCAATATCACCGCGAGAAATATTGGTTCGAAAGTCTTGCTAGACTCGAACTCGCTTTCTCCCATCACAAGTGGGACGTGTGCCCAAACTAATCAGACTTTATTTGGGAGAGCGGCCCGGTTGCTGTACCACTGCATCATCCAACTAACCTCTGCTCATCGCTGTTCATATCAAGATCGCATTCCTCGTCTCAACAATCTCACGCGGACTACCAATTTGATAATCATTTCCAAATGAACGTGTGTTTCGTATCTCTTCTGCCTCGTAGTAAGACGAGTGATTAGGTATGCAACAGCCCCTCCCGTCTGTCGATAGTATACAGGGTCAAGGAGTCTCCGCTTAAGCTTCTGCAAGTTTCGGGTAGCCCGATTGCGAATCAATGTGTCAGAAACGATGCTAAGCTGTTAGGCTAGAATGGATCATTCGATAAAGTACCTGACGCTTCTCGATTCCTTGAAATTGGCTATTATATCAGCTGCAGGAGCCAGTACTCAGAATTATTTGTTTTACCTCCGGCTGCAAAATTCAATATTCTTTGGTATGATGCGATAAGTGAAAATCCTCTTTCACCTGCTGATATTATCTATCATCTAAAATTCCGGACGCATGCGTAGCTGTTATTGTGGAATAGATTCAATGAACGCAACCCAGCACCTTTGAGCGCAGCATTCCGCTCTATCCAAATTAATCAGATGCCGGTTCACTTGAAGTTTCTATCCATTTGAGTCCAAGATAATTTGGAAAATATGCTCCAAGCTGAAGTAGGAGGTTCTCTATGCACAAGCCAAAGGCACTTATTACTAAATAATATGTATATGTATTTGCCTCGACGGCCTTTATCAAAGTTAACACTCCTATAGGGTCGGATGGTAGAGTGTTATCCCGTCCGGACCGTTCTCCCAGGTAGAGTTTGGGTCGCTTGGACACATGCTCCGCTTGAGGCAAGAAAAAGCTAGTTCGAAGCCAGCGAGGCTCTCAGACCACGTTCTCTTGCGGCAATATCGTCTTCCTAGAATGATGAAAGCATACTTGGACATACAAGGGGTTTTGCGCTTTTCATATCGTAGGTATTCATGGAAGGAGTTACATGCCGTAAGGTTTAGCTTTATAGTGGTATCTGCAAATGAAACCTGAGTATTATTGTTTTTAGCGTCAAAAAATAAGTTACTCTGCAAAAAATTCATATCTCCAGAAAATATGTGCATAAGTTTTCAGTGCGTCAAGCCAGGTTAGTCGAAAAACAAATTAATACGCCTAGAAAAGAGCTAGAGATTCGCAGAGCAAACCAGATATAAGCGCTTAGTCGCCCACCCTTAATCAAAAAAGGTTAAATGCCCAAGACACCTGATATCATGATAGCATGTTACGGGCTGAGCCCTGAGTAGAAGGCTGGTCGCAGGGACCAGCCGAGTGGCTAGTAGACAAGGCTCCCGGAGGCGGAGAGCCCCACGTAACCTCCGAAGTAAAGCCGACGGCTGTCGGCCCGGAATGGGTCTCGAAGGGAGAAGACTTCGGAAGAGGGTCCCGGTGATCGTCCACAATAAGGATGATAAGGGGGACCAAGAGGAAGGGCTTCACAGGGCGAGACTAACGGAGAGAGGGACACTGAGCCGGGAGGGAGTAAGGAAGCTGATGACCGGGGCTTGGGTCTCTGCGATCCCAGGAAAAGACAGTCTATAAGTAGCATGCCTCCCTAAGTAGGATAGGTCTTCAAGATAGTTTATTTCTAAAATTCCTTACAACATTGTTTATTCAAGCTATTGATTTCTCTAGTCTATTACATATAAACTATCTTCACTATCTACTTTTTTCCTCTCTTCTCTATTTCGACCTTGCTCACAGACGTTGGATGACATACGAGGTACCGGACGACGACACCGATTCGAGTATCACACAGGAATCATTCCATAGCATGGCAGCCATGCATCCTGGGGCACCGGAGGTAAATATGGCCGACGCGGAAAGGTCACAGAGCGTGGGGACCCCGCCGGGTGCTGAATCGAGGTCGGTAGAAGGAGGGAGAGTGGAGGTGAGGGGAAGACGAGAGGCGACGCTACCGCGGTGGAGTGGTGCCAAAACGGATTTCGATTTCTACCTCGCCAGGCTGGGGGCCAGGCTGCAGTCGGACTTTGCCCCTCTCTACTCGGAGCAGACTATCTGTCTCGACATGATAGAGACCCTCCCGGATTCAGCAAAGCCAAGGGTTGCGGCGTGGTTCCAGAAGAGATTGGCGGAGGACAGCTTGAGTTGGAAAGGGCTGTTAGATCATTTTCGGGAAGTTTTTGCGGATCGACAGGCCCAGCAGTCTGCCATAGAACGGCTGCACAGGCTAGAGCAGGGCGAAGACCAGTATTTCTCGGAGTTCCTGCTGGATTTCGACCAACAGCTGGGACAGTGTGGGATGGGTGCCTTGACGGATCTAAGCAAGTCAACAGCGCTCCGGGCGGCATTAAATCACAAGCTGCGTCACGCTTTGGTGGGGTCGCCTATGCCTCCGCCGGAATACTATGAGCAGGTTGCGTCACGCATACGGGAAGTGGCAGCGGACCTTGAGAGCCTACCCGATTATCGACGGAACTCCTCCGGACCCACCACGACAACTCGCCTGGGTCCTCCTAAGAACGGGGGAGTAATCCTCCCGAGCGCGGCTCACGGAGTTAGCCGACCAATGGTGGATGCAGAGGGAGACGTGAGAATGACGGGAACTAGCGCGTTGGTGGCCGCTTTTGGAAGATTCTTGCTGGACGCACAGAGAGGCGAGGGGGCGAGCGTCATGGAGGCGTTGCGAAATGAGGGTCAAGATCAGAGTCAGGTAGATCGAAGTGGGTTGCCTCGAGCGCCATGGAAAAACCGAGCCGAGGTACGTAGGCTGATGAGGCAGGGAGCGTGTATTCGGTGCACAAGAATGGGGCACGTGGCCAGAAACTGTCCTCGGTTCCGAAGGGCCCTGCAGCCGGACAACGTGGTAGTGGCGGTAGGCGGGAATGATCGGGACTCGGAAGACGGCGGGTCGGGAAACGAGCAGCCCTGAACAAAGTCGCGTTCAGGGGTGACGAGGGCTCGGCAGGAAATGTAACAATCACTTCCCCATTATTAATAGATTGTTTTATAAACTCCACTTTTTACTGTCTAGCAATGATTGATACTGGGTGCTTATGCATGTCTGTGATTGATGAGACCCTCGTGCGCAAGAAAAATATTTTTACAGAACCGGTGGCTCCGCGGAACCTAAGATTGGCCGACGGAACGAAAACAGTAAGCATCACCAAAGTTGCGCATTTCAAGGTAGATATCGACGGATACCAAGATCAGGTCTGGGCTTACGTGGTACCGAAACTATCGTACCCGATCATACTCGGGAAACCCTGGTTAGAACGAAGCAAAGCCGTTTACGCGGCGGGTGATCACTCCATCCGTTTGGCGCTGGGGGGGGCCATATCATAGTGAGAGCGAGTGGATGGAGCGACAAGGGTAACGAAGGCAGTGAACAATTGGCGGGCGTAAGATTGGAGCAGGACTCCCGGGTGTCGTACCAAGCGCTATCGAAGATTTGCCAGCAGGCGTTGAAGGGGGGGTCCGGTCGAGTAGCAGACGTGGTGGGGGCTATCTCTATACATGATATCACCAAGGCTCTAGAGGTGAAGAGATCGATGACAAGGATAGAAGTGGAGAGAACCCTGCCGCAGGAAGTTCGAAAGTTTGCCGACTTATTTCTAGACGACAAGCCCGACGATGAGGATACCCTTCCGCCACTAAGACCGGGGGTAGACACCCAGATCAGGTTGATAAAGGACGAGCGAGGGAGAGATAAAGAGGTTCCATGGGGTCCGCTCTATGGAATGTCAAGAGAGGAGCTGTTGGTACTGGGGAAAACATTAACGGAGCTCCTCGATAAAAACTGGATCCGAGCAAGCAGCTCGCCAGGGGGGGCACCAGTGCTTTTTATTAAGAAACCAAACGGGGGGTTACGATTCTGTGTGGACTACCGGGCGCTGAACGCAGTGACCGAGAGAGACCGCTACCCTTTGCCTCTAATCCGAGAAACCTTGCAGATGCTCTCAGGCGCTAAGTGGCTAACCAAGGTGGACGTCAGGTCAGCCTTTCACCGGCTGCGTATTAACGAAGGGGAAGAATGGAAAACGGCGTTCAGGTCCAGGTTCGGCTCCTTTGAGTGGCTGGTCACCCCTTTCGGGTTAGCCGGGGCGCCTTCCGCATTTCAACGATGGATTAACAAGGAATTAGGTGAACTCCTGGGTGAAACTTTTTCAGCTTATGTTGATGACGTTGTCATATTCTCGGGTGGGTCGCTAGAGGATCATTGGGAGAAAGTGAATCAGGTACTGGACAGGTTAAACAAGGCGGGCCTTAAGCTAGACCCCAGTAAGTGCGAATTTGCGAAGGAGGAAATCAAATATCTTGGCTTCATTATCAACGTTAAAGAGGGGATAAAAGTGGACCCGGAGAAGATCAAAGTCATCGCCTCATGGGAGGTCCCGAATAATGTAAAGGGCGTGCGAAGTTTTCTAGGTTTCGCAAACTTTTATAGAGGCTTTATCGAAAACTTCGCGCAAATCTCAGCGCCACTGATGGCCCTGACGAAAAAGGGGACCCCATTCAAATGGACGAACAAGCAACAGGAAGCCTTCGAAAAACTGAAAGCGCTATTTATATCCGCTCCGGTAATGGCCCTCTGGGACGGGGAGAGGAAGACAGTGTTAGAAACCGATGCCTCAGGATGGGCGACCGGAGGTTGTCTGCTGCAGCAGCAGTCAGAGGGGCAGATGAGACCGGTCGCGTATTATTCAAAAAAACTGGCGCCGGCCGAATGTAATTACGACATTCACGATAAGGAGCTGTTGGCGATAATCAGATGTCTCAACGAATGGAGAAGCGAGTTGCTAGGGCTAAAAGACCCATTCGTGATCTTAACAGATCACAAAAACCTCCAGTATTTTATGTCGACAAAAAAACTTTCGGAGCGGCAAGTTAGGTGGTCGCAGCTACTATCCCAATTCAATTTTAGGCTCAATTTCCGATCCGGCAAGTTAAGCAGACGGCCCGACGCCCTATCACGTCGACCCCAGGATGTACCAGCCTCGGAGCAAGACCCAAGACTAAAAGGCAGAGAGTTCACGTTGATCAAGGAGGAATGGCGCCCGGAGACGTCAGGAAACATCAGTGAAGTGCGCGTCGCGAATGTGGGGGAGGTTAAAGACGTGCCGAAGGGGAGTGAGCTGTTCGAAGATGAGGAGATGCAGGGTCTATGGGATAAGGGCAGAGAGGTGGACGCATCCTTTGAGAAGGACCTCTACGGTAGCATGTGGGCAGGTAAAGAGCAGTTTCCGTCCCACTTACAGTTAAAAGTGTCTAAATCGGAGTGCGAAATTGACGGAAGAAGAGCATTGTGTTTCAGGAAACGCCTATGGATTCCCGAATGGGAGCCTCTGCGCACAGCACTAATTCAACGAACCCACGACTCGCACGCTACTGGACACCCGGGTCGGAATAGTACGATAGCGATCTTGTCAAGGTCCTTCTTTTGGCCAGGCATGGGTAGGATGGTCAGGCGATTCTGTAAAAATTGTGACGTTTGCGGGAGATCGCGTGTGTGGCAACAGAAAAGACAAGGGCTGCTACACCCATTGCCCGTACCGGAACGCTTTCACAGCGAATTGTCCATAGATTTTATGACAGACTTACCGGCAAATAACAAGGAGGACCCCCGATATCTGATGGTAATCACGGACCGGCTGTTGAAAAGTGTAACATTGGAGGCAATGAATACCATGAACGCAGAAGACTGTGCGGAACGCTTCATTAACTGTCACTATAGATTCCATGGATTCCCTAGGGCAATAACCTCGGATAGGGGCTCTAACTGGGTAGGGGATTTCTGGCGACACCTTTGCAGCGCAGTGAACATCCAACAGAGATTGTCTACGGCTTTCCACCCGGAGACAGACGGAGCAACAGAACGGATGAATCAAGAGGTCCTGGCTTACCTTCGAGCGTTTATCTCGTTCGCTCAGTTAGAATGGGCGTCGATGCTGCCAACCGCGCAATTAGCAATAAACAACAGGGATAGTTCGGTGTCAAACTTAAGCCCTTTCTTCCTACAACATGGCTATCACGCTGAGCCGATACAATTAAAAGAGGTCGAGTCTCCTACACCCTTGTCATTAAGAGCAAAGCGCGCAGAAAAGTTCGTAAACAGGATTAAGGAAGCGCAAGAATTTGCGGCGGCGGCAATGGCGGCAGCTCAACTGCAGATGGAAGAGCAGTCCAACAAGAGGCGGGACCCGGCTCCATCTTTCGAAGTTGGTGACAAAGTATGGCTGAGCCTGAAAAATATACCAACTCCGCAGCCGAAAAAGAAACTAGCCTGGGTGAACGGCAAATACTCCGTAATCAAAATTATTTCACCGCATGTCGTTGAGTTAGATGTTCCATCGAAGATTTTTCCCAAGTTTTATGTAGATCTTCTCAGAAAAGCAGGAACAGATCCACTTCCCTCGCAAAGACAAGACGATTCGCAACCGGATCCAGTAATGGTACAATCGGGATCGGAAGTGGTACCTGAACAAGTAGTAGAAAGAATACTGAGAGCGGAAAAGGTTCGACGTGGCCGAGGATGGGTTCGACGGGTGTTGGTAAAGTGGAAGTATTTTGCCGAGCCGACATGTGAAGATCGGGCCGACATAGAAAACGTCAAAGCATTGGATGAATTTGAAAACAAATTCGGAAAGGGCGATAATGTTGGGGTCAACGAAGGAGCTCGTCAGGGTAGGCAAAAGAAGCTAGCGCGGGAATAAACAGATCTAAAACAGGGGGTAATGTTACGGGCTGAGCCCTGAGTAGAAGGCTGGTCGCAGGGACCAGCCGAGTGGCTAGTAGACAAGGCTCCCGGAGGCGGAGAGCCCCACGTAACCTCCGAAGTAAAGCCGACGGCTGTCGGCCCGGAATGGGTCTCGAAGGGAGAAGACTTCGGAAGAGGGTCCCGGTGATCGTCCACAATAAGGATGATAAGGGGGACCAAGAGGAAGGGCTTCACAGGGCGAGACTAACGGAGAGAGGGACACTGAGCCGGGAGGGAGTAAGGAAGCTGATGACCGGGGCTTGGGTCTCTGCGATCCCAGGAAAAGACAGTCTATAAGTAGCATGCCTCCCTAAGTAGGATAGGTCTTCAAGATAGTTTATTTCTAAAATTCCTTACGACATTGTTTATTCAAGCTATTGATTTCTGTTGGAATTTCGCATCATTGTTACTAATTTAGGAGATGGACCAGCCGGACCGGTTAGCACATCATCACATGCGTGTAACTACCATTGATACTACATATAGTATCTACACGAATCTTATTGATGATATTCCGATCTGATCAGAGTGGCAAACGATTACTGAGATTTGTATTTGCCACCTCGTATTCAAACGAAAATAGGATACAGGCTAAATTTCTGTTCAGTTACTTAAAATGTTAAATAATAAAATTAACATACAGCTATATAGTAAGTTGGAGTAGGTTTGCAGATAGATACAATATAATCTTTTTATTTGAAAGTTTTATTTATTTAATTGGCCTATATTCTCTAAGGATTGTCCTTTGAAGAACCAATACCAATTTCCAACAGATTATGAGACCAAGCTTATATACTCTGAGTTCCGAGTAAAATATTTTTTTCTCATTTTCACAATCTTTGTCCGTTGCTATCTCGATTTCAGACATACTTTTATATTCGAATCAATTAAATTCATCATGTCGGCAGCTGAAATTCTCAAGTCGATGAAAGGGGCTCCAAAACTCGATAAGTTAACTTATAATAGATGGAGTACTCACCTTCTAGATGTTCTATCGTTATTCGAAATTGACGATTTTATCTTGGAAAACAAGGACCTGAATACAAAAGCTGCTATTACTCCTGTGGATTCGAAGACCACTACTCAGGATTCAAAATCTAGCAGTACCGCACTTGATGTTAAGCAAGATAGGAATATTCGAGTCGCTATATCTCAACTTGTTCCCGATATTGCATTCCATCTCGTTGGTCCTACCTATACTGCAAAGCAATGCTGGGAAAATTTGTAACAATTCTACCGTCCGAATTCAGACAAAGATGTTGATGATTTACTCCAAGAATTCTGGGGGTTGGTTGTTGAGGATGACGTTGATATCGACGAATTTGTACAGAAGCTAGCCGAAATCAGGGGTCGAATTGGTATGATCGATAGAGACTCCACACCTTCTGATTCTAGTATGAAGAAGCGTGTTTTGACCCACTTCATTAAATCTTGTGGAGGTTTTTATATGTCAACAGTTGTATCATTAAGAGACCCAGCAATCACACTTCAGTCGGCTGTTTCATCACTTCGGGCTTCTCAAGCGGTCTACCGGGAACTACATCCAACTCCACTAGTTGCCCTAGTTGATAATATTCAAGCAAGCAATTCTTCATTGTTTTCTCTATCAGAAAAACATAAAACTTGTGCTTACTGCAACCGCCGCGGCCATTTGCGTGAATACTGTTTTCTCTGGTTAGATACTCCTGATGGATCGAAGTGGGCAGCAAAGAATCCAGAGAAAGCCAAAAGGGTTAGGATGTTGCAAGAGAAAGTCCAGCGGAAGAAATTAAAATCGAACCTAACAAAATCTGGCAGCGATACGGACGATTCCCAGGAAGGCATTTGGATGATGGAGGAACATGCTTTGACATCTCATATTTCTATGAAAAATGATGATATAATACTCGACACTGGTGCCACTAATCATATTTTTCACGATCGTTCTTTCTTCCATTCTATTTCCCCCATTAAAAAATCAATCTATACCGCTTCGGGCCTTCCTATTCCAGTTTGTGGTGTGGGTCACGTCAAGTTTAGAGTTTATGAATACTCGGGAGGGGAAAGTAGCAAGATTATCAAAATCAAAAATGTCTGGTACGTTCCATCCTGTACAAAGAACCTTGTTTCTGGGATTCAGCTTGTGATGAGAGGTTTCGAAATTTGCACTTCCAATGGTGGGCTTAGCGTACTCTCAAGCGCTGGGAAAGTTATTGCGTCGGCAAAACCTAAAGGAGGACTGTTCTGTTTTAATACTGCTTCAAATCCTCAATTACCTGGAACAAAATCTAATGTTCTATTCTCTAATGATACTCCAAAGTCACCCACAGAACTTCTGCACGAGCGGTTTGCTCATGTTGGTCCTCATCTCTTGAAAAATATCGATGTATCTGGATTTCAACCCTCGATTATCAAGTCTGGGAATAAACAAAATTTTCAAATCGACGCTGAAGTTTTGCATTCATGTGAGGTATGCAACCTGTGCAAACAGGTCGAAAAAATCAATCGTGGTCCTCTTTCTAAATCTTCGGTTATTCTAGAATTGATACATTCCGATACTTGGGGAAAATGTCGAGCTCCTGGGATATTCGGAAGTCTGTACTATGTAACCTTCACCGACGACTACTCACATGAAACTACGCTTTATCTGATGAAGAGCAAATCGGACGTACCCCATTATTTTCGTGCATTCAAGGAGAAAAAGGAGCTACAATCAGGCCGATGTATAAAAGCTATGCGCTTCGATGGTGGATCAGAGTATAAGACCATTGATTTTCATGGTATCACCAAACAAATCAGCGCACCATACACGCAACATCAAAATGGAGTATCTGAAAGATTAAACAGGTCTTTGATCACTATGGCCAGATGTATGCTTTCTCATGCTGGTCTTCCTCTTCGTTTTTGGGATGCAGCTGTCCTTACGGCTTGCTATTTGCGTAATAGACTCCCAATTCTCCAGAGTAGTTTAACACCATTTGAAGTCATGAATGGTTATCCGGCTATAATTTCGCACCTTAAAGTCTGGGGCTGTATCTGTTATGCTCTTATTGACAAGGCAGACCCACAAAGGTATAAATTAAGGCAAACGTCTTTGAAAGGAATTTTTGTCGGTTATTGCGAATCTATAACTCAGTATCAAGTTTATGTTCCCTCAAAGCCTGGCACGAATAAATTGATAATATCTGCAAATGTTAAATTCCAAGAGGATTTGTTTTGGGATTGGGGTGAATCATCGCGCGAAGAGTTAATCGAAGACGATATTTTAAACGATAGCCAACTACTCAGTCCTGAGGACGACGCTGCTAATAATACTGATTCAGAGGCAGAAGATGGCTCTTCAGATATTCCGACTGTTTCCAGATTACAATCTTCAGTCAATCTGCCTGAAAATATTTCTGCAGGAGGAGTTGATAACGCACCTGTAGGAGGAGTTGAAGTTCCGACACTAGAAATAAATGATTACATTTCTACTGGAGAACATGAAAATGCAACTGACAGCAACCACGAAGAAACATTTGGAGAAACGTCAAATATCGGAAATGGTACCGATCCATTAGAGTCACAGCCCGTGCCAGATATGCCTGTAGACTCGCAAGTTTCTAATCCGCGACGAAGTTCTCGTCAACGAAAGCAAATTGAACCTCGATCTGCTTGGCATCCGAAGCCAAGGGCTTTACATGCAGAAAAGAAGATTCAGATACCTAAGAATTTTTTAGACGCTACTAGTGGCCCAGAAAAGATGAAATGGCAAGCTGCAATTGATGAAGAGCTCGATTCCTTAAGATCAAAAGAAGTATTTATCCCGTTGACCCATATCCCTCATGGAAGAAAACTTATTGGTTCTCGGTGGGTTTTTGCCTTTAAATCCGATGGAAGATTTAAGGCCAGGTTAGTCGCCCAGGGCTTTAGCCAGGTTTACGGGGTTGATTATTTTGATACATACTCGCCGACTCTACGAATGGACTCACTAAGAATCCTTCTTGCTGTTTCTGCTTTCTTTGATTGGGAAATACATCAAATTGATGTTAAGACGGCATATCTTGAAGGCGATTTGGAAGAGGATGTGTTCATGAGATGTCCCGAGGGACTGACAGGTACTAAGTATGTTAAAGTCCGAAAGGCTTTATACGGTCTGAAACAGTCCGGACGAGCCTGGTATCAAAAACTGGACGAGAAACTCTCCAACCTAATGTTTAGAAAATCAGAAAGCGATCATTGTATTTATATACATACAGTGATGCAAATAGTCATTGGAGTATACGTCGACGATCTTATAATTTGCGGGAAACTCCTCGAGCAAGTCGTAAGAGTCAAGCAACAACTTTCAAAAACTTTCCCGATTAAAGATCTAGGAGAAATTGGTGTAATTATTGGTTGGAGAATTACTCGAGAAAGGGCGACGAGGACCTTGAAAATCTCTCAAGCTGAATACATAGGAGATAAAATTTGTTCATTTGGGTTGCAGGATGCAAAAACATACACTTCTCCATTGAACGGTTACGATGGAATTATGCCTGGACAAAAAGATGAGCCTCCTGCAGACGAGTCAGCATATGCCAGTGCTGTAGGTAGTTTAGGATACGCATCGAATGGAACTAGGCCAGACATCACCTTTGCTGTATCCCAATTAGGTAGCTACAATTCTTGTCCAGTCAGCCGACATTGGAGCAGCGTTTGCAGGGTTTTGAGATATCTTAAAGGGTCCATTGATTACTGCATAACTTATAGTTTTGGACCATCTTCTGCCGGATCTTTGGAAAGAGGAGGATTAGCTATATATTCTGACTCGGATTTTGCAGGGGATGTTGTGACTCGTCGATCAGTCTCCGGCTTTATTGTTATGCTAGGCGGAGATCCAATATGTTGGCAATCGAGACGGCAAAAGTCGGTTTCTACATCTACAGCCGAAGCTGAATATGTAGCATTATGTGAGGCAGCTAAACAAGCTGTTTGGGTCAGTCGACTTTTCACAGAACTTCATGTTCATGATAAGTTTATCGACAGTGAGGGTCTGTTAATGTTCAGCGATAATCAGAGCGCCTTATCGATTGCAGGGGGTACCAATTCGGCTAAGACCAAACACATCGATGTATCATATCATTTTGTCAGAGATTGTTTTAAGAACAAAAAGATCAACATCATCTACATCCCGACTAGTAAAATGCTAGCTGATTTATTAACAAAACCACTACCGTTCGCTAAAGCGAATTTATTATGTCAACAACTCTTTCGGATAGAATGATTCGGCACGACCGGTCCAGCTGCTCAGGAGGAGTGTTGGAATTTCGCATCATTGCTACTAATTTAGGAGATGGACCAGCCGGACCGGTTAGCACATCATCACATGCGTGTAACTACCATTGATACTACATATAGTATCTACACGAATCTTATTGATGATATTCCGATCTGATCAGAGTGGCAAACGATTACTGAGATTTGTATTTGCCACCTCGTATTCAAACGAAAATAGGATACAGGCTAAATTTCTGTTCAGTTACTTAAAATGTTAAATAATAAAATTAACATACAGCTATATAGTAAGTTGGAGTAGGCTTGCAGATAGATACAATATAATCTTTTTATTTGAAAGTTTTATTTATTTAATTGGCCTATATTCTCTAAGGATTGTCCTTTGAAGAACCAATACCAATTTCCAACAATTTCTCTAGTCTATTACATAGCATATGGGTACCATCGATAACAAACTTTTCATACTGAGTATAATTTAATTGAATCTAAGTATTAGCAGATCACTGTTTAGATAAACTCATATTTTGACATGTAACTGTGTTCACACGTATATTTGATAGCGATATTGTACACATAATCAGTTGGTATTCTGACATGCACAAAGCATACTGCGCTTAAGAGCCAACTGATTAAATGTGGATATTCTACCCCGGTATTTTGTTTGATAGATTTAATATTGAAAATACTTTTGTTTCAACCGATAATTTCCTGCAGTCTGGCTCTATTCAATACATCACATGGAACTAAAGATCACTGAAATCGATCAATTTTTCTAAAAGACGCAAGTAAAATGTGTAGGGTCGGACGCGAAGATATTTCACCCCTAGGAATTGGGGGGAAGATGACAGACATATTTATTTATTTATTTACAATTAACACGAAGCAGGCTCACAGGAAGATCCCGGCCTCGTGCCCCTCAAGGGGCACTTTGCGTGCCTGCGTGGCTAGACCCACCTGACAGATCAGATTGTATACTAACACCAACGCTATCTACCCACAACCACCAGAAAAGCTCCAGGGCTGTCGCAACAAATTTTTTCTAAAAGTACCATTCTAAAAGAGTAGTTAATTAGTTGGCTTACCGGGTATTTTCATACTTCAAAGTATGACTAATCCACCGGCCCCTCTGAAGAGACCTAACTTGACGTAATGTACACAAAAACTAAAGGAGCCAAATTTAACCATATTTACCCATAGGGCTTACTATCTACCATCCATTGATGGAAGGCTTTTGCTCCATCAACTGTGCCTAAGAGCCATTTTACTCTCCCAGATGAGTTGCGCCCGCGAGGAATTCTAGCCCGGCATGCGCCGCCACGGGTGAGATGACATAAGAATGGGTGTTCTGGAGATTTTTCTGATCCACAGGAGCAAAGTAGTTCTGCCTCTGTGTGATGAAACTGTTGATGGTACGCCGCAAAGTCTCCATGCCTAGACTGCTTCTTGGAAGTAAGAAAAGTTCTGGCGGAAAGATGACAGGCATGGAAAGAATGCATATACCAATATGTACATGTAGTCTCTCGAAATGCCACGTGTGATCTGCTAAAGGCGCAAGAAAGTAGAGTCTAAGAAGTTGAGCCATTGATCTTTCAGCTCCACGTCACTATATATACCCACTACAAAGTATTATGCCCGCACAAATTCCGAGCTTTGATGTGAGTCTCTGTGTTTGCGACATATGAGTTCGCAATAAGCGTTGGGATTTATACAGGGGAAGTAAAGCAGTATTTCACCGAGGTAGGCCTTCATACAGCCCTGAGCTTGGATTGAGCTTAAGATATTTGCCCGAGACGGAATCCAGTTTGTCGAGTTAAATGATGCAGTGGTACACTGTCCAGGCCCTTCTCTCATGAAGAGTCTGGGTAGCTTGGACACATGTTCCACTTGAGACTGGAGAAAGCAGACTTGAATTTAAAAAGGCCTTCAACCACGGTCTCTCGCGGCGATACCATAATCCCGGAAACATGAAAGCATACTTGGACAACCATAGGGGTTTCACGCTTTTTCCCATGGTGAGTGTCCGCGGAAGAATTATTTACCGGAAAGGTTAGCAACGTAGTGGTATCCGCAAATGAAATCTGAGTATGATTGTTCCAAACGTCGAGACTGCGTCACTCTGCGAGCAATACGTATCTTCGAAAATACCTGCGTGGGCCAAGAAGGCGTCAAATTAAGCCAATGAAAAAAATCCGTCTTGTTGATGTACCAAGCTTGTCGGTGGCGTTTCAGGATCCTGTCAGGAAACCGTATTTTGTGATAGGATGTTTGGGATCTAACTTGAGACTACTCTTTTCGGATATGACAAAGAACCCATATCGCTACTCGCGGATCTCAGAGATAGATAAATAGGGGCGACAAGACGGGACACCTCTTCGCGGTATCTCTGACGTACTTGAGAGGGCAATATTCTCTCGGAGTCAAGATTCAGTCATGCCCCATACGGTCGAATTGAAATTGTCCTAACGCCACTGTTTGTCCGCTGGAGTACTGCTGGGCTATTGTGTGTCGGAACCCGTGCCGTGCAGAAATTTCTCGACGTCAAAAACCACGATAAAAAAGAATCACGATCATTCAAGATGATATTAGGTCACGCTGAATACCGTACATCCCTTGGAGACACTACATAATTGCCCGATTGTTACAGTTATGAGTGGCGAAGTAGTATTATAGTACTAACGTGCGAGTAAAATGTATGATTCGATGAACATGAAGGTAATGATGAATGAGTATGAAGATGAAGATATGTATTATTTGACTTGTCCTTCTCCAAATGTGAGATGTCCTCCTTATATACATAAAGAGTGGTTCTTGTCCTAATATCACAATTCCATCCTCTACTGAGTTTCTTTCAGGTACTGAGTCACCTTCACTGCTGTCTATTCAATCAGTTGAAGACTCCTCATCCTATCAACAGAACGCGTCTTGTCGTCACATAAGACTAATGTCACATGACTAGTTTCACGCGACTCGACAAATCCAATTTACACTACTTATCTCAACTAGTACATGGACTTGGCACAAGTCGTATGTCGCTTTGTGCAACACCGGTACCTCTTGATTCAATGTTGAAAAAGAAAAACACTGCCTATCACGGGCAGCGTATGGATAATCAGATATTCAGGGTAAAGCAATCGTAGTTGCACGAGGAGGAAGCTAAACTACAGATGTGATATTTACATATATCAACGCGTACGCGTAATCATTAGCTCTACGTGTCACGTAAACATGTGACCATACCTATGGTGCCTGTGACACTACCCCCCCTTTAAACAAGAGTTATACCTCTTGTACTATGCCATAAGTTTTTATTTTTATTTTTATTTTTATTATTTATTTATTTATTATTTATTATTTATTATTTATTTATTTTTTTTAGCGTTTCAGCCATGGTCGCGGTGGACCTGTTTCAGGATTGGCATTATGGAATTTCCATAGTGCATCGTCACATCCTTTGAGGTTAGATGCTGGTTCCCAAGTTGATGATCCATCCGACCATTTTATCCTGTAGTACCAACGCCGGTTTTGCATTTGTTCATATCCGATGATATTCTCAAACCGCCATTCTACCTCGTCTTTCTGGTTATCTGATCTGACCACAACTCTGCCATGGTTGGCTCTGATGTCTTCGTCCTCCTGACCAGTTGCCCGTTCGTCGGTACGCAATTGGACATTTGAGACATGAAAATTAGGGAATATCTTGACGTTATTTGGCAAGTCAACAGTAACAGATTGTGGAGACGCTTTAACTACTCGAAAAGGACCATCCCATCTCGGGTTGAGCTTTTTAACTGGGCGTCCCATCTCCCAATTTTCTGTGCTAACCATGACCATATCACCTACGCGGAACTTAACAGCATCAGATTGATGTAAATTTGCATTTTTTTCGTATCGCTCTCGAGCAATGTTAGAGAGTGCTTTTAATTGGTCCAATATGGTCTTAAATCTGTTGGCAATTTCATGTGCCTTAAAAAATTCCTTTCGCTGTGCCTCTGAAAGAAATGGCGCGGCCGGTGTTTGTGGCTCTATTCCCAATCTGGGATTGAATCCATTGTTTGCGTAGAATGGACTGACTCCTGTTGTTGTGGAAATAGCATTATTTCCAGCAAATTCGGCTAAGGGTAACCACAAGGCCCAATCGTCCTGAGCCCAGTTTATATAGAGCCGTAGGAACTGTTCCACCTCTGCGTTTATTTGTTCCGTTTGACCATTTGTCTCTGGATGATAGGCTGACGAAGGCTTGAGTGTGGTGCCTAATCTTTGTGAAATAGCCCTCCAAAATGATGAAATAAATTGAGACCCACGATCAGAGACTATACGCTCCGGCGAACCATGCAAGGACAATATTTTTTCAACAAATACCTCCGCTAGTTCCTCCGCAGTTAGGGTTTCTGTGGGCATAAAATGGCGCATTTTAGTTAAGCGATCAACTACCACTACAATGTGTTTGAATTTCCGGTTTCTGACTTTACATTCTGGTAGTGGTGTGATATAATCGATAGAAATATCTACCCATGGTTTAATCGGTAAGGGCAAGGGCTTTAAAAATCCAGGAGGGAATCGCCTTGGTGTTTTTGTTTTGGTGCAAAGAAGACAGCCTTTGCAAAATTTTCTAACAGCTACTGATATTCCTGGCCACCAGTATGTCCTGTTTATCAAGTCTATTGTTCTTTCTCTTCCAGGATGGCCCGCAGCTCCTGAGTGATGTGTTCTGTGCAGTATTTGAAGTTGAATTATTTCATCATCTGGAGGTATGACCAGGCGATCTCGAAAGTATATCCGGCCGGCAATAATTTTACATTCCGAGAAAGCTATGTTTAAGGATTTAGCAAGCAAAGGTCTCCAACATCTTGTTTTAGGATTAGTTAAATCTGCTATCATATCTTGAATTATTAGTGAGTCTTGATATGATTCGGAAATCAAATCATCAATCGGACGTGAGACATCTATTTTATAAAGAGACATAGAGTTTAATAATGCGAAGCTAGTATGAAATTTCGACGCAGGAATAAGTGGAATCCGTCTAGTTGTAAGACGGTCATCCAATATGTCCATCGGGGCATCTTGCGGCCTTCGGCTTAAAGCGTCGGCTCTTGTATTCACAGAACCTGGTCGGTAGACAAGATGGAAGTTAAATCGAGATAGGAACTCAGCCCATCGCATTTGTCGTTGATTCAAATATTTAGTTGTCTGAAATGTTTGAAGATTTTTGTGGTCAGTGATAATATCAAACATGGATTGTAATCCTTCCAACTCTGGTCTCCATTCTTCTAAGGATTTAATGACCCCAAGTAATTCTTTATCGTAGATATCATAGTTACATTCTTGCACAGAATGCTTTGATGAAAAATATGCTACCGGTCGAAGTTCATCCCCAAAAAATTGTGATAAGGTACCTCCGCAGGCCCAATTACTTGCGTCTACTTCGACAACTGTTTTTCTTGACCAATCAAAAATAGCAAGGGTTGGGGCATTAGTGAAGGCTTCTTTTAAATTATTGAAAGATGATTGACAGATGGGAGTCCAAACCCAAGCTGCATCTTTTTTGGTGAGCCCATGAAGCGGTCGGGTTAGCTCAGAGAAATTTTTCACAAAGCGGCGGTAAAAATTAGCAAATCCTAAGAATCGCTGTAGCTGTCGCTTTGAAGTTGGAGGCTCCCATTCAAGTATTGCTTTAACTTTATCTGGGTCCATTTCAATACCACCTGGTGTGATGATTAGTCCTAAATATTTCGTCTTTTTGGTGTGAAAATCGCATTTGTCGATGTCAATCTGAAGGCCTGCGGCATGAAGTCGTTTAAGAACTTCTCTGACATGTGCGACGTGTTCCTCTTCTGAATTCGAAAAAATTATAACATCATCTAGGTAGGCTGTTGCGTATTTATCAAGGACATCATATAAAACATCATTAATGTACTGTTGAAATGTTGCGGGGGCGCCGCTTAACCCGAATTGAGTAACCAATTGTTCATAGAGACCAAATCGGGTGATGAAACCGTAAGCCATTCGTGACCCTCTGCTATCCTAATTCTGTTGAAAGCAGAAACCACATCAACTTTGGTGAATATCTTTGCACCACAAATAAGATCAAGTGTTTCTTTTATTAGTGGGAGGGGATAGCGATTTTTCATGGTAATAGCATTAATTCCACGAAAATCATGGCAGATACGTATTCCCCCACCAGGCTTTTTAGCAAGGAGGATTGGACTTGCTACTTGAGACGCCGACGGTCTAATCCAGCCTTTACTCAACTGATCATCTAGCCATCGTTTGATCACACTTAGCTCTGATGGAGAGCATGGCCTTGCGCGAGATCTCGGAAATTTATGATTACCTGGTAAGAGTTCTATTTTATGGTCATAAGACCGATGCGGTGGAAGATTCGTAGCATCTTGCGGGAGTGCAACATCTGCTATGTTGTGATAAACATTTGGCATTCTTCTCTTAATATCTTCGATCTTAGGTGGAGGGCGGTTCGCTTTCAAAAAAAATTTTGTTACATCTTCATCAGTAACTCTGTTAAGTCTTGCGAGATTTGAATTGAAAAATAGATCAATGAAAGCATGGAAAGGTTCTGGAAATTGGGCCTTCCAATTTATTATATCTCCCTGCCCAGTGAGTAATTCCTGGTACTTGGACTCTGACAATAATGGAACCTTAAGGTTAGTCTCGTGCTCTATATTAGGTGTTGCTAGATCTTCTGCCATAATTCTCATGACTTGGACTCCTTCTTGTCTTGCTACTCGGAAAAACTCCGATGCTTTGAGCAGCTTAATGTCGTTCTTATCACTGAATACAGTTTGAGACGAATCGAATCTTTGCGTCGTTTTATTAACAGACTGTTTAGTCTGACTGATATCAATTATTTTAGCATCGCTGGGTACTGATTGTGTCGATTCAACCGGGAGCTCTGGTACCTCAATACGAGAGTTTGGTGCAAACTCCTCTTCTAAAATTTCCTCAACAGACGGTGATTTATAGTTTTGTCCATTATCTAGTATGCAATTAACCTTACAGAAGTCTTTGTCAAATTTAATTGACTTAGAGCTCCAGTCTATTGATGGGTTATGACGAGCTAGCCAAGGAAACCCTAAGATAAATTCATTTTCGGCCCCAAGCGTGGTAACTAAAGCATCAACTGTTTCAATATGGTTCATTAATTGAAGAGAACCAGTAACGCGGTGCGTGATTAGCTCAGATACATAGCCATCAGCTAGAAATAGTGGCCGAGGATGAGGCAAAGGTAGGAAAGATAGGCCATGATTTTGCGCCCACGCTCTTCTTACAAAAATGAACTCAGTGCTACCTGTGTCAAGAAGTATAGTCACAGATAAGGGTCTATTGCGCTGTACATTCGTGCGAAATGTTCCGTTTATTGAAATTGAATTCTGGCCTACTTTATTCAAATATATAGGTTCGCCAAGAATTAACTTATTAGCCGTATCTCTACTAAGATTTGAGCCAACACGATTATGTACATATACGCCCCGCAAGCGACTTACTGCTGGGGCTCTCCATTTCCCTGGTCCAAAGTCAAATTGGCGTTTGTATTAATATTATCTTGAAAGTTATTCGGTGGAATTTCACCAATTACTCTGCCATGACTATAGTTGAGTTGATCTGCATAATTTGCCCAGCTATGTCTTCCCTGCATAGAATGAGGAGCCGTTTCAATGTAGTCCATATCCTGCATACGCAAACGAGGTCGATCGTTAGTGGGCCCTGCCCTAGGGCTATAAAAGTTTCTCCCATTATTCCCTTGAGGATACCTGGAATTTTGGCTATTCGAGAATCCACCTCTTAGAGGAAACGGTGTATTAAAGTCATTATTGAAGCCACCGCGATGACTGCCACGGTACTCAGTCCTTGATGCTGCTGCGAGCTCGCGATCAGCAGAGTCAAACGCCCGTTTGCTGCGCTTAGCTACTTCAGCCGAACAGTTTCTCGAGTAGTGACCGTCGCCACCACATTGATTGCAAAGTCCGTAATCTCTACGGAATTGCCACTCAGCCGGGGTTACACTGACTCTACGGAGTTGAAGGTGGTCTAGTTCCATTGGATCCCCGGATACTCTGAAGTCCTTCGGTTCTGAGCTGGATGAATTTTCCACTCCAAAATTTTCACTGCTGTTACCAGGTATATGTTTATCCGCCTCGAGATTCTTCCAAAACTGGTTGTAAATTTCAATCCATCCAATAATGTCATCATCTGAAGGTACCGGAATGTGATTCTTGGCAGCATTCCTCAGCGGTTCAGTCACTTTCCTTCTCAAATGGTAGACGCGCATCGAAGAGCTAAGTTCCCCTTGGTCCGCGAGCCTTTCAAACTCGGAAACAAACGAAGGGAAGTCCTTGAGTTTGCCCGTCATTTTCAAATTATTCAGACTGTTTCTTGCCAGAGAAACAATATCAGCAGTTAGATACTTGCGATCTAACTCACTGAAAAATGACGCAGACGTGGGCCATGGTCCATTTGAGAGGTTTCCAGTGTTGGAGAAAAACAAAGCGATTTTTGATTGAATTCGATTGTACGCATCTCCTTTAAGCCAATTTATGGCATCACAAATTTTCTTGAATTCTGAATCGAAATTCGTCGAACTAAGACTCCATTTTGATACTAATTTAAACTTCCACGTAGTATATTTGATATGTCTTTTGACTATATCTTTTTGGTCCCCAGTGAAAGGATCTTGGGCTGGCGGCCTATCCACGTATACTGTACTGGGCTGTGCTGGCTGTTGCACAATGACTTGCGGTAGGGGAGGAGGCTGCAATTGGGCTTGAGATTTTTCTGATAATGCGGATGCCAGCTGTTGCTGAAGAGAACTAATATCGGCTTTCTTATTTTCGACAATTTTTCGTAGCTTTTGAATTTCTCGCTCTTTATCATTGAGCTGCCCTCTGAACTCTTGTAATACTTGTCTATTGTTGGCTGAGTGGCTGTTGATAAGCCCAAACATTGCGTGGAAAATGGTTGCTACCTCTGCTGGTGCATCTGCTAAAGTAGAAAGATTGACTTTTGAGTCAAATCCTATCCCATCAAAAATTTCTTGCACAGCAGGATAGTGTCCAATCACATCTACTAATGCGTTCCAAGCTCTTCTGTGGCTACTTTCAATATTCTGATTCTGAGTCGGTACAGAATCTGTCGCAGAATAAATATTTGTATCTCCCCAAGGATTATCCATTTTGACTCGGTTATATCACGACAAATTATACTGGAAATTTTGCAAGGAACTCAGTGCTCGGTCTCGGAATGATGCTGGAGTCAGTAATATCCTGTAGTAATTACTATCGAAAATAATTTCGTGTCTTCGCAGCGCGCGGCAAAATAATGTCTCGGTCCTCGGATGGTAATCGCGTGGGCGAAAATAGAGGTGCAACTAACTATCACGGGCAGCGTATGGATAATCAGATATTCAGGGTAAAGCAATCGTAGTTGCACGAGGAGGAAGCTAAACTACAGATGTGATATTTACATATACCAACGCGTACGCGTAATCATTAGCTCTACGTGTCACGTAAACATGTGACCATACCTATGGTGCCTGTGACACGGCCCGCGACTCCCACTTCCGACTTTCTGGACGCGGAATTTTCCGAGAATACTTATCTTGGGTCATGGGAAATGAATAATTGAGGAAGAAAACAAAGTCTTCGAAAGATGGGAGCGATGCTGGACTTTGAAACCTTTGGGGGGTGATTTGCATAAAGGACTTGAGATTGGGAGGGCATCACCCTGAAGGATGGCAGAGATAGCCATTCCTTCTCAGTTCTCACAACTTTCTGAGGTGCTGGGCAGCGGCTGGGCTTCTTTTTTTAATTCTCTAGGCTCATTTGGGGGCTTTGGCACGTCGGATAGTCGATTTAGACTAAACTAACTGGTAATTTGCCCTCGTGGTTTAGTGTTGTACGCCGGCACAATGTAAAGTGATTAAAAAATATCTACAGTCTTCCCTCTCTAACTGTCATGAGTGGCATGTAGACAGCCAACAAGAGCAAGAACAAGATCCATGATGTCAGGCTATGGATGCTGTCCTACATAATACACGAGATAGATGCATTACTACATGGCTAAAAGACCAGACCAGAATCATAGAACACCATGCTCTGGCTATCTCCATATATATATTATACAACAGAGGCATTCCTGACATTACCCCTCCTATAATATATATATATGCCTAGTCTCCGTAAGCTAAACCCATACTTGCTTACTAAGCCAGAACTGAATACACACAAAGTGGATAACAAAGTACCAGTGCTAGACCTAAAAGTTGTTCTATGATTATGTCATGAGTGGCATATAGACAGCCGACAAGAGCAAGAACAAGATCCATGATGTCAGGCTATGGATACTGTCCTACATAATACACGAGATAGATGCATTACTATATGGCTAAAAGACCAGACCAGAATCATAGAACACCATGCTCTGGCTATCTCCATATATATATTATACAACAGAGGCATTCCTGACATGGTGCGACGATTCTGTAAGAACTGTGATGTGTGCGGGAGAACTCGTGTGTGGCGCTCTAAGAAGCAGGGGCTGCTTTTACCTTTACCCGTCCCGGAGCGATTTCACAGCGAACTGTCAATAGATTTTATGACAGACCTTCCTGCAAAGAATAAGGAGGATCCCAAGTATTTAATGGTTTTCACAGATTGGTTGCTTAAAAGCGTGACTTTAGAAGCAATGCAGACCATGAATGCAGAGGAATGTGCGGAGCGATTCCTAGTATGCCATTATTGGTTCCACAGTTCCCTGCACGCTATCACATCAGATCGGGGATCTAACTGGGTGGGAGACTTTTGGAAGCGCCTATGTGAGTTAACCAAAATGGAGCAGCGATTGTCGACAGCGTTCCACCTAGAAACTGATGGTGCAACGGAGAGAATGAACCAAGAAGTACTCGCATACTTACGAGCATTCATTTCGTTTTCTCAATTGGAATGGGCATCTATGCTGCCCACTGCGCAATTGGCTATAAATAACAGGGATAACAGCACATCTTCAATTGGTCCTTTCTTCCTAGAACATGGATATCACGCAGAACCTGTGCAATTAAAGGTCTCACCAGGGACAGAAAAATTGTCAGTCAGGGCGAGAAAGGCTGAGAACTTCGTGGCAAGACTTCAAGAAGCTCAAGAATTTGCGGCGGCCGCTATGGCAGTGGCACAACAAAATATGGAAGAACAAGCAAACCGAAAACGCAATCCGGCGCCGCAATTTAAAATAGGGGATAAAGTTTGGTTGAGTCTCAAGAACATACAAACGCCACAACCAAAGAAGAAATTAGCGTGGATCAATGCTAAATATACGGTCACCAAGTTTATTGCTCCGCATGTGGTAGAGCTAGATGTGCCGTCCAGGATTTGGCCTAAGTTCTATGTGGACTTGCTGCGCAAGGCAAGCGGAGATCCGCTCCCATCGCAAATACAGGACGATTCGCAACCGCAACCAATATTTATATCTAATGGTAATGAGAGCATACCTGAGCAACGGGTAGAACGTATATTGCGAGCTGAAAAAGTTAGACGAGGTAGAGGCTGGGTCAGAAAATTATTAGTTAAATGGCAAGGATTCGCCGAGCCTACTTGGGAAGATAGGGCGGAGTTAGAAAACGTCAAGGCTCTGGATGATTTTGAGAAGGAGTTTGGTAAGGGAGATGGCGTTGGGGTAAATGGTGGGGCTCGCCAAGGGCGAAAATCAAAGAGCTGTTAAAAAAAAAGAGAGAGAGAGAGACAAAGTTAAGAAGTTTTTGTCGGCGGGTGGGGGGTAATGTTATGGGCTTTGCCCGATTGTGGAGCTGGTCCAGGGGACCACCCCGGTAACTCAAGTGGGCCCACGGGGGGGGCTTAAGCGAAAGGCAGTACCTCTAGCGCCGAAACCCAAAGGGGACTTAGCGCTCGGCGGCTATCATAATTAAACAGAGGATGCGCGTACCGCGACGGTTTCAAGGTGATCAGGGAGCATTGCTCATCGCAATAGTTTAGATTGGAGCCGGGGAACCGGGAGTCTAGTAGGGACAATGACGGGTTAAGGAAGAGGACTCGGGTAGTTTCTAGAGGGTTCTATCTAGGAAAGGAGTAACTGTAAGCAGCGGCGTCCTAGGAGTATATTAGGGGGGCTGATCTCTTGTGGATAGAACCAAGTTAAAATAAATAAATTATCTTTGTGGTATTGATTCGTCGAGTTACTCTAATCCTTTGCCCCCTTACATAAATACCCCCTTATCTTCCAAGGAACTAAGCTCATCATCAATCGCAACTTTCCATTGATCTCTTTCTGGCCCATTGACAGCCTCAGAATATGATTGGGGAACAGAGATGTCTTCTCTGACATTCAAAGCCTGAGTTCTGGGTTGCCAAGCAGATCGCGGCGCAATAGACTTAGGAATGCGATTGCTCCTCCTAAGTAAAGAGACATCAACCTCAGGAATCGACGAAGACGATGAAGGAGAATCAGCAATGTTATCATTCAAAACTGCTGGATGTGATGATTCTACAGGTTCAGGTGAGATAGAAGATAAGTCATTTAATGGCACAACATCAATCTCGGCACCAAAATCTTCATCTGAGTCGCTCTCAAGTTCAGGTTGTGTTTGTCCAGCAGAAATTGGCACCTCTACTTGGTCAAAGCTAATAGATGGAGATCCTTTCCAATCCCAGAAGGAATCTTCAAGGAAACGAACATTTGCTGAAGTTATAATCTTGTTGGCACCGGGCTTTGAAGGAACGTAGACACGGTATTGAGTTGATGACTCGCAGTATCCGACAAATATGCCCTTGTGTGAAGTGGGCGACAGTTTGAAATGTTGAGGGTCCTTGTCATCAATGAGCGCATAGCAGATGCATCCCCAGACTTTAAGATGGGAAAGTCCTGGAGAACAACCATTCATTACTTCAAAAGACGTCAAATTATCCTGCCGCAAAGGTAATCTGTTCCGTAAACAACAAGCTGTAACGACAGCGGCATCCCAAAATCGACTCGGCAAATGAGCCTGAGAGAGCATGCATCTTGCCATCATTATAAGTGTCCGATTTAATCTCTCAGCTACTCCGTTTTGATGCTGAGTATACGGAGCACTGACCTGCTGAGTTATGCCACAAAAATCAATGGTTTTTTATTCTGAACCACCATCAAAACGCATTGCCTTTATCAGCCGGCCCGATTGTCGCTCTTTCTTTGTCTTATATAGCCGAAAGCAACTTGGGACATCCATCTTGCTTTTCACTAAATGGACTTCACTTTCTCGAGTATAATCATCAGTAAATGTGACAAAATAAAGGCTTCCATATATCCCAGGGATTCGGCACTTACCCCATGTATCCGAGTGCACCAAATTAAGTATGCCAGAAGATCCAGGTACAGGACCGCGGTTGATCCTTTCAACCTGCTTGCACGAGTTGCAAACATCACATGACTTCAAGGACTTCATTGCAATTCGGAAATCCTGTGCATTTGTTGATTTAAAGCCAGGGATTTTGAACTCAGATACGTCAAATTTCCCTAGAGCCCGAGGGCCGACGTGTGCAAAACGACGGTGCATAATTCCAACAGCAGAATCCTGTGTATCTTGTAAAATTAAGGAATTAGGATGACTCAGAAAATGTGTTGGGGGTGCAGGGTAGGAGGAAGAAGATGTATTGAAGCAGAATAACCCTCCCTCTGGCCTAGCTGTGGCAATTATTGACCCGGTGCCCGAAAGAATACTGAGTCCCATATTCATAGATCGAATCCCAAATCCCCTAGACAGAAGCTGAATTCCAGATACAAGATTTTTTGTACAGGAAGGAACAGATAAAACATTTTCCATAGTGATAACTTTACTGGAATTCCCGCTCTCAAAGTCAAATACCCTGAATTGAACCTTCCCAACGCCGGAAACAGGAATTGATTGACCCGAAGCATTAAGAACAGACTTATCGCATAGTGAAATTGAAAGGGACCTAGATTTGTCGTGAAATATGTGATTTGTAGCACCAGTATCGAGCACAACATTGCCTCCTTTAGAACATTTGGGAGCCATTAGGACCTGCTCCTCTATTATCCATCCACCTGACTCAGTTGAATCATCATCAAGCACGTGATTAGCATTTATTTTTCCTTTAATTTTTCGATCACCTATTTTAGCCTGTAACTTCTTAGCCTTTGCAGCTTTCTCGGGGTTCTTAGCTGCCCACTTGGAACCATCAGCGGTATCAAGCCAAAGAAAACAACTTTCGCGCAAGTGGCCTCGGCGTTTGCAATGCGCATAACGTTTGACTTCGGCAGATTTAGCGGAAGAGTAATTATTACCCTTATCAACAAGGGCAACAACAGGAGTTGGATGCAGATCACGATATACTGCTTGAGATGCCCGAATCAATGCCACGGCAGACTGTAAGGTGATGGTCGGGTCCCTCAATGAAATAACAGTTGACAGATAAAAGCCCCCACAGCATTTAACAAAATAGCTTAGGATGCGTTTCTTCATACTTGTGTCAGAAGGTGTTAAGTTCCTGTTGATTAGACATATCTTCGCAAGAATTTTAGTAAGCTTCTGCACGGACTCGTCAACTTCTATGTCATCCTCGAAATTCAATCCCCAACATTCCTGCAATAATTTGTCAACGTCGTCAGCTGCGTCAGGATGGTAGAATTGCTTAAGGTTGTCCCAACATGTTTTCGATGAATATGAAGAATTGACAAGATGAAAAGCGATGTCAGGTACCAATTGGGACATAGCAATACGAATGTTCTTGTCTTGTTTCTGGACAAGTAAATCAGCCTCAGAAACCTTTTTGTCATGTCTGTTAAGTTGAGATTTTGATTCCAAAATGTAACTGTCAACTTCAAATAGGGACAGGGTATCCAGGAAGTGAGTACTCTATCTGTTATAAGTTGATTTCTCCAACTTAGGTGCACCCTTCATTGACTTTAGTATCTCAGCAGCAGACATGGTGAAATTTAGATGACAGGAATAATTTATTATTAGTATTTGCAGAAAGAAAATTTCGACTGAAAGACAAACTTGTCGACAAAGGGATTAGCTCAGTTGGTTAGAGCTTAGTCTCATAATCTGTCTGAAATTGTATGTGAATTCTATGAGGAAAGATCTCGAAGAACTATGAGAACAATTCAATATATACGACTGACTGTAGTTTGTGTTGAGAATCGATTTCTCTTCTGAATATAAAATAAATAAATATATATAAAGTCGATATACAGATAATACATGCCAAAGAGAACCTATCCTTATATGCATATTTCTATGGTCCTGGTGATCTAGTACTTCCAGTAATCTAGTATCAACCAGCCTCTTGATTTCTGACTCATAACAATCCCTAGCCTCTAAATTTTGGGCGCGGCTAAATGTATTATTACGTGACCACAATAGAGACATCATTGATTAGACCAATCATGATCTTGATGGTCATATTCAGAAATTAGAATCTTTAGGCATATTGGACCTTAATTTCTAACACACCATTCAATATTTAGCCAAGAGTGACAAACTGCCTTTACTTTCGTCGCCAAGAAATCTCTCACATTAAATTGAAATTAAGGTTTTGAGCTTATCCTAATATGGCCTCGCTTAGAAAAGATCAACAAAGGAAACCACCATATTGGTATAATAATCGGCAACTAAAAACCCTGCAAAGACATACTGCCATCACTTACCCCTGAGCCCCTGTACATTTGCAATACTTACCCCTGCATGGCAAATGATCTGCAAGGGTAAGTGTTGCAAATATAAAAGTCCAAGTTACAATGAATATTTTCAACACTTATACCGGGACCCACTATCGAGTTATAGAGGGACAACTGTAAAAACTTTATATCACTAGAATCATCCTAATCACATATTTATTCCCTCACCCTTCTTCTCGTAATCCCGCTTATCATAACAGGTTATGAGACCGGTTGAACCTCCACTGTCGCCAACCAAATCAAATTATCTTAACAGCTCAAGAAGATTATGTCTCAGATCAAAGAGAATCCGATCTTCAAGAATAAGTGGGAATCCATAGCAACGTTAACAACATCTACTTTCAATGAATAACACACCGACTGCAGAGGCGTGTTGTCCATCATGGGTGCAGATGAAATGTTAGATGGAACCAACAGCTGACCTGAGAACAAAGAGAACAATGAGAACAACACGAAAGCCTGGGATGAGAGGGCACGAGATGTACTAGCTGTAATCAACGGATCAGTCAGTCGGACTTACAAAGATCTTTGTTCAGAATTTGGCAAGAAGTTGGACGTCAAAGGTCTATGGGAGAAACTTGCTTCGGCAAATCCAAACCAAGATAAGCAACACAACAGCTTTGTAATAGTCGAGGCTGTAATCTCTTAAAAGTAGATAAAAATGAGCGTCAAATCAAAGAATATAATAAATCTAAAGACCAAAGGACATCTACCCTATTCTTTATGTACATGTTTCCATCTAATAGTAAATCCCCTTGCATCCAAACGCCTACTCAACACTAATATAATTTAAATGACAATTCTCATGCTGTTCAAGAGTTACTCCTCCAGAAGCCCTATCCTTGCAACACTAGCGTAAATGAGAATCGGCGCCAAGCCTCTAAGTCTTCTTCTAAACTTTATAATGCCTCAGGCATTACTTCATTATGAACCCAGCACCTGGCTAATATGCCCCCTCCCTAACCTTATGATACCTCAGGCATCAGCCTTACTACACCTCAGGCTTCAGACCTGTAACAAGCTTCCTACTCCAAAAATTTCACAACCCTTCCTTTGACAAAAAAAACGAGACAATTTAAGATCTCGTAAATCGAATGAACAACATCAAAGATCAGCTAGTTCAAACTCCCTTCAAACTCAACAAAGAAGACTTGCTTAATCAACTAGTCCATTCACTTCTTCAAGAAAACTTTTTCTGGAGAGCTCAAGGAATATACATCAATAATGTCAAACTTAACCAGCACCGAGCTATTCTGCACTTAAAATCCTGTGAAAATGATTGTTTGACAACATCTGTGCAAGCTAACAGTGCGCGCGGAAGAGAACAAAGAGGAAGACGCGGTGGAAAATGAAACAAACGAGGAAGACACCACGGCGGTAGAATCCCCTTTCAAAAATGCGAACACAACAATCATAAGAGGACAGAAAGGTAAAACAGACGGGGAAATTAGGTCAATGGAAAAGAAGCTCAGTACAAAGGGTACAGAACAATCGAGATTGAAACTGATGGCCAACCACTTAAAATTCATAATGTGTGGTATGAAGCTGAGTTTGGGAGTCTGAGATTAATCTCAGTCTGGCGATTAAATGACAAAGGAATTGAGGCGCAATTCAACGGGTACATCAGTCAGAGGATTCAGATACTTTCTGGTCATGGTGGACGACGCAAGCCGAATGTACTGGGTTACTATACTGAAATCCAAAGAAACAAAAGAAGCATTAAATATGCTTAAACTCATAATCGCGACCGTAGAAGTACAAAGTAAAGAAAAAGTAAGGTACATCAGGGCCGACAACAGAAAGAGTAAGTTCAGTGCTACTTTCACCAATTTTCTAAAAGAAAGGGGTACTCAATTTGAACCATGTCCTCCATCTAAACATTCAATGAACGGTGTAGCGGAAAGAGCTATTGGATTACTATCAACATACGCTAGGTCAATGTTATACGAAGCACAAATGCCACATCAATTTTGGGACTGCGCAATCGAGCATGCGGTGTAGATCTGCAACAGAGTACCAACGTCTGCGTTACCATATGGTCCAGAAAATTCTGCAACAGGAAGATTTAATATTCCTCATGGTGCTTGGTATGAAAGACTTCCAAAACTCGATAACCTTCGGACTTTTGGATGTGTGGCAAATCTAGTCTATCCAAAATCCCTCTTATCTCAGAAATGGAATCCAAATATACGAGAAGGAAAATCAATTTTTGTGGGAATGAGAGGGGAATTGTAACGGTCTTAAAGTAATTGTTATTCACAAACTACTCAGAGCTATATACTAGAATATCTTGAAGTGAAGAAAAAAAAAAGGATGGCTGAAGTATCTCCGCTATTTATCTACAAATATATCTCTTAACATCATATCATAATCGAGTCTGTTTGAACACTTCTCATTTCTCCATATCAATCTCCGTCTACCTTATTCTCCCAAGATCTGAGTCGAGCGATAATTAAATATCGTTGTTGAGTCGCGATACATCAACGTGTAATTTCGCGTAATGACATTTCGCGTCCTTTTGTGACGAGATTGAAATTAGCTATTAATGTCAGTGAGATTGCATGATGTATCTTGCGTCAGCAAAGCTCGTTCTTGAGGTCGAATAGTCATGGGAAGGCCTAGTCAGTATGGATTGCAAATTGGATGAAATGATGAAGTTATTCCGTTGCAGCGAGTAGTTCCGATTGAGCGAGTAATTGTAAGAGATAATTAATTATCTTTAGTCGAGTAAGCGATCCATTTTGACGATTACTAATGTCGTCGAAAATGAAATAAGTTTAATTAATTTAGGCTATAGCCTATCAGAAATTAGGCCTTTGGCCTGTGACAGGAATCCATTTACAAATTATTGCATACAGGTACACTCCAAGTATGGGAATCTGCAGACGTTAAGGTCGACAAATACACCTACGCAACAGTAAGCCTTGAACAAGGAAAAATTGCTAACAATGCGGCATCAAAGTGGTTAGAAAAGGTTGCGGAATAAATCCCAAATCCTATTGTGGGAAGACCAAGAGGTGTCAAACAGAAACGGGTCAACCTTGAAACCATCGGAACTACGGTATCCAAAGATGCTATGGCAGATATGCAAAGTCATCAAAACCCAGATCTACCAAGAAGGGAATTGGCACCCTCAAATGTAAATGCGCAAAGGGAATTGGCACCCTCAAACATAAATGCGCAAAAGGAATTGGAACCCTCGGAACCTCTCACAACCTCAGAAAAGGCAAAGAAGTCTCACCCTGCTGATCAAATAATGACCAAACAAATTCCTACAACAACACATTCTGGAAGGGTGGTAAAACCAACCAGAAAAGGTCACGCATTTGGAGCTGAAATTACAGGAATAGCTAATGTGTTTAGAGACGTGTTTATAGAAGCTGAAGAATCTACCTCACTAGGTGTTCCTACTCCAATATATGAGTCCATTACCATTGAACAAGCGATGAAAGAGGAAAAAGCCGGATGGATTGAAGCTATAGTAAAGGAGCTCAAGGCTCTTCAGACAACCGGCACATTCACAGTGCTCCAAGGTAAGCCTCCATTTGGAAGAATGTTTTACCAGGTGTCTGATTGGGGAATATACATATGCGTTAGAGTACTTGACGGTTATTCTAGTTTAAATGATGTAAATATAATGGTAGAATTATTATGATTGATATCTTGTTTTACATTGTGGGAAATCTCTTCCTATTTATAACTCAATATCCTCGCTTAAGTCCAAATCGAACTCATCACACTGCCAGCCCAATTCACATTATGCGCTCGTCATTGATACATTATTGTTATGCAAGGCCATAATGCGGACTGCTTGACACCCGTGTCCATCATCTGTACACCGGCTCTTCTAGCATCCGTACATGTCCTGCCTAGAACACAATATTCCCTGCCACGTGCACCCATGTGCCCTAACCGATGTCTCACTAGCCAGGTAAACCATGCCCACAAATTCCCAGCACAACATGCCCTCTGTCGGTAACGACTCCTAACTGGATTGGTACGGGCGACTTGACCTTTGTGAGTGCGTCTGCTAGTTGATGGCTAGATGGGACATAGATGACAGTTATCTTGCCATCTTGGTATTGCTCGCGACAATAGAAGTTTCTAAGAGCTATGAGCGTTTATGATGGTCGTGGTTTTTGACTAAGGAGATGGCCGACTGATTGTCAACATGAAGATTAGTGCATGCTGCTCCTTCGAGGCGGTCGGTGAGACCTAGCTCTTGGATTAGTGACTTAACCCATTGAAGTTGGCGGCAAGTCTCAGTCGCCGCTAAGTACTCCGCCTCAGTGGTGGACAGGACAACTTCTCGTTGCAGATGCGACTTCCAGCAGATTGGACCTTGTGATAGTCTAATTAACATTCCAGTTGTTGATCGGCTAGGCGATGGGTCGGCTGCAGAGTCTGCATCTGTATATGCCTCTAGAGTTGTTTGATGGTGATTTCGAGTGAATGTTATGCCTTGATCAGGGCTCTTGGCAACATATTGGAGTACTTGGCGTGCAGCTTGCATGTGTTCCTTTGAAGGGTTGGTCAGGAATCTTGCGAGAAGATTGACTGCGAACGCGATGTCTGGTCTGGTGTTGTTTGAGAGGTATTGTAGTCCCCCAATGCACGAGTTGTATTCTGTCTTTTCATGCGACAGGCACAACTTGTTGTTTGATTCCATCATGCGCTCCATTGGCGTGTTTGCTGCCTTGCAGTCTTTGAGACCATGTCTGTTCAGCAGTGTGCGAGCGTATTAGCCTTGAGAGAGTTTGAGAATCTCAGGGGCTGGATGGCTGATCTCTATGCTGGGGAAAAGATCCGTACTAACAGTCTTGAGGTTATATTTACGATATAATGCGCTCATTAGTAGGTCTATCTTTGACTGATGTGGACTTACTACTTGAGAGTCATCAACATGCATCAGTACAAAAATATCTTAGCTAGGCGAGTGTGGACTTAGCGTCATCATACCATAATACCGCTGCTTGTTTGAGTCCGTATAGGCTTTTGCAGAGTCGGATGACATAGCCATCCTTCTCGCATCCTTTCGGTAGCTCCATGAACAAGTCTATGCTTAGGTCAGGGTTCAGGAACGCTGTTGGTACGTCACCTTGTTTTCTATGCCAACCAAGCTGATGTGCAAGGACAAGAATTATGCGTCCTGTTTCTGGTCTGGGTGTCGAGGCAAAAATTTCTTGGTAGTAAATGCCGTGCCGTTGAGTGAAGACCTTGGCTATGCAACGGGCCTTTTATTTATGGGCTTGCGGCATTTGGGTAGTTGCGACTGTGTAATGATCTCTATGGCGCCTTTCTACTTAAGCGACTTAAATTCTTCTTCTGCTGCCTTCTTCCAATACGCGGCTTCTGGACTGGTCATTGCTTGATCCCATGTCTGTAGAATAGTTGACACTTGCGCCGTCATATCATGATGTAACCGATAGTAGTCAACACGCCTAACTGCTCTACCGCGTCATGACCTAGTGATTCCACCTTCTGGCGAGTGAGAACGCTTAACTCCGGCCACTGGTTGTATTGGATCCCAACCAGTCATGACACTGTCAAGATGTTCATCCTGCTCAGTCGATTCTGCTTCGTTGTCCGAAATTTCCGTAGCAAGTATCTCCGTCTGATCCGCAAGTTCATGGCTTGGCCTTGAGATGACTTGCAGATCTGTTGAATGCGAAGGAACACTATCGGGTTCTGGTGAGTTTGAGATAGTATGAATATGTGAATCTGGTTTAAGGTCGACGATAGAGTTAGGTGTTTTAGAAGATGGAAGCTGTATGACTTGATATGGATATGTACGTCACTGTTATATTGGAAAGAGTTATCTAAACTAAATTTACACTTTTGGGGAGAAACAAATCCTACTCCCGGGATTATGTTTCTCCGGATAGCTCCGAACTACAAACGCCAGTGATATGTTATATTTCGCAACACTCCTACTCAGATCATGTAGTTTGTATCAAGCCATAGGGAATTAAAAGTTCCTGAACTCCTACTAAAATCCTTAACTCCTCAAATCCTGAACTCCTAATTAAGCCTCAAACTTCTGTTGACAAGTCCCATCATATCTTTAAATCTTTGAAATAATATCTTCTCTAAAGGTTTCGTAAATCCGTCTGCGACCATTTGGCTTTTGGCTCGTATGTGATGGCTAAGGATCCTTTTTTTTCTAAATCTCGGATGTGATGGTAGTTGACGTCAATATGCTTTGATCGTTCATGGAGATGGGGATTTTTGACCAGTGCTATGGCTCCCTGGTTGTCAGCTCTCATATCAATTACGTTTTGGTTTTTTCCAATGTACTGAGAGAATCCCATATCTTTAAGAACTTGAGCAAGCCATCGTCCCTGCTTGCAACAAGTCGCCATCCCGATGTACTCAGACTCTGTACTCGAGGTAGCCACTGATCTCTGTCGTTTACTCCCCCATGCTACCGGTCCCCCGTATAGTAATGCCACGTAACCTGAGATGCTTTTTCTCCCTTCCATGTTTGCCCAGTCAGCATCAGAGTAAAGTTTCAAGCATGAAGACGAATCTGGTTTAACATTCCCAGCTATTTCTTGTGACGATGGCCCAAATCTAATACTCTGATCAATAGTAGTACGTAGGTATCGTCCAAGTTCCTTGATACCACTGTCATGTCTCTCCACAGGATCCTGAAGTTGCTGACTGAGTCTACCTACATGGAAGGCAATGTCTGGCCTGGTACAGACCGCAGCAAACATCAAGCTCCCAACTTTTTGTTGATACTCTGTCCTGTTTGCCCTAATTTCCTCGGGACGTGATTGCTCTAGCTTGTCATACTTTCCGGACATAGGGACAAGTCGAGGTTTTCCTCTTGAACTTGAATCCATTTGTTAACCGATTCTTTCAACAACTTTCTTTAAATATTCCTCCTGGTCTAAAAATAGTTCTTTAGTTTTACGATTCCGGGTTACTCTCATTCCTAAGATCTTAGAGATCTCCCCCAGATCTTTGGTATTGAAGCGCTTTATGAGTTGGTTATAAAGCCAGGAAATATTGGTGCTGTTCTTGGATGCGACTGCCATATCGTCAACATAGACAAGAAGGATTAAACCTTTTTTATGTGTATAAAGGCAAGGCTCTGCCAAGCTTTGAGAGAATCCTAATTCTAAAAGGTAATTGGAGAAAACGATATTCCAATCACGCGCTGCTTGCTTTAATCCATACAAACTTCTTAGTACACGAAGAGAATACCCATCTTTCACAGGTACTCCCGGTGGTGCGGACAAGTAGATTTTTTCCTTAAGAGTTGCTTCTGTGAAAGCATTTTTAATATCATATTGTCGGCATTCGAGGTCATTTGCTGCAACCATAGCAAGGAATACTCTCAGCGTGTCCATGCGTACGGTTGGTGCGAAAGTTTCTATAAAATCTTGCCCATAGATTTGCGAAAAACCTCTTGCAACGAGGCGGGCTTTATAGCGCTCCAATGACCCATCAGAATTAGTCTTTAATGAGAAGACCCACTTAGTGGAGATAAGATTTACACCTTTCGGGGCAATCTCTTCTTTCCAGGTTCCATTTGCTATCAAAGAATTTATTTCTTCCGCAATTGCCTCTTTCCAATCTTCACTATGCATTGGGTCGCTGATTGCTTGCTTATAAGATGTTGGGATAGAAATATTAGAAGCTTTCTCTCCGACAATCATACATGTTTCATCTTGATATTCCTCTAGGCCAGGAGATAGCCGAGAAAGAAGCGCTGCAATAAATGTTCTAATTCTTTTACTCTCACGTTCATCTTTGAAATCAACATCGATATCATAGTCGTCGCTATTTCGTTTTAACTTAAATGGTTCAATAAGGGACCCAGCACCTGGAGCACTTGGTACGAGGGCCTGTGACGTTGCTCGTGTAACTTTTGAAATTGACTCTAATTCTGTTTCCAGAGGCTGTTGTTCTATATTATTTTTTAGGATAGATCCTATTTCCTCTGAAGAATGATTATCTTGTACATGAACTAGAGTTTCTGGTATGTTTGATTTTGTGATTTTGGGAGACCCCGAAGACTCTTGTGGAGAACTACGAGGCTGGTCTTTAGATTTTTCTACCTTTGAGGTACCTTTCTTTACGGTTGACTTAGACGCCTTTTTCAGTGAGGTATTAATTTCTTTGGTAGCATTAATATGGTATTTTTCTTTTTCTTTAATTTGAATGGAATCCATTTTACTTTGTTCCAAAGCTCTTTTTTTCTTAAGTCTCTCTGATTTTCTTGTTGCTTTCTCTACAGTAGGATGTACTTCCGGCAAATCAAAGTTATCTTTAATTTCAACTGATTTTTCTATTGCTGGATTTTTCTGCAGCATAGTAGAGCCCCGTTTAATATCCTCTGAAATTTCTGCGGAAGAACTTTCTTGCAGCGTACCGACGTTACTAGTTTTATCTGATTTTTCTATCGGACTTTGTGAGTTTGAATGAGGATCAACAGTTGAATCAGCTACATCCTTTTTTTTTGAAATGTTAGTCTGAATGATAGTAGGTGAATCAATATCCATTTGCTGGGTTGAAGTGTTGAAGTCGACAATATCAGAGACGCATGGCAGAGTTGTTGCAATTGAGGTGACGGGTTGTTTTCTAGGTCGTCCCATTGGATTTCTGGTTGGAGGGGTGCTGGAGGTAAAGTTATCACATGGCAATCCTTGAGAGGTGACCCCCCCAGGCTGTCTGATTTGCAAGTCTAAGTCTCCCCCCTTTCTCATCTCATCAAAATCAACAGTTTTTGCAAGCTCGGCTCTTCCGAGATCTGGAGCATATACCCAATACTGATTAGTTGTTTTTTCATTGTGGCCGACAAAAACACACTCTCTTCCTCTATCTAAAAGTTTTCTGCTTTTTGTTCCTGTAGGCCAGGATTTTGGGCTGATATAGGAGTAACATACACAGCCGAAGACTTTGACATGATCAACATCGGGGACAGTTCCTTCATAAGCTCCTTTCGGAGTTAATCTTATCCCATTAACAACTGGTCCATGAGGCATAATGTTCCATAAATAGGTGCTATGTTCTGCTGCCCAATCCCAAAATTCGAGGGGTAAACCAGCATCCTTTAAAGAAGAACGGATGCCGGATTCTACTTGTTGAATATTTCTTTCTGCTACCCCATTCTGATGCGACCCCTCGTAAGGAACTGTGAGCTCATGTCTGACTCCATACTTTGACCATTCATTGAGCTTCTCTCTTATTTCAGCTGCATTGTCTGATCTAACAGCCATTAATTTCAGATTAGTTGCGAGCTCCTCTTCATTTTTCCATTTTTCGAGCTTTACCATTAAATCGGACTTAGTTTTTCCTAACAAAGTCCAAGCTTTTCGCGTTGAATTATCAACTACTTCACAAAACCATGTGTGGCCACGTATCAAAGGTAAGAACGGGCCAGCGATATCAATAGAAACCAATGCTAGTATCGAATTTTTCCAAGGACTAAGTGTCTTATTTGTCCTATTTCTCAGTTTGGTGAGTTTACACACTCTACAAATTTCTTTGTCCAAGGGAATTGTTATTGGCCTGCTGAGCTTAGTTACTTTATGCAGGTTTCGAAGTTTTTCTGTGCCCATATGACCAAAACGCCTATGCATAAGGTTATAGTAGTCAGTCTTTTCACGTTGTGATATTCCTTGGTGATCTAGTGTTCCTTTATTATGATTCTTACTTCTTTGGTTTTGCTCTTCGACAGTTAGAGCCATGTGACAACAAACTTCTGTAATTTTTATGCCATCTCTTGGATTAGTTTTGGTTAATGTATTTGAGGTAGTGGTTGAAACGGGTAGAGATTGGCTACACATGAGAGCAATTTCTTTCAAGCCTTGGCTATGTGGCATGATACGAGAGACATAGTAAAGTCCATTTTTGATATCTGCTTGAATTATTACTTTGTTTTCACGATTTGTAAACCACATCGATCTGTCGTTAAATGTACCAAGGCAATTCCATTCTGCACACAATTTACGGCTTGAGAGAAGATTTATACCTAAGTGTGGTACATAAAGAACGTTTTCTAGCAAAAAAGAAGCGCCAGAAACTTTCATCTCAACTTGACCCATTTGGTCTGCCCAAAGAAAGCCTCCCCCAACCTTGACAGTGCGCCTTCTGATGTTGATCATTGGGCCCCTAAACAAGGCGAGATTGTCAGTCATATGTGTGGTACAGCCAGAGTCAGAACACCAATCGGATTCAGGTATCTTACTTTTCATATTATGAGAATTAAGTCTTGAAAAATGACAATAGTCTACTTCTTCATCGTCTTCAGCACTTGAATTCGATGAATTTTCAGACTCTGAGGATTTCTCATCGACTTGATCCTCAGCTGCAAGAGCTTTTTCTTTATTTGACCCGTAATATCTTTTGGAGGGTCGAGGTTTTTCTTCATCCCTTGCTTTGGCGAGCTCGAAATCGGCAACTACAGCTGTTAGAAGTCTTCTTAACTCGCATTTATTTTTGTAATGCTCCTTTTCACAAAAGTCGCACATCACTTTGGAGCGAGAGTTCTTTCCTCTCTGCCGACTTCGAGGCTTGCCAGGCGCTCTATTGTTGGTACTCGTAGTATGTGCCATTTCTGATGTTGAGCTTAGATCAAATCTCTTTTCGTTTCTCTCTAGGATGTCCAGCTTTTCGTAAATATCCTGGCTTGGATTTGCGTCAAGAGATTGTAGCACGGTGTTAAAGGAGGAAGGGAGGCCGCTAGTAAGATATTCGAATAAAACTTCTCTTGTGAAAGTTGCAGCCATCTGTGGGTTTGATTCATTAACTCTAGCCCTGGCTGAAACGATGTGAGACCAAGCAGATGATATTGTCATCTGTACTGGTAAATCATCTATAAAACCAAATTTAAAGTTGGTGATTTGTTTAAGGTCGTCTCTCTTAGTCACAGCGCTAACTTTATTGTATTTTTGTTGCAGAGAACTCCATTGTTCCTTCGCAGTATCGAAGGGTTCGACATGCTCTCTGTCGAATTGGTCGATACACTTGCTAAGCATGAAAAGTATTTTAGCGTTAGCCGATTCCCATTTCTGCTTCTTGAATTCATCAAGGTCAGGAGGGATAATCTTATCGAGCTCTGACTTCATTGCAGCGTAACCCAAGGTACTCTCAGGCAACTTTTCGGTTGAATTGTCGCTGGTTACCGTGGAAGCGTATTCAACGACATCTTTTTCAATCGCGAAGAAAATATTTTCTCCGATCATCCAGTATCTCAGCTCCTTGAACCAAGTTCTCCAGTTCTCACGGGTGAGGATGGGTACTGGCCTACGGATGCCATCGACATTAGATTGCGTATCCATACTTTTATAAGGGACCCTCCAAGGTGTAAATGCTCCCCTCTGACTAGGAGTCTGTTAGAACCGTCGGTCCAGCGTAAATCAAATGATTCGCGAGATTCGAGGACGGTCAATTCCAGCTGTGTACCTGCCACTACAAATGCGAAGCCGAGCACATAACCTTTTAGAAGATGGAAGCTGTATGACTTGATATGGATATGTACGTCACTGTTATATTGGAAAGAGTTATCTAAACTAAATTTACACTTTTGGGGAGAAACAAATCCTACTCCCGGGATTATGTTTCTCCGGATAGCTCCGAACTACAAACGCCAGTGATATGTTATATTTCGCAACAAGGTGAATATGTGTTATGTGGCTCTTCTGGTTCCATGGTGACTATGGGGTGGTGAGGAGTGGACGGCGGATGCTCCCTCTAATTTTCTGCAGTGTATTCATGGGGTGCCGATGGTTTTGAAGCGGGATGAGGCGGTGATGGTGGATTGTTGCTCGTATGATAATGCGAGGGATATGGCGGCTGGGTTGATGGTGACTCTGAGAAGATGGAGCCGAAATCTGCCCAGTAACTGGGAGTATGCTGGCGCTCTATGGAGTTTAGTTTATCGCCAAAAACTTGAGCTGGCGTCCAATGGGGGTGATAGCTGAGGAAGTTTTTGTTGGTATTCTTTTGGAATCCTAAAAACCAGCCCATTTCTGCCCTTGGCTCGAGCTTGCCTGGTTTAGGGTCGATGAGTTTGTATGCACGATACCCAAAGCGTGAGAGGTTAGTAAAATCAATTTGGCTTGGGTGAGGTTGCTTCAAACCCTTGAGATATTTTATTGATGGCACTGATTTTGTGCGAAGGCAGTATAGACGATTAGTGATGAAGCATGCATGTTCAACCGCCCATGGCCAGTAACATGCAGGCATTCGCGCATCAATGAGCATAGATCTTACTCTTCTTAGGATGACCTTATTGGATGCTCCAGATGTCCCATTTTGTTCAGGCGTATGAGGGGCGGATACGTCTGTCCTGATTCCATGCTGGTCACAGTATGCCTTAATGTGGAAGAATTCTGAGCCCCCGTCTCTGAAAATGGTGTGGGCTCTTTTTCCCTATTGAAGCTGTTGAAGTTAGACCCATTGGACTAATTGAGCTACGATTTGATCTTTGGTAGACGTTGAGATGGCCCATCTCATGCGTGGTGTTGCATCAGCGATGATGACAGCACACTGATGTTTATTAAATGCTGTAGTTAGCTTACCAACCGTATCAATAAAGACTTCATCAAGAGGATCGAGTTGTGTTAGTCTGGGCTTCCGTGAGACATGGCATTGCGCTTTGATAAAGTAACAGGTCTCACAAGTTGATACTTCACCAGTATCTAGACCTTCTGTACCCTTGGAGCACACTGCTATCTTTTTCTAGTTCATTTGCTCATTGTGGCCATGTCTTTGATGCCATCGTTGTGCACTACTGATCTTAGGGCCTCTAGCAACATCAGGTGCTGCAAATGGAAGTAAAGTCTGCACAGTATTGGTTAGTGGTTTGATTTAATAAAGATCATTATTGCGTGTAAACTTGACATTTGGGACGTCAATGTTATTGTGAGTTCCTGTGACAATATGGACATGTTACTGTCAAGAGTTATGCTACAAAGCCCCTGTAATCTTCCCGCTAAGACGATTATGCATGAGGATTTGAGGGAGAACAAAGATTCACAAAGAACAAGAATTAGAGTACCACTTGCTATTGGTGCTGTACCCCGTTTGGTCAGCTATAAGCTGCCGACTGGTATTTGATGGAAATATGCCTGAAACTCATGTCAAGAAACACTGATTCATATGGGACAAAATGATGAGATGCATCTGTATCATAGATTGCAAGGTATTTATGGGAGGATATTGCTGCTGTAGCAGATGTAGCTACACTATGATTGTCGCTGTCGGTATCTATGCCAGACACAGCTTTGATATTGTAAATTATTTTCACCTAATACTTTCTGCACTCTCCATCTTCTGCCCTTGGACCGACCACAAGCTCAGAAGATTGTTCAGCTCAATCCTTATTTTTGTGTCGACGTTTGAATTATTTGCGATTATCTTTGGGGTCCGCCAGTATTGACATTGTGAGCCGCCTAAGGTCCCCCCAAGTGCCGAATTATGTCATATGATTTGTTCCAAGAACGCAGATAGCAGCGGCCTGCCCTTTGGTCATGTGAAGCTCTATAGCTGTAGAAGTATGCAGGGTGTAAGATGATGTGTTCAAACGTTGGACATTTACCTTGAACCTGTTGATGTAGTGATCATTTTAATACCCAAATTTGGAGACCAGGAAGGTCTGTAATGCACGCGCACATGGCACGGTAGTAGTATCCTTCATGTATCTGCTATGCTGTTGTTTAGTTGCTGTGTTGTCATTTGATCTTTAGATTATGGACACATGCTAGGATCTAAATGGTGAATGATGATTGGGGTATTGACTAATATCCTGCCATTGGTCCAAGTTCCAAAATCTTGATATGCCCTTATAGGACTGCGCTTGGCGTTGCGTAAGCCAACTTAATGTTAGCTGTAAAGTTATTGTGGTGTCTGATGGCTCGTATCCCTAGATAGAAATGGAATACATGACCTGCAACCCCAACTTTTGCTAGCTATGCTTGTAAACCGCCTTTTCATATGGCTTGCGGGGCAACACGGGAAATTGGATGTATCAACTAATACTTGATGGGTTTAAATAGAATAAATGCACGTCAGTAATGCTTCTAGAATGCGCAGTATTGCGCCCGGGCTCATAACCTGTTTTACCAGGTGTCTGATTGGGGAATATACATATGCGTTAGAGTACTTGACGGTTATTCTAGTTTAAATGATGTAAATATAATGGTAGAATTATTATGATTGATATCTTGTTTTACATTGTGGGAAATCTCTTCCTATTTATAACTCAATATCCTTGCTTAAGTCCAAATCAAACTCATCACACTGCCAGCCCAATTCACATTATGCGCTCGTCATTAATACATTATTGTTATGCAAGGTCATAATGCGGACTGCTTGACACCCGTGTCCATCATCTGTACACCGGCTCTTCTAGCATCCGTACATGTCCTGCCTAGAACACAATATTCCCTGCCACGTGCACCCATGTGCCCTAACCGATGTCTCACTAGCCAGGTAAACCATGCCCACAAATTCCCAGCACAACAAAGAAAGCTGATAACTTCAAGACTTGTCTTGCGTAACAAATTAGGGGCAAACTCTACTGGGAGAGTTAAGAAAGCAAGTATAGTAGCAAGAGGATTTGAATAACAGGTTGGCATCAATTATTTCAAGAATTTAGCCTCGGTAATTCGATATGACACCCTGCGCATAATCCTAGCGGTCGCAGCAACAAAAGATTTAGAAATTGATAGCATCAACATTGACACCGCATTTCTTAACCCTTCTCTGAAGGAAGAAACTAAGATGGAACTACCACCCTATTTTGAACTCATTGACCCAACAGCAAAGCAAAGCTCTCATTACCTCAAAGTAAATAAATCTCTTTATGGTCTTAAGCAGGCACCTCATGAATGGTGTGACGGGCTAGGCCCAATTGGTTGTGGCTGAGTTGATCCTAGCAACCCATCCTGGTCAAGAAACATCACGCTAAGTGAGTATCAAAACGGTAACGTCCAACCTTCTAGACAGGGGCTAGGGGCAAGAGGTTTCAAGTCGGAATCAGCGAATGTATCATATCTAGGGCAACAGATCTCCTCATGGTTAACAGACGTAACAGATTAATCCTGTAACAAGTCGGAGAACGTAATCATCTAGAGGAGGGGGATAGGGAGGCTACGAGATGGATACAAGTATAGGCCTACTTCCATAGTCCATAGTCATCGAAAAATATTACTTCTTTATTGGGGATATTCTCACGTGCAGCGTCCGTCAGTTTACGATCCCCTAACCAATGGTTCATGATGGTCAAACGTTTCTTCGAAATTCTTGGCCTCAAATCCAGTGATTCGGATCCAAATCTTTTCATTGGATGGGGTGCCTACATCTTAGTTTTTGTAGACAATATGCTAGTAGTGGGGCAACGCAAAGATGTGGATAAAATGAAAAGAGCAGTTCTAAGGAAGTGGAAAGGCAAAGATCTGAATGAGGCAAAATTGTTTGTCAGCTTCGAAATCAAAAGAGACCGTCCAAATCAGACAAACCGCATTCATCAATCAGTTTACACCACAAAGCTCTTGGAGAGAATCGGAATGTTACATTACAATCCAAACAATCTTCCAATGCCTGCAAGGACAATTTTGAAAGAAGCAGAAGAAGATGAATTAGTTGATGAAGATGAAGCAGGTTTATGCAGACAAATTGTAGGATCAACAATTTATCTGTCTAACAACATAAGGCCAGACATTGCCTACAGTGTAGAACAATTGTCTCGATTTATGGCCAAACCAGGAATAACTCACTTGCTAATGGCCAAGCATCTACTCTGATATTTGAAAGGTATAAAAAGTCTCGGAATTCAATACGGCGGACGTAATCAGCCAGAAAATCAGTAAACAGCACAGACAGATGCAACTTGGGGAACGGAAACTGATCGGGAATCATTTCAAGGATATGTGATAACATGGTATGGCGGAGCAGTCACTTGGGCCGCAAACCGATAAAAGAGTACTGCGCTATCCTCAATGGAAGCTGAAATCATGGCTGCCTCAGAGGGAGCTAAGGAGCTTGCATGGATGGAAAAGGTCTGTTTGGACTTAAGCGTTAAATTCGATAATCCTCCATTATTAAGAATTGACAACAATCCGGCAATCGAATTATCAAAAGATACAATGTTTCACAACAGGGCTAAGCATATTGAAATTCGACACTTCATCAGAAACAATATGGTCCAGCGGAACAGAGCTAAAGTGATTCACACTCCAGGCACAGAACAAATAGCCAACATCTAAACGAAGCAACTTCCAAAAGCACAATTTCGAAAATTAATGTTAGGCTTCGGACTTACAGTAGCACTCGATAGTTGAAAAAGTAGTTTGGGTTACTAATATTGGTTGGGGTGCTCTTGTACTGCAACACAGCTTACATGCTGTGGAGAGCTGAACTTCCACAGGGAGACGTAGGCTGCTACAAACTCCCCAGACGGCGGGTGAGTGTTGTTGCGGGAGTTAATGAGGCCCATTCCTATGATCTTCTATTGCTGCTAATTTTTGGTTAACGCAGCAAGGGGGCGTGTCAAAGATCATGGTGACTAATAGCTTAGTCAAGCTTGTCTATTTATAACCGAGCGCACACACACAACTGTATATATAAAATACTTTACATCACCAGAATCATCCTAATTGTCAAGGTGTGGAGTTTAACTCGGACCACGTGATATCGCTTATCTTAGCATGGGTTTCACAAATTGTAAATACGTACCTAAGTGCTCAGTAGCACACCTTCTCTCCTTGTAGACAATCTAATCCACCAGATCTGACATCGTCGATCAACCTCCCATTCCCGTGACATATTGTCTACCGGACATCGCAATTATTTACTGCCCTCGTGCGTAGATAGCTTCTTCGACCTACCACTGACCGAAACCCAGATATACGTCAACCTACTTTCAGTCAGATTCATCTCACTTCGAATAAAAGTGAAAACTCACGATAGAATTATTTTATTTCCACAAAAAAAAAAAAAAATACTTTTATTTTTATTTTTATTTTTTATCTTCACAACAAATGGAAAATAACCCTTGGGATCCGGAGGGCGCTAGCATGTCACACCCCGAAGCTCCCCCCTCTCACATAGACTATTTCAATGATCGGGATACACTTTTCACCCAAAGGTTCCCTCTTCTCTGCTCCGTCCCGAACCAAAATCTTTTTATAGCAGCCATGCAAAATGGTATCCAAGACACCAACGCAGTACAACTTAGTACGGAAATAATGGATCTCGCCCGCTCATACGTACAACTTGATAAGGAAATCTTGAGACACAAAAATGATTACGATACATTACTCGAAAAGAATCAAGAGCTTTTCGATACCGTTACAGAGCTCCAAAAACAAAAGAAATCATTCAGCCGGAGTTCCTCGCAGCTACAACAACAGAATACTTCACTCCAACAACAGAATACTTCACTCCAACAACAGAATACTTCACTCCAACAACAGAATACTTCACTCCAACAACAGAATACTTCACTCCAACAACAGAATACTTCACTCCAACAACAGAATACTTCACTCCAACAACAGAATACTTCACTCCAACAACAGAATACTTCACTCCAACAACAGAATACTTCACTCCAACAACAGAATACTTCACTCCAACAACAGAATACTTCACTCCAACAAAAAATTCAGAACCAGGAGCAGCAAATTCAGAACCTCAACAACCAAACTGCTGCTACCCTCCAGAAAACTCCAGTTTCAATACGATCAGCCGAACACCCTGACCCTGATGTTTTCTCTGCAAATGATGTCGTACTACGCAAAGAGCTGCCCCTTTTTATCCGAAAAATTAATATGAAATTTATTGCGAATAATGACTGGTATCCAAACGAACAGAGTAAGATGCTCTATCTAGTCTCACGCCTCGAAGGCAAAGCCTATTCAACAATCGCGTACGGCATAAATCGGGATGGCACAATCAAATTTACTTCTAGCGACGCCATTCTAGTTCTTCTCGAACAAGCTTTTGCCGATGTTGACGAGCGCAATGCTGCCAGGCGAAAAATTCTAACAGTCAAGCAGGGTAAGAAGGACACGGCAACTCATATCTCCGACTGGTTTGAAGTAGCACAAAAAACAGAGCTAGCCGATGATGCGCTCATTAACCATCTTTACGATTCATTACATCCAACTATAGTATCTCATATTCAGAATCGTTTGATGTTACGCCAGCCTTTACCAACTGACCTAACGTCCTATCTTGTCGAGGTTCGACATATCGATGCCGTCCTTCGCTCTTCTAACCCTAGTTATTACGAAGCTAAAACAGTGGTAGATATGCACCAAGCCTTTACCCCAACTAACCCCACACCTAACACCCTCCCCCCAGGGGAGCCCATGGACTTGAGCGCAGCAAAACTTAGTAATAAAATTTCCTGGACAGCAAAAGATGCTGTCAGTCACCGAATTCCTAGAAATGAGGCCGAGAAGTGTGCCAAGCGGGCATACTGCTTCGAGAACAATTTATGTAGCTGGTGCTATGACTCTGGACACCGAGCAAGAATTTGTGCCGAAGCTCCGTGGAATAAGGGTAGGTCTTTATCGGCAGGCAATAAAACTGTGATCGAGCAGGAAAAAGCTTAGTCTCTGGTCATAGTCGCGATCAGAGACCCAACCAGACTAAGTCATACGAAATATCAGTCAAACCTTCTGTAGAGAAAGAGATGCCATTATATTCATGTACTGGTGGCGAGGTAATATCACAGATATTATCTTTGTCAGCCCCGCATAATGATCACCTTCTTCTCTCCTGTACCATAGAATCAAATAGAATGAACTTTCAAATACAAGCATTTCTTGATTGTGGGGCCACTGATGAATTTTATGACTTTGATTCTGCGCAACGCAAAGGCCTACCTATCAATATACTTCCAAACCCTCGACAACTTTATCTTGTCGATGGTAGGCTGGCCGCCCAGATTACTCATTCAACAACACTTAAACTTGAAATCCTAGGTCATGTGGAAACAATATCTTTTTTCCTTACGAATCTCGGCAAGTATGAACTTATTCTTGGCCGTAAGTGGCTTCGGAGGCACAATCCAGTCATCGACTGGTCCAATGATACCGTCTGCTTTAACTCAGGTTATTGTAGAGATAATTGCCTCCCAGCTCAAATTAATCATATTACTATTCCTAGTTATAAAGATCACATATCTGATTCCGTACCTGATATCAATAAAACTTCTAACGGTCGCCCTAGAAAAGTCGGAGCCGCTGCCTTTCAGACATTATCGAAACAAAAAGGTGTCAAAATCTTTTCTTTATCCCTTTACGAAGTAGAGGAAAGACTCAAAAAACTTGGGGCCAACCCTACCTCGCAGCAGTCACACCTAATGCTAAAACGTTTACCAAATGACCTTACCCCTATACAGAAAATGTATCGCGAGCTATATCCCCAAAATAGACACACTGATAATAGACAATCCCATCTAATGGCAAGTGATATGCACTTTGCTGGAATCTCCCTTGAGGATATTCAAATCGCTCTACAAACTAAGGATCGACCCGATCCTTCTATGAAGCTTCCGCTGCATTATCACGAGCACCTACCGGTCTTTGACCATAAGAACGCCAATAAACTCCCTCCCCACCGTGATTGCGATCACAAAATCGAACTTAGGCCGGGCACAACGCCTCCCCATGGCCCACTTTACAACATGTCGGTCGAAGAACTCAAGGTGCTACGTAAATATCTTAATGAGCAATTGAAAAAAGGATTTATTCGCGTCAGCAAATCACCAGCAGCAGCGCCTGTCCTTTTCGCCAAAAAACCTGGAGGAGGGCTACGCTTTTGTGTAGATTATTGTGGCCTTAATAATATAACAATTAAGAATCGATACTCTCTCCCACTTCTACAAGAAACCTTAGCCAAGCTTAGTAATGCTAAATATTACACTAAGCTAGATATAATTTCCGCGTTCAATCATATTCGAATTGCAGAAGGACAAGAATGGATGACAGCATTCAATACACGATACGGCCTGTTCGAGACGCTTGTGATGCCTTTCGGACTATCAAACGCACCAGCTACGTTTCAAGCCCGTATCAATGAAGTCTTGCGACCGTACTTAGATATCTTTTGTACAGCTTACATTGACGACATCTTAATATACTCAGATGATCTTCTTCTACATAGGACTCACGTCAACACAGTACTGGATGCGTTGAAAAAAGCTGGGCTACACTGTGATATAAAAAAATGTGAGTTTGAAGTTCAGGAAGTTACATATCTTGGTATGATCATTTCAACTACAGGTGTTAAAATGGACCCTCAAAAGGTACAATGTATAGTTGACTGGGAGCCTCCATCGTGTCTAAAAGATGTACAAGGCTTTTTAGGATTTTCAAACTTTTATCGGCGATTTATCAAAAACTTTTCTAAAATTGTAAGGCCTCTTGTCGCCCTCACCTGTAAAGACGTTAAATTTGTCTGGTCTGACACCTGTCAATATGCTTTTGAGTCACTCAAGAAGTCGTTCATTTCGGCGCCGGTCTTACGCCATTTTGATGCCTCTAAAGAGATATTTGTCGAGACAGACTCCTCTGATTTTGTTTCTGCGGGCATTCTTTCCCAAAGGGATAAAAATGGAGAGCTACATCCTGTTGCATATATGTCGAAAAAACTTGAGAACGCAGAATGTAACTATGAGATCTATGACAAAGAACTCTTAGCTATCGTTCGATGCTTTGAAGGGTGGAGAGCGGAGCTACAAGGAGCTCACTCCCCGATCACTGTCCTCACTGACCACCGCAACCTTGAATACTTTATGACTACCAAGGAACTCTCTCGTCGCCAAGTCCGTTGGAGCGAGTTTCTATCGCAATTCGATTTTGTTATCAAATCTCGGTCAGGAAAAGACAATGCAAAGGCCGATTCTCTCACTCGGCGCTCACAAGATCTCCCAAAAGATGACTCCGACCCACGAGTCCAGCATCAAAGCCAAATACTGCTCCCTACTCAGAAGCTCCATAAATCAGTTATTGAAGATCTAAAGAATAACGATATTTCTTCCAACCCAGTCTATAATTCCACTTCTCATATTTCTCCGGCTATCCTTAGGGAGCCTCAAGAAGAACCGTTAGACCACAAAATTACCCGACTGATCAATCAAGGTTATGATGATAAAAAAGACAAATGGCTGACTAAAATAGTTGCAGAGCTAACAAAGCCTGTAGGAATCCCACATTCAAAAGAGATTTCCCTTTCGGAGTGCGAGCTTCGTGACGGCCGTCTTTTCTTTCGTGATAGATTGTACGTCCCAGATAACGAGCTAAGGCTCCTTATTATACAGAAAACTCATGATAGCTGCGAGATGGGCCACCCAGGAAAAAATGCTTTGTACAAAGCAATCTCAGATCACTATTGGTGGCCTCACCTCTCAAAACAAACGGACCAATTTGTCAGAAACTGCCATAGTTGTCTTCGGAACAAAGTCTCTCGTCTTCGGTATCAAGGAGCACTAAAGCCTCTCCACCTTGCCAGTACAGCGCTGGCGCGATATTTCGGTTGACTTTGTCGGCCCCCTTACTGAATTTGATAATTTTAACTGTATAATGGTGGTTATAGACCGCCTATCCAAAGAACGGCATTATACCCCATGCCATACAAAAATGAAAGCTAGAGACTTAGCTAAACTCTTTGTTCGTGATATCTGGCGCCTGCATGGGCTATGTGACTCTATTGTGTCCGATCGAGGACCACTCTTCGTTGCAGATTTCTGGAAAGCTGTTTGCCACTGCCTACAAATAAACGTCTCGCTTTCAACAGCCTACCACCCAGAGACAGACGGCCAAACAGAAAATGCCAATGCATTTATGGAGCAGTACCTCAGGCAATACATTGATTATTCTCAAGAAGATGTTTACGAGTGGCTGCCAATGGCTGAATTTGCAGCTAATAATGCAGTAAACGCCTCTACACAAGTCTCACCCTTCTTCGCTAATAAAGGCTTTCATCCACGAATGAGTTTCGGCCCCCCGCGAATTACTCATAGAATTTCTCCAAAACACCTTCGTGAACAAACCACTGCAGGTAACAACTTTGCTTCCAAGATGGCTGAAGTTCTTGACGTGCTGCGCATGAATCTCACACGTGCAAGAGAAAAACAGGAAAAGGCCTCGAGTACCAATCGCTCAGCAGCACCGGCCTATCGGGTAGGAGATGAAGTTTTTCTCGATTCTCGTAATATAACAACTTCACGACCAATTCGGAAGCTTGATTGCAAATTTATCGGGCCATTTAAAATAAAAAAAATAATCAATTCGCATGCATATCAGCTAGGACTTCCATTTGAATATGGAAAACTACATAATGTTTTTCACACAAGCCTCCTGAAGCCAGCACCCACAAACCCTCTCCCTGGACAGCTCAACCCTTCACCGCTGCCTATAGCACTTGATGCGTCGGGCGAAAATTTATTTGCTATCGAGGCTATACTCGACTCCAAGCGTAGTAAAAATAAAAAGAATTTTTATTATTTGATTCTGTGGCGAAGCCAAGACCCAGAAGACAAAACTTGGGAGCCCCTTGAGAATGTCGTCAATGCTACATCTTCCATTCAAGAATTCGAAAGACGCTTCCCAAAAAAAATTAAACCGACTAAGAGCGAAACTGAAAGGGCAAGAAAATTTGCAAGGGCTTCCATGAAGAAAGTGTCGTCAAATACAAATTCTTAGGGGAGAGTAGAAGGGGACCATATGTCAAGGTGTGGAGTTTAACTCGGACCACGTGATATCGCTTATCTTAGCATGGGTTTCACAAATTGTAAATACGTACCTAAGTGCTCAGTAGCACACCTTCTCTCCTTGTAGACAATCTAATCCACCAGATCTGACATCGTCGATCAACCTCCCATTCCCGTGACACTAATCACATATTTATCCCCTCACTCTTCTTCTCGTAATCCTGCTTATCTTAACAAGTCTCTTCATTGTCCTTTGTCAGGCTCAAGACTCATTTCAACATTGGACTGTCATATAGCATGCCTCTAACCTTTTCCATTCAACCTGCCACGAAACCTCCCTGTTGTCTCCCAGTACCTGCCCAAGTCTCATGCTTGATACTTATTTCAATGTATCTTGTGTGATATTCTATCTTCCTACATTGACTACGTGCAATCACGAGCATGCGAGACACGGTTGATTGTTTAATTGGTACAAGGTTCAAGCTGCATGTTCATGTATTGATAATCTGTGGTGAAGGATCTCCAAATAACCTTTCATTTTGCACAGTGAGTTTGATATTAAGAGGGTCCCCCATGAAACCCTTTTGTTCACGAGCTGTATCTTAACATCCACCAGAGATTCCTCACAAAATCCCCGGGACTTCCTTAATCCTCTCGGGTAGCGTTCCTGATCTTCCTGGTGAGCATACTCTGAATCAATACACATCTGAACAACTAGAGCATACCAACGCAACGAGCAAGCTAAGTAGTTCAGCTTGCTAAGATAGACAAAAACCTGAGGCCGTCTCTCGTTGCCATACAAAGCAAAGCTAGCTGAGAGGCAGACACATGTCTATGTGCAGTCCCCAAAGATGAAGAACTTTGAAGCCCTTTTTTATTCTCCGGTGATATTCTGAAACAAAAACTACCGTCAGCAAAGAAAATATATCAACCTGGTGCGTTCCGTGTACTAATCTGTTGTAAGGATTCAAGGTTATAGATGCCTGAGGTATTGTTAATCGAAATCTTTGTTAGCGTGTTTGTTCCTTTTTCGCGAAGCTTTATGTATATAGTACAGGTCTCCCATCGGGATTGGCGGGGCATGTTTAGTTCTTTGTCTCAATTATTACCTTTAGCCTACCCACCGCTTAGTCACCACCCACCACTTAGTCATCAACCACCACTTAGTCATCAACCACCGCTTAGTCACCAACCACTCCTTAGTCATCACTTCCCTCTAAGCCCCACAATCGCTCTTTATCCCGGCGATTCTTACTGTAATTATCACGTGCAGGCTAGAAACTTGACATCTGTGAATGCTGGCTCAAAGACGATTGCTACAAAAACACCCCTCTTTCACAACTTACGTAATTAATTATGTATTAATGAAAAATAGGTCATTGTGGTCATTTCATGCCTGTTTCTCTAGCAACGTCACCTAATATTGACAGATAATTTTGTGAGAGTAGAATAATACTTATCTTAACCATACTGATCACGAGACAAAACTATTGATCCCATAGATCAATAAAAACATTACAAAGAGCAACCCAAAGAACACACAGCGCCGTTGACTAGCAGTAAATCAGATAAACATCACTCCTTACATCATGTATATTTATATTTGATAACGCCCATCACCCCAACCTGCTCCTTTTGAGTCAGTAATAAATTAGACCATTTCTCTTGTACAAGACAGCAGAATAATAGAACGCAAATCAAATCACTTGAAAGTACTACACGTTGTTCAACCTCAACCTCATATGAATTCCATCCCTATTGGCGTATCAATTGACCTCCTATACTTCATCCCTTAATACGGCAGCAACGGCGTGGTAAGGAGGCAACAAGAAGAGCTCAGCAACGTGTATTTTATTGACAGAGGGTAACGCAAACTTGAATAATTCTTAATAAGTTCGAAAGCCAGTGTTAAGTGCTGCGCCATTGTTCATTTGGCGTGGAAGCAGGGCATGATAAAGTGAGGTGCAGGGACTGTAGGGCAGCTGGACAGAGCAGAATTAAATGTCCAAATACTGTTTTTGCTATGAGGTCAGTGGTTTAAGAAGATAATTCGTATATGATTTAGATGAATAAAATGTGGGAACTGAAACGTATTTCTAATGCTTCAAAGGATTCTGGAGACAGGCGATGGTATGAACAAAGATATGTTCTTAATTGTCTTCTTTTTCTCTCTACTCGTACATTCTGTGAAATAGAACTCCTATATATGTATATATACATGACGTGAATACCCTAGTAAATATATAAAGAAGTTACAAAAAACAAGTAGAATACTGTGGAAACATAATATCTCAGAGAAACTTCTGTAAGATAGGACAAGAGAATAGTATCTTCTAGAAGGTGCTTAGTTATGCAGATGATTAATAAGATCCTCTATGCTTATGACTCATAGTGCATGTCCGACTATAAGAGTGGGAACAGACTAGACCAGATGCAGTATTGAACTGCTTTAATTTCATCATTAGACACAATTTATGGGGCTGATTTAAACATCTATTACATTGTAAAAATTTACCCTACAAATTGGGTCCGTAATGGAATTGTTCAATAATATCGAATTTTCAGTTAAATAGGGAAAAGTCGTTTGGGAAGTAATTCGTCCTTTTAATCAAAACTGAATTAGTTATGTAAGTTGTAAAGTGGGGGGTTGAGAAGAATTTTTTAAAGATAAAACAATAAATGTAAGAAATATAAATAAATAAATATATATATATATATATATATATATATACATATATATATATATATACATATATATATATATTTATAGATTAGTTTGTCATATTGAGAGAGCTGCTGAAGCCGCCTAGCGTCCCAACAACGTTTGAAAGATCTCATTTTATCCATAAAAGATTTCTCGAGTCGACTTATTCTCCCCTCCCACATCTTGATATCCTGCAGTGTGATGGCGATGGGAAAGAGTGCTGGTGAGAGAAGTGGCAACTCCAACAAGTCGCAAAACACGACAAAGGCAAACGCAAACCATCAGGGTGGGGAACATAATGTTATCGAGGCCAAACTCCAACGAATTGGGGAGTTTCTAATCAAGTTGAGGGGTAGCTTAGTCAAATTAGGTGGGAAGGGTGCTGGAGTTACGGTCCAGGAGGTCAATAGTGTCATGGAAGCTTTGAAATCGCACCGGTCAAAATGGCAGAAAGTATCTCAAAAAACCACGCCAATGGAGGAAAAAATGCTAGCTTTGGAAGAGGCAGTAAAGAAGGGCCTGCAAGGGGTCAATCGCCAACCTGCTACTGCATCTTCAATGCCAGGTAGCAGGCTTTCATACGCCGCGGTTGCAGCGCTACCAGGGACGAGATCTACAGTCCGGATAAGGGTTGATGATCGAGATGGAATCTGTTTTGTCAATGTACCAAGCTCGTTGGTGGCGTTCCAGGTTTCTGTCATGATACAGTATCTATTGTTAAGATGCTTCGGATCTAACTTTAGACTGTTATTTTGAGATATGGCAAGGAAATAATATAGCTACTAGCGGGTCTTACATGTAGATAAATAGCCTCTTGATCCATCTAGATGAGAGGGGGCGGTTTAGGTTCTTTCTTGAGAAATATACTACAATCATCATTATCATAATTTATTCCTTTAGTGATTTATATTGTCTCGAGTACCACCGTCACTAAATTTATAACTTCGACTTTATATATCACGAATCGTTAAAACATACATCGCGATAATAAACTTTTAAAGTCGAATAGTTGATAAAGCAGAAGAAATGCTGTCAACTGATGGATCATTCGGAACCAACTGAACCTAGTAATGAGAATTATTTGTGTGTTGGTTGTAACGTATTTGTGTATGTAACGGATCCAAGCTGGATGTGTCAAAATCAATAGATTAATTACTATGGAGAGGAAAGCTAATTACAAATCTAGACAGCAACTACATAATTTACTTGACACGTGATTTCTTAGGTAACCATCTAAGCTTAGTCAACGGTTAAACCGTAACATTACCCCTCCAGTTACTTTGCTCTCCGTCTTTTCTTGGTTGGTGGTCCATTACACAATTTGGCTGAACCCCAAATTTCTTCCCATTTGTCAAGTGCTTCTGTCTCTTGTACGTTTACCAATGATGTCCATTCTGGCTTTGGATAGCCGGACCATTTTACTAATGCCTGCCGCTCACCTTTCCATGTTCTACACTGGAGTATTTTGTCAACAGCATATTTGTCTTCGTTAGAATCATTAATCCGTGTTACAGGGCCAGGGTTTTGATCTTCAATTTGTTGAGAAGGTAAAGGGTTATCGTCCGCTGGCAATAGCATGTCGACATGAAAACGATTATGTATTTTCCCTGTGATTTTGAGTTCCACAACCTTGGGTGATGTTATCCTTGTAACCTTATATTTAGCATTTTGCCAGGCTAATTTCCTTGAGGGTTGTCCATCCAGTTTTGTATTGCGGAGTAACAACAAGACCTTATCCCCTACACTGTATTGAGGTGCAGGCTGTCGATTTTTTTCGGCTTGTTCTTTGAAGCGTTGCTGCACTGCTGCCATAGCTGCCATAGCTGCCTGCATGAAGGTGGTTATTTGAGATAATCTTTGTACAAAATTATCGGCCCTTTCATTTCCTGTGGATGTAGGAACTTTTGATTCTGGTACCACTTTCTGGATTGGGCTCACATGGTACCCTTGTGATGCAAAAAACGGACTTACTCCCCCTGAAGACATAATATCTCTATTATTGATTGCCAACTGAGCTGCAGGCAAGCAATCAGCCCAGTCGTGTTGCGTGTGTGTTATATACGCTCTAAGGTACGTTTGGACTCCTTGGTTCGCCCTCTCCGTTGCACCGTCTGTTTGGGGATGATACGCCGTACTTAGTCTCTGACTCATCACGACAAGTTCGCTTAAACGTTTCAAAAATTTACTTGTCCAGTTTGTTCCTCGATCACTTGTAATAGCTTATGGAAAGCCATGGAACCGCCAGTGACATAGTAGAAATCTTTCTGCACACAACTCTGCATCCATCTTATCCATGGCTTCGAGAGTTATTGACTTCAGCAACCTATCAGTTATCACAATGATATTTTTAGACCCTTTAGATTCCGGCAGATCCACCATAAAGTCAATTGATAGCTCCTGGTGGAACCTGGCGGGAATTGGAAGGGGTTGGAGAAGTCCCTGCTTTTGCTGCCTCCATATGGAAGATCGACCACAAATATGGCAGTTCTTACAAAAGCGTTTTACAGCTTTACTAATTCCTGGCCAGAAATATTCTCGTGATACTTGAGCTAGGGTTGCATCCCTACCAGGGTGCCCCGAGACAACTGCGTCATGTATATTTTGGATTATAGCCGTCGTTAATGGCTCGTGCATTGGCACCCATATTTGTCCTTGGTAACAAAGAAGCCCACTTTCTTGATCAAAGTATGTCAATGCAATTGTTGCTTTCAATGGTTTTGGTTCACTGGATCCCTCGGTCTGAACTTTAAGATCTCTAGGCAATGTGCGCTGCTGACTCTGTATTGCATCAATAATTTGGACGTACTTTGAATCTTCTTTTATAGCTTGATTTCATAATGTTTGCAGATCTTTGTTTGTGAAAACTTCAGATCCCTCGGCTACTTCGAAATCTCCGAGTCTTAGCTTAGTGATCTTAACCGGATTCAAAAGCTGTCGTTCTCGAGCTAAAAGACGTGGATCTCCCTACTTCGGCTTATCCTAGTCTCTGCGCGACAGTGCGTCCGGTCACTCGTTCTCTGCTCCTTTTTGGTAAACAAGATTATATTTAAATCTGAACATAAACTCTGCCCACCGAATTTGTCTCTCGGATAGCCTTCGCGTAGTCAAGAAGTACTTCAGATTTATATGGTCGCTTGTAATTGTAAATAATTTCGCAAGACCTCTCAGTTCAGCGTCCCATTCTTTCATGCACGCTACTATTGCCAATAACTCTTTATCATGGATTTCATAGTTCATCTCAGCCCCTGATAACTTTCGAGAGTAGTATGCAACCGGCATCCAAAGGCCTCGTTCATGCTTTTAAAGTAGACATCCCCCATGCGCGTAGCCCGAACAATCAGCTTCTAGCATGGTATCTCTATTGGGATCCCATTGAGCTAGAGCAGGCTCCGAAATAAACTTTTTCTTTAACGTTTCAAATGCATTGTTTTGCTCTGGCCCCCACCTCCAAGGCGAACCCTTTCCAGTAAGTGCTGACAAAGGTGCACAAATGTTTGAAACCCCTTTTAAGAATCCCCTGTAGAAGTTTGCAAAACCCAGAAAGCTTCTGACTCCCTTACTTGTAGTGGGATCCTCCCACTCCGAAATCGCTCTTACTTTGTCTGGATCCATTCTAATTGAGGAGGCTGGGCCTTCCGCAGAAATAATAAAACCTAAATATTTAGTCTTTTTTACACTAAACTCGCATTTGTCAATGTCTAGCCCCAGTCCGGCCTTCTGAAGCTTCTCAAGAACTAGATTGACGTTGCTCTCCTGATTTATCAAATTGCCATTGGTATAGATAAGTACATCGTCAACATAAGCTGAACAAAAGTCATCAAGGTACTCTCGTAAAGTTTCGTTTATATATCTCTGGAAAGACGCTGGTGCCCCGCTTAGTCCAAATGGCATAACCAACTATTCAAAAAGGCCAAAACGTGTACGAAAAGCGGTCTTCCATTCGTCACCTTCCTTTATACGTAGTTTATGAAAAGCAGCACGGACATCCAATTTCGTAAACCATTTTGCTCTACTTAATTTTGCGAGGGTTTCCTTGATTAGTGGCAGCGGGTAACAATCGGCTTTTGACATTGAGTTTAATGCTCTGTAATCAACACAGAATCTCAGCCCTCCACCAGGTTTCCTTACGAACAACACTGGTGCTCCTGCTGGGGAACTACTTGCACAAATGTAGTTTTTGTCTAGTAGATCCGTTAATGTTTTTCTTAGCACTAAAAGCTCATCTCTCGACATCCCGTAAAGTGGTCCCCAGGGTATCTCTTTATTGGGTTCCAGTCTAATCTCATGATCCCTCCCGGACAATGTGGTGGAAGCTTATCTATTTCTTTTTTGAAAAGGTTGGCGAATTTATATTACTGGCGAGGAAGCTTCTCCATACTTATTGATTTCTTTTTATCTGGAGCGAGCGCCTTTTGAATATTTGCCAGGGTCACTGAGAAGATTTGTGATGCTTCATTATTAATTTTGCGAGCTCTTCTAATTGTTACTAGGAACTTTCCTGCTGACAAGCACATTATGTTTGGCCACATATTTGGTACTTGGGCATTCTTTTTATTCAATTGTCGCTTCCAGACTTGCATTGGTTGACCATCTATAACTGCTTCCTGGATCTCCATGTAACGTTCCCTTGTATGATTAATCACATCTTCTCGTTCCATCCAGGGCTTACCTAAGATTAATCCGTGAGATAAGTCAGGCATAATGTAAGCATATGTCATAAACGGTATGTAGACAGCGTGGGGACAGAGAGGGGTCAAGAGGTGGGTGTCAGGCTAAAGGTTGCCATCCTACATGATACATGAGATAGATGCATCACCACTCGGCTAAAAGGCCAGACCAGAGTCATAGAACACTATGACCTGGCAATCTCCATATATATATCATACAGTAGAGGCTTTCCTGACAGCATACAAGGTCCTCTGGTATCCATTGATGTCCAACTCCATTTTTGTCATTTCCGTGATTAATTCTCCGTCTTGAACGCTATTGGTAGCTTCTGTTAATTTCCTCGGCAATACTTCAATCCTTGGGAGGTCAGCTTTGCGTACTAAAGAGTTACTAATGGTGGCTAGACAGTCACATCCACTATCGATCAAAGCAGGCATGGTGAAAAGATTATTTATTAATACATCTACAAGAAAAGGGTTCCCATTTATCTCTTTTTCAGCCTTTTGATCATCTAATGCCTGCGACTCTGCCGTCACCTTACAAACTCCATTTTTAAGCCCCTGAACATGACTTTGATCAGGAGCTATCCTTTTAACGCCTCGGTTTCGGCTTGAATTTCCAAAGACGGTTCGAGACCATCTTTAACAATGTCAGCTAATTTTATTGCCGTTTCAGGTCAAAGCGGGGGAAGTTGAGGACAAGCAGGTATCCTATGCTTGTGATTTCTGCAACGAAGACAGAGGCCAGCTACCCTCCTTCGATCCAGCTCCTTTTTAGAGACCCACTTAGCACGTGTTCTATTGACTCCTGTCATTCTCGTATCGCCATCTGCATCTTTGGCGTCCATAATTTCGTTTGTGTTGGAAGTGCTGGAGGATAAAGGGGTAAAAGTAGGCGCTTGAATGTTACCTCTCATATTGCTACCCAGAAGTTTGCCTCCAGCGACACCACGAGTGCTGTCATCGAAAATTCCGGTTTGACCTAGATTATATACCCTTGTCTTTACTAGCCCTACTCCTTCAATTTGTGAGCCAACAACCGTTAGCTTTTCAGCATAACCAAGGAATGAGCTTGGCAGGTCGTGGCCGATCAAATGGTTACGTGTTGTTTTGTTGAGCGCGTTGTACAAATCAACAATTTTATGATTATCTTCAGATGTTGATTTGATACTGCGTGAAAGAAGCTGTTGAAATTGTGGTAAGAAAGAACATAAGGCTTCATCTCTGAACTGCTTACATGCATGCAAAAGTGTGGATGCATTTTGCTCAGCGTTATGATTGTTGAAATTAGTTCTACTAATTGGTGTGATCTGCAAGGAATGTAACTTGTAGAGACATTACCACTCTGGTTATCATTCTGCGCTTTGACCGTTGTATGTCATATTATACGCTAGTCCGTATTGACACACAATCACCAACTAGTTTTATTAGATAATTTTGTATATAGTTAGGGCTATAGTTTGGGGTGGGAGTAATAAACAACCCCCACTTTACTCCTCTCTTTAGCCACCAAAATTGTTCCAACTTGATATACAGTGAAACACCAAGCCTAACACGCATTAAGATATTCCTCAATAGCGCATACAATATTTCTACAATGATCACGGAATGTATCGTCCATCACTTTGAGTAGCTCCAATGGCTTCGTCATCCTATCGTCATTCATCATTGACTGAAAAGCGCCCGTAATCATGGACTTCGCAGTTCCAGTGACTGTTTTGCTATATAAATACATGAAAAAATCTGTTCGGTCTCGCCTATATTTATCTATTGTTCCAGGCTGTTGCCACAGGTGATTTTGGTATAAGACATATTATTAGAACTTGAGTCATGCTCCAGGTAAATTTAGCATTATCATGTACTACAATAGCTTGGAGATGACACTTGAGGCGCAGTTGCATTGAATAATGGTAATTTAGTCAAGAACATTATTTTTGGAGATAGATCAATATCCATAAGATGGTGGGGACGAGACGGAAAAAGGAGACAGCGTTTTATTTTTGATATTGTTTTTTGGGACCCAACCTAACTTAACCCTTTTTATCCTGTTTGTTATCTTATACTACGAAATAGACAATCATCTCTATTTGATATATACTACAATTATTATATGTATAAATCAAATCTATCTTTAACGTCTAATAGTTATGAGCCCGGGAATTCCGAAAATATAAATACATCGACTACTATTTTTTCAAAATCTCGCAGAAAAATTCAGTGCTTTAAAAAGGAGGGTTGTGGATTTTGAAATTCAATATAAATACGACTGTTTTGTTGAAAAATGCTGGAGGTTTTGAGCATTGGCGCCGCGCAGTAGAGGATTGGGCATTTCGATTACTAACGGATAATTTGCTTGAAACACAAGACGATGATGCATCGGATCCTAGCCTAAGCGTTGAACGACCAAGGTTGCCTCAAGATGATGCAACAACTAAAGACATCGCCTTGTGGGAAGCAAGAGAACGCCAATTTATTCTTATCCATGAAAGGACTCAACAGCTTATGGATTTTATGGTTCAGAAAATTGAGCCAACTCTATACGAACGCATCATCACGGCAAATGATTTGCAGAAGCGTACTCCAACGTCCTTATATCGAGCGGTTAAAAGAACATTAAATCCATCATCAAGATCCGCTGAAACTGAACTTTAGACAAAGATTGCAAGTCTAGAACAATCGTCAAAGACTTCAGATATAGATATCTGGCTGAATAGTTGAATACAGGTTGAAAATAATGCTAAGGCTAGCAAATACCCTTGGGCAAACGAGATAATCGATCGTTTCCATGCTGCTCTAGGACGTAGGTCTATTTTCTTTGCAACAAGCTTTGCAGCCCATATCTGGTTAGGCTCAATAACTTTAAGCCAGCTAGCTGAGCAATATAGACTTTGTGAGGCGAAATTAAGGCGTTTTGATTATATCAGTGCTCAAGACCTGGACATGTTTAGACCTCCAGTCTCACTCGCTGTGAGCAATCAAAATTTTGAAAAATCCAAAGAAATACAATACGATGAAGAAAGAAAAAACAGTAATTCAAAGTCCATTTGTGGACTTCGATTTCACACACTCAAGAAATGTTTCTTTTTAAATATCAAAGCCAGACCAGATAAATGGGTAGATCGACGTCCGATTAATCTGAAGAAAAAGATGTACGATGAACTAATGAATTTAGAAAAGCGAAGATTAATTGAGAAGGAACTTGGCCATAAAATACCAAAAGACTTACTTGATAACCCAAGTAAAATTTCATCATCGGCATTGACAGTTTCTGATGATATAGATATACATGAACTCTACATTACAGACGCACCCACTTCGGATGAAGTATTCCCTAAATCATCATATATACTGACTTTAGCTATGTCTGAAACATTTTTGCCTTACAAAAATTGGTGGGTTTTTGATTCCGGCTCTGGACGCCATATTTGTCATCAGAAAGACTTATTCTGGACATTCAAACAAGTCAAGACAAAACAAGTAGTAACAACAGGAGCAGGCGATTGCCAAATTGAAGGTGTGGGAACTGCGGTGCTTCGTGTTACCACTCCCAGTGGTGTAGATTCATTAAAACTAGAAAATGTTCTCTATGTTCCCAAATTCATGGCAAATATTGTTTCTATGGATCGAATTAGAGACCAAATGCTGATCTGGGATCACTCAGAAAATTGGCTTACTCGATGGAATGCTTCCAGGACACCTGTTGTAAAGATCTGGAATCAATACAATCAAAATTTCATAGCAAAAGAAGGATTATACCCCACACGAACTAGAATCGTCACAGATATGCCAGAAAGTGTCTCAGCTGATTTAATCCTTCAAGATTCAGCTTTCGCGTCGCAGTCATCTTCTGTGCGAAAAATATCTTCAGCCGATGTTGTGATTTGGCATCGTCGTTTTGGGCATCCATCACCTAATACAGTCAGAAAGTTACAAACTGCTGTGATTGGTGCGAAAGTTACAGGCTCGTATGAAGGCCAGTGTGAAGGATGCTTACTTACTAAATCAAAAAGAATAGTCTCCAGACTACCAACAAACAGGGGTAAGGATTTTTGGACCCGAATGCACGTCGACCTTATCATTTTCTCAAAAGCATGGAATGGAGAACGATATGCATTGCACGCATATGATGCTAAGGGTCGTGGCCATATAGTTGATACAGTTGCCTCAAAGGATCAGTTGACACTAATTCGTTCTGTAACCAATATTATCCGTATAATAAAAAATCAAGGACACATTGTGCAGTACTTTCACAGCGACAATGAGAAGGGTTTTGGTCACAACTTCCAGCAGGTCCTTAAAAACGAAGGTATTCACTTTGAACCAACGGTACCCTATACACCGGAACAGAATGGTTTTGCCGAATCTTCAGGCAACCGAATTTGTGCTGTGGCTAGAGCCCTGAGAATTCATTCCGGCTTACCTGAGGATTTGTGGCCAGAACTTGTTCATACTGCAGTTTACCTTCTAAATAGAACACCAAACGAAGGCCTGGACTGGGAAACGCCTTTCGAATAATACTTTGAAGAAAAACCTGATGTTTCAAACCTTAAAGTCGTAGGTTGTCGAGCTTATGTGCATATTCCTCGAGTAAAACGAGCTGCATCAGCAAAGCTTGCAGAACGAGCCTGGATAGGATATCTTGTCGGGTTTGAGGCTCGAAATATTTGGCGAATATGGAACCCAGCTTCTAGAGAAGTGGTAAGAGTCCGAGACGTTGTATTTCAGGAAGATCGATTGTATCGACATGACGAGAAAAATCCCGAAACTCCAATTGAAATTGATCAAATACCTAATTTAGCTGGACCGTTAAAGGAACCGATATCTGATTTTCGAATCAATAGATGGAATATAGAGGAAGATTCACACCGGAATACACTGCTTAAAAAAATAAGTAATAATTTGGAAGACAGGCACCTAGAACAACTACAAGATAATAAAGATCAAGTAGTATCCACTCAAAAAGCAAAAATTTCAGATAATTACGAATTTAAAGTTCCAGGAAATTTTTCACCTCATAAACCAAATCGCAGTAAGAATATGGTCGCACCAACAAGAGAAAACGAGATATCTGCTAATATCGATGAGGCAAATATTATTAGTGGAAGCCGAGTTCGTAAACAAACTAATAAATCATCATTTGCGGCATGTGCTGCACCGATCGAAGATTATGGAATAGCATCTGGTGAACCTTTTTTTTCTTGTCTTACAAGTGCTATGTCAGCCGATCACCTAGAGGAAAAGATCCGCAGATTCAACAGTCACATTGATGATCATATAAATATACCAAATAATTCGTCAACCTCAGAATTGAATGATCCAAACTCGTGGAAACAGATGTTGAAGCATCAAGATCGTGCCCAATTTATGATTGCAGCAGAAACTGAATTTCAGGGACTTCAAAATCGTAACGCCTGGGATGTGGTGAGTAAATATGATGTACCTGAAGACTCTCAGATTTTTCCTTTGAGATGGGTGTTTGTGACTAAAAGGGATACTGATGGAAATCTCATCAAACATAAAGCTCGGATTGTCGTTCGTGGGGATCTGGATAAGAAATCTTATAACCGTGATGAGGTATATTCACAAACTTTAGCTCTTCAACATTTTCGATCTCTAATGTCTTTCATCAATCATGAAAATATGGAGACTCTGAGTTTTGATGCTATCCAAGCTTTTGTTAACGCTCGCAGAAATCGACCAATTTATTGTTACATGCCTGAAGGGTTTCAACAGAAGGATAAAGTGCTGCGTGTTTGGCAAGCATTATACGGCCATCGTCAATCACCCAAAGACTGGTTCGAATGCTACACTAGGGAGTTAATATCTTTGGGATTCAAATCAATGAATGAAGAAAAATGTTTCTGGATACACCCAACAGGAATAATACTTTTCTTCTATGTTGATGATTCGATCATGGCATTCCACAAAAAAGATGAAGATGTGGCTTTAGAAAAAGGCCTTAAAACTCAGGCACCCTGTGAGCTCAGTGCACGTGCAGACGTGCATTAGAGAAAGTGGGAGGAATGTAGGTAGATAGAACCTCAATATTACTACTTTACGACTCATTCTTATAATGTTTTCTGGTGACCTACGCAGGGATCGTTAATCTACTCTTCCTGCAAAATGCAATCTGGTTCCATTTAACGTCTATCTACAGTTATTTTCTGTATAAACTTATACCGCCTCTACATTACAGGATTCAATCGTCATCAGCTGCGTGACTTGCAAAATAAGTCTTTTAAGCTCATTGCATTTACAGTGCGTACAATTAAGACGATATTAACGTTCTTAAGACAGGAATCAACTTGCAGCTTCGGGACGGCTATTAGGACAGCTAGTTGTTGCAGGTTTAGATCTCCTACGAGTTAACGTTCTCCTTATTGTACAAGTAGCTTCACGCGAGACCCTTCCAGGCATCCAAGCACTTTATATCCTTACTCAAGTCCAACACGCCATTCTATATTCCATCTTTCGAGAACCGGTGATAAATACGGGTTTATCTCTAGCTAATACATAGTACCTTTATTCTTTCAAAAAAAATAGCCGAAATAGGTTCCCAACTCTGTCACAGTGACTACGAAATTTGTCATCAAGACTCCTGCGAGCTAGGTCACCCATATATACTTGAAACGCGTCACACAGATAACCAGGAGCTCTGTCCTGGTCCTGCAAACTGCTCTTTTCAAATACTGGGCCGTTTAATCCCTCACAGCTTGCGATTGCTTCAAAATAATTTTATGACAATTAAACCTTCCGAAATTCTGGAATACGAGTCTAAATCCTACGTCGAACCATCCTCAAGAGAGTCTCGAATCGAGGTCAAGTCATTGAATTCTTTTGTAATGGCTAATGACGAAGTTATTAAACTCGATAATATCGCGGAATTCCAATCTGGGGATGGAGTGAAATGGTTGAAAAAGCTCAAGCATGAGCTCCGAGCTCAACGGAAATCTTTAACTCCAGAGAATATACTATATTGCGTTGATCTACAACTCACAGGGGATGCAGATAGATGGACCCAACAGACAGCCTTTGTCCGAAGGATGCTCGAAGATACATCGACAGCTACTGAGGCTGATCTTATTCGTTTTGAGGAGGCTTTTAAATCGCGGTTCCCCAATACGGTCACCGTGGGTGAAGTTGATGTACATGCTAAATTAGCCAAGCTTCAACAGAAATCTGATGAATCTCTTTCTGAATACTCATCTAGAGCTACGTCCCTTCTTCATGAGTTTGGTGTTAAAGATCAGGTAGCTGGATTGGAGCTTAGTGCTGCAGAAGCTGGAACTCTTTATAGTATAAAATCTAAATTTATATATGGCCTATCAAGTGCTGAGCTCCGATTGGAAGCCGTAAATTTACAAGCACTATTATCCAACTCGCTTGTATCATGTATTTCAATCGTCAATACCGCTGTCAAGATGTTAGAACAGAAGAAGAAACTTCAGGAAGAGGTGGAAGTTCAACAACGGTTAAAGACACTTGATCTTTTTGACAAGCAAGCACGTACCGCAGGCTACAGTAATCTTCTTTCATATGCCCATTCTCTAGACCGACATTCATCCATTAACTCGATGCAAATGCGACCTTCTGCAACTAATGCAAGTATTACTCCTATCGAACAGCAGGCTCATATTGTCCAGGGTACTTCTAGGACCCAACAAGGAAACAGACGTGAATGGCACGAGCGCTCAGAATCTCAACATTCTATTGTGAATGGCTCTGAGACTCTACATCCGTCCGACTTCCTTTGCTCTACGTGTGGAAAATATCATTATAGTCACCCACAAAATAGACCATGCCAAGACTCTACGCCTCTACAACCATGGGAGCAAGCTATATTACGTCGAGTAATCCGTGAAGCTAGAGCCCAACGAGGTAGTAGTCCTCAGCCATTGACGGGAGCAAATTCAACTCCTTTGGGAAACAGGTCATTCCAGCGAGTGCCAAATCATGAACAACCAGCTCAATGTAGGCAAGCACGGCCTCAAATGAATTTAGACGAGTATAATCCAGGTATCTCCGCACCAAGTAGTAAAAATCCCGGCAATTATCAAAATTCAGCATTTACCGTTCTTCCCGATGAGAAGTTATTCAATGATATCCCAGGTGAAGACATGGAGAGTGAAGAAGAACTGAGCGAGAAAATGCACCAAATGGGTTTCGGGTTTGAGGTGAATGAGAACAGTCGGAAAAGGGCCAGGATCGACGGTGAAGCTAATAACGATGAAAACGTTCAAGAAACTCAAATATTATCTATCCCAACAGACAGAGTCTCAGGTGCTGGTCAATCTGGTCAAATACCTAGATTCGTAGCCCCGAATGATAATCTGGAGGGTGATCTTAAAAAAACGAGGGCTAAACGTGGTACTAAAGAGTTACAAGAAATTTACGGCCGAAAAGGGGAAGGACCAATGGATTACAAGAAAATTATTAAAGGATTAATGATTGGCCCAACTTTATCTTTGATGGATTTGATGCAAATATCTCCAGATTTTACGAGACACCTAATTAAACTTGGTACCCGGATTAATCGCCGCAAGAAGAAACCAGAAAACGCAAATTCTGGAGTTAATGCAGCGGTTACGATTAGGCCGGTTGAACGTAAACCCTATACCAAGACGTCCGGTCTTGTCTTGGGCATGGGTGTAGCCTATGTAGATAAAGCGTTCCGATTTCCAGCTGAGCTTCTAGTCTTTGATAATAAGCACCCTAAGGGAGTGGAGATTAGGTTAGAAGCTCAGCATGTCATGGCTGACCAAGGCTCGGATACGAATGTAATCGCGAACTGGTTGGTAGAAAAATTAAGTTTTGACCGACGACCTTTAGCCGATAACATCGCAATCGGCACTGCTGATGGTAACACAGCCCTTTATAAAGAATATGCTAGCATTCATATTGGTGTAGGTGGTATCTGGCGTATGATTGATGCTCTTGTTCGGCCGCACAATGACAACGGACACAATCAAGCTATGATGCTTGGATTACCATGGCTTCATATCGTTAATGCCGTAATTGATGTAAAAAATTCGTCGATAACCATTGGTGATGAAGGAATTGGCGAAAAACGTGTTATAATTGAGACTCCTCGTTTCACAACTTCTAAATATCATACCTTAACGCTTTACTCTACTGATGGCAGGTACAAGAAACAGATCGAAGCGGTAGAAAGAAGACTTGAAGAACTAGAATCTGAGAACATGACCATGGATCATTTAGGCACTGTCAATACTACGTCTAGCCCACTTGAACCAAACTTAACTACAAAAATAGAATCTACCAAACACGTTTCTTGGGCAAAGAAGCCGCGTAGGGAGGACCTAAATAACTCAAGTTCTGATTCAGAGCTGAATTCTGGAGATAGTGACTACAGTTCCGAAGATTCAAAAAACTAGAAAGTCCCAGGCAAGACAATAAACTGCTACAATTGCACAATAATTATCATTTCAACATTGTAACAAAATCACCATACCTCAAGACTGATGTCAGTCAAACGGGCTATTCCATCGTGCCCAGGAAATGCACTAATCAAGATATATTCATCAAGGCATTGAGACGGATGGGGTATTAGCGAAATCAACTGATAGAATATCTCAGTAATTTGAGAAACAATTCTGCCAGTATATCTATGAACTTCTCTTTACGCCCATCGACACCTAGGTTGCCATGTACTACTGAATTTTCTTCCATTAGGGCAGCCATGTGGCACTCAAATACTTTTCATGTTTCACCTGATAACCAAAAGACAGTGGATCAATTATATCCAACTACAAGACGCCCGAAAAGACGTGACATTTCTAGGGAGTCCGATGATACAATTGAACGTTGGTTTGATGATTCCAAAATTGAAATTGGCCCCTTGTGCCCAGACTCTTTACTTCCTCGAGTAAAGCGTCTCTTATATACATATCGTGATCTCAATGCTATAGAAATATCCGATGTTACCCCAACTGATATTTTTGTTCACAGAATTCGACTGATGCCGGGAACCAAACCGTACAAAGCTAGAACCAGGAGACGATGGACCCCCAATGAACGGTATTGGATCGACAAAACGGTTTCAGAGGGATTAAAGTGTGGGTTATTTGAGCGCACAATTGAGGCGAATGGAAAATTTTCGGATTGGAACGCAAATCCACGGCCGGCTGAGAAATCTGGTACTTCTGGACCCAATCCAGAGTTACGTTTTGCTGTTGATTATTCACATATTGAGGAGCAAATGCCTGGCTGTTTCCTATCTCTTACAGAAGAAGTTCACGATTACCTATCATTCCCTTACCATAACGTATTTTGCCAGTTCGATCTCAAGCACGCCTACTGGGCCTTCCCTTTACATCCTGATGACAGACATATTTTTGCGTTTTTTATCCCAGATGTAGGCCAACTTCAGCCTTGCGCCATGCCTCGGGGGACCCAGAGTGCGTGCTATTCAATGAACGAGGGCATGCTCAGGCTATGGGGTGGAATCCCGCCCTTGCCGAAGGAGATGCAAACTGGAGGTAATGATGGATCCGAACCATCACTGCTGGAGCCTGGAATTAATGGTGACCCTGCAATGATGTCGTTTTATATGGATGATTCATTTCATGGTAGTGAATCCGTGGAAAAGACTTATGGAGCTCTGCAGGATCATATACTCCCACGACTAGCATGGAGTAAATTCAAGCTTTCGTTCAAAAAATTAAAACTTTTCATGGAGGAAATATCTGCACTGGGCATGATACACAAAGTTGGTGGTATCTCTACAACGAAGTATGACCGTACCGAAAAAATTAAATCATTCCCAGTTCCACGAGACGTTACAGCCGTTCGAAGCTTCTTAGCAACAATTCAAATTACTAGAAAATGGATTAAAAACTTCGCAGAAATTGCAAGGCCTCTTGCTAGATTAACGGGCAAGGTACTGTGGAAATGGGAGGCTCCTGAGCAATTATCGTACGATATTCTTAAAATAGAAGCCTGCAGGGTGGTTGAAATGCATGGCTTTGATTGGAGATCGCCCTGTCGTCTTTATACAGATGCCAGTGGATACGGAGCGGGCTGCGTTATTACTCAGTTCCAAAAGCTTGAAACATCAGCTTCTAAAGCAGTTGAAGTGCCCATACTCTTTGATTCGTTTTTATTTACAGGTCCACAATTGAACTATGGTACATACAAACGTGAACTTCTGGCTATTGTTGAATTTTTGCGTAAATACCACTATTACTTTAGATCTGTGGAGCCGAGTGAAATCATGACAGATCACAAGCCGTTAACTACATTTTTACGAACCCAATCAGAAGGTATCTACGCGCGTTGGCAGACGGAAATGATATCTTTGAACATATCAATTAAGCACATTGACGGAAAGCGGAATAAAGTCGCCGACGCCTTGTCCCGAACTATTTTCCCCGACCCCCAGTGCAAGAGCGACGACATTCTTGATTCCTTAGGTCACATTGACTCCGAAACAAAACAGTGGGTCTGGAAAGATGGCAAAGGAGGCTATGACGAATTATTAGAACAACGAAAAAATATTCCTATTGCCCAAAGTAAATCCCACAATAACTCTCAATCGGGACCAATTCTGGCGTCTCTAGACATCAAGCCAATCGACAAATATACAAAGGATCCTTGGTATAGTAACATCTTCATTTATCTGACTACAGGTGTACTACCTGCTGGGAAAGATTCGATTCAAAAAGAGGCTTTTAAGCGCAAAGCTAGTAAGTTTAGCATACACGGTAGTATGCTTGTTTTTATTGGTCGGCAGGGGGTTAAAAAGCGATGCGTACTCAAGAAAGATGTACCATGGGCTCTAAAGTTTGCGCATTCTATGGAAGGTCATTTTTCGATTGCCATTTGCATGAGGAAATTACACTTATACTATTGGCCAAATATGGCTGAAGACGTAAGAAATTACATCGCGAGCTGTATCAAATGTGCTAGGTATAGCATTGCTCAACGCTCTCAGTTACAGTCGCCTGTTCGAGTTGATGCACCGGGGATACTCTTTGGCATCGATTTTATTGGTCCCCTTCCGGCAACAGACCTAACGGCAAAGGAACTTGTTAAGCTCAACTGGCCCACAGTTGCAAAGTATGATGACGAAGATTACCTTCTTGACTTTGATGAGGGCTTCTATGTCAGCGAAGATCGAAAAGGACTCACGGTTTCCTACATCTTAGTCATAGTTGACTATTTTTCTCGATTCATCGAGGCTTTTGCTACGATTGGAAACACCAGCTATGAAGTAGTCAGATGCCTTGAATGGAAGTTTTCTAGAGATGGATGTCCAGTGGGTTTTTATGGGGATGAGGGTTCTCATTTTACAGGCTTTGTTACAAAAGAGTTCCTTCGAAAGAATCAGGTGATATGGATTTCAGCTCCTTCAGGAGCAAAAAAGGCCACTGGCATGGTTGAGAAATGCAATGATCTACTTCAGCGCATCCTCAAGAAAAGCGAAGCAGGTAAACTTTGGCCAATTGAGCTACAAGAATGCGTTTTCAATATGAATCTGCGTGTGATTGACCATTTAGGGTTTTCACCATTTGAGATTGAGAAGGGCTATCAACCTAGGGGTATACTCGAAACTAGGCTCCCTTCAACACTTTGGACCGATGCCATCAAGGCAGTTGCGGAAACTAATCTGTTGACGATGTTAGAGCCCAATTCAGACTATCATGATGACGTTTTTAATTTTATAGCCAAACGTGAAGGGAAGCAGTTTAAGGCTTTGGAAAAGAGTGATTGGCGGAAAATGCTTCAAAAGGAAAGACATAATAGGGGCGTCCATCAACGTATTACCTATAAACCAGGAGACCTTGTCATGCTCTATGACCGTCGGAACGCCAAGAAGAAGTTAGCAGCTGCATTTAGGGGACCATTTGTAATCGAAGGAAAAGCAGGAACATATGGTACATCTTATAAGCTACGCCAGGTCAATGGAAAGAAGATTCCGCGATCATTTTATGGTGACCATTTGAAGCCATTTACCTTACGAAACGAGCATTTAATTACTGGTGAAGAAGAGGACCTACCAGAATACCAAAATATTCGTGCAGGTCGAGCGAAATATACTCTTCCAAGAGCTCTACAACAGGGACATGGAGTGTGGTCGAATACAATCGAGAGCTAAAGATCCAGACCGATTAAGATACAGTTTTGTCAGCTTTATACCAACCCTTAGCTCTATGTCGTCTATACTTCTTTAGAAAAGGCCTGAAACGGGATCGTCAACATATAGGCAATCGCAGGCTCTAGAGTATTCCCATCTTGGAGAGTTTTGGTTCTCTTAAAAAAACCCAGTTGAAGAGTTTATTTTGTTCATTAAATTTTAGGCGGCGATAAAGTACTTTAGATGGTAAAAGGAGAGGTCATTTCAATATTGGAAGATGGTTACTCTCGGGATTGGGGTTATAAATTACTTTATCTATTAAGGTTTCTCTACCGACGTTTGAGGGCAAACGTTTTATGTAGGAAGGGAGTAGAAAAAGGCCTTAAAACTCAGGCACCCTGTGAGCTCAGTGCACGTGCAGACGTGCATTAGAGAAAGTGGGAGGAATGTAGGTAGATAGAACCTCAATATTACTATACGACTCATTCTTATAATGTTTTCTGCTTTGTCACTCCAAGAGAGTCTCGCTAAACGTTTTCCTATCGAAAAGCTTGGCGAGGCTAAATCATTTGTCGGCCTAAAAATATACCGCGATCGCGAAAAAAGAAAAATGTGGCTGGTACAAAAAGGCTACACTGAAAAGATTAAAAAGGCCTATAATCTCCAGAAATCTGGAAGGAAAATGTCTCCGCTCGCACCAGATTATGATATGAGTTTGAATTCAGGTCCAAAGCTAAGCGTAGATCTAATACGAACATATCAGCGTAGAGTGGGCTCAGCAATATATGCCGCTATCTGCACTCGCCCAGATATTGCATTGGCCGTATCAATGTGTGCCGACCATCTAACTAATCCTGCCATGAGACACCTTCATGCCATCAACCAAATTCTCCAATATCTTGTCAATACTAGTCAGCACGGGATTGTCTATGATTGTTCACTGATTAAAGAGACTGGTATACATCCTGATATTTTATCTATGGCCTCAGATGCCTCGTTCGGCGATAATGAAGGTCGGAGATCGTCTCAAGGTTTTGTTGCTTTTTTATATGGAGTACCGGTACTCTGGCATGCTAATAAACAGCGATCCGTAACCACTTCAACAACTGAGGCAGAATTAGTAGCCTTTTCCGCTGCTGCCAGAGAACTTATTGCTTTAGAACAATTTCTAAGACACATAGATCCCAAACGCGACCTAAACATGACTTTGATATGCGACAATCAGCAGACTGTGAAATTACTTACTCAGAAAGCACTTCTACTTACAACAAAATTGCGCCACGTCGATATACACCAGCACTGGCTTCGAGAAAAGCTACAAGACGAAAATGAAAATAATATTAAACTTATTTGGACCCCAACGTCACAGATGCCAGCTGATGGGCTTACGAAACGTCTTCATGTCACTAAACATCAAGATTTCGTCAGGCAAGTTGGTTTGGAAGATATTTCAGATAAATTTGATTAACAGGTCATGGCAATACGCCTGAAGGGGTGTGTTCGGTCTCGCCTATATTTATCTATTGTTCCAGGCTGTTGTCACAGGTGATTTTGGTATAAGACATATTATTAGAACTTGAGTCATGCTCCAGGTAAATTTAGCATTATCATGTACTACAATAGCTTGGAGATGACACTTGAGGCGCAGTTGCATTGAATAATGGTAATTTAGTCAAGCACATTATTTTTGGAGATAGATCAATATCCATAAGATGGTGGGGACGAGACGGAAAAAGGGGACAGCGTTTTATTTTTGATATTGTTTTTTGGGACCCAACCTAACTTAACCCTTTTTATCCTGTTTGTTATCTTATACTACGAAATAGACAATCATCTCTATTTGATATATACTACAATTATTATATGTATAAATCAAATCTATCTTTAAACGTCTAATAAAATCTGATGGCTCAAAAATTTTCCATTCTAACACATCGCGCTTGTATATATACTGCAGGATTCCATGTGTAGTTGTCCATTCACTTCAATCTTTATGATCATATGGTTGGGGCCATTTAATGGGTACGACCTTTTGAGGCTTAATACCTCCAAAACTTGATACTGATGTTGCAGGTAGTTCTGGTTTATTCACCTGAGGAGCAATTGGAACTTCTGCTTCATTCTTTGATTTTTCCTTCATAAAAGACATTATTTCCTTTATCTCTGCACGTAAGGTATTAATCTTCCTCTTATTTTCTTGATCCCTAACAATGAATTCTTCAAGTAATTCTCTTGATTTGAGATCAATTCTTCCTTGCAGTTCTGGAACTTCAAGTTGATTTCCTTTACTCGGTCCTGCGACATTTTCCCTTGGCGCATCGGTCATATTTGAATCTGAATCAAACATTCTTTCTGCCAAGTCTTCAGCAGAGTAGTAATCGGTCGTACTTTCGCTAAATTGTTCAGGAGAGCTAGCTTCGCTTTCTGATCCGGATGGCACTACAACGCGCATACAACTCTTCCGTAAATCGAGGTTTTGTGCCCTAAGCTGAGAACGAATCACAATATGCTTAATAACAGGTACGTAAAAATGAGATAGTAATTAAAATGTAACGGATCCACGCTGGATGTGTCGAAATCAATAGATTAATTACTATGGAGATGAAAGCTAATTACAAATCTAGACAGCAACTATATAATTTACTTGACACGTAATTGCTTAGGTAACCATCTAAGCTTAGTTAACGGTAATACCGTAACAGTGTATCACTTGTTTTGGTGTTTGGTGTTTCACTTGAGATATGGTGATCAGGGAGGGCTCAAAATTCTAACCCGAATTGTTCCGTTCTTAATCATGTATAATTTGTTTCATTATGTACGTGTTTGAAAACCAGAATTTTCTAGGAAATTGGCATGCCTTAGATATATACATAGTAGTGAGGATACAGGAGGAAGGAAGAATTGACACCTTTTTACTGTTTTAGATTTTTTCAATTGACTCTCTGAGTCTAACAAATGCAGCCAGATCAGCAACTGTCTGTGGCGCAAAAACATATCATGGGGTGGTACGCTGTTTGGCAGTTGAAAAGCCAGGACACCAAAGTCTTTGTCCAAACGGTTTCTCAACGCGACGCAGCCCTTAATATGCCGCAGCCCGCTGAATTTAAGGTTTTAAAGCAGGACTTTCCAGTTGAGATTTCCGGAGTTCCTCTCTCCACCAACATACAGGGGGGTAAACAAGCAGATAATAGTGGCCTGGCTCAATCAATAATTGAGGCATCAAAAGTTCGGATCCCTGGACTTAAGATCAACCAAATCCGGTGGCTTCACAATGGGAAAGAACATGCTCGATCCAAAAAAGATGGCCGCAAACGGAGGACTGTGGTGATGAGCCTCCCATCAGAAGTGCTGTATAGGGAGATCGTTCTGAAGGGTATTGTAATTAATGCGGTCCTCTACTCAGCCCAGCTCTGGTCTCCACGAGCGCAAGTTAAACAGTGTTTCAGCTGTAGCCAATGGGGACACACCCAAGCATCATGGGGGAAGGCAGCGAGGTGTGGCGATTGTGCCGGAAGCCATCAAACCCGTGATTGCCCAAAAGAGAGAATCTCTTGCTGCAACTGCGGCAAGGCCCATAGGTCATGGCAGAAGAAGGCATGTCAGACTTTCCAGGTGTACGAGAACAATGTACAAAGGGCGAGAGAAGAGCTCCTAGTCAGGACGGTGGAGACCCAGAGGGAAAGGTGTGGCTCCAAGTTAGTGAAGGGGCTAACAAATACAGATGAAAACCAGGGATTTACTATCATTGCTCACAAAAAGAGGAAAATTGCTACGGCTTCTGGAGCAGGCGGAGAGTTCAGAAGAGGCCCAGGAAGTTCAAGAAAGGAAATTCTCTTAATCGCTACGGTTGCCACACCTCCGATCAATTTCGGACATCTGGATCCTTTGGTGCCTATCGGAGGAGCCCAAATTAGCCAGGATATGGTGCTAACTGACGCCCCTGCGTCACTTCGTTTATAAAAGCTGTCTCTGTTGTGCAATTTAACTGTGGTTCAAGCAATAATGGCTTACTAAAACCGTTCATGGACGGGCTAAACCCGGATAAACAGTTGCTGGTTGCTCTCCAAGAGCCAAGCATAGACAAATAAACCCTTGGAACCTATTGCACAGATGGATATATCCTGTGCATGGAGCCCGCACTTGAAACTAAGGTCGCATTCTTAGTCAGTAAGCAAATCAGCCTCGCTCAGTGGTCATACCGCTGGCTTTCAACGTTTGTTGCAGAGGTTAAGATCTGTCTCGAAGAATTCTCAGCTAGGGTGGCTAACATATATAGCCCAGCTACTAATGGCTCTGAGCTCATCAGATAGAATAAAATCGTAGAGGTCATGGAAGATGATGGGTCAAGATGCATGGTTCTAGGCGACTTTAACTGCCATCACCCTCTTTGGGGCGGGACCGCGGCGACTCGAGATACTAGGGCCCAGCATCTCCTCAATTTTGCTAGCAGTCAGGGCTTACACCTAGCCACACCACCTGGTATTCTTACTTTCCAAAGATTTGGATCAAATGGAAGGCTCCAAGAATCTGTCATTGATCTCACCTTTGTAACCAAAGATCTGTTGGAACGAATTCAATCATGTCATCCTAGAAACGACTGGTGTATTAGGCGTGACCATATCCCAATTGAGATTAACCTAGGGCCCATCAGTCTCCCCCAGGCTGATAACAGGTGGTTTACACATCACAAAGCTGATCTGAAGAAAATTCGGACTTTACTCAGAGAAATTATGTGGCATAAATCACCGGAGCCTCTGGTGGCTCTTCAAACCGCAATATCCAAAGCCCTTCATCTCCACTGTCTGAGGGCGGGCCCTAGTCAATATGCAAAAGCCTCGTGGTCTACTAGAGCATCAATACTTCTCGAGTGTGCCAGACAAGCAATGAGACACGCCAAAGCCTCTGATAAATACTATGCTATTCTTCGAGAGAAGAAACTTCACCAGCAGCTTCAACATAAGGTGCAGAAACTGAGGCGAGCCAATTGGAGGAATTTTATCGCTGAGGCATCTATTGGTGATAGAGGGTCTTTCAGTCATAGCAAATGGAAATTATCGAGATGGGGAAAGAAAAGCACAGGCATACAGCAGGGACCACCTCAGCTACCAGCAATGAGGAGGAACGAAGCTGGAAGGCTAACCAATGATAATCAAGAAGAGTCCGCAATCCTTCAAGAAAGGTTCTTTCCAGGTGCAGTGGAAGCCGACCTGAGTGATACCACAATAGAACATCCGCCCAAACGCACGACGGTTTCCAGCCCAGAAGTCACACCAGAGGAAGTTGAAGAGATCCTAAAGAATCTTCCGAGCGGAAAGACTTCGGGCCCTGACAAAATACCTAACGAGATACTTCAGGTTCTATTGCCGGAATGGATAAATGAACTAGCAGAAGCAATCAGTACCCTTCTTAGATATGGTGTAATTCCTTTATCTTTCAAGGAATCAATTACAATCACCTTGCGAAAGAAGAGACGTCCTGACTACTCAATTCCCTCTAACTACTGGCCGATTGCCCTCGAGAACTCGCTAGCCAAGCTCGTGGAGAAAATAGTCGTAAACTAAATTACGAAAGCGGCAGAAGAATACGGAATGCTTCCCTGGGTACAGATGGGGGCGAGGAAAAATCGATCCACAATCTCGGTGCTGGAGCTTCTAATCTCAATCGTGTAGACTGCTTGGGATGCAAGTCCTGGCTGTGTCGTATCAATGCTTGGGCTAGACATTAAAGGGGCATTTGACAACGTTCCCAAGGAGCGACTTCTATGGGCTCTGCGGCGCGAAGGTTTCCCAGCGTAGCTAGCTACATATATCGAGAGTTTTGTCTGCCAAAGGCGAACTAAGATCCACTTTATGGGATACACGAGTGACTGGATCCATACAGAGGTGGGCATCTCCCAAGGTTCTCATTTGTCACCTATTCTTTTCCTATTTTATATCTTTGAGCTACTCAGCTCTCTTCAGCAACCGGACAAGGGTTATATGACCTTTGGGTTTGTGGATGACACCACCTTGGTAGCCTGGGGAAAGACTGCCCGTGATAACTGTCAATCACTCAAAATTGCCCACGATCGGTGCCTCGCATGGGCCAAAAGATACGGAGCATCATTTGCACGCGAAAAGTGCCAGTTGATTAATTTCGCGCGGAAGAAAGGGATTAATGTTAACCTGCAGGAGCAAGTGAATCTAGAAGGGGTTCGAATCAGTCCAAATTTAGAGATGAAAATTTTCGGAATCCTAGTGGATAGTTATCTCAAGTGGGGAGCCCAAGTGGCAGGTGCAGCTCAAAAGGGTGAGGTGGCCTTCAATGCACTTTCCAAAATTACCTCGTCTATCTGGGGCTCATCTCTGCGGAATTCTAGGCTTATATACTCGGCTGTGGTGCGTCCTATAATCCTATACTATTGGGGAATAGTGAATGGGATTATGTGCATCAGTAGTAAGAATCGTCTGATCGTAACTTGTGATCTGTATTGTGTCTTCTATCCCTATGATTTTCGTGAACTAAGAAAGAGTTTTCATGCCAAGCCATCAACGCCGTACATCAATTACATAACCAAGTCCCTAAGCCTTGCTTACAAGCGAATATCCATGCCTTCTCGGAAGACGCATACTCACAAACCGTAACATGTACGGGTCCGAAGTATGTGGCATGCGAAGTGATGGCAGAACTCTTGCTGCGAGTCTCCAGAAAAAGCTCGATTAAGTTCAAAAAAAATGCCTGAGGAGAGTCACTGGAGCCTTCAAGCGCACACCCAAAGTAATCCTTGAGAGAGAGGTGGAAATTCCCCCAATAGACCTAAATATGCAGGTCTCATGGATATAGGGAGCAGTTGTTCCACGGGGTACGAAGCGGGACTAGAAAGCTCGTTTGATGGGGGGTGCGATGAGGGTGTGTCAGGTAATAGGTGAGATGGTGGTATGGGTGAGGAGCGAGCAGCGGGAAGTGCTCTTCACAGCAGAAGAGAAATAGGCGGTGGGAGTGGTCTTCCGGAGCGGAAGAGAAGTGCAATTAAACAGCGGTCTTCGCAGAGGAAGAGGATAATCGAAGAATAAAATTATATTCAGAAGACGTTGCGTGGAGAGAAAACCCCGCGACGTCAGGTCTACATATGTACATTTGATCTCTAAGTGAGATCGTAACAATAACTCCACACGGGTTATATGAAACCCAGAGAACAACTCCAAAACTCCTACAACGGCACGCCAACGTCTTACCACGAAACCTGGTAAATCCTTTGTCAAATATCAACCCCTTGTAACGGCCTTGCCACTTCCTTAACATGAAACATGTCAATCCGTGAAAGCAGGCGTCTACCATTCGTTACGTAGCCACCACCAAGGCAAGATCAGTTACCAAAGAAATTACGAATGATATTGAATCCCTCTGGCACCGCATTAATCAGCCGGGTAGACGCAAAATCTTCCGTTCAAGGGGAAAGACAGCCCTCGAAAGGGGGACGAAGACGGCGTTTCTACCTGTACGTGGTGTTCCCTACGAACCTGGAGTTTATCTTCAGAGCCAACAGAAACACGCATTACTTGGTCACGGAGGAAAAGTCATCCAAACGAGTTTCCGGGGCGTACCCAGCTCCCGTTATGGTGGTGATGGATCAGACTAAGTTGGCCCTTTTTACTAAAATGAATTCTCACTGTTTACAGATATTCTGGCATTATACTGTCCCCCGAGGAAAGAGCACCGCTACCTGAGCGCTGGTGGTGTCGGTATAAGGAGGATATCTGGACTATGGGATATTAGGGAGATACAGATGGGGATACGCACCTTGTGTGGCTCTGGTGTCTAGGCCTCGCCTGGCTGGAGTTGCAGGTTTTTTGAGACTTTTTCCCGCGTACCGGTTTCCATGGCTGCTCTTTTTCAATTTTTTTTGAGCAGAAGGTTCCGTAGAAAAGGTGGTTGAATTCCACGGGTAATTACTGAGCTAAATGGCTACCCGTCATGGGTCAATGTACTCTATTGCAGGGGTAAATAGTGAAGGAAACCCCTGAATGCCAAGATCTGACAGGGATTATACAATATGCCATTGGCTGCAATATTTTGACCATACCAAATCCGACAATAGCTGAACCTTATTTGTATGGGAAATTTTGCGTGATAAAAGAAGTGTAGGAGATCCCTGTAACTCGTTGAAATGATGATATTCTATTCAAAAGTGCTAGCTTTTATCAAGTATTAAATACATTTTTACCAATAATTAAGCATCATTAATAAGGAATCGAACCTCCTCTTGCTCTGATGACTGCCTGGCACCTTTCTGGCATGCTCTCTACAAGCGTAGCCAGTTGCTCCTGAGAAATTGACTCCCATGCCTCTAGGACTGCATTACGGAGCACTTCCTCAGATGGATTACCAGAATCAAATTCTGGGTGGTGCTCTTCAATATGGGATTTCATCATATCCCACACTGACTCAATTGGATTCAGGTCTGGGGAATATGACGGCCAGACTATGAAATCTACCCCCCTTGATGACAGCTCTCTTTTCGTACGTTGAGCAGAATGGGCAGGAGCACCATCCTGCATAAAGAGAAGAGGGCCGTGAGAGTCAATTGGTTGTGTTGCCGCGTGGATTAAAGGAACAATCCTCTGACAGTAACTCTCCGCTTTTATAGTCCCCCAATCCCTACTCCAGAAGAGGGCAGGGCCCTTATGGTTCCCATAAAAGGAGCCCCAGAACATCCAACCACGCTTTCGAGGACCTTTTCGAACCAGGCAAGTGTGATAATATGTCTCCTCGGGCTAAAAAATTAGATTAATGCAGTTGATACATGGCTGAGATCTGGACTCACCTTCCTCGAAACCCATACTCTTGTGTGACGTTCACCAGTGACCCAAGTCTCATCAGACCAAAGAATTTGGGACCACTGTTCAGGTGTCCAAGAAGAGTGTTCTTCCGCCCACTCTAATCTTTTCCTCATATGTGCAGGCGTTAGAGTAGGCTTCGCTTGAGCAATGCAACGCTTGAACCCTCTTCTCTCAAGAGCACTTTTGATTGCGATTTGGCCACAATTCCAGTGGGAAAACTTAGCAGCAAGCTCCAGGTGGCTCATCTGGCGGGCCTCACTTGAAGACGTGACAAACTCTTCAAGCTCAACTTCCTGCTGAGCGTTCAAGGCGTGGGGTCGGCCATTTCGCTTTTTGGGCGTCAGACATTGCCTTGCAAGGGCATATTGTACCCTTCTTTCGGTGATACCGAGTTGATTACCGATGGCGAGATGAGTAAAACCAAGGCCACGTAACGTGTATATCTGGACTCGCTGATCCCTAGAAAGCTGGCTCCGTGATCTTGGAGTAGTGGGAGATGCTGGGGTGCTCATTTTTCTTCGCAGTTTATCGTGAGGATATAGGTTATTCGATATGTCGTGTCAACCGATTTAGTGTGGTACGAGGATGCTGTGCAACTATCGAACATAAGAGAGAAGGTTCAAGGAAGGAATGCCTCGGTTGCCTTATTGCCTTACTCTAGCCATTTTTGTAGCGCTAAAGTCGGAATGTCAGGGATAGCCCATGTAGATTACACAGAATGTGGGGCTACACTTCTTACCCCTGTAATAGAGTACATTGATCTGCCAATTCGGCATTTATAATTTGTGCTAACTTTAGAGGAGCCTCGTAATTTTTTTCATGACTGTTATCATCCACACAAATGCACTTACAATTTATGAATATATTATTTCTTCCTCTCACATTAGAATGTCGCCCTAATCATTGTGAGTTCTAGTGAAACATATTAAGGTCTGTGCAGGATTTTTGACTCGCTGAACAAAATAAGCCTTTTGTGAGGGGACTCACACGATAAGGATGAATCGCGAACCTAAATATGACCTATGGCAAACTTTATTGTAAGAATTTCGCCAACTTTCGGCCTGTAAAATACATTTGATAACATACTTGGATAGCCATTAGTGGCTTACAGATTTCCATGGGGCGGCAGGCTTAAATTGAGGTTTTATTTTACCGACAGTTTGCTTCCTTGGTAATCATCTGCTTCATTTATGTAGAGGGACCCCTCAAATAATTTAACTCCCATCAATGTGTAGAGTAGCCAGTGGTTGTCATTAGACCCTCCTTCGGCTCTCCAATCTTACTATTATAATTACGCCGTGCGTGCTCTCATTGGAATGCTGGATCGATCAGATAACCTTGGATCGGTGTAAAAACCGGCTTAATGGCGGCGATAGTTCAAATATTCCACACAATAACTCTGTAAGGCTCATCTCTATAGTCACCCGTCGATTAATTTTTCATCAATTGATCGCGTTTATTTTCTACAATTGAATTTCATGAAATTTCGCTACCTGTAGCGTTATCACATTTTGAGGAATAACGCAGAGCCAAGTCAGCGATAATTTAGACACTGGCACGTCGAACTTCGAAAATGTTTGGTTACTCAAAATCTTCATCTGATCGAGACACATGGAGGTCACACTCGGTTGAATTGAGGGAAAAAGGGATGGTCTGCGTTGTTGTGAGTAGAGAGGCTCGTAACGATAGAGTTGAGAAAAACACAAGAAAATACATCAACTTTCACCACTTGACTCGGTATGTGTGATTGGTCGTATACTCACATCAATCAGTACCGCCGAAGTGAAGAGGAAAATGGTTCGCAACGGGCAAGATAGTGATAGAACAAATTTATGAAGATTCTAGAGATTGTTTCAGACGAGGGTTTGATTAGTAGCTTGTCTGATCTGTCAGTCATGTCATCTAGATTAACATCTAAAGAAAACTTTTACGTAAAAAGAGACATAGAAGTGCGAGCTATGACTCTCTTCATTGATTTCATGGGGCAAATCCTTTGGTGATTTTCGTTTCGTGGCTGAGGGGTCATCAAGTATTTGAGCTCAACCTCACAGTTGCGCACGTACATGTGTACATCACTTAATCTCATCGATTAGTCAGAATATTGAAATCATGAAAGTTCATAGGGCAGATATCAAGAACTTCATCTATTGATCATTAAAAGTCTCATGGGCTTAGAAATTTTAGGCATGCGAACCAGAAATGGTAAATTTCAATATTTTGTCAAGTCGGCAAGATTTTGGTTGGCCGAGTTAAACTTTATTTCTATCATTCTATTCTAGGTTGAAAGCACAGGCCATTTTCTTGGTCTACGGCCCTATAAGCTATTGATCAGCTGGTAATTAGATGATGTCGTCAAATTTGCCTTTCTTTCAGGAAATAACTATATTCCTTGTCATTAATACATGTTAATATGGCGCGTACAATACCCAAAATCCCCATAGCACCGCTTCTGTATCAACCACTCGGTGTGATTTTTCAGTATCTGGCGCTAGAATAAAGTCTGCGTTTGCCGATTAGATCAGACGGATCTTTTCCGAAATGGCGATATGAGTAGCAGTAGTACTAGCAGTGCGTAAATCAGAGCGAAAAATATATGACGTAGTTCTAAGCATGTGAGTAGTGAGCCGAAAGCCCATATTAATTTGAAGATTCGAGCCGACGATTGCTACCGAACCACCGGTTAAACTATCGAGCAAGATGAGATGTTCTGAGGCACGAGATGTTGCCAATTGGAGCATATTAGCAAGAGGCATCCTGTTTGGTAGAAGGGATATTCCGGGACTGAGTAAGTTTCATAACGGTAACTAGGAGTAGTTGGCTGTAATCTTTGATAGAAGTCATGAGAAGAGGAACGGTCAGGGCTCTCATGATGATGTATGTTAGGAAGGCGTTATCTTAGGGGAAAGGGTATTGAGAACGCGAGGTTCTTCAGATCAGGATCTTGTTATATATATCGTCGTTGATCTTGGTGGTCAACAATTATCATTTTTAGGCCAGTCGATTCAATTATTATTATATATATATTTATATATTTATATATTTATATATTTATATATTTATATATTTATATATTTATATATTTATATATTTATATATTTATATATTTATATATTTATATATTTATATATTTATATATTTATATATTTATATATTTATATATTTATATATTTATATATTTATATATTTATATATTTATATATTTATATATTTATATATTTATATATTTATATATTTATATATTTATATATTTATATATTTATATATTTATATATTTATATATTTATATATTTATATATTTATATATTTATATATTTATATATTTATATATTTATATATTTATATATTTATATATTTATATATTTATATATTTATATATTTATATATTTATATATTTATATATTTATATATTTATATATTTAATTATTAGATTATTATTATTATTGAGAAGGAGCTGCAGAAGCCGCCCAACGTCCCAAGAACGATCACCAGTTTGAATTTGTTCATTAATTGATACCTTCAGTCATTAATACTTCCCTCCCAAATCTCGTTTTTCTACGACACTGCGGCGATGGGTAAGAGTGCTGGGGAGAGGTGTGGCAACAAGAACGCGTCGCAAAGTACGACAATTGCAAACACAACCAATCGAGGTGGGGAACACAATGATAACGCGGTCGAAATTAAAAAAGTCGAGGAGTTTTTAACCAAGTTGAGGGGAAGTTTAGTCAAGCAAGGTGGAAAAGGTGCCGGTGTTACGGTCCAGGAGGTTAATGGTGCCATCGAAGCTTTGAAATTGCACCGATCACAGTGGATGAAAGCTTCTCATAATACTACTCCGTTGGAAGAGAGAATGCTTGCATTAGAGGAGGCTGTCAAGAAGGGCTTACAAGGAGTCACTCGACACCCTACCACTCCATCTACAATTCCGGGAACCAAGCTCTCTTACGCAGCGGTTGCGGCGCCGCCAGTGACGAGGCCTGCAGTCCGGATTAGGGTCGACAAAGCAGAAGAAATGCAGCCAGATCAGCTGTTGTCCATAGCACAAAAACACATTGTGGGAGCGTATGCGGTCCGGCAAATGAGAAGCCAGGACACTGAGGTCTTTGTTCAAACAGCTTCCCAACGCGACGCTGCCCTCAACATGCCACAACCCAGCGAATTCAAAGTACTGCGGCAGGATTTCCCAGTAGAGATACCAGGCGTACCACTTTCAACAAAGGTACAAGGGGGCAAAGAGGCGGATAATAGCGCCCTCATCCGATCAATCGTTGAAGCTTCCAAAGTTAGGATACCAGGACTAAAGGTTAACCGTATTCGGTGGCTCCACGACGGAAAAGAGCTTATCAGGGCTAAGAGAAGTGGCCGCACAAGAGGTACCATCGTCATGAGCCTTCCATCGGAGACCCTTCAAGGAGAAGTCGTCAAGAAAGGTGTAGTGATCAACTCGATCCTCTACGCAGCTCAATTGTGGTCACCTCGCACACAGATCAAGCAATGCTTTAAATGTAGCCAGTGGGGTCACACCCAGGCTTCCTGTGGAAAGGCGGCGAGGTGTGGGGAGTGTGCTGGAAGTCATCAGACGCGTGACTGCCCAAAGGAGAGGATATCCTGTTGCAACTGCGGCAAATCTCACAAGTCTTGGCAAAAGAAATTGTGCCCAACCTTCCAGGTTTACAAGACTAGCGTGCAAAGGGCCAGAGAGGAACTCCTTCTTAGGTCAGTGCAAACTCAGAGGGAAAGAGAAACATCTCATGTCCCCGCGACACCAGCAGATGTGGACCGGATCCAAGAATTTACTATTGTTACCAACAAAAAGAGGAGGATTGCAACAGCTGTTGGGCCCGGTGGCGAACTTAGAAGGGGCCCAGGGCGTCCCAGAAAAGAAATGACTCTAAATACAATGGTTACTCCACCTCCTGTTAACTTTGGACAGCCGGTGGCGTTTGCAAGTTCTGGGGGAGCCCCATCTAGTCAGGACGTTGTGTTGACCGACGCTCCCGCGTCACCGCAGTTATGAATGCTGTCTCCATGGTGCAATACAACTGTGGGTCAAGCAATAATGGTATTCTCAGGCCTTTCATGGACGGACTGAACCCAGAAAAGCATCTACTGATTGCCCTGCAAGAACCTAGTATCGATAAGAACACTCTCAGAACTTATTGTCCAAAGGGTTATACGCTTTGCATGGAACCTGCTCTGGAATCAAAAGTGGCCTTCTTAGTCAGCCAACGAATTAGTTCTGCCTGTTGGTCATACCGATGGATATCAGCATTTGTTGCCGAAGTTACCATACGTCTCAATGGGTTCTCAACTAGGGTAATTAACGTATATAGTCCGGTTACTAGCGGCCCGGAGCTTATCGGATGGAAAGAAATCTCAAAAGCAATGGAGTGTGATGGAACGAGCTGCATGGTTTTGGGCGATTTTAACTGCCACCATCCTCTTTGGGGTGGTGCCCTAGCCCCCAGGGATACCAGAGCCCAGCGTCTACTAAATTTCGCGAATAGCCAGGGGCTGCAGCTGGCTACACCGCTAGGGATTCCGACATTTCAGAGATACGGGTCAAACGGAACGCTCCAAGAAACTGTGATCGATCTCACCTTCGCAACCAATGACATTCTACCGAAAATTCAATCCTGCCGCCCAAGAGATGATTGGTGCATCCGACGTGACCACATTCCAATTCAAATAAAATTAGAGCTCACTAATTTCTCCCAGCCCGAATGCAGGCGGTTTGCACATCACAAAGCTGATCTCGATAAAATGCGGGCCGTACTTACAGAGAGCATGTGGAATAAGTCACCGGAGCCCCTAGTGGCTCTTCAAGATGCTATATCCAGAGCACTTTATCAGCATTGCCCACGGGCGCGTCCCAGCCCATATGCGAAAGCTGCTTGGTCAACTAGAGCAACGGAACTCCTTGCGGATGCCCGGCGCGCGCGGAGACAGGCCCAAACCTCCGGAGAAGACCACGATATATTTCGAGAGAAGATTCTCCACCAACAGCTTCAAAATGAAATTCGCAAGCTAAGGCGAGCCAGTTGGAGGAATTTTGTTGCCGATGCATCTAAGGTCACCGAAGGTCTGCCAAATCATAGATTGTGGAAACTATCAAGGTGGGCGAAGAAGAGTTCCGTCATCCAGCAAGGTCCACCGCACTTGCCTGCAATGAGAAGGAATGAGGCAGAAACACCAACCGAAGATAGCCGAGAAAAACTGTTGATTCTTAAAGAAAAGTTCTTCCCAGGTGAGGTAAAGGCAGACTTGACTGACACCTTGATAGACCAGCCACCCAAACGACCCACGGTATCTATGGCAGAGGTCACACCAGGAGAAATCGAAAATATCCTTAAACATCTTCCGGCAGGGAAGGCCCCCGGCCCCGACGAGATACCGAACGAGATCCTCCAAGCTCTCTTGCCGGAATGGAAAAATGAGCTTGCCGAAGCAATCAGCACACTCCTAAGCAATGGCAGAATCCCTCCGACATTCAAAGAATCCATAACAATCACCCTTAGGAAAGAAAGGCGACCCGACTACTCGATTCCATCAAGCTACAGGCCAATTGCCCTTGAAAATTCGCTAGCTAAGCTAGTGGAGAAGGTGGTTGCAAACCGAATGACAAAAGCAGCAGAAGAATATGGAATGCTTCCTTGGGTACAGATGGGGGCAAGGAAAAATCGATCCACGATCTCGGCGCTTGAGCTTCTAACATCAACCGTGCAGACTGCTTGGGATGCAAGTCCTGGCTGTGTTGTATCAATGCTCGGGCTAGACATTAAAGGGGCCTTCGACAATGTTTCTAAAGAGAGACTTCTGTGGGTTTTACGATGCGAAGGTTTCCCGGCCTGGTTAGTAAAATACGTTGAAAGTTTTGTCTCACAAAGGCGAACAAAAATCCACTTTACGGGGCACACGAGCGACTGGATCGAGACAGAGGTCGGAATTCCCCAGGGATCTCATCTTTCCCCCATCCTCTTCCTATTCTATATCTCTGAACTGCTCAGCTCTCTTCAGCAACCAAGTGACGGCTACATGGCATTTGGGTTTGTGGATGACACTACACTGGTTGCCTGGGGAAAAACCGCCCGTGATAATTGTCAGCTATTAAAAACAGCCCACGACCGGTGCCTCGCGTGGGCCAAACGTTACGGAGCATCATTCGCACCCGAAAAGTACCAGCTAGTTCATTTTGCACGGAAAAAAGGGATTGCCGCTGATCTTCGGGAGGCAGTGGAGTTGCAAGGAACAAAGATAGGCCCGCAAGCACAGATGAAGGTCCTCGGGGTTTTGGTAGATAGTCGGCTTCGATGGGGAGCTCAAGTGGCGAGTGCTGCACAAAAGGGAGAGGCAGCATTCAATGCACTCTCCAGGATTACGACGTCGGTCTGGGGCCCATCTCTGCGACACTCAAGGCTGATATACACGGCTGTGGTACGCCCTACGATTCTCTATGGGGCTGAAGTCTGGGGTATGAGAAGTAATAGTAGACCGCTGGCCTCAAGTCTGTTAAAAAAGCTCGATAAAGTTCAAAATAAATGTCTAAGGAGAATAACTGGTGGTTATAAGCGTACACCTAGAGCAGTTCTAGAAAGAGAAGCTAGTATTCCTCCAATCGACCTCTATATGAATTTATCTACTCTTCGCTACGGTGCTACCACTAAGTCAAAGCCGGTCACAGACGAAATAATGAAGCATGTTGAGTCGCTCTGGAACCGTATTTCTCGGCCGCGCAGACGGCGGATCTCTTCTTTGAGGGGTATATCGGCCCTTGAATCGAAGCGCAGAGAAGTGGAGGAAAAGATCGAAGAGATACAGAAAACACTCAAGGGCAGAAATAGGCATGTCCGAAGACTGGAGCCAAACGAAGAAGGAAAAGTACGAAGCGACATTACAGCACTAAGAAAATGGGCAGACTCTACTTGGGAACAGAGATGGCTGTCAGCCAGGGGTAATCGCTCAGCCGCATCATGGAAAACGCCTTGGCGCACGCAAACGCTCAAACTATACGAAGGACTTAAAAAGGATGAGGCCACAGTTGTTATGCTGCTTCGATCCGAGGTCATAGGCTTGAACGCATGGCTTGCCTCCATTGGTGTCCCGGGTGTTACCCCGCAATGTAACTGTGGGGAACGCGCACAGACAGTCAAGCACGTCCTGTATTTCTGCCCCAATCACAACTCCCTTCGCTCCAAAATGTTCCTGGAGGCTAAGACAAATAACTTCGACCGTCTACTTCAAACCCGAAGGGGAGTTCGAGCTGCTGCTAGAATGATAATTTCTAGTGGACTTTTGCCGCAGTTCGATTTAGCAAACCAACTTGACCGAGAGCAACCGGACCTCGCCAAAATTCCGGAACTTGACTAAGACTTTCCCCTCACGATCGTGGAGGTAATGGAAAACGGGGAAAAACTCCTATGAGCGGTGTAAGAGATGGACGCTTTTGATACCGTGCAATAGCGTGCACAAGTGGCTGGACAAAGGGTTTTGCTAGTAGTAGCCTTTTCCCACTAAGACAATCCGTCCTCGTGGACCTGTACATAGGAACCAGATAGGACAGTAACCAAGAATATATATATTTATATATTTATATATTTATATATTTATATATTTATATATTTATATATTTATATATTTATATATTTATATATTTATATATTTATATATTTATATATTTATATATTTATATATTTATATATTTATATATTTATATATTTATATATTTATATATTTATATATTTATATATTTATATATTTATATATTTATATATTTATATATTTATATATTTATATATTTATATATTTATATATTTATATATTTATATATTTATATATTCTAGCTTACTATCCTATCTAGTTCCTATGTACAGGTCAACGAGGACGGATTGCATTAATGGGAAAAGGCTATTTCTAGCAAAACCCTTTGTACTGCCACTTGTGCACGCTGTAGCTTGGTGCTAACAGCGTCCATTGTTCTAGCCATCACTATGAGTATATCCACATTTTCCAATATCTCCTCGGTTGAGGATTCTTAGTCTAGTGCCGGTATATTTACGAGTTCCGGTTTCTCTCGGTCAAGTTGGTCTGCTAGGTTGAACTGCGACAATCGTCCACTGGAGATAATCATTTGGGCGGCAGCTCGACATCCTCTTGGGGATTGAAGTATACGGTCAAAATTAGTCGTCCCGGCATCCAGAAACATTATAGATCAAAGGTTGATATGCTCTGGGCAATAAAATAAGACATGGTTGACTGACGGGGTTTGTTCATCGCAAGTACATTGCGGTGTTGTGTCTGGAACGCCGATTGAGGCGAGCCATGCATTCAAGCCTATTACCTCAGATCGGAGCAACATAACCGCAGTAGCCTCATGCTTTTTGAGCCCTTCGTAGAGTTGGAGCGTTCGCATATGCCAGGGTGTTTTCCATGATGCAGCTGCCCTATTACCACGACTGGAAAGCCACCTCTGTTTCCAGGAAAAGTCCATCCATTTTTTGATCGCTGTCCTCGTAATACGTGCTGTTGAAAAATGTCATGAATCTGACGTCATAACTATCAAATCATGACATAACTATAGCCCTGTGAAATACTGACTGTGTTGCATATAGTACCAAGCATATTGGGTTCACATTCTAGTCATATTCTCGACTAGACGAGTCATTATATTCTTGTTGCAATTTACTACTATGCGCGCGTTTACCACTTTGCTTTATGTTATTACATGTCAGATATCATACTGTCTCATATTATCTCCTATTCTCTTACATGTAATTTGTTTTGTTACTATATCTGTTTGTGTCGTGTCATTTAACGACTTAATGTACACTTCAGTTTGTACTATCTGTCACAGAATGTTGGATTTAGGCGAGATCGGAACATCTCCCGGGTCACTCGCTTGGAACGCCTCCCGACTTAGTTACCCGGATCAATATCCGCACCGTCCGCTCGGCATAAAAGCGACGTCATTTCACTACGGCTAACTACCCGGTCCTTCCACCCGCTACCGTCCAGGCTTGGACCAATCGAATTATCACTGAGCCGATTACTTTATCTATATAAGAATAATCAATAAGTATTATTGTTAACCATTAGTGATCATTCCGGCATTCGTCCGGAATCTTTCAAGATTTCTTTAAGCACGCGTCTACAGTCCTACGGGTAATCTTTTGATATTCATCCGGTTGGAGGTTGAGACTTTGAGGGTTGTAGACGCGAAGCTTAATGCTGAGAATTGGCACTTGTAGATATGTATATATATATATATATACTGGTATCTTGTTGATAAAAAAAATTACTACTTTAGATTTTATGTGCTTAATGAAATATATTTTTCCTAAATTCAACACAGAATATTGCTGTCACAGACATTGTTACTTTTCGACGTGACTTGCTCTGTGAGTCAATCATGATATTTGAAATCACAGTATACGAGACTGTTAAGGCATATTCTTAGAATAATACATAAATACCGGTTTAAGCCACAAGATATAGAAGATAAGTCTTTAATAATCTGTCTATCTTGTTAGGTTATATTCTACCGAACATTATCAATCTATCATCAATCTATACTCACTTTATTCATACTTTACAAGTCATTTAGATATCTTAGTTTATCGGTCTAATCGCCAACACTAATTCCACGTCTATAACATCCAAACTATACCTATAGTTTTTACACGTGCCTCGTTGGAATACGCTGGCTCCACCAGTGGGCCCTGTCTACGCTTATTTTTGGATACCGATTTCACGTCCTCTTACTTTGCCACTACTTCATCCCACTTATTTTCGAGGGCTGTAGTAGTAGTAGTTTTGTTTATTCGTGCTATGTAGAGTCCAAGAATATTATAACACTAGGGCTCCTCTCTGACCCGGGCCACACCTTTTACAGTGCTCCTATCCCCTTTTACCTTTTACCTCGAACCTAAGATCAATGTACTCTATTACAGGGGTAAGAAGTGTAGCCCCACATTCTGTGTAATCTACATGGGCTATCCCTGACATTCCGACTTTAGCGCTACAAAAATGGCTAGAGTAAGGCAATAAGGCAACCGAGGCATTCCTTCCTTGAACCTTCTCTCTTATGTTCGATAGTTGCACAGCATCCTCGTACCACACTAAATCGGTTGACACGACATATCGAATAACCTATATCCTCACGATAAACTGCGAAGAAAAATGAGCACCCCAGCATCTCCCACTACTCCAAGATCACGGAGCCAGCTTTCTAGGGATCAGCGAGTCCAGATATACACGTTACGTGGCCTTGGTTTTACTCATCTCGCCATCGGTAATCAACTCGGTATCACCGAAAGAAGGGTACAATATGCCCTTGCAAGGCAATGTCTGACGCCCAAAAAGCGAAATGGCCGACCCCACGCCTTGAACGCTCAGCAGGAAGTTGAGCTTGAAGAGTTTGTCACGTCTTCAAGTGAGGCCCGCCAGATGAGCCACCTGGAGCTTGCTGCTAAGTTTTCCCACTGGAATTGTGGCCAAATCGCAATCAAAAGTGCTCTTGAGAGAAGAGGGTTCAAGCGTTGCATTGCTCAAGCGAAGCCTACTCTAACGCCTGCACATATGAGGAAAAGATTAGAGTGGGCGGAAGAACACTCTTCTTGGACACCTGAACAGTGGTCCCAAATTCTTTGGTCTGATGAGACTTGGGTCACTGGTGAACGTCACACAAGAGTATGGGTTTCGAGGAAGGTGAGTCCAGATCTCAGCCATGTATCAACTGCATTAATCTAATTTTTTAGCCCGAGGAGACATATTATCACACTTGCCTGGTTCGAAAAGGTCCTCGAAAGCGTGGTTGGATGTTCTGGGGCTCCTTTTATGGGAACCATAAGGGCCCTGCCCTCTTCTGGAGTAGGGATTGGGGACTATAAAAGCGGAGAGTTACTGTCAGAGGATTGTTCCTTTAATCCACGCGGCAACACAACCAATTGACTCTCACGGCCCTCTTCTCTTTATGCAGGATGGTGCTCCTGCCCATTCTGCTCAACGTACGAAAAGAGAGCTGTCATCAAGGGGGGTAGATTTCATAGTCTGGCCGTCATATTCCCCAGACCTGAATCCAATTGAGTCAGTGTGGGATATGATGAAATCCCATATTGAAGAGCACCACCCAGAATTTGATTCTGGTAATCCATCTGAGGAAGTGCTCCGTAATGCAGTCCTAGAGGCATGGGAGTCAATTTCTCAGGAGCAACTGGCTACGCTTGTAGAGAGCATGCCAGAAAGGTGCCAGGCAGTCATCAGAGCAAGAGGAGGTTCGATTCCTTATTAATGATGCTTAATTATTGGTAAAAATGTATTTAATACTTGATAAAAGCTAGCACTTTTGAATAGAATATCATCATTTCAACGAGTTACAGGGATCTCCTACACTTCTTTTATCACGCAAAATTTCCCATACAAATAAGGTTCAGCTATTGTCGGATTTGGTATGGTCAAAATATTGCAGCCAATGGCATATTGTATAATCCCTGTCAGATCTTGGCATTCAGGGGTTTCCTTCACTATTTACCCCTGCAATAGAGTAGGCTGTTGTGTGTCCATGTCACCTGACACTCTAATGCAGACCAACGTCCCGTAATCCGCAAAAATTAGTTAGGGTCATGTGACCAATTTAGTTTCTTGATTGCACCAGCTTAACATTACAAGTGCAGATGGCTAGCAATGTCAATTCCCTCACCTTTACGTGGTGCCGATTGTAAACGCCCAGTGTTCGCACATCGGGGAAAGCCAAGAAGAGTCGCCATGGGATCCCGATCTGACGTCTGCGCTTCATCAACCTCAGACAAATTTCACCAAAGCGTTAGTCAATCCAACCCGAGGAGGCCACTTATACTGATCCGCCGCCTTTCAACACCCGAAGTATCGAATGACAAACCCTACCATCATCTACGTCGACCGGACTATTACGATCTTCTGCGTTGCTTCGGCGCGCATGCATCGACAGACCCACGATGATACGAATACCCGACGGAGGAACAAAGTCGGAAGGCACAAAAATGGAGGTTTTGTGGTGGCTTTGGAACGCCAGGTTATTGTGGGAATCCATGAGAAACAATGGGACAGGGATTTTGGCAAGGGAAAGAAAAGAGATGATCTTTAAAGGGAGGATGTTCGATATTGCGTCGGAATTTTTGACTTTGGGAGTGTTGTGAGTGCTAAGGTTTTCTCGGTTCGGTTAAGCGCTGCCAACACCTTGGAAACTGGCTGCGCTTCATTTTCGGAGCGAGGAACACGTCTTCGGTCGTGACGATGATACTCGGCGTAGGTCGGTGTACTGTTGTGAAGTCTTTTTATTGCGTCGACGTCCGCGACAGGGAGGAAAGGGGAGATGCAGGGCGTCGAACCTTTGGCACTTATATCTTTTTTAAAGCAACTACTAGTTAGCAATAGTCAGGGAAATAGGTAGTTTAAAGTCTCCTGAGACCGGTTATCCGTATCACACCTCTTGAGTGCAGGGCTTGTGCCTAATGTGCTAACAATTCAATCAATTAATCTTATAACCACCGACTCGCGTGTACCTCGCCCCTGATCCCTTCGCATGTAGTTCATTTGTATCGGGTATACTGGTACCCAGAGGTAGATATCAAGTTTGTAGCTCTAGAAAAAGAAGATATGTACATCATTCAAAGACCAACCGAGCGAGTGTTCTCGTTACGTACTGCAGTACTCTCATTTCTTAAAGTTAACTCATTGAATTTTAGTGTATGACTTTTGTCATACTAACAGTATCAAATCTCAGACCTGCCTAAGTCGTTCGCACCGTGTGAACTGCTATGAAAGTAATGGCTAGTTGGATGTATATGGAAGATCCCGAGATGTTATCCTAAACGAAAACGAAGGGAAATTTTCACTGTAGTCTAGAATCCGCCCATGCTGCACATGTCTTTCCCTACAACGTCCTTCATGTGACATCATTTTTCCCTATCCGCTGAGAGGAAGAGTTTGGCTCACAGACAGCCCCCAGGGACGGTCAGCTTCCTGCACAGTTTTTTGAAGCCAATTTCTGTGACCTAGCCCGGGGGGTGGGGGGTTTCTTCAGACATTTTTTTTAAAGTCTATGACTTCAAGGCCAGTTCCCTGTGCCAATGGAACGTCCCTTGGGGCAGCGTCGGTTGCAAATTGTGCTTACTTGGCAGCGGCCTCTGGTTAGGGAGCTGCAACGTATTTCTTCTATCGGTATTGACGGATTTTTGAAAGTTGCTCTTTAGTCATCGGGCCGGTCCTCGTGGATCAAGCTAAGTAGGTCTGGCTATCCGATCGGTGGGGTCCTCCGCAATTCAGGCATCTGTAGAGGACTTTGAATTCCGCAGCGGAATGCGTTGTAGAATCATGGTTCCACTGACCAGGGGCACGGGAGCAACTACGTATGGAGCGAGCCGAGACGGCATTTGCGCTGCTTAATTTGCCATTGTGGTCGGAAGGTTGTTATGATTTCAGAATATTTGAGTCCCATGAAGGCTGACCTAAGAGGAGATTACGTTGGCTACCTGAGCGATTTCATCGGCAATCATATTTGCCGTTGAGGATTTCTGTCCGAAAGTCGCATCTATCGTGATCGGGTAGGTGATAGACTAAGAGCGACCAGAATTGACACCGGTTCCGGTTTCAATATACCTCCGAATGCAGTATTAGAGGTTTCCAAACGCGATTGTAGAGATTCAACATTTCTTACAGTGAGGGCAAATCTGGGCTTCGCTCTTTAACATAAACTGATTTCCCACACGGAACTGCCCAAATTCAGGATCAGTAATTCCATGACACCAGTCGTTAATACCTTGTGAAAATCGCTATTCTCGCTCGCCCGAAGAAAAAGCCCCTTATTGACTTAGCCTTCAAACTCTGCTTTTATGTACTATTGGCGGGCGGTGCTACTTTCCGCGCTCTTGGGCCTGCGGTATTACGGAGATGGTCTGGAGTTACTGTAGGCCAAGTGTTTGGAGGGACTTGAGTCCAGGATGCATAGAGCATGGCTTCCTGTTTTCGCGGATTCTCGGCGGGGATATTGCAGGTCGAGAGAAGAGGGATCGAGATGTCGACCCGAACCCTTTTCTTACAGGCTAAGTCCGGTTGAGTGCGGCTGGGCTTATTTGCTCGACCCATCCGTGTCACAGTGCATAGCGCGGCGCTTCATGCTGCATAACTTCTTTACCCTGTGATATGCATTGGCAAGCATAATTAGTGATTTACAGGGGTACCATGCTATGGCTGTTAGAACTCATGAGAGGTTTCTAGAAGATTTTTATGGATAATTCTATCTTAGTAAGATCAATGACTAGGAGGAATGGAGGGAACCTTCTATTAATTGGACAGTACTTATAAATATCGGTATTACTCGAGTTGACCCTTCACAGATAGAATATTAACTTATTTTGTGGTATTGCTTTCGTGCAGTGACCGTCCGCCTTAACCCATAACACCTTTTCTACGAACTGAGCAATTATTACTCAGGCAGTCAAAATTCGGATGACTTATGTCATCGGTTACACAGAATATAATAAAATAATTTGAGGATTATACTTACGCGTGGATTTACCTTGGTTGAGGTTAAGTTATCTGAGGTTTGACTGTTGGTAAAATTTGATGCCGTCTAATAAATGCTTGTTTTCACCAATCGGGAGTGGCGAGGGAGCTGCTTCAACATTGTGTAATGCAGTGATGTAGATTACAAGGAATGCAAATATAATATCTGCCCGACGATTTTCCGCTTTGAACACGGTATGTATCTTCGGTGGGTAAACAATGATTTCGTCAGCGATTGTGGGTTTGGAGCCTGGCATAGCGATATTTTATGTCGACGGTTCCACGTCCTGGGTCGTATTTTTACGGGCGACTTCCTTTACTTGCATCAGGGTGGAGACTTCTGATACCTGCTCGTCGCTTTCCGAGTTCTTAAGGACTTTGTGGACCGAACTGAGTGATTCGGCGTTGATCAACGTAGTGTGTGGAAGTTCTGAAGGCTCCCATTGGTAGCAGACCTCTAAGATATTCATGCTGTTTACCTTTGGCGCGAGGTCTGATAATTTTGAACGCGGTAGTGTTGGTTCTTTGGCTCTAGTAATAAGCGTCGTCTGACGCTTTTCTTCTTTAGAGGCATTCCAAACGCCCAACGATGCTGTGACACGAGGAAATACGAGCGTATTAGTGGTGATTTATCACGGTGTAGAGAAATTAATTGGCATTTGGGGATTTTTCCTCGCTTTTTTCTTCTGAACAGCTGATAGATCCTTGGCGTAAATTCTACAGATCCTGTGAATGAAATACGCAGACATTACTCCACTAGCACTAGTGCTATTACTGTCAGTAAAATAACCGTATGTGGTTATGGAAAGCGCGATCGGTTGCTTATTCCGGCAAATATCATTTCTTAAAATTCTTATCAGCAGAGGGGTGACTTACTGAGCTGTGATAAGGTTGCACGCTCCAATCCTAATATTTGAACGCCCGCAGCATTTACTCAACTTCACCAAATTGCAGTTCGTGATCTTCTTCATCGCCACATCGACTCGTCTTGACTATCATGTCGCGATAGAATATTGTTACCCTCTCATGTCTGCTTGGCGTGGCATAGTTACTGCAAGCTTATTACACTTGACAAGACGAATTTGTCTCTTGAGACATTTTGACTGCAAGCTCATTTCACAACTACGGTGCACTTGAAATTATGGACTCTCAGGCAAGTCTGGACACTCATTACCTGTCATGGGAATCTTTCTGATAAGTTAATTCGTCAGATAATAAATGCTATCGAGATCGCTTGGAATCCCTCTTCCGCTCAACAACTTCAGTATCAAGCCTTTAGATTCCTTGATGGACTTCAAAATAATCAGTCTGCTAGGGGGACTTGCATCAGCCATTGTATCAGTTTATTTACCCGACTTCCCAGATGTTCTGATGTTGTACGGCTAGTATCGCTTGACATAGTGAATAATATCATTCAGAAACAGACACTAGACCAAGAGAGTTTGTTACAACTCAAAGATAATTTGCTAGATTACGCCATCCAAACTTACAGCACCGCCGACCAGAACTTGGTCGACCCTCCACATTTGCAAAATAAACTCACACAAACTTTAACACTAATGTTTACTGCAACATATAAGCAAGGCTGGGAAAGTTTTATGGATGATTTTCTAGGCTTGACAAAATTACAAAATGGTGAAGTAGGGGAAAATTTAGCCGGAACTAAACTTTATCTCCGTATTCTGGGCGCAGTCCATGATGACATAGCTGATGTTGTTCTATCGCGCTCACCTCTAGCCAGCAAAAACAATGCAGAACTTAAAGATGCCTTACGAGCTCGTGATGTACCTAAGCTCGCAGCATCATGGTATCAGATAATTCAGAAATGGCAAGGCTACAATGATGATGTTGTCGAAATGTGCCTCACAATCATAGGAAAGTGGGTTAGCTGGATTGATGTCTCCTTGATAATGGATCAGAATCTTCTGAATATTCTTTTCCAGCTTGCTGGACGACTCAACCCTAATAACAAAGAAGACAAAGTTCGAGATGCTGCCATAGGTACCTTCACTGAAATAGTGGCGAAGAAGATGAAAGGATCTGATAAGATTTCTATGATAAATTTCTTAAATTTAGGAGAACTTATTTCCCAAATAATAGCGAGTCCGCCTTTAAACGATCTGCGATCAACATCTAGGTACGATACAGATCTAGCGGAATCTGTTGCAAAACTTGTTAACAACACAGTAAGTGATATTGTAAAGGTTCTTGATGATCCTCAAACCTCTAGAGAAGTTATAACCGAGGCAGAGCAATTGATCCAAAAGTTTATGCCCTTGCTACTGCGTTTCTTGTCTGACGAATATGATGAAGTCTGCTCTACCGTCATCCCTTCTCTAACTGAATTTTTCATATTTTTGCGGAAAGAGAAGCCTGTTCTTGCTATATACAATCAGATGCTTCTACCTATCTTTAATACTGTAATCCAAAAAATGAGATATGACGAGACATCCTCGTGGGGCAATCCAGATGAACATACGGATGAAGCTGAATTTCAGGAGCTTCGCAAGAGATTACTAGTGCTCCAAAAAAGTATTGCAACAGTCGACGAAAAAATTTTTCTGGACGTAATTAGCATCCAAGTCACGAAAACTCTGGAATCACTTGGCCAGTATGACGGACACATGGACTGGCGAGATCTTGAACTAGCACTCTATGAAATCCACGTGCTCGGTGATCTTGCATTGAGCAATGGGAGTCTTTACACAAAAGGTGAGCCATCAAGCGATGCCGCGGCACGTCTACATCTCTTGATGTCGAGGATGCTTAATTCAGGTGAGCTATCATAACTCTAGGGCTATAGTTTATATTGCTAAACGGACAAAGGTATTGCATCATTCCCACATCCCGCTATTGAGCTTCAATACATGGAAATTTGTGTTCGATATTGGTTCTTTTTCGATATCCATACTGGGTATATTCAACAAGTCCTTGAAAAATTTGTTCGTTTTGCACATCACGGTAATGTAAGAGTTCGTAACCGTTCATGGTATTTGTTTCACCGGTTCGTCAAAAGCCTTCGAAACAATATTTGCCATCTCGCAGAAATGGTCATTCAGTCCATAAGTGATCTTACCTTAATCACCACCGAAATTCCAACTCAAAGCAACAGTGATGATTTTTCGTCTGAAGCGAGTAGTAACTCGAGCGACTCAACCTTTAATTCGCAACTATTTCTTTTCGAGGCTATTGGCTGCCTCTCTTCTAGTTCTACGATATCAGTCGACAAACAGGCATTTTATGTCCATACAATAATGGAGCCGCTTTTCTCAGATATAGAAAGGAATCTAGCTAATGCAAAGTCTGGAGATGTATTATCAACCTTACAGATCCACCACGTCATAATGGCTCTTGGTACATTAGCCCATGGATTTTCGGACTGGACCCCTGGAAACCCATCAACTGCTCATAAAGCCCCTAAAGAACAGATATCAGCGGAGTTTTTTCGAGCAGCAGATGCCATTTTAATAGCCCTTGAAGCTCTAAACTCGTCGATTGATATTCGTACCGCTGCCAGAGCCTCATTCTCTAGACTCATAGGGGTTCTCGGAATCAGCGTGTTGCCTCTCTTGCCTCGTTGGATTAAGGGCTTGCTATCAGAAAGTTCCTCTAGGGATGAAATGGCAATGTTTCTCCGCTTATTGAACCAGGCTGTATTCGGGTATAAAAAAAATATTTATGAGTATTTAGATCCCTTGCTCACTCCCCTTCTTCAGCTCATCTTCGCCCGTCTTGCCGAACCGGTCTCCGGAACTGATGATGAAATCCAGCTTACTGAACTTAAACGAGAGTTTCTCACATTTGTTCAAATAATTCTGAATAACGAACTTGGTAGTGTATTTGTCAGCAGCTCGAATATTGGACTTTTTGAGCAACTGATTATGTCAATTACTAGCCTCGCGGGAAACGTTTCCAAGGAAACGGGGAATTCGGCCGCGAGCCGCTTAGCATTTTCTGTGTTGACCCTTATGGTACAGCTTTGGGGAGGACCAGATGTCGCCAAAATCGGCAGCCTTCCTAGCTCAGCAAGCCCGATTTCGCAACCGACTTTTCCAGGATTTGACAAGTATACGGTTGAGCGCTTTCATCCTGTTTGCTGGCAAGTATTACGAGATCCTTCCTTCAACCCCACAAAGGATGCTCAATGTAAACAAGTTCTGAATGAGATAGCTGGGCTGGAACAAGCCATATACGTCAAGACAGGTGATAGGTTTCTCAAACATCTTCAGCAAGAGTTTTTCCCAGCTCTTAGTATTGATGGAAATGGTTTTCTAAACTCGCTCGCCATCTCTCCAACTCGCAAATGCCTTTCTAAGTACTTGCAAAGTTTCCTAGACCAACACCGGTAAAAAAGGGGCTTTGGACATTACGGGATGAATGGATGATTGGCTTACATCAGGCGTTTAAATAATTCAACGTTGGTTTTGAAAGTTTTGCTAGCGTTTTACCATGACATTTATAGATTGTAGCAACATATATCTTCTATACATTGGCTGGATTTTGATACTTAATTTCATGCAAATGAAGAGAGACATTTTGACTCCATAAATCTTTTCATGAGGATTGAGTGATCTGTACGCAAAAATATACATTTAGGGCCTGAATTTTAGTGCATACAAGTGATGATAATTTAGATCTGTACTTTTATTTATTGTATGTTTTGATTTTACTACCCTGGTTCGGCACCATTCAAGGCCCACGCAGGTATATCTAACTTTTTAGTTACACAGGAGGAAACCTTTCGGTGAAAACCCCCTGAACCTATCTGGTAAGATTCTAAGTCCAAGCACCCCCCTTTCGGACACCCCCCCTTTCGGACAAGTGCTTAAGAAGACTAGAAATTATTGTTTGGTAATTATTCTACAACCACAACTATCTACAACACTATATTTCAAAATTATTAATACAATCTTCAAATGAAAACACCCTGTTTTGGTTATGTCCTTCCTGAGCCTCCCTTATGGCTCTGTTCTGATTTTCCTTTTCTCTATCTTCAGCTTCCCTTGCTTGATCCTGCGCCCTTTTGATTGCTTGAATATTCCCAAATTGAGTGTTGGAATCGACTACTACCTTCTTCTTCTTCCTGGAAACTGATAAGCACTCAATTTCGAGGGTTTGGGCTTGATTTAAGAGCCTCTGTTCTGCGAGTTCTGCCTGGAGTCCCCCTATCGATTTTGCGGCTTTGTACATAGCCGTAGTAGACCGTCTTATAAGTTCAAATTGAGCCCGGAGACTCTGAATACAGTCGTAAACATCAGAGGGCTTTCGAGGAGTATCTCTCTCATGAAATGGAAGCTTCTTGGTTTGGTTCTCGGGTGTCTTTGGACGTTCTTGAACGGGGGGCAGAGCGAAGGGATTTCTGAGACCTTTGTGTCGATTGAAGGGAAACAAGCCTGCTGCTCACCAGCCACCTTGTATCTGGAATTTCGTGAGACGCTCCTGGCGTGCTTCGTGATAGCATTTGATGAATTTTCGCTTTTTGATAGGTGCTGAGTCATCTAATACGGAGAGCTCACCAAGAAGCTGGCGATATAGTGCCTTTAATGGCGAAAAACACGACAAATCAAGCGGCTGAAGTATATGAGAGGTATGAGGGGGCATATAGAGCAAGTGTATTTTATTCTGAAAACATCCCCATTGAAAATCAACATACGTGTGACTTCCATGGCCGTCGAGCAGTAGAATTCGCCACGATGATTTGTTTAGATTTCTTTCCGGTAGAAATATGGATTTAAGCCATCCAAGTGCAAGCCGATTGGAGGTCCATCCATTAATTGATGTTGTATATATCCAATCAGGTACGTTTTCCTCAAACCAGCTGCTTTGTATGGAGGTACCTTTAAATATTACCAGAGGTCGGGTAACACGCGAGGTAGCGCTGACGGTCTCAATAATGGAGACCCACTGTCGATCCTGTGAGGACTTCTTATAAGTTGAATTTTTATTTGACTCCCCAAGAACTCGCTGATTAGCACAAACACCTTGTGCAAGCCCATGCTCATCCATATTCCACACATTCTCCTGGGTGACTTGAAATTCTTGTTGTATTTTCTCAAAAAGCGTATAAAATTGACCAATCGCGTCTTGAGTCGAAGCTTCAACTCTTGAACAATCCAGAGGCTTACCAATCATACCCTTTACTTGAGTATGTCGCGTGAGAAACTTGTTGACCCATTGCTTACCGAGCGGTTTTACATCGCCTCCAATCTCGAGTATCTTTGCAGCCATTTCTCGAACTCGAATATGTGAAGGAGCTTCTTTGGAACGGTCTAGCTGGATAATCCATCGGACCAAGTAGTCTTCCTGCTCCTTGGATAGGCACTGTTGAGCTTCTGCAGCGGCACGACGGGGGGATGATTTCTCAGTTACCCTATTGTTGAGGGTGGAGAGAGGAACATCAAATTCTGATGCTGCAGCTCTTTGAGAAGGTAATTTCCCATTTTTAAAAGCAGAAATAGTGTGACAGCTGGCAAGCCTTAATATGATCTGTAGACTATGCTTGGTAGCGCAGTCTCAGGCTTATGCAGAGGGGCACTTAGGGAATCTGATCATGTGATATTGGTTAGGTAATGAACGTATATTTTGTAGTATTTGACTCAGGCAGAAGTGTTACAGAGTATGGAATATTTGACCTTGTAATTACTGGAGTTTACTCTCCAAAGATTTACTATAGATTACCATAGTCTACATCAATTGCCTTACGCTTGTATAGCCCAACCGTGACATATAGCATTTTGGAGTTTTATTTCTGTAGTAGACATATTGTTTAATATGATGTCTTATGTTACAAGAGAATATTAGAACATATATTAGGGGTGTGCAGGCTGACAAAAAGTGTCCGAAAGGGGGGGTGTCTGAAAGGGGGGTGCTTGGACTTACTGGTTTTTGAAGTAAACCTTCAGGAAGTGCAATGTACTGTTCTGCCCAGTACGGATATCCTCACGCCAAACTCCTACCCCTCGCCTCATTCTTTTCTCCTCTCGTTCCTTTATCTGTCTTTCCACTTCCCCAACAAATCGTCACTGCTCTAATTGTACATTTACCTGATTGAAGATCTATAGCTATAGCTATTACACCCTTAAACTGATATTCCCGACACTGATCAGTGTTCTCACATATCGAGGACACAGAACATCAAGGTATATTGAAGAGACATACTTAGTACATAGACGAACATAAGGACTTAACGTACTTAAGCCACCTTTTATAACGACAGTGACAAAGTTTGTGCTAATAAACTGATCTAAAACAACAAATAGATAGTAGGGCATAACCCACAATTTCTACTCGAACAACAGGTCAAACTCTGTGCCCATCGCAAGCACATCTAACATCAGCTACTGTCAGGAATGCCTCTGTTGTATAATATATATATGGAGATAGCCAAAGCATAGTGTTCTATAATTTCTAGTGTGGTCTTTTAGCCAAGTGGTAACGCATCTACCTTGTGTATTATGTAGGACAGCATCCATAGCCTGACATCATGGGTCTTGTCTTGTTCTTGCTCTTATCTGCAGTCTACATGCTGTTCATGACAGCCATCCTCTTTGACATAGCTACCTGTTTGTATTATCAAAATGGCTGATCATACCAAGGGGATATCAAAAAGACAGATGTTGTCTTTTGCCACAATAGTGGGCTTTGCGTGACTCGACAGAATCTGGCTAAGGCTTGAGGATTGGAAGGTCTGAAGGTCTAAAGATCTAGAGGTCTAAGGTCTAAAGGTCTGAAGGGTAATTTAAGAAGCTAAAGAGCAAATTCTGAAGGTCTAATAAATGACAAACAAAGCGTGGAGACTCTAGGGTACAAGATAGAACTATGATATATACAATTTGAGATAAGTTACCTGTAGTAAAAATGTCAAATATTTTCCATCGTATCTCAAAATAAATACAAATGAGATAAATAGTGACCCAATATAGAAAAACGTCTGACGGTATCTGAACACGCGAAGAAACCCCAACACTCTGATACTCCGATACTGCGAACACGAGGGATCAGACACCTAGGTATCTGACATCTTTGAACAGAACAACATGAAGCAGAAAACAAGCGTTGAACTCCAGGTTACGTTATTGGTCATATAATGAAAGTTGAAAAATTTGCAGATGAAGTAGAAGCCACCGACGAGGAGCTCTGGCAAGGCTTCCAGGATTACTTTGAAGGTTAGGCTATAAACAATTTCAGGATTGCAGGTCTCACTGACTAAAATAATCTTCGTACGTACCTTCGCCAACATTGTGTCTACATGCAGAAAAGGGAAGGTTACAGCGTTGCAAAAGCCCTTCACAAAATTCTGGTGGAGGAAGAGCCGGCTAAATGGGCAGCTGACGAGCTTGTCGACCAAATCGGCGGGAAATCATTCTACTCTAAACGTGCCTCTCAAACTGCTCAGACTACGATGCCCCTCCAGTATCCTCTTACAGCTACTACGCCTCTTGTAGATTCACGGTATCAAAATTTCACCGAAAATTCCCCCTTTGAATCCGCTCGAAATACACAAGGTTTCCACCAGACAAGCCGAGGGCAGCAATAAGCTCAATCTCAACAGCAAAGTCCAAATGCTCCCAACTTTTTGCAGGAATCACTCCACCAAAGTAATTCTGTTGTGCTGGCTCGGCTGAGATTATGAGGATCATCAGATGAGTGAAAAATACTGTCGCATTTGGCAATGATGGAACACTGGGGAACTTGGTAGAAGCTTTGATTCTGAGGATACAAGTTGATACTAGAAGATTCCATGATCTAATTATGGAATCAAGGGACAAGTGTGCTAATACATACCTCTTGTATAGAAGATATTCTTTCCTCTTGTTATATCTCTACATAGATTATCCATTATTATAATACGCATTCAGTATTTATTATATATCTATTCTCATCATCAGTATACGCCATCCTCTGTGTATACTGTCATCATCGGCATACACCATCCTCTGCATATACCGCCATTATCAGTATACACCATATTCCGTGTATACTGCAACAGATCTAGTATCCAACATCCCGTCCTCCGACAGCTCATAACAATAATAAATTTCCGCTCTCTACAGCAAAACTACAGTGGTTCTCGAAACTTACTCAACTTTGGAAACCATGGTAGAGAACAGAGCGAACGCCAGAAAACTGCTAGTTTAATGAATTTTTACAAGATTTATTACAAGGAAAGCATGAAGTATGGCGGTCAAAAAGATAGTCTCGACTTTATGCTAGATGAGTTTCATGAAATGTGTTCTGCTGTGTCACGGTTCACTACTGAACGCTTGAGCTGTAGAGTAATGAAAGATAATTTATAATTAACTATAGAGAAGAAAAGCCCATCGAGGGATGATGGTTACTATTATACAGCTTAGCTTACTCTCTGTTACTTGCTAGGCTTCAATACAATTCATCCTGAAACTCCCCTGATCAGACGTGGGATGGTTTCAGTGCACTGAGCTTTGTCTCTAGGATGAAATCAAAGATTGCCACCACCACTTCTGCGCACTTTGAGTCTCACGTATTTTTGGTTTCGCCTCCACTCCAGCGCCTGCGCTTACCTGCGTAGGCTACAGGGATTACCAGCTTCCCAGCTGTCACATGCTGCCGGCGTTTCCGAGGATTGCAAATCCATAGCGTTCCCTATGATGTTAAAAGATTCGGCGAAAATATACTATTCTGAAAATATACGTGGAAAGATCTCCAAATTCGACGTTATGGTTGAGACTATTGTTATAAGGTTAATGGGGATGTGGAGTGGTTGGCGATGTCACGGATTATCTAATAGTGCGCGTGCAACCAGGAGATCAGAAGAGGTTTATATTAAATCTATGGAGAGCTCATACATCCCAACATGCTACAATTATTTATACCTAATGTTTTTCATCTAGAAGATTCCCTTTGTTGAAATTGGTACATCCAACTTTGGATAAGATAGCTGTGCGCACTCAACGAGATCTACACATACTAATCTTCCTATAAGTTGCGAGGTTGGTAAAATACGCTAAACCATATTAATACAAATCACTAGATTTCCTTTTACTTTAGATAGATATTATAATTAGCTGTGTCTAAGTGGGAGTAATAAATAACTCCACACTCACAATTAACAGACTCCTTCTTGTGCCAATCTGTCTTCTCTGTGAAATTATCTCTCTCAAGTCTTACCACTTGCTGCTACCACTACTTCCAAATAACAGGTTATGACCCCGGTGTTCTTAGCATTCGAGATAACCCCCCCCTTTCAATTATTTATTCTCATTGTTCTCAAGCTTACTATTCCAAGTATCAGACAACAAATTCTCCCGAAACTATCATAATGTCTACTGTTACAGTTATGAGATTTGGGAGGTATCATCATGTGCTGAACTTTGCAAAGATGTCACTGTTGTGAACTGGATGAATGTGGTATAAGTTGATATTGTGTAATAAATAAGAAATGGATGATGAATATATATCTAAATACATTGTGCAAAGAGTCCACTATTTATACACGAATATTCTCGCTTAGTGTTTGACCCACTGTATCAAACACAGCAAACATATTATGAACAGCCTATTACCTGAGCTCACACGAGCGGTATAGTGCACATGATGCGATCTATATCACGGTGATGTATATCGCTGATGTCGATAATACAACATCTACCAACCAAAGCCAATCAACCTTCTTCAGCGAACTGAACGAATCAAAGCATACCCAATCTATGCAGTTGACCAATGTCGTTCAGCTCAGCGGTTACGATAACTATGACTTACGGTTTAATACTATGATAGTAGTGTGGGATACACACAAGCTCCACGAGCTTGTGGTTGAAGGAATGGCTGCTGAGGAAAATAACCCTACCGAGGCTTATGCATACAAAGAACTATGCACCCTTGCCAAAAACATCTACATACAGGTGGTGTGTCCGGATATTCTAGCTTCACTGCTAGAACTCTAAAACCCCCATCTGATGTGGAAATACCTCGAAACTGAAAACAAGAGAAACAGTACGTTCAATCTTGTTTATCAGTTCAGGAACCTGGCACTCCTTGCGATCGCCTATGTTCCTAGCCAGCCAATAAGTGCCTTCATTAAAACTTTTGAGGCCAAGTACTCGAAGTTGACTAAACTCGCCAGAGATTCCTCTGACGACAATAGAAAACTTCTAGCTCAATTTCTCCAGAGTGATACAATAAAGCGTACTTTCATCTTGGCCTTCTTAGCTCAAGGTCAGAAGAACGTTGTGGATAATCTGGCAACCAAAGACAATCTGTCTTATGCCGCGGTCAAGCAACGACTTCTTGACCTTGACCAAGAAACGCCAGTGGAAATGGCAATGGCAATGGCAACTTGTTCCAAAAGAGGTAAACCCTTTACCTCGAACCTGACAAAACCTTCTAAGGTTGCAAAACTCCAGGAGTGTACATACTGTTTGAAGCATTTTCCTTCAAACAGTTCTGGACACACTTGGAAGAATTGCTCCAAGGTTCGAGAAAGGGGTCGTAAGAAAAAACATGCAAGTTCCTCTGGTTTACAAGAGCAGGCCAATATAACTACATCCCAATCTGAAAATGTTAGTAAACAACCCTTCTATTTTGACACAGGTGCAACTTCTCACATGTATCCTGATCCAGATTGATTTATCCACATCTCGCGAAGCTCCGGTTCTGTGACCTCAAGCTCAGGTGAAAAGATGAACGTCGAAGGAAAAGGAACAGTCATGTTGAACTGCAAACTGTCTGATGGAACTGTTTCTCAGTTTACGATGGAAAATGTATTATATGTACCTAAATTAAGCCTACCTCTATTTTCATGGAGGATTGCCAGATCCAAAGGATTTTCTCTTTGTGATGATGGTAATTTTATAACAGTTTCTAAAGATAATAGAACACTATTTGAAGCTCATTTTTACGGTCCGTTACCGTCGATCCCGGAAGTGGTGATAAATGACCATGCTCTTACAACCTATGAATTTTGGCACAAAGCTCTCTGTCATTCTGCTCCCTCCACGATCACAAGTACAGAAAAGCTTCTTCCAAATTCAAGTATTATTCCTAAAAAACCCTCAGATTTCTCATGCGAAGCTTGCATCGTTTCCAAATCTACTCATAAAAAGCCCAAACCATCTCAGATGAGAGCTGAAGAGAAAGGCGAATACATTCATTCCGATCTCTGTGGGCCGTTTCCCACTCCATCATATGGAAATGCACTATACTACATCTGTTTTGTTGATGACGCGACTCGTTATGCCAGTGTACAAATTCTCAAATGTAAACCTGAGGCAGCACAAGCCACAATTGAATTTATTACGGAATTGAAAACACAGCACGACGTTAAACTCAAGTCATTTCGGACAGATAATGGTGGTGAATATGTCAACGCTACACTCTCCAAGTTTTTTAAAGAGAACGGGATAAGTCATCATCTGACTCCCCCTTACTCTCCCGAATCAAATGGTGTCGCTGAAAGATTAAATTGCTCTGTAGGCGAAGGAATACAAGCCATGCTCTTACCGTTTAAAGACAAAAGACTTTGGGCTGAAGCTGTAAGAACATTCATTTATACAAAAAACCAAATAGCACATGGATCTGTAAATGGACAGACTCCTTATGAAGCTTTTCATGGCACTAAACCATCCATTTCTCACCTTCAACCCTTTGGCAGAGAATGCTACGTGCATATCCCCATGACTAAACAACCATCAGGAAGCAAGCTTCTCCCAAAAGCAGAAAAAGGTATTTTTGTAGGTTACACCAAAGTCAATCACCATTATCGAATCTTTGTTCCAGAAAAAAGAAAACTTATTATCTCAACTGATGTTACTTTCCCTGCAGTGAAAACCAACTCTGAGATAAATAACTTCCCAGCTGATATGAATAATCCTAAACAGTCAACTACGACTCATGTCACTAGGACAATATCAATCGGTAATGGGCTTGAACATCAGATTCAAAATTCACTTCCTCAAGATCCTAGTCATGGTTCTCAATCCACATCTCAGCAATCAACATCAACATCATCCGAAATCTTGACCAATACCAACACTACAACTTCTCCTCTACCCCAAATAGCTCCGCTCCCTTCTCTGAATGTTATGTCCATACAATCCAGACCAAAACGCACAATCCGTCCTCGGACTTTCGATGACACGATAACGGGGGAATGGTGGAATGCTTCTCGTGTTCCTCTTCAACCGGCTTCGTCGAATTCTACCAATGCAGATGGTCAAGATTTTGCCATGGTCAACAATTTTGATGAATTAGAGCCCAAAACATATAACAGTGCAAAACTGTCTCCCGATTGGGACCAATGGAATTCAGCATTTGAGGCAGAAATGTCATCTCTTCAGGAGAACAAGGTTTGGGACATTGTCCCACGCCCAATAGGAAGAAAAGTTGATGGTGGAAAATGGGTTTGCAAAATCAAAAGAGATTCCCACGGAGAGATTGAAAGATTCAAAGCACGGTACGTAGCTAAAGGCTTCTCTCAAATTCAAGGCTTAGACTACGACGAAATATTTGCTCCCGTTGTTAGATTTGACTCACTACGACTATTGCTGGCGATATCTGCAGCGAAAAAGTGGAAACCGTGACAACTTGACATAAAAACCGCATTTTTGTACGGAATCTTGAATGAAGAAATTTACATGGAACTCCCTGAAGGGTACAGGGTAAGAAATCATGTCGCTAAACTTAATAGGTGTATCTACGGATTGAAACAATCACCACGGGAGTGGTACTTCAGGTTGGCTGAATACATTATTCCCCTTGGTTTTGTTTCCTCCCTCCTTGACCCATGTGTTTTCATCCACAACAATGGAGTTTTAATCATCGCGGTGTACGTGGATGACATAGTATTATTTGGAGAACAAGGAGCCCTTATGGACCAGTTAGTAACCCAATTCAAATCTGAGTTTCAGGTAAATGATATGGGCACTCTCCATTGGCTTCTTGGGATTCAGATTGAATACTCTAATGCAGGAATCAGCCTATCTCAGACCGCTTACATAAATAGAATCTTGGATCGATTCTCTATGCAAGATTGCAACTCAGTTTCCACGCCCATCGAGTGTAACCAACGACTGATGATGGCGATAGATGGAGAACCTAGAGCCAATGCAACTTTGTATCAGCAAATCATCGGATCTATAATGTATATCGTATCTAGCACCAGGCCTGACCTTGCATATATAATATCTCATCTCTCTCAGTACAACTCAGATCCATCAATCTCTCATTACAGTGCTGCAAAACGAATCCTAAGATATCTCAAGGGAACAAAGGATCTTAAATTAATTTACAAGTACGAATCCCCACTTGTACTAAATGGATATTGTGATGCATTATACGGAAATTGTCTTGACACTCGTCGGAGCTTCGGCGGCTATCTATTCCAACTTGGTGAATGCACCTTCAGCTGGAAATCCAGGAAACAGCGTACCGTTGTTCACTCCACTTGTGAAGCTGAGTATATGGCGTTGTCCCTTGCAACAAGACAATTTATTTGGATTGTTCGTGGTCTCCATCAGCTTCTTGAACAAGATATACCAACGTCCCTGTCGACAGATAACAACTCTGCTATTGATATTGCACACAACCCAAAACCCAATGATGCCACTAAACATATTGATATTGCCTACCACTTTACTAGAGAACGAATTGAAGACGGATCCCTTCTATTACTACATATCCCATCAGCAGAGAACCTGGCGGACATATGTACAAAAGCTTTGCCCAACCCAAGATTGAAACACTTATGCACCTTCATCTTCGGTACAAAGTGAGGAGGGGTGTTGAAATTGGTACATCCAACTTTGGATAAGATAGCTGTGTGCACTCAACGAGATCTACACATACTAATCTTCCTATAAGTTGCGAGGTTGGTAAAATACGCTAAACCGTATTAATACAAATCACTAGATTTCCTTTTACTTTAGATAGATATTATAAGTAGCTGTGTCTAAGTGGGAGTAATAAATAACTCCACACTTACAATTAACAGACTCCTTGTGCCAATCTGTCTTCTCTGTGAAATTATCTCTCTCAAGTCTTACCACTTGCTGCTACCACTACTTCCAAATAACACCCTTTGGCCTTCCTGAGGTTCCCGAGGTTCTTCTAGATGTTTCCAATTCAAGGGTAAGCATGGACCCTTTGCTACCCCACAATAATCTATGTTGCATAATTATGCATACTGTATAAAAGCTTATGCAGATAATAGGCTACAGGCATAATTCAGCTCACCAGCTGTGACAATTTCCCTCCTACTCTTGAAGACTTATTGTTTGGTCTTTGCTAACCTTCTTGACCGGCGTTTTTGGATAGTTTGTTTTTCAGCTGGTCCAACATAGGCTCAGACCTCCGTCTCTGTTGGGCCATCATTGGTCATTATAGACCCATACTTCATTTCAAGTTCATCTAGCGCCTTTGTCTCTTGAACATAGTCAACAGGCTCCCACGTTGGATTTTTCCAGCCTTCCCATTTAACCAATGCTTCTCTGAATTTCCCACGACCACGAGTTACTGTTCTGGCCCGAAGAATAGATTCAACCTCATATTCTGGATTATCGAGGTCATCCATGATCAGAGGATTTTGCCCATCATCTCGCACTTGACTTGGGAAAGGGTCATTACCTGCTCTTTTAATCAACTGCACATGGAAGCGTTTATGGATGTTCCCTGGGACATTTAACTCCACAGTTAAAGCATCCGGAACCGCAGTAACTTCGCACTTTGCATGTAACCATGCTAATTTTTTAGATAACTGTGGCGTCTTAACATTCCGCAGGTCTAGCCACACTTTATCACCAATCTGAAAACGTTCAGGTTGTCTCCGTGAGTTATTGGCATTTGATTCATAACGTTGCTGCGCTGAGGCCATTGCCGCCTGAGCAAATTCTTGTGCTTTTTGCAGCCTCTGCACATATTTACTCCCAGCTACAGCTCCTAGGTGACGAATCTTGTCTTGGTCAGGTGTTGGTTCCCCTATGGGGTCAAGATCATAACCATTGCGCAAAAAGAAAGGACTTATTCCAACAATTGCAGAGTTGGGTCGAGAATTCAATGCTAATTGAGCCAAGGGCAGTAAGTCAAACCAATTATCTTGAGAATAACAAGTGAACGACCTTAAATATTTATAAAGTTCCTGGTTTGCTCTTTCACTGGCGTTTGATTGAGGGTGGTAAGCGGTAGTAAGTCTTTGAGTGATCCCTGTCAGGCTGCAAAAGTTCCTCCAAAAATGACTTAACCAGTCACCCCCCCTATCACTGGTCAGGAATCTTGGGAATCCAAAATATTGGTAATCTTTAACCACAAATAAGTCAGCACATTTTTTGGCCGCCATTGAGTCCGTCCCAAACAAGAATATATCCTTCAATAATCGATCTGTAATCACCATAACATTTGTACAACCTCGAGATTCAGGGAGATCTGTTATGAAGTCTATACTTAATTCACTTCCTATCTGCTCAGGAATTGGTAGAGATCTCATAAACCCCGCTTTTGCCTCACGCCAAACTTTGGAGCGGCCACAAACATCGCAGTTTCGAACAAATCCTCGAACAGATTCCCTCATCTTAGGCCAAAACCATCGCCTAAGGATCATACTTATCATAGTGTCTATTCCTGGATGGCCAGCAAGATTGCTATCATGAGTTTGCTGCATAATTGCTGTTCGGAGAGGTTTGTAGTCCGGCACCCAAATCTGATTTTCACTCCCACGAAGCACACCATCTGCTGCTACAGTACATTCGGCAATATTGACTGAATGATGCAGGGCCAAATCAGGAGGAAAACTCCTCTCGCCTATTTTTACTGAGTCTCGCGCACGACGCCAACTTTTATCAGCCAAAATTCCCTCTTTTCAAAGACCTTTTAAAACTTCATCGACAAATATTCTCGCCCCATACGCTATATCTGTGACTGGAACGTCTGTTTTAGCAATGGACACGTCACCTGGCGAAGCTTTAGGAGTAATGCCCCGGGTTTATTTATGTACATCACATGAAACTGGATAAAGTGACACATTCAGAAGAAGTTGTAAAACCCGACCTGCATTGCGCTCATCACTGAGCCCGACCGGTCTATCCTGGTCACGTCGGGATAAGGCGTCTGGCCACTCACAAGTATTTCCTGGTCGCCATTTTAACACAAAACTGAATTTTTGTAAGATGTCATTGTAGCGCATTTGTCGTTCGTTTAATAGGCGTTTAGAGGTGAAATAATTCAAATTCTTATGATCACTTAGAATGGTGAAAGGTTTTGCAACAGAGAGTAACTCTGCCTCCCACTCATTTAAGCAAGAAACTATCGCGTGCATTTCTTTGTTGTGAATCGAGTTGTTTGCCTCCACACTGTTTAACTGCCTCGAGAAGTACGCAATGGGCCTCAGTGTATTTTGGTCATCTACTTGAGAGAGGCATCCTCCTATAGCATACCCGGAGCCATCTGCTTCTAGCATGGTTTCCCGGTCTGGGTCCCATTGAGCTAAAACAGGTTCTGACGCAAATATTTTCTTTAAATTTTCAAAAGCTGAGTTCTCAACTTTTCCCCACCGCCAGATTGTGTTCTTTTTTGTTAATTCGATTAATGGTGCTGCAATTTCTGAGAACTTATCAACAAAGCATCTGTAAAAATTCGCAAACCCTAAAAATGATCAAACACCTTTAACAGATGTAGGGCCTTTCCACTCTAAGATAGCTGTCGGTATGTTTACGGGGTGTGATCACAATAACTGCATTCAATTGCTGCTTGAAATGATTGTTGTTTTTGTTTTCAATAACTACGAAATGAAACTATAAACTCCTGTTCCCCAAACGCCTTACATAATCCTAATATATCACGTGAACCCTTATATCCCCAGTTCCATTCCAACATCAGATGGATATACTTTCCATCAGGTCTAGACACTGGTGGCTCTTTAGATTAGTTAAGTGGTGTTTATATATTAGATCTTTCTACCCATCCAGAAGTTTCAATATTCAGCCTATTGGTATCAATTAAGTTTGTTAAAGCGGGACATGGTTGGCTTTTCGTCATGGCGTCTGCTGGGTTAGACTTCCCATCAATCCATCTAATTTCGATTATTTGGCGTCGCTCATACGATTGCCGAAGGCACATTGAGTCAATCATTAAACGTTTTTCTTGTGTGTTGCCAAGCTTTACTAGACAATCATACAATGATTTAGAATCAGTGCATAGAATTAGCGGAAGAGGTTGTTTAAGGTCAAGTATTTGCTCAATTGTCACTTTAAGAACGACGGCAACATCGAAGCCATGAGCCACCGAGTAAAGTTCAGAGGCCAAAACACTTCTGGTGACCCTCTTACACTTAAGTGAAGACTAGTGAATGATGTTGGCATTGTTATCATCATTGGCCAGAGCTATAACGTAGCCAATTTGAGATGATAAATATTGATTATTTGCAAAAGATGCATCAGTAAAGACCATCAACTTGAGTGTTTTTAAATCAAGTTCAATAAACTTGAGACCTCTTGAAGGATTATCAATTTGCCATTGAAGGCGTTTGTTAAGTGCTTTTGCATCTTCATCTTTTGGATTAATGATTTGAGCAGCGTGAGAGAGATCGAATGAAGCCTCTGGCTGGCAAAAGCTCGCAATGTACGCACCTCGAGCTCTCTGGGCGATAAATTGATCCTTTGGAGTTACAGATGTGCGCGATTTTCCCTTGGAGCCTACAAGGTTGGTTGGTTTCAGACAAATAGGACGTAAATTTTTACACTGGAGTTCCTGGGTTAGAAATATAGAATCGTCTTTTTCGCTGATTTGGCTGCCATTGAACTTTAGAGGTGAGTTTTCAGTAAGTTTTTCTCTTTTCTTTGCTAATAATTTGGCCTCTTTTAGTTTGGTTTCCTCGGCATTTGCGAATAATTTGTCAGCTAGAATTAAAGTATCATCTGTTTGGAGGCCTACAATACCAAAACCATCAATAAATTTGGATAAAAGACATGAGTCGAATGTGGATTGAATCATACCAAGATTTTTGGTATGATAATGATGGTAGATTTTAAACCAGTGGTTTCCAGCCTCTGGTACACCATATAGCGGCTTAACTATTTTTAAGATGGAGCCTGGTTTCAGTCCTAGCTCTTTGGGGGGTTTGACGAAGAAGTTACGATTCAATTGAGTTGTTGATTGCACATAGGCTTGAGAAATGTCGCGGATAAAGAGGTTGAGAGACATCTTTTTATGTAAGATGGCTGTTAATGCAAGTATGAGCCTTTGATTCATTCTTTGTATGGTCGGCGATTGGGTGAGAACAAGTTCCTTGCCATGATCGTTAAATGCCTGAACCACGAGCCTTGATTTTTCAAAAGCTTTGTTGGTACCAATGTTCTTAATTTCATCAACAAATCTGGAATTAAAGATCCTTACACCCTGTGGCACGCTTGATTCGTCGATTATTTGAAATACACCTTTTTCTAATAAGCCAATGATTTCCTTTCGTCTAGAATCGGTGAATGATTGAGTTTGTAGAAATATAGAAAGATCTGCGTCACGGAGTTTCCAGGTCGGAGATCTTGTACGTGAGCTTCGCCGAACTGGTACTTGAGATGCAGATTTATTAACAGATTGCGTGGGGGCTTCATCAGTTTTGACTTCGTCTTGGCCATTGTTGTGTTCATTAATTTTTTCGTTTAGATTCGGCTCAGTGTGGATTGGTTTAACAGTTGTACTCCTAAAGTTAGTAGGTCCATGTGGAAGTTGAACTTTACAAGTTTCCTGGTCTACAGTAAGAAGTTTAAAGAGCCCTGACCACTCGCCTTGGTGGCCAATACTGTTCTCTCGCCAGACGAGAACATCAGAATTGAGTGGTAGATCATGAAGAACAGACGTATTGGGTCCATTTCTCGAGGATAAGGCGTCTGAAACCTGTCTCTCGGCCCTTAATTTCCGGACTTCTTTCAAAGCTTTCTCGATTGCTGTAGAGCGTTGAGCAATTGTAGGTGAAGGTGCATCTAGTTCCGTCATTCTTGGATAAGCACCAAATACCAATAATATTGGTACCAAACCATCTGGGCCTGCTGTATCATTTATTGCTTTTACGGCCATTTGGAGTGCTAGGTCTCTATTTTGACGTCCAATTTCTTTCTTAATTATAAAATAGGCTCTACGTATGTCATAAGCGGTATCTAGACAGCGTGGGGAGACACAGAGGACAAGAGGTGGGTGTCAGGCTAGAGACAGGGGCCAGATGGTAAATTAACACAACAAGCGAAAGATGCACGCAGGGCTCTAGGCAGGTGTGTGCATTGTAACAAGATAGGCCATATAGCTATCCATTGCCCACTCCGATCCCAGACCATTGCGGTAGCTACTTCAACTGAGAACCTACTCGAAACATCGGAGGAGTTAAAAGGGTCACTCCAACAGTAAGTCGCTTGTTGGAGTTGGTTTCGGTAGGAAATGTGGACTTAACAGAGTTATCACATTCTCGACATATGTATGTTTATGTACAGATAGAAAATGAAAATCTGTTTGCCCTCATTGATACCGGCGCTTCCGGGTTTGCATTTGTCTCAAAAGCTCTTTGTGACCGCCTTAACACTGTACCTAGAACCCTTAATTCAGCAATTGCTCTTGTAGGATTTGAAGGAAATCAAGGTACTAGCATCACGCAGAAAGCCTGCCTCTCTCTCTCAATCGGCAATCATCGTGAAACTCTTCCTGCTTACATAATTAATCAATGTAAATATGACCTGATCCTCGGCCTCCCATGGTTAGAAAAGCATGCCCCTTATATCAATTAGACAGAGCATACCATCACCTTTGGCGAGCCTTGTCTGGAGAAAGCCTGCTGTCAATTTGAGACTACCGTTCCGTACCTCAACTCGTCAAATCAGGGCCCGGCCCCCATCACAACCCATGAGTCCGATAATCCTAGAGACCGACCCACAGTCAAATCAATTCTCCAGCTCCCAGTACAAGTATCTGCCCAAGCCTTTGTCTTGATGAGCCAACAGCCCGAAAGCAGTAATTTTGCTCTAAGTCTGCGCGAAATTGACCTACTCATCGACAATTCTATGCAGCGTTCACCTGTATTCCGCGTTGGAAACGCTTTAATGTCTATACCGAAAGATGCTGATCCCAAGAGTTTTCTGCCAGCCCAATACCACGACTACCTTGATATTTTTGACAGGAAACAGGCCAATGTGTTACCTCCTCACCGACCTTGGGACCATGCTATTGATCTTCAACCGGGAAAGTTACCTCCGGCCGTCCGCCCCTATTCCATGAATCAGCACGAACTAAAGGCCCTTCGCAGTTACCTTGATTCTGAATTATCAAAAGGCTTTATTCGTGTATCTCGCTCGCCTGCAGCAGCTCCGGTCCTATTTGTAAAAAATTCAAATAGTGATCTTCGATTTTGTATTGATTATCGGGGGCTCAACGCAATCACCGTAAGAAACAGGCACTCTCTCCCCTTGATCTCAGAAACACTTAGCCAGCTCTCCCATGCTAAGTATTACACGAAACTGGACGTCATCTCCGCGTTCAACAGACTTCGAATCAAGGAAGGTGATGAATGGAAGGCTGCGTTCACGTGTCGATATGGTCTGTTCGAGCCCCTTGTTCTGCCTTTTGGTCTTTGCAACGGCCCAGCAGCCTTTCAAGCCTACATAAATCACGCTCTCCGAGGATACCTTGACCAATTTTGCACAGCTTATATGGATGACATTTTAATTTACTCTGAGAGTCTTAGCGAGCATTGAAGTCACGTCAAGAATGTCCTTCAACGTCTTCGTGAACATGGGTTAAAAGTGGACATTTCAAAGTGCAGCTTCGAAACGAACCAAGTAACCTACTTGGGCTTGATAATTTCAACCGAAGGCATTCACATGGATCCTCAAAAAGTAGCTTGTGTACAAGAATGGCCTGCTCCTCAAACAGTTCGTGATGTCCAGAGATTTTTGGGCTTCGCAAATTTCTACCGTCGCTTTATCCCTGAGTTCTCGAGGCTAGCAACTCCACTAAGCAACCTTACCAAGAAAGAAGTTCCATTTGTCTGGGATAATGCCTGTAAATCATTGTTCTTCCGAATTAAAAACGCATTTAAAGATGGGACAATGCTAGCTCACTTTGACCCTAAGATTCAGATCATTCTTGAAACCGACGCGTCCGACTTCGTTACGGCCGCGGTCTTATCACAAGTAGACAAAACCGGCACTCTAAGACCAGTAGCATTCATGTCAAAAAAGATGCTACCTGCTGAATGCAATTATGAAATTTTCGATAAGGAACTACTCGCCATTGTCAATGCCTTTGAAACCTGGACTGCCGAACTTGGTTCTGTCGAAGCCTCTACCCTAATCCTAACGGACCACAAAAACCTCGAGCATTTTAACACCACCAAGAAGCTAAATAGGAGACAAGCTCGCTGGAACAAGCTACTAGCAAATTATGACTTCGAAATTGTGTTTAGGCCGGGTAAACAAGGAGGAAAGCCGGACGCACTAACACGGATAAGTAGTGATAAACCTGTGGAAAGTGAAGATGAACAAAATAAGCACCAATACCAAATACTGATAAAGCCCCACCAAACCATTCGCACCCAAGAATCCCTACCCTTAGTTGCTGGACATCCTTCAGCACCTCGAGACCAGTCAGAACTCTCAATCAAAAATTGGGAAAAATCGTGCAAGGAAGATAAGTATTGCAAAGAAATTTGCTCAGCTCTGGCGGACCGGACGCTTAATAGAAAAGATATTCAACTGGCCAACTGCAAGCTCACTTCTCACTCTTTTTTGATGAATGAAATGGAATATGTGCCTGAGACACTCCGAGAAGCTATGTTGAAACAACTCCACGAGAATCCCTTACATGGCCATCGTGGGGCGGCTGCTCTCTACAAGTTACTCACTTGACAATATTGGTGGCCAAGCTGTCACCTTGACGTTACTAAGTATGCTCGGGACTGTGAGAGCTGCCAAAGAAATAATCCGTCAGTTCAGAAACCACATGGATTCCTCCAACCATTGCCTGCTCCCAGATCAGCTTTCCGTCACCTGACTCTTGACTTCATAGGCCGCTCCCAACATGTAGCATCCGAGGCTTCAACTACCGTTTTATACTACAGGTCGTCGACCGTCTCACAAAAAGAGTTTGGATAATACCTCTAGAACGACCAACAGCTAAGGAGACGGCTGAAGCATTCCTCAACAACGTGATTCGTTTTGCAGGTCTACCAGATTCTCTTATTTCCGACCAAGGCAGAGCCTTTATCAACAAAACTTGGAAGGAGATCTGTTCCCGTTTAAAAATAGCACATAGACTATCAACATCCTATCATCCGCAAACAGATGGACAGACAGAACGAGCAAATAAGACCCTGGAGGTTTACCTTTGCCATTATGTTACTTACCACCAAGATGACTAGGTGAAACATCTCTCACTGGCTGAATTCTGCTGCAACAATCATATTAACTCTTCTACGGGTGTTACTCCCTTCTATGCTTAATTTGGGCATCACCCTAGATTGGATTTTAGACCGGAATCCGATAATCCAATACCCCGAGATACCCCCAAATTTGTCAAACAAATGGAAAATCTTATCGAACTCTGCTCAGAACAAATGAGTGTAGCTCAGGCATATCAATCTACCTATGCCAATGAAAGGCGTTTCCCAGCCCCTAGGTATCAGGTGGGAGATATGGTTTACTTGTCCTTAAAAAACATTGCTTTATCAAGGCCAACAAAAAAATTAGACCATATCCGGGCAGGACCTTGGAAAATCACAGCAATAAAGACTCCGCTGGTAGTAAATTTGGACCTCCCTAACCAACTAAAAATAGACAATAATTTTCATGTGAGTCTACTACGCCCCGCTTACACAGGATTCATCTCTCAGCAATACCTTCAACCGCCTCCTCTAGACCAAGAAGTTTTCGTACAGGAAACCTACGAAGTTGAGGCTATATTGGACTCCAGAATTAGGCGAAAAAGGGTACAATATCTTGTCAGGTGGACAGGAAGTGAAGATACAACATGGGAACCACCCGAACATTTAGCCGGATCCCAAGAACTTGTTTACGAGTATTATAACTCCTATCCGACAGCTCCACGCTCGCAGGAGCTCGCGCCTGAAAAAGAGGGGGGGTAATGTCAGATTTTGTCTGACCTTGTTATGTCTGTCCTTTATTTGTTTGACACGTCCTAATAAGACTACCTTGGTTGTCTCGGGTTGCGTTTCGGTTCACTTCGTTTCGTCTAGCTTTGGATAATTTTCTATCTCGGCGTATCTCCTTTGGGGGTTTGACATGGGTCTTGTTTCATCCATATTGCCGACTCGCGCTTTGCCATGGATCCATACGCTTCACGATACTAATATATTTTATTTTGTTTGATTTGGTTTGATATAATCTCTGGTCAAATAATGTATATAAGTACCTTCGGCCTTCAGAGGATAGCTCTTTACGCTTTGTCTTTTGTCTCTTCTAGAACCCTAGAATCCCAGAACCTAGTTACCCTAGACCCTCCAGTTCACCTAGTTCCTTATTTCAGTTATTCCTAGTCCCAGTCCTTTATACTTACTTCCTTCTTCGCCTTGTTACTCCCTGCTACAGACCTAATCTCAAGCAGCCTCTTGCTTTCTTAGTAATTCTCGAAAATATCATTCTCCAAGCTACCAAGCCGACATCGATTGTGACAACGTAGAAGTGAATGATATCTTTCAACCATACCAATGGACCAATGGGCCTCGACAGGCACATACTTCGTAGCAATGCCATTTGAGGTGTAAGAGGCTCAACTCGAATAACTCAAAAATGAGGTTCTAAAATTGTAAATTAAATAACTAAGAAGTGCATGGAGATTATCTACAAGAGAAGAACGCAGGTTTAAATAGTTATCCCGATCTATCACCCCCGAAGCCTTCCGAACACCATAGAATTAGAACTTGCAATAACCCATAGAAGATGCTAGAATAATCTCCACGCCTTAGGATGCCAACAAACCGTTTTAGAACTTTCTGGAAGCTTTCTTAATATTCCCCAATATACACGGACATAGCTATCATCCAAATTGGGTAAGTAAGCGATGATCATTATCTAGACAAGGATCATCGTAATGATGGCTAGCGCTTAGAAATTGTTACCTAATGTAAGCGAGAACTCCTTGCGCCACAACATCCTGATCCACGTCATCCAACGCCGCACAGAGAGTAAGGTAATTATACAAGGGCAAGAGCCCGAGTCATTAGCAAGGGTCCTGACCCTCACATCACCCCCCTCCTTATGACCTCATTTGCGGCCTGGTTTTCGCCTCTTGTTGGTCTTAGATATTTTCATCTTTTCTGATCTGGGTAGGTTTGTCCATTTGTCAATTGCAGCTGTGTCTTTGAGAAAAGATTCAGGTTCCCATGTTGGTTTTGCATACCCGACCCATTTGACTAAATATTTTAGATGGTTTCCCTTTCCTGGAGCCTTTTTTTGATTAATAATATGGTCAATTTCGTATTCTTCCCCTTTGTTTACAATGCATGGTAGAGGCTGGCTGTCGTCTACTCTCTGACCAGGCAGTGGTGACGAGTTTTTAGGCCTCAATAGCTTTGAATGAAAGACGTTATGAATTCCTGGTGGAGTATCTAATCGGAAACTATGTGAGCCAATCACTTCGTAACTTTAAATTTAGCGTTCCTAGCATCGAGTTTTCGGCTTGCTCTATCAGTATTTATATTTTGCAAGTTTAACCAAACTTTATCTCCAATTTTGTAACTTGGGGCTTGATCTCTAATCATGTTTGACCAATGTTCTTGAGCTTCTTGGGCTGCAGCCATTGATGCTTGTGCCTATTCTCTAACTTGCCTTAACTTTCTGACAATTTTATCAGCTCTAGCGATTGGAGAGTTTCTTCTATCATTATCTGAGAGATCTGTTTCTAGATCTTCATACAGGCTCTGGTTCCATCCATAAGATAAGAAAAAGGAGCTTATGCCTGTAGATGCTGAGTCTCTCCCACAAATACTCGAAACAACCATTGGAAGCCATTGTAACCAATTGCTTTGGTCCCACTTCACGTATTGTCTTAATACTGTCTCGATAACTTTGTTCATTCGTTCGGTTGACCCATCAGTTTCGGGTGAGAAAGCAGTAGAAAGCCAACGCTGAATTCTCAACATTTCACATAGTCTTTTCCAGAAAGCGCTTGTAAATTGTGAGCCACGGTCTGAAACTATTGCACTTGGAAGGAAGTGATGAGGCAAATAATTCTTAACAAACCATCTAGCAACCGTTTCCGAATCAATATTCTTTAAGCCATCTGCAAGTACACCTTTACTTAGCCGGTCTATGATTACAATCATATTTGTACAGCCTTCAGACATTGGGAGGTCAGTAATGAAGTCCATCGAAATCTCGGACCATATCCGTTCCGGAATCGGTAAAAGCTTTAGGAATCCTTGCCGTCGACTTCTCCACGCTTTATTCCTCCCGCAGCTATCACAATTTTCCACAAATGTCCTAATTTCCTTAGCCATGCCAGGCCAGAAAAACCGCCGAGCAATTAGAGCATACGTGACCTCTCTACCTGGATGTCCATTCAAGAGTGTGTCATGTATTTTGAATTATTTTCGTTCTCAAATCTAGCCCTTTCGGAACCCATTCTCGGTCTCGGAATAGTAGACGGCCTTGACTCGAGAGAGAACATTCTGAAATTGATACTTTGAGGTCAAGGTGAGTAGGGAACTTCCTCAACTGTATTTTAACTGATTCAAGGGCTTCGATGTACTGTTTATCTGCGAGGGCAGCTGATTCCCACTCTTCCAACCCTCTCGGACACTCTCCGACATGTTGATCCTCGAGCCCTTGTCCTTCCGAATGGAGTCTTTTCTGGCTGTTGTTTGAATATACGGGCCTTACAATCTGATTCGCCACTAAGACCTCTGGCTTCAGGAGTTGGATACTACGATTTGTAAGGCGCTGGTCCGCTTTGTTATTAGGCATGTCTTGGTCTCTTCTAGAAAGGGCGTCAGCTCGTTCATTTTGTTTACCAGCTACGTGTACTATCCGGAAGTTGTATTGAGAAAGGATCAAGGACCACCTCATTTGCCTTTCTGTAAGTCTGCGGACCGTCATAAAGTACTCCAAATTCTTGTGATTGGTACAAATGTCAAATTGTTCCACCCCCCTGAGTTCGGCATCCCATTCTTTCAAGCAGCGAATGATTGCAAGCATCTCCTTGTCGTATATTTCATAATTGCACTCCGCAGGATTATTTTTCTTTGAAAAGAATGCGCATGGAATCCACAACCCTTTATCATTCAGTTGCTGAAGTGTCCCACCAACGCACCATCCTGAAGCGTCTGTTTCGATTCGCGTGGGCTTGTCATAGTCGAACTGGCCGAGAGCAGGGGCACTTATAAATATCTCTTTGAGTTTCCGAAATGCGAAATCTGCCTCTGAATTCCACCGGAATTTGCAATCTTTACGAGTGAGGTCTGTGAGGGGCTTTGCTAGTTCTGCAAACTTATGGATGAACCTCCAATAAAAATTAGAAAACCCGAGAAAGCCTCGAACACCCTTTACTGATGTTCTAGCTTCCCAGTTCTTAATTGTTTCAATTTTGTCTGGATCCATCTGCAATCCCTTGCTAGCTTCTATAATGAACCCTAAGTACTTCGTTCTTTTTGTTTCGAACTCACATTTATCAATGTCAATTTGCAGTCCAGCTTCTCTGAGTCGCCGTAACACTTTCCGTACATGTTCTTGATGCTCCAATTTGCTTCCGGATGAATAGATCAGAATGTCATCGACATACGCTGAACAGAAATTATCCAAATACTCGCGCAAAGTCCAATAAATGTACTTTTGGAATGTGCTTGAAGCGTTGGCCAGCCCAAACGGAGTAACAAGCCATTCGTATAGGCCGTATCGAGTCCGGAAAGCGGTTTTCCATTCGTCTCCTTCAGCAATCCAAATCTTATGAAAAGCGGCAATCACGTCAAGTTTAGTGAACCACTTCGCCTTGCTAATATTTCGTAAGAATTCATAAATCAATGGCAAGGGATACCGATCTTTTCTTGTAATTCTATTCAACCCTCTGTAGTCGACACAAAATCGTAGTCCCCTCCGGGCTTCTTAACAAACAAGACTGGTGCAGCTGCTGGTGAATTGCTCATGCGTATAAAGCCTTTGTCATCAGCTAAGTTAATGTTTTCCGGAGGACCAGTAACTCATCACGGGACATACTGTACAATGGGCCCCAGGGTATCTTAGCTTCCTGGCCGTCTCAGGCTTCGATGTCAATTTTGTGAACAATGCCTTTACCTCTGAGCGTTGGTAGTAATTCCGCCTTAATATGATTAAAGACGTCTAGAAATTCGTGGTAGAGCTTTGGTAAACTTATCACTGGATCTGATTGCTGCTTTCCTGCTAGTGCTTTATTAATATCTTTCATGCTTGCTGCAAATACCTGAACTTTGTTTTTCTTGTGTAGACTCCCAGATAAATGTTCAAAATCCACAGCTGATATATGCACTGGACCTTTGGTCCGATCATAGGCAGCCAAAAATGATTCCTTACTATGAGTTATTATAACAGTAGATTTTATCAGCATTCCCAAGATTACATCATAATATCCAATGGGAGCAACATAAAGAAATACTTTCGACTATCTGTGTCCTTCCAAATCCATATTTATAACAGCAACTTAACTCACAAATGAAGCTACTTTTCCGTCAAAGCCAACGACTTCACGTGGTCTTATTTTTAAGCGCTTAAAGTTGTTTCTCTGAGCAAATGTAACGGCTGGCTGTTGTAACTCGGTTATGAGCAGATATAGAATTGTGAATTGTAGAAATTTGGAAGGGATTGGCAACAGTTTGTTAAGACTGATTAGGCACTTATCACGATCTTGCAGATTTTGGAATGTAAGAGGCTGTTAATCGTAAGCTATTGAGTTCTTTATTACTCCAGCTTAGAAAACAGATCGCTATATATATAATATCTATCTAAAGAAACAGAAATCTAGTTATTTATGTTAATACGGCTTAGCGTATTTACCAGCCTCACAACTTTATGGAAAGATTAGTACGTGCAGATCTACGTGAGTGCAAACGACTATCACATCCAAAGCTGGACGTTACTTGTTTCATGATAGCAATCATTTCAACACTCCTCCTCACTTTGTACCAAAGATATGGGTGCACAAGTGATTAAATCTCGGTTTCGGTAATGCTTTTGTACATATATCAACCAAATTTTCAGCTGATAGAACATGTAACAAGATAAGCAATCCATCATCGATCCGTTCTCTAGTAAAGTGATAAGCAATGTCAATGTGCTTTGTAGCATCACTCAATCTTGGATTGTGAGTAATATCAATAGCTGAATTTTTGTCCGTAAACAAAGCTGCTGGTATATCTTTGTCAACAAGCTGATGTAGACCACGCACAATCCAAATGAATTGTTTAGTAGCAAGAGAGATAGCCATATACTCCGCTTCACAAGTTGAGTGAGCTACAGTACGCTGATTTCTAGACCTCCAGCTAAACGTAGAATTTCCTAGCTGAAAGAGATAGCCAGCAAAACTTCGTCGAGTGTCAAGACAATTTCCGTATTATGCATCACAAAAACCATTGAGTACCAGGGGAGATTGAAACTTGTATGTTAGCTTAAGATATCTGGTTCCCTTTAAATATCGAAGTACTCGTTTTGCTGCTCCTAGATGAGTGGATGATGGGTCCGAATTATATTGTGAGAGATGAGTGACTGTATACGCAAGATCAGGGCGAGTTCCAGTCGCGATGTACATTATAGATCCGATTATTTGCTGATACAGAGTGGCATTGACCCTAGGCTCTCCATTTGCCGCTACCATGAGTTATTGGTTTAACTCCATGGGCGTGGAGACTGGGTTGCAATCTTGCATAGAAAATCTATTCAGGACTCTATTAATGTATGCGGTCTGAGACAAGTTGATACCTACATTTGAGTACTCAATTTGAATGCCAAGTATCCAATGGAGTGTGCCCATGTCATTGACCTTGAATTCAGATTTGAGAAGGTTGACCATGTCATCCATGAGTTTTCCTTGATCACCAAATAGTACTAAATCATCCACGTATATAGCAATTATAAGTTTGCCAGTATTATGGATTAAGACACATGGGTCAAAAAAGGTAGAAACAAAACTTTGCGGATTGATAAAATCAACCAATCTGAAATACCAATCTCGGGGTGATTGCTTCAGTCCGTAGATACACCGATTAAGGCGAGCCACATAGTTATCTATCCTGTACCCTTCAGGAAGTTCCATATAAATTTCTTCTTTTAATATACCTTATAAAAATGCGGTTTTAATATCGAGTTGTCTAGGTTTCCATCATTTATTTGCGGATATAGCTAGGAGCAATCGTAAAGACTCAAGTCGAACAACTGGAGCAAAGGTTTCATCATAATCGAGTCTCTGAACTTGGGAAAATCCTTTTGCAACATATCTAGTTTTAAATTGTTTGATTTCACCTTCAGCATCTCCCTTGACTTTGCAAACCCATTTACCATTAACAACTGTCGGTATATTACTATACTAGCAATACCTAGATACCAACTATGTGTAACATAGTTCGAGTTATGCATTATTTCATTTGAGTTATGAAGTTGGATTTATGGGAATTTATTCACGTGATTGAGAAGTGTATCTAAACAAGCATTAGCATTAGAAATGTAGACAACAACTACAATAGCAACAATTACAAGATAACTATTAACATTAATACAGAATCACTGAACAACAGTATGCTGTCTTAATATAAACCACCCGAGGTTTTACAACACTGATCAGTAGACGTACAGATCAGAAGTATACCACAGAAGAGAAAAAGCTATTCGAAAGATCGATCCTCGCTGCCTTCGATTGTTAGCTTTTTGCTAAGGGATAGGACGAGAAATATTTACGTCGTATCAAGCGGCCTTTCTATTTTTCCAGCATCCAAGGAGAATTGACGGTAATTACAAAGCACACTCTTACCTCTACGTCTATCACGCGAAACTTTGATTTTTAATCCATAACCAAACAATCAATCCCTAAATTTCAATCAAAAAAAAAAAAAACTTTCGGCTCATACAATCTCAGATTTGAATTTTTTTTCTCATCAGGTCAAGCTGAGCAAAGACCAATTCATTTACAGAGCCCTACTATAACTTTGCCTCCTGATAAAATTTATTATCCCCTGGACAGTAAAATAAAATAAAAATGGTAGACTCAAACAACTCAAACAACAAGAATCCTGTCGAGGACCCTAAAGAACGGCAAACTAGGTTAAACACTTTTGTTCAAGAAAGCATTGAAAAATACAAGTACCCGGAACTACGAGACGATGATTTGTGGGAAATTTTTCAAGATGATTTTAAAGGCTGGGAACTAGATGATTTCAAATTAATATCAAGCCAATATATAACAGGACTGAGAAATCAATTGCGTCGCCGCGGTGTTTTAATACATAAAGGACGAGGATTCCACATTGCACAAAAATTGTTCAAAACTCTACACCAAGAAAATCCTCTAGAATGGTCTGAAATGAAATTAAAGATCAACTGGCAACAGATAAGCTACTTTTTGATTCACGTTATAACCCTAATTGGGAAAATCAAAATCTACTTCCTCCCAAGCATTCACTTCAATCTACGCCCGATCAACAGAAAGACACAGATAGAGGTTACAATGACCAAAAAGATTTGCTACTTAAAAGGCATGAATCAGTTGAAAGAAAAAGTAAAGATGATAGTAATAGAGAATTCAGCCGTCCTCGAGATCAAAACTCGCGTCAACCAAGATCTATTAATCAACACCATAATAGAAGCTCAAACTCTACCTCTCAAGGAAATGGAAGAGAGCTTGCCGACTTGGCAAAATCGTATACAGATGAAGAAAAGTACTCCGGCAGCCAAGATAGATTCGACTTTAAATTAACAATTTTTAAAGATATTTGTGACAGGGTACATCTAACTGAGGATAAATGGATCAGAGGGCTCCCAATAATGCTTAAAGGCGAGGCAAAAATATACTATTACCAGGCTATATTTCCGAACATTAATGATCTGGCTAACTTTGATGTCGCTGTCAATAAAATTAAGTCCAACTTTGAGGGCCCGGAGTACCAACGAACAGCATTGGAAAAATGGCAGGACACGACACTTGATTCTATAGTACTGAATACACCTGAGAAAAGCCTATCTGAAAACTTTGAGAAAATGCTCTCCTTCTTACGCGACCTACAACTGGGATTGGCACCGAGATACAGGGATGAAGAGTTTCTCTACACCAAGTTATTGCAGGCTTGCAAAAAGAACCCAGCATGCGAATTAGCTTGCTTTAAGCCTGCTTCGACCCTTGAAGGCTTAATTACTGATTTGCGAGCATCCGTTGCTCTTAAAAATAACACTAAAGCAAGCCAATATATTTCAGAAGGTTCAGAATCCTTCTATACAGATCGTAGGTATAAGTCACGCCAGAACAACTTGTCTAATTTCTCTCGATCTTTTAAACCTTCTGCATCAAACAGTAACGGCCAATTAAAGAAGTGCTTTATTTGCAGGAAATATGACTGCTAGTCCTCTAATCATACAGACAAGGAAAGAGAACAGTACCGTAGAAAATGGCAAAAAGGTGTGCAAGACAAAGCAAATCGCCAATACTGTTACGGGCTGTGCCCAGCTGAGGGATGGTCTCAAGGACCATCCCAGCCTCAAAATAATAAGAGGTGGGATCGCGCTACGGGAGGCTGAAGGCATGTCTAGGCGGAGGGAGATGAACTCAGATTGTCTTCAAGTTCGAGGGGCCGGGGAAGCGCGACAGGATCGGCATCAGAGACAGGGGGCTTAGGAGAGACATGGCTAGGGCCGGAACAGGGGTTCGGAAATACAGGTCATGGCGTTGGGAAGATTGCTTGGGAGAAGGATAATCGGAATAGGCGTTGGTCCTGGGATTTAATGAGAAAGGTCCCATTAGTTAGTCCTTAAGAGAATTTATTACTTTTATTACGTATCCGTCCATTCGTGAATAACGAATTTACCGCGACCCTAACAAATACGACCAATACTTAGCCGAAGGATGTGTCAATGATCAGCCAGAAGAGCCAAGTGATTCAGAAATTGAGGCCCTGATTAATACCATTGATCTAGGCGAAGCAGAAGATCATCAAGACGATATATAAGAAACTTACTTCGGCGAAATAGATGGGAAAGAACTTTTTCGCGCCATGGCAGACCATTTTGTACAGCATGCAATTGTGGGTCGTCATTCAACCGAAGACCACAATACTACAGAAATACTCACCACATCTATCACGCGTTATAACGATCTAGAGTACCATGGTATCATGATAGATACTGGTGCTGCTGCCAAATCAACTGCAGGATACAAGCAATACTTAGCGTACCGCCGTCTACACAAGAACCACAGTCCCAAAACTGATACGTCAAAGGGGAAATCAACAAGTATTAAATTTGGTATTGGAATGACGAAACTGATTGGTACAATAGGAATTTATACGCCTCTCGGATATATTGAATTCTTTGTTGTCAATGCAGATACTCCCTTTCTACTCTCGTTACAAGATATGGATCGCCTCGGTGTCTATTATAATAATCTTGAAAATGTCTTGATCCAAAAGAAAAAGGCATATCCGGTCGTTTGTTTATGGGGCCACCCATTTTTGTTTGAAAGGGAACTTGCAATTAACAAATTTTCTTCTTCGTCCTTCGTTTTTGATTGTTTCCTTACAAGTCATGAGATACGCCAGTTATACCGTCGCTTCGACCACCCCTCTTCAAATAGACTTTTTACTGTACTCGAGAAAAGCGGCCACCATAATGTCAACCGTAGTTTTGTTGAAAAACTTACAAAATTCTGCACTGTTTGTCAGAAACACAGCAGATCACCACGACGCTTCAAATTTTCCCTTAAAGACAATTCCCTAGATTTTAATCATTCTGTTTTTGTTGATGTTATGTACATTACCAGCTCCCCAAACCAATCACAAGCTTCTCCAGTTTTACACGTTGTCGATGAAGCCACAGGCTTTCAAGCTGGTAGATGGCTATCAAACATGTCTTCACAATCAATCTGGAATGCACTCCGTCATTGTTGGATAGATACATACAGTGGACCACCAGATATCCTTGTACACGACTCAGGCACTAATTTCACCTCTCAAGAATTCAAGCAATATGCCAATTCACTTTCTATCATGACAAAATGCGCACCGGTAGAGGCTCATCACTCTATTGGTATTGTCGAAAGATACCATATGCCAGTTCGTCGTGCTTACGAATGCCTCCGTGAAGATATCCCAGAGCTAAGCAAAGAATCCATCCTTCAAATGGCTTTCAAGGCAATAAATGATATCGCTGGGCCTGGAGGGCTAATACCTACTCTACTCGTATTCGGCTGCTATCCACGCATGAGTTTTTCTGATCCTCCACAGCCCTTTATCGCAAAACGTGCCACAGCAATAAAGCGTGCGATGGCTGAAGCTTCTAAGATCCGCTTAAACCGGCAAATTACAGAGGCATTACGTCAACAAAATGGACCAAATTTAGAGCATATCAAAGATCTGCCAATAAATTCTGATGTCTTAGTGTGGAGGGATAACCATGGCTCCAAACGCTGGGAAGGGCCATTCAAGCTACTCAGTATCGAAGGAGATACATGTCAAATTAAACTCCCCAGTGGGCCTACCGAATTTCGAATCACATCTATTAAGCTGTTCCTTGTTGAAAACTACCAACCAGCTAATGAAGTAGAAGGCTTCAGAGAACTAGTGGAAACATACCACAACATGAATCCCTCGGCTCCAAAACCTGGTGATAAGCCAATAAAGCCCAAAATTAAAAGTTCTAGGAAACCTCGCAGGAGCTCGGTCAGAATAAGGGGAGGGTAATGTCAGGAACTGTCATGTACAATGCTGGTCCTAATCATCGGGGTTGTTGATCTTCATATGCAAGGTACCTGCCCCGCTGATCATAGCTGTATGTGACGGTTCACTACTAACTGCTTAGGCTGTTAAGTAATGCAGAGTAATTTATAATTAACTATGTAAAAGGAAAATCTCATTGAAGAACAATAGCTACTATTATACATTTGGCCTACTCTATGTTGCTTGTAAAGTTTTGATACAGCTCATCACGATCACCATCTGATACCACGTAGTCTGTTTCAATGCCGCGAGTTGAGTCCCCAAGGATGAAACCTGATAGCGCCACCACTACCCTAGTTTCATATTCTTCAGTTTCATAGGTCCCAGTTTACGCCCCCACTTTAGCGCCTGCGCTTACCAGCGTAGGCTACAGGGCTTTCCAGCTGCCCAGCTGTCATAATCCCCCCCCTTATCCTTGAAAATTGCGTTGGGAAATACGCTTACTTCGGCGTTCACGTCTTGCTTGCTTGGTATGTGGCTCCGCGGGTCCAACAAACGATCCAACACTAGACTCGTTTGGTCCATCATCTCTCAGAATTGGGCCATAGGTCATTTCGAATGTATCAAGAGCTTTAGTGTCTTGGACATACTCAATGGGTTCCCACGTTGGGTCTGCCCATCCAATCCATTTTACTAATGCCTGTCGATAAGTTCCTTGTCCACGACGAATTGTTCGAGCTCGCAAGATTTCTTCGACTTCGTATTCAGCCTCCCCTAGGTCATCAATAATTGGAGGATTTTGCGGATCATCACGTAATTGGCTTGGAAACGGGTCCGTACCTGCACGCTTTATGAGTTCAACGTGGAACCGATTGTGGATGTTACCTGGGACGTTTAGTTCGACAGTAAGTGCGTCGGGAACAGCAGTGACCTCGTACTTGGCGTGCTGCCATGCCAGTTTCTTTGCCAGCTGCGGTGTATTAATATGCTTAAGATTCAGCCAAACTTTGTCACCCACTTTAAATCTTTCTGGCTGGCGACGAAATAGATTTGCATTATTTTCTTAACGTTGTTGTGCAGATGCCATAGCCGCTTGAGCAAAATCCTGCGCATTCCTTAGTCTTTGTACATAATTGGCGGCTGAAATTGTTCCAGGGTGCCGTGGATTATTTATATCTGGTGTCGGCTCGGTGATGGGATCTAAATCATAGCCGTGTCGGAGGAAGAAAGGACTGATACCACCAATTGCCGAGTGCGGCCGTGAATTGAGAGCCAGCTGCGCCGAAGGTAGAAGATTCATCCAGTCAGTCTGAGCATAACAAGTGAAGGATCGCAGGTATTTGTACATCTCTTGATTGGCCCTTTCGCTGGCATTTGACTGTGGGTGATAGGCTGTAGTAAGGCGCTGCGTAATTCCAGTTAATTGGCAAAAGGTTTTCCAGAAATGGCTTAACCAGTCGCTGCCTCTATTGCTAGTAAGATATCGAGGAAATCTGTTATAACAATAATACCGATCAATGAATACCTCAGCACACTTCACCGCCTCCATTGATTTAGTGCCGAACATGAATACTTCTTTGGATAAGCGGTCTGTGATAACCATGACGTTTGTACAGCCTTCCGAACTAGGCAAGTCAGTGACAAAATCTATTGTTAGTTCACTCCCCACTCGGTCCGGGATTGGCAAGGACTTGAGGAACCCCGCTTTTGCTTTGCGCCACACAGACGTCCTTCCGCAAACTTCACAATTTCGGATAAATCGCCTCACCGAATCTCTCATCTTTGGCCAGAGCCATCGGCGTAACAGAATCCCCACCATCGTGTCTTTCCCAGGATGACCGGCGAGGTGGCTATCATGAGTTTTCTGCATAATTGCTGTACGCAATGGTTCGTAGTCTGGCACCCACACTCTGTTCTCTCTACCACGAAGTACGTTATCTGCAGCCACTGTACACTCCGCCATATTAGCTTTTAACTTTAGCGATAGATCCGGGGGAAAACTTCTATCGCCAGATTTGACAACATCCCGTGCTCGTTGCCAGTCTCTGTCCGCCAGAACCCCATGTTTCCAAAGTGCGTGCATCTCATCATCATCAAATAACCGTGTACTAGCAGCTGGATCTTGTGTCGACGTTACATCATCTTCAATGGCCCTATTTTCCAAACTCTCAAGGAAAAAAGAGCTGAATTTTGGCATTAGCGTGTTATTTGAGTGTGGCGATCCTGTCGGTAGAAGTTGCATAACCCATCCACTATTCCTTTCGTTATCAAGTCCTGTAGGCCTATCTTAGTCCCGTCGTGATAAAGCATCAGGACGTTCACACGCATTACCAGGTCTCCATTCAAGCTTGAAGTTGAATTTATATAAAATGTCGTTGTAACGCACCTGTCGCTCATTCAACAGACGTTTTGTCGAAAAGTAGCTCAAATTTTTGTGGTCGGTTAAGATTGTGAAGGGTCTTGAAACTGAAAGAAGTTCTGGTTGCCACTCCTGGAGGCAAGATACAATTGCATGCATCTCTTTATCGTGTATGGGGTAATTAACTTCTGCGCTGCTAAGACGTTTTGAAAAGTATGCAACTGGCCGTAGCACTCCCTGAGAATCCTTTTGCGTCAAACAACCTCCCAAGGCATAACCAGAGCAGTCTGCTTCCAAGATTGTCTCCCGATCAGGATCCCACTGCGCCAAAACCGGCTCTGAAGCAAAAATTCGTTTCAATTGCTTGAATGTCTTTTCTTCATCGGGTCCCCAATTCCATGCCGAATTTTTCTTTGTCAAGTTCGTTAAAGGTGCTACAATCTCTGAGAATCCCTCGATGAAACAACGATAGAAATTTGCAAACCCTAGGAACGACCGAACTCCCTTAACAGACGTTGGTGCCTCCCATTCCAAGATCGTCTTCACTTTTATAGGGTCTACCGTGACACCTTGACCAGCTTTCACAATGAATCCCAGGTATTTTACTTCTTCGCAAAGGAAGTTACACTTATCAATATCTAGATATAACCCAGCTTTGTCGAGTTTGGCCAAAATACTTCAAACAGTCTTCCAGTGACCCTCCTCGCTATCATTGGTATAGGCAAGTACATCATCTACATAAGCTGTGGCATCAATATCCAAATGTTCACGCAGCTGTTAGTTGATGTAGCGTTGGAACGTAGCAGGTGTATTAGCCAGGCCAAACGGAGTTACCAACCATTCGAAAAGCCCCAACCTACATCGAAACGCCGTCATCCATTCGTCTCCTTCTCGAATATGTACTCGGTGGAAAGCTGATTTAACATCCAGTTTTGTGAAATATTTCGCTTTAGATAGCTGTCTCAGTGTTTCTTTAAATAGGGGTAACGGATATCTATCAGGAATCGTGATTGCATTTAGCCCGCGATAGTCCACACAAAATCTCAGTCCACCGCTTGGTTTCCTGGCAAACAAAACTGGCGCTGCCGCTGGTGACCCGCTTGACCGAATCCATCCCTTGTCCAGAAGTTCTGTAAGTGTTTTACGCAAGACTAGAAGCTCTTCCCTAGACATCCCATAGAGGGGTCCCCATGGAGGTTGCAGAGGCTTCCTATTTTCCTGCTGCAAGTTGATGGCATGATCTAGTTTTCCTCGTGATGGAGGCAATTCATCTGCACCATTATCGTCGGCAAAGAGGTGAGCAAAATCCTTAAATTCATTAGGAAGACGTGAACGTGCTTCATCTGTCGTTAATCGGGGCTTAACCCGCAACGCTTTGCTGATATCTTCTAAAGATGCCCTGCAAATTGGAACTGAATCTTTCATAGACACCACAACATTGACCGATGAAATCTCGGGTGAGACCCCAGTCTCGAATTCTTTCCCCCATCTCTCAGTGTTAAAAATACGCCCTCCCTTCTTACGAAGTTCCAAACGTTCGTCTCTGGCATGGATAACGGCATCTTCATCCTCCAACCATTTTTTTCCGAGAATCAGTTGATGTGTACTGTTTGGTACCACATAGAGCCAGAGTTTCGGTGTAATATATCCGTCTAAGTCCAGTGAAATACATGTGATTGAGTCTACTATTGGCTTCTCTAAAGATTTTTCGGCAGTTTCTAAGCGTCGTGGGGAAATAGGAAAACGCGACAGCTGCAATTTCAAAGCAAATGCATCATCGATGATGCCGGAACATAAACATCCATTATCAACCAAGGCTTGTACCATTGTACAGTCATTAATCAGAGCGTTGACTAGAAATGGGGATGTATTCATGTATACTTCTCTACTTACAACTGGCTTAAGCTCCTGAGTGCGATTTTGCCCAGGAGCATCTAGTTTTCCGTCGGTTTCTCATCTATAGTTATCACCTCCCCTCCAACCACCGATTCACACAAGGAAAGATTAATAGGAGGTAACGCAGCTGCATTGACACGGAGCCCTTCATTTGGATTAACGGCAGGGAGGAGTGGACATCTCCTTGTGCCACAACCTTTACGCTCGCAGCGATAGCAACGTCTTTCTTTCCTTAGCAAGGCAATCTGTTCCCTTGATTTCAATTTTGCTCGAAGAGGCTGCCCATCTGGTCCCCTCGCGACATTTTCCATATTTACACCACCCATTACAGTGTCTCCATCAGAATCCAGTTGCCCAACTTGCCCACGATTACTCCCTGACGTGGTCCATCCTACCTGCCTACTTTCGTTATTATCAAAGTGGTCTGGCCCCTCAACTCTGCGATCTTTGATCTCTCCTTAAAGTTGGCAGGATAAGGTGAAAGTCCCTGCAAAAATTCTACCTGGTGGGATACTTTGTTGACTATTCAAATAAATTCTGCAAAGTTATCGTCTGGTAATAGGTGGTTCCCAGCCAGGGCTTGCAAAAGCCTTCCATTGAGAGCCCTTTGGACTATCGTAATTTTATTCTCATCAGGCCACGTATCGCCCTGGGCCTCTGTCAATTTATGGCCCAAATTGGGTAGAAAGACGTCCATTGCTGCTTTTCCCCCATTTTAAGGTCGTGAAGCTCGTTTGCTGCGCGTTTGACTCTTGTTGGGTCGTGGTTCGCTCGGTCAAGGAACTCTATAAACTCTTCTGGCCGGTCCTCCTTGCTCCATCCTCCCATCTCGAAAAATCCGACAGACTAATTGTGGGCCGCACCTTCAAGCAATAGGTAGATCATCATAAAAACTTGAGTGTCATCGTACTCAAATGTGTTCCAGTCAACCTTAAGCGCATTCAAAATGAATTTCCTCCATCCTGGATAGCTTGCTCGGTTTCCATTAAAACTCGGGAATTTCGTCGGCTTTATGCCCTGTGTAATCTGGCGGGCTGGGTTTTTAGTAATAGTTACTTTCCCTGATTTTGAAGTCGCCGGGTGTTCAAAACCCTCAAAGCCAGCAAGCTGCTCGTGAAGTTGTGATAACTGTTGATGAACCAAATCCATCTCTTTTATGAATGATCTCTTCGTCTTTTCATTCGACTTGGATGATGACGACATTATTACTGTTTCTTGCTGACTGGTCGTGGCTTCAAATTCTTTCTTGTCCTGGAGGTGCTCGTAAATATTATATAATTTCGAGATGGCAGACCCAGTTGCCTCAGGAGTAGGATTCTGACTCTTTCCGCCTGCGTTGATCAAACTGTCCTCGTGAGCCAAGAATTCAGAGGGTAAATTTTATCAACAGATGTAAGCTTTTTTTGAGGGTATTACACTAGATTGTGTAACATAAGGAAATATAACGTGAGGATACTGAACCAAAACGTAGAGCCAGCTGCGTAAGGTGTAGAACACCCGGGGACGTAAGACGTAAGGTATAATATTATAGAGCGTAGAGACGTAGAGACGTAGAGACGTAGAGACATAGAGACGTAGAGACGTAGAGACGTAAAGAGATAGTTAATTATATGTGATGGTTCACTACTAACTGCTTAGGCTGTTAAGTAATGCAGAGTAATTTATAATTAACTATGTAAAAGGAAAATCTCATTGAAGAACAATAGCTACTATTATACATTTGGCCTACTCTATGTTGCTTGTAAAGTTTTGATACAGCTCATCACGATCACCATCTGATACCATGTAGTCTGTTTCAATGCCGCGAGTTGAGTCCCCAAGGATGAAACCTGATAGCGCCACCACTACCCTAGTTTCATATTCCTCAGTTTCATAGGTCCCAGTTTACGCCCCCACTTTAGCGCCTGCGCTTACCAACGTAGGCTACAGGGCTTTCCAGCTGCCCAGCTGTCATACTGTAAGAGTTAAAGCATTCCCTCCGTAAGTAATGCCTAATGGCTAGAGCTGGCTCCGTATTCCTTTGAATTCTTTCTTGCTCTAAACTGTCGATCGTGTTATCAGATTGTTCTATTTCTGGGTGTTTCTACGGGCTATGCTATTCTTCGCTATTCGATAACATTCCTTGGAGTTCTTTTATGGTTATTCAGGCGCTCGGAAACCAGGGGGTCTGGTTGTACTTAAGGTTGTTGTCTTGACCGCTTACTGCTCTTCAGATTAGTGTCTTGTATTTATCCTATCCTTAGATAATCTAGTTCATTGCCTCGCTCAGATTCAGGTTGTCCTCAAGTTGTGCATACAATCATCGGACTCTTATCGCGGTTACGTTAGCTACGCCAGTTACAGTCACGTCATTCACGTCAGTTGCATAATCAAGCCAGTCACGCCAGTCACACCAGTCACGCCAGTCACGCCGGTCGCGTAAGTCACGTAAGTCACGTCATTAACGTAAGTCGCGTCAGTCACTCACGTTGGCCACGCCTCGCACTATTGGAACTCCTGACAGAGTTGCAGAGCGTCCACATAGGGTATATAATGAAGTGAAGTGCTTTTGTTACGATGATGATGATGATTTTATTTTTCGTCTGCATGGGATTACGTACCCAGAAGCACGTGCCCTACATTCCCAATGGAAATAAAGGACGCTAAAGCCGGAGCTCTAGAGGGTTTGGTAGTAAGAGAACTATATACATTTGCTGTGTGACGTTGTTTGAAGCTGCCCACATGATTGTAGTATGGCTTTTACTGTTCTACAGTATGAGACGTCCCCTTTTCTCGTGGCTGTCGATTACTCAGCCCTCTCACCCACTCCTTCCAGGAGCTCCCATTAAATTAGAAATATTAAGAACAAAAAGGAAATGAGATTAAAAGACGCGCCTTTTTTTTATCGAAGACATATGTCCTCAAAATATCGTACGTGGTCCAGCCACTTCGTTAGTGTGATCGCTCCCCTCGACGTACCGAAGAGGAATGGTATTAGGCGATGGGTGGGACCCTGAGGCCGGCCGCCTCGTTGTCGCACAATTCTGCAGAAGAGAGGATGGGTAGGGGTTTTAGGGGACCTGCAGCGACATATTCGTGTGGCTTCTTGATGTTTGAAATGGTCATGATATATCGCGAAGTCACCGTGGCCTGTTCTAGCTGCAATTATATGACCTAGGGATTTCATGTTTAAGAGAAGCTCTTTTGGGAACGTAGGAGCAGATCCAATCTCGAGAAGAGAATATGAATGAGATATATTCTCTGTCCACCACTCTTGTCTGAGACGGTGTGCCATCGTTAAGTTCCAGTTTCTAAGAGAGGCAAGTGAGAATTTAGGGTGTAAGTCCTGGAGAGGCATTGATGCTCCTCTCTTTGCCTCCTTATCAGCTAGTTTGTTACCTGGGATCCCCAAATATCCAGGAGCCCAGTGAAACTTAACATGACCCTTTTGAGTTTACGGAAGTCTAAGACGGGTCTTCCATGCTTTGGCGGTTTCTGAAGCTGCAACAAATGCCCATTCTGAGGAAGAACCAGGCGTTTCGGATAAGGATTTCCTAGCTACTTCTTGATTGTCTAGAAAAATCCAAAGGTCATTTGCGAAGCGAGCAGAAGGGAGACTGACGGCCACTTTTAATCCTTGGAGGGCTGCAGAGGTTTCAGCATCGTAGATTTCTTTATTATTGCCAAGGGACTAAGCCCCGGAGTCAATTTGATACCCTAGTTGAAAGATGACATAGCCAGCGCCTGTATTCCCGATTGGGAGCTTAGAACTATTGCTATACACTAAGATATCACTACGAGGTAAAATGGAATCTCAGCGAAAAGGAGCTCCAAGTATATATCCGAGGAACACGTGAGCTTGATTTTCAGCCAATCATGAATTTTCCAGTTTTGAACTGGTCGAATTCAGAAAGATCACGTTCGACTTCGCACCGTTTACATAACTTGCTCATGTTCGTGGGTCGTGGGTCGAAGCGCTTGGTGCTGTGTGATGTTGAAGAAGGAGCTTTCGTTGCACGAATTGATGTTGAAGAAGAAGAAAGGGGTCGCTTACTAAGCGGACCCACCGGCCTTTTTGTTCCAGGGGTTCACAGCCAATCATTTTTAGAGTTCACTAGTTTCACGCTAAAAGTTCCGTAAGTAAGAAATCCTCGTTCCTCGGATAATCAATTGAAGAAACTCGAGGAAGTTGTTAGCCCTTCGTTTGTTTAGTTCTGATAAGGCGCCTATTCGAGCCAGGGAATCTGTTCTGGTCTCTTCGATGATCCATGGAGGCACAAGGAGGGGATTGGTTTGGTCGGAGACGGGGATACATCTAAGGGAACGAATATACCGCGTCTGTGCAGGATATCCCGAGGATTTTTGTTCGCGCAAAAGAAGTGGATGACGGGCATTGAGCCTACAAGTGTGTACGGCAGCACGCCTTGATTTATTATTAAGAGCTAATTCAGCTGGCAAGAGACCAGCTTCCCTGAAGAGAGCTGCGGAGGAGGTGGTGCGGTAAACAGGGAGAATAGCTCTTGCATCTGCTAAATGTACCTTGTTGAGGGCGTCCAAATGAGCGCCAACTCTATTACTGACTGCTTTGCTACCTTTCTCTCTTGATTTCCCAAGCCACCAAGATTCTGCGGCAAAGTGTGCGATAGGTAGAACACAGGCTATGGCGACTTGTCTGGAAAGATAGGGAGAGACGCTGTGACGGCTGTTCAGCCGATTGTAAACCTGTAGCCAACGATGGTTATTGCAGGCATGTACTATCATGCAGATCATGGGTTCATAATGCAAGATCACTAATAATAGAGATTAGCGACTGCATTATGCAAGGGTCCTAGATTGTACAAGGGTCTATAATCAGGGCTACAGCATGACTTGGTAATCAGGGTTTGGCTTGAACTGACTGATACTAATTATAAGTTTGTATCCTTGATTTTCAATAATTACTCACGGGTGATGTTCGAAGCTGAACAATGAGAAGGAAACACAGAACTTGTATATAGAGGATTGTTCGGAACCTAAGTTAGCTTTTCTTCTTCATAGTGAATTATTAACAACCATTACTCATACAAGTGCTCATTGCCTCATATAGTTAATCTGTGACAGACGCCTGATTTTGTGCTTCCTAGACATCGTAGAGCTCGAGTCACCCTCAAAGCTTTAGCAGCTTGCATCTTTGCGTGATACTTGAAAGTCAATTCTCGATCAAAATATACACCTAGCCATTTCAGATACGGCCTCGTGGGATTTACTGCGATAGGGAAAGAGTCTGTTTCAACTTCTGGACTTATACCCCTATCCCTAGTCCTTCGAGTAAAGTGCAATAGTTTTAATTTTCCTGGGTCGAAGATTAAACCTTCGGCTCCGCCCCAAGAAAGAGCTTTGTTAATTGCTAGCTCAGTTTTTCTGGAATTAGTCTCCAAAGATTTCGAGTTTTCAATAATTGCGACATCGTCAGCGTACCCGAAGCTGTTTCTAAGTCTCTCAAGTTTAAACAGAGGCGAAATGTATAACATAAAGAGAATAGGAGAAATCAGAGAGCCTTGTGGTAGCCCACAATTTACTTCTCTGGGTGAACCTTCTTGCCCGTCGATACGAATACACACCTTCCGATTTGATGTAAATGAACTAATCCAATTACGGAAGATATGTGAGGGTCAGGACCCTTGCTAATGACTCGGGCTCTTGCCCTTGTATAATTACCTTACTCTCTGTGCGGCGTTGGATGACGTGGATCAGGATGTTGTGGCGCAAGGAGTTCTCGCTTACATTAGGTAACAATTTCTAAGCGCTAGCCATCATTACGATGATCCTTGTCTAGATAATGATCATCGCTTACTTACCCAATTTGGATGATAGCTATGTCCGCGTATATTGGGGAATATTAAGAAAGCTTCCAGAAAGTTCTAAAACGGTTTGTTGGCATCCTAAGGCGTGTAGATTATTCTAGCATCTTCTATGGGTTATTGCAAGTTCTAATTCTATGGTGTTCGGAAGGCTTCGGGGGTGATAGATCGGGATAACTATTTAAACCTGCGTTCTTCTCTTGTAGATAATCTCCATGCACTTCTTAGTTATTTAATTTACAATTTTAGAACCTCACTTTTGAGTTATTCGAGTTGAGCCTCTTACAGTAGAAGTGCATCACTCTCATCTATCTCATAGACCAGAGATTTCAGATTTTTTTTTATCAGATCATCAATCATCAGTAGGTTCATCAGTCAGATCTTCAATCATCAGTCAGTTCATCAGTCAGTCTATCAGTTGGCCAAATCACTCTCTTAGTTATTTGTTTCATCGTAATGTCGGGATTTAAGGACGTAGAAATGGATGACGGAATTAGAGTCAGTGGGACGCAAGACTCAGGGAACCAATTTTATATGGCACAAGAATCAAGTCAGTCTGGCAGCGAACAGGCGCCCTCATGGGTATCAACCTTGATAAGCACCTTGACCAATTTTTTAAGTAATCAACAATCAGTGCAGCAGATTGGAACTCCAGAAAGCAGACCAAGACACTCCCAGCCACACCCGGAAAAGTTCTCAGGACTCGACTCTTCTCAGGACTCGACTCTTCTCAGGACTCGACTCTTCTCAGGACTCGACTCTTCTCAGGACTCGACTCTTCTCAGGACTCGACTCTTCTCAGGACTCGACTCTTCTCAGGACTCGACTCTTCTCAGGACTCGACTCTTCTCAGGACTCGACTCTTCTCAGGACTCGACTCTTCTCAGGACTCGACTCTTCTCAGAACCCCCGATTCCGAAGCCTGTTGGAAGCTAAGCTAAAGATTGATGCCAATGCGATTGGTAGTGAAGAGGAGAGAGTTTGGTACGGATTTGGGCGCCTTACAGACGTTGCTTTACAAAGAATTCATCCCTGGATCGAATTCGCTAAAGGAAAGAACGATTTCACCATTGCGGGATTTTTTGAACAACTAGATAAGGCCTTTGTGTTGTGCATAGCACAGACAGAAATGATGGGCATGAAGGACGCATAAGCGGAGTGATGTTCATGCCTCTGCACAAAGGTCACAGAAGAGACGGAGGACCGGCAGTCCGGATGGAGTACGTGACATAGTTGGGCGAGAGGCAGCACACATAGTTCTCATTGTTTGTCATGTTTGTCCTATCCATGCACAGACCATATTGGAGTATAAATAGGCCTGTGATTCCCACATAGTAGATAACACATAGATATCATCCATTTACAACATAATTCTTAAATCAATCTTAGCTCCTCTAACCAGTGTACGTTCCCTTATCATACACCTAGTAAAACACTTTGGCGACCCGGAGAAGACAACAAAAGCCATCAATAAGTTGAATACAATACGCCAAGGTAACCGCAATTTCCGAGAATTTCTCCAAGACTTCGAACAGATCCTATTAGAGGCGCAGACATGGGATTGGAGCGACGAGGCAAAGAAAGGCTATCTCCGGGCTGGGATCAATCGTGATCTTACAAATCGGATGGTTTCGCAGACTGAATCTCCAGGGTATGATGATTTTGTTTCCCAACTACGCATGACGTCGAATAAGATGGAGAGAATGAAAGTTTGAGATAGCAGAAAGGGGCATAATTGGATACTCAATGCTCAGTCTACTTCAACATTTGATACCCAAGAAGGTGGGGACCAAATGGACTGGGAATTAACCGCAACAATTAGCGTTGCTGCAGCTCAGCGAACTCCCTCAGGTCAGATGAGTAAACATTCACGCATTCGAGCAACTTGGGTGTCGCAGGAAGAGATTGGGCGAAGAATTTCTGAAGGCCTGTGCATTAGATGTGGGGGCGGGGCCATATAATAAAAGGCTACTCGCTGCCTCCCGCGTTGAATCCGAATCGTCGTAATAGGAGTCAGCTGCAGCAGTCAAGGGTCTCGGCATCTGCAGTTTCAGTGGATCTTAATGTTGAAGATGGTTCGGGAAAAGAGTAGCCTTTGATAAAAGTCGCAATCAGGGGCTTGAGAGGGAGTGTAATCTGAGAGAAGACTGGAATCGGTTTGAGCAAGTCATGGATGGTGAACCTTTTGTTGTATCTGCTTTAATTAATGATACTATATTTGCTAAAACATTCATTGATACCGGTTGCCTATCATATGGTCTATGTGATTCCAACTTCGCTCAGAGAAACAACCTTAAGCGCTTAAAAATAAGACAACGTGAAGTCGTTGGCTTTGACGGAAAAGTAGCTTCATTTGTGAGTTAAGTTGCTGTTATAAATATGGATTTGGAAGGACACAGATAGTCGAAAGTATTTCTTTATGTTGCTCCCATTGGATATTATGATGTAATCTTGGGAATGCTGATAAAATCTACTGTTATAATAACTCATAGTAAGGAATCATTTTTGGCTGCCTATGATCGGACCAAAGGTCCAGTGCATATATCAGCTGTGGCTTTTGAACATTTATCTGGGAGTCTGCACAAGAAAAACAAAGTTCAGGTATTTGCAGCAAGCATGAAAGATATTAATAAAGCACTAGCAGGAAAGCAGCAATCAGATCCAGTGATAAGTTTACCAAAGCTCTACCACGAATTTCTAGACGTCTTTGATCATATTAAGGCGGAATTACTACCAACGCTCAGAGGTAAAGGCATTGATCACAAAATTGACATCGAAGCCTAAGTGTTTTACTAGGTATATGATGGGGTACGTACAATTGCGCAGAGTTACTAAAAGGATTCAGATGCTTGAGTAGAGCAGGCAATTGCGCGTATGGCAGGAATGTAAGATTGAATTAAAAGATGATAAGAATGATGATAAAAATATTTACAATGTGGCAGACTTCAGCCTATTTATACCAAGAATATGTCTGTGTGTGACCAGATCAAATGCAGCAAACACAGATATTCTTTGTGTGCCGAACATTGCTTAACTTATCCAAACACTCCAGCCCGACTGCAGCCGCATCGGCTCTTCCGTGACCCCAGCGTACTCTGCCGTGTACCGCTCCGTCTAAGCTCCTGCTGCCGGAACGAGCACGTTCACCGAAGCTCGGTATAACACTCCCTCTGTCGGTAACGACTATTTCTCAGCTTCTCAGTGAATTTCCACAGGTGACTTGACCTTTGTCAGTGCGTCAGCAAGCTGAAGATTTGATGGGACAAAGGTGACAGTTATCTTCCCATTTTGATGCTGCTCGCGGCAGTAGGAGTTCCTGAGCGCTATATGCTTAGACCGCTTATGATTGTCATGGTTTTTGATCAGTGAGATTGCTGATTGGTTGTCGACGTGAAGGTTGGTACATGCTGCCCCATTAATGCGTTTAGTGATACCTAGTTCTTGAATGAGTGACTTGACCCATTGGAGCTGGCGGCAGGTTTCAGTAGCTGCCAAGTATTCTGCCTCAGTGGTGGACAGGACCACCTCCCGTTGCAGATGTGATTTCCAGCTGATAGGACCTGATGATAATCTGATTAGCATTCCAGATGTCGATCGGCTGGTTGATGGGTCGGCTGCAAAGTCTGCGTCCGAATATGCTTCGAGAGTTGCTTGATGGTTGTTTCGAGTGAATTCTATACCTTGGTCAGGGTCCTTCGCAATATACCGGAGTACTTGACGTGCGGCTTGCATGTGTTCGTTCGATGGGTTGACCAGGAATCTTGCGAGATGGTTTACCGCGAATGCAATGTCTGGTCTCGTGTTGTTTGAGAGATACTGTAGTCCTCCAATGCATGAGTTGTACTCTGTCTTTTCATGCGGAAGGCACGTCACGTTGTTTGGTTCCATCATGCGTTCCAATGGCGTGTTTGCTGACTTGCAGTCTGAGAGACCGTGTCTGTTGAGAAGAGTGCGTGCGTATTGTCCTTGAGAGAGCTTCAGAACCGTAGTTGATGGGTGGCTGATCTCTATGCCAAGGAACAGATCAGTGCTGACAGTCTTGAGGTTATATTTACGATATAATGCACTCATTAGTTGGTCTATTTTTGACTGATGTGGACTCACTACTTGAAAGTCGTCAACATGCATCAGTACAAAAAGATCCTTTTCACTGTTAGTGTAGAGACAAATGTCAGATGTGGTGGGAAATAAACCCAGCTGGGCAAGTGTTGACTTAGCATCATCATACCATAAAGCCGCTGCTTGCTTGAGTCCATAAAGGCCTTTGCAGAGTCGGATGACATAGCCATCTTTCTCGTATCCTTTTGGAAGTTCCATAAACAAGTCTATTTTAAGGTCAGGGTTAAGAAATGCAGTTGGTACGTCACCTTGTTTTCTGTGCCAGCCTAGTTGGTGTGCAAGAACGAGAATGATTCGTCCTGTTTCAGGTCTAGGTGTGGGTGCGAAGGTTTCATGGTAGTCAATGCCTTGTCGCTGAGTAAAGCCCTTAGCTGTGCAGCGAGCCTTATATTTTTCTATGTCGCCGTTTGCGAGAAACTTCTTTTTAAATACCCACTTGCATTTCATGGGCTTGCGGCCTTTGGGTAGTTGCGAGTGTGGGATTATCCGTATGGCTCCCTTCTGCTTCAGAGATTGGAATTCTTCTTCAGCTGCTCTTTTCCAATGTGGGGCTTCTGGGCTGGACATTGCTTTGTCCCATGTTTGTGGGTCAGTTGATGCTTGTGCAGTCATGCCATGGTGTAGTCGATAATAGTCAACACGCTTGACTGCTCTACCGCGTTGTGACCTAGTAATGCCGTCTTCTGGTGAGTGAGGACGCTTGGTACCGGCCACTGGTTGTACTGGATCCCATCCAGTCATGACGTGGTCAAGATGTTCATCCTGCTCAGTCGATTCTGCTTCATCGTCCGAAATTTCCGCAGCGGGTATCTCCCTCTGATCCGCAAGTTGGTGGCTTGGCCTTGAAACGACTTGCAGATCTGTTGAATGCGAAGGAAAATTATCAGATTCTGGCGAATTGGGGACAGTATGAATATCGTGTGAATCTGATTGATGGTTGATGATAGAGTTTGGTGGATGTGAGTCATGTGAGTCATATGACTCTACAGATTCCATGGTGACTGTGGGGTGGTGAGGTGTAGACGGCGGATGCTCCCTCTGATTTTCTGCAGTGAATTGATGGGGTGCCAATGGTTGTGAAGTGGGTTGAGGCCGTGATGGTGTGTTGTTGCTCGTATGGTCATGCGATGGATATGGCGGCTGGGTCGATGGTGGCTCCGAGAAGATGGAACTGAGATTTGCCCAGTAGCTGGTAGTATGCTGGCGTTCTATAGAGTTTAGTTCATCGCCAAAAACTGTGTCTTTGTTAAAGGATGCGTGAGGGGTGATGCTTTCAGACCATTTCCACCCTTGCGCTGGTGTCCAATGAGGGTGATAGATGAGAAAGTTTTTGTTAGTATTCTTTTGAAATCCTACAAACCAGCCCATTTCTGCCCTTGGCTCGAATTTGCCTGGTTTAGGGTCAATGAGTTTATTTGCACGACAACCAAAGCGTGGAAGGTTGGTAAAATCAATTTGGTCTGAGTGAGGCTGCTTCAAACCTTTGAGAAAGTCTATTAACGGCACCGATTTTGTGCGGAGGCAATATAGACGATTAGTGATGAAGCATGCGTGTTCGACCGCCCACGGCCAGTAACATGCAGGCATTCGTGCATCTATGAGCATAGATCTTGCTCTTCTCAGAATGACCTTGTTGGATGCTTCAGATGTCCCGTTTTGTTCAGGCGTATAAGGTGCGGAGACGTCTGTCCTAATCCCGTGTTGTTCACAGTAGGATTTTATGCGGAAGAATTCGGAGCCCTTGTCTCTAAAAATAGTGCGGACTCTTTTGCCGTACTGATGATGTTGATGCTCGACCCATTTTACTAACTGGGGTGCAATTTGGTCTTTGGTGCACGTGGAAATGGCCCATCTCATACGTGATTTTGCGTCGGTAATGATAACAGCGTACTGTTGCCCATTACATGCCGTGGTTAGTTTTCCAACAGTGTCAATGAAGACCTCATCAAGGGGATCAAATGGTGTAGGCCTCGGTTCTCGTGAGACATGCCGTTGTGCTTTGCTGAGGTGACAGGTCTCACAAGTAGATAATTCACTTGAGTTTAATCCTTCCATGCCTTTAGAGCATTGTGCTGTCTTCTTTAGAATCTTCTGCCCGGTGTGACCTAATCTCTGATGTCATCTCTGTGCACTGGAAGTGTTGGAGACTCTGGCCACTCCTGGGGCTGCTATAAGTGGTTGATCATGATGACTAGGCAGGGAGTGGATATAATACACATCATTCTTCCTAATTAATCTGGCTATTGGTATACACTGGCCTTGTGGAGTTCTTCTTGCAAGTGTTGTCATATTATCGTCAGGCGTTATAGAGCCCAATCTTTGGAGTCTTCCGGCCGATATGATTATACAGGAGGAATTGGGGGAATATAAACAGTCATGGAGATCAAGGGTAGTACTACCAATGACGATGCGTGCGGTACCTTGTCTTGTGAGTGATGTTTTTCCTACTGCTTGGTCAAACTTGATGGGCTTATGCCTGGTAAATATGTCACGGAACATGGATTCACATGGGACAAAGTGGTGCGATGCACCGGTATCATAGATAGCAAAGCGTGTATTGGATGAGGAAGATGCGGAGGCAGCTACTGCTACTCCGTCCTCAGACTCACTATCACTATCAATACAGGGATTGGCGACAGAGATAACGTTAGACTTCCCCTTCCCTTTGCCTTTGCCAATAGCTTTCCGAGCTAAATATCGCTCACCAACTGGTCCGACAGCCAATTCGGGATGTTGTTTAAAACACTCTCTATTGAGGTGTCTATGCTTACATCTCTTGCATTCGGCGTCAGGGTCATTGGCTACATTTGAGCCTTGGGCTGCCATAGCGTGGTTAGTTTCGGCAGCTGTGGTGGTCCTATGACCATCAACAACCCTAAGAGTCGACATCATAGTTTCCAAAGACGTGTAAGAATTATTGTCGTTACATGCCCTTAGATCTCGCCATGTACCTAACCATGGCACATGCTTGGTGCCGAGAACAAAGACGGCAGCGGCTTGGCCCTTGGTCACATGGTACTCAGTCCCGGTGGCTGCATGTAGAGATTCGGCAGCCTCGTTGAGAGACTGAAGATGTACCTGGAAACGATTAATATAGTCATCTGCAGTGTTAACAAAACTTGTCCTCAGGAACGTTTCCAATGCGCGCGCGTATGGTGCGGTGGCTGTTTCCTTTCGGGTGTCGGCGATGCTATTGTATAACTCGAGAGCCGTCATCTGATCATATGATCTAGGACACATCGAGGGATCGAGTCTGCTGATGATTATGTTCTTTGCAGAAATTTCTCCAAGAGTCCATATCTCTAGAGCCCTGAGATGTTCGTCAAGTGCGGTCGAGAAACCCGGATCTTCAGGGCTCATTTCCGCGGTGGTGTCGGCGGGTCGAAGGATTGGGCGGATGCCAGGGAAATTATGGAATACATGTCCTATGACATTATTCTTGGCTAATTTCGCCTGGAGACAACTTTTCCACTTTGCAAGTGGAACGCCTTGAGAGAGAACAACCTTGGAGGTGTCGCGGTGCATGGATTGGAACATGGTGGTGTGGAACCTGGAGCAATCTATTTACTATTAGTAATGCTTCTATGCGTGGTACAGCGCCGGGCTCATAACCTGTTTTACTAGGTATATGATGGGGTACGTACAATTGCGCAGAGTTACTAAAAGGATTCAGATGCTTGAGTAGAGCAGGCAATTGCGCGTATGGCAGGAATGTAAGATTGAATTAAAAGATGATAAGAATGATGATAAAAATATTTACAATGTGGCAGACTTCAGCCTATTTATACCAAGAATATGTCTGTGTGTGACCAGATCAAATGCAGCAAACACAGATATTCTTTGTGTGCCGAACATCGCTTAACTTATCCAAACACTCCAGCCCAACTGCAGCCGCATCGGCTCTTCCGTGACCCCAGCGTACTTTGCCGTGTACCGCTCCGTCTAAGCTCCTGCTGCCGGAACGAGCACGTTCACCGAAGCTCGGCATAACACTGAGACGGCCAGGAAGCTAAGATACCCTGGGGCCCATTGTACAGTATGTCCCGTGATGAGTTACTGGTCCTCCGGAAAACATTAACTTAGCTGATGACAAAGGCTTTATACGCATGAGCAATTCACCAGCAGCTGCACCAGTCTTGTTTGTTAAGAAGCCCGGAGGGGACTACGATTTTGTGTAGACTACAGAGGGTTGAATAGAATTACAAGAAAAGATCGGTATCCCTTGCCATTGATTTATGAATTCTTACGAAATATTAGCAAGGCGAAGTGGTTCACTAAACTTGACGTGATTGCCGCTTTTCATAAGATTTGGATTGCTGAAGGAGACGAATGGAAAACCGCTTTCCGGACTCGATACGGCCTATACGAATGGCTTGTTACTCCGTTTGGGCTGGCCAACGCTTCAAGCACATTCCAAAAGTACATTTATTGGACTTTGCGCGAGTATTTGGATAATTTCTGTTCAGCGTATGTCGATGACATTCTGATCTATTCATCCGGAAGCAAATTGGAGCATCAAGAACATGTACGGAAAGTGTTACGGCGACTCAGAGAAGCTGGACTGCAAATTGACATTGATAAATGTGAGTTCGAAACAAAAAGAACGAAGTACTTAGGGTTCATTATAGAAGCTAGCAAGGGATTGCAGATGGATCCAGACAAAAATGAAACAATTAAGAACTGGGAAGCTAGAACATCAGTAAAGGGTGTTCGAGGCTTTCTCGGGTTTTCTAATTTTTATTGGAGGTTCATCCATAAGTTTGCAGAACTAGCAAAGCCCCTCACAGACCTCACTCGTAAAGATTGCAAATTCCGGTGGAATTCAGAGGCAGATTTCGCATTTCGGAAACTCAAAGAGATATTTATAAGTGCCCCTGCTCTCGGCCAGTTCGACTATGACAAGCCCACGCGAATCGAAACAGACGCTTCAGGATGGTGCGTTGGTGGGACACTTCAGCAACTGAATGATAAAGGGTTGTGGATTCCATGCGCATTCTTTTCAAAGAAAAATAATCCTGCGGAGTGCAATTATGAAATATACGACAAGGAGATGCTTGCAATCATTCGCTGCTTGAAAGAATGGGATGCCGAACTCAGGGGGGTGGAACAATTTGACATTTGTACCAATCACAAGAATTTGGAGTACTTTATGACGGTCCGCAGACTTACAGAAAGGCAAATGAGGTGGTCCTTGATCCTTTCTCAATACAACTTCCGGATAGTACACGTAGCTGGTAAACAAAATGAACGAGCTGACGCCCTTTCTAGAAGAGACCAAGACATGCCTAATAACAAAGCGGACCAGCGCCTTACAAATCGTAGTATCCAACTCCTGAAGCCAGAGGTCTTAGTGGCGAATCAGATTGTAAGGCCCGTATATTCAAACAACAGCCAGAAAAGACTCCATTCGGAAGGACAAGGGCTCGAGGATCAACATGTCGGAGAGTGTCCGAGAGGGTTGGAAGAGTGGGAATCAGCTGCCCTCGCAGATAAACAGTACATCGAAGCCCTTGAATCAGTTAAAATACAGTTGAGGAAGTTCCCTACTCACCTTGACCTCAAAGTATCAATTTCAGAATGTTCTCTCTCGAGTCAAGGCCGTCTACTATTCCGAGACCGAGAATGGGTTCCGAAAGGGCTAGATTTGAGAACGAAAATAATTCAAAATACATGACACACTCTTGAATGGACATCCAGGTAGAGAGGTCACGTATGCTCTAATTGCTCGGCGGTTTTTCTGGCCTGGCATGGCTAAGGAAATTAGGACATTTGTGGAAAATTGTGATAGCTGCGGGAGGAATAAAGCGTGGAGAAGTCGACGGCAAGGATTCCTAAAGCTTTTACCGATTCCGGAACGGATATGGTCCGAGATTTCGATGGACTTCATTACTGACCTCCCAATGTCTGAAGGCTGTACAAATATGATTGTAATCATAGACCGGCTAAGTAAAGGTGTACTTGCAGATGGCTTAAAGAATATTGATTCGGAAACGGTTGCTAGATGGTTTGTTAAGAATTATTTGCCTCATCACTTCCTTCCAAGTGCAATAGTTTCAGACCGTGGCTCACAATTTACAAGCGCTTTCTGGAAAAGACTATGTGAAATGTTGAGAATTCAGCGTTGGCTTTCTACTGCTTTCTCACCCGAAACTGATGGGTCAACCGAACGAATGAACAAAGTTATCGAGACAGTATTAAGACAATACGTGAAGTGGGACCAAAGCAATTGGTTACAATGGCTTCCAATGGTTGTTTCAAGTATTTGTGGGAGAGACTCAGCATCTACAGGCATAAGCTCCTTTTTCTTATCTTATGGATGGAACCAGAGCCTGTATGAAGATCTAGAAACAGATCTCTCAGATAATGATAGAAGAAACTCTCCAATCGCTAGAGCTGATAAAATTGTCAGAAAGTTAAGGCAAGTTAGAGAATAGGCACAAGCATCAATGGCTGCAGCCCAAGAAGCTCAAGAACATTGGTCAAACATGATTAGAGATCAAGCCCCAAGTTACAAAATTGGAGATAAAGTTTGGTTAAACTTGCAAAATATAAATACTGATAGAGCAAGCCGAAAACTCGATGCTAGGAACGCTAAATTTAAAGTTACGAAGTGATTGGCTCACATAGTTTCCGATTAGATACTCCACCAGGAATTCATAACGTCTTTCATTCAAAGCTATTGAGGCCTAAAAACTCGTCACCACTGCCTGGTCAGAGAGTAGACGACAGCCAGCCTCTACCATGCATTGTAAACAAAGGGGAAGAATACGAAATTGACCATATTATTAATCAAAAAAAGGCTCCAGGAAAGGGAAACCATCTAAAATATTTAGTCAAATTGGTCGGGTATGCAAAACCAACATGGGAACCTGAATCTTTTCTCAAAGACACAGCTGCAATTGACAAATGGACAAACCTACCCAGATCAGAAAAGATGAAAATATCTAAGACCAACAAGAGGCGAAAACCAGGCCGCAAATGAGGTCATAAGGAGGGGGGTGATGTGAGGGTCAGGACCCTTGCTAATGACTCGGGCTCTTGCCCTTGTATAATTACCTTACTCTCTGTGCGGCGTTGGATGACGTGGATCAGGATGTTGTGGCGCAAGGAGTTCTCGCTTACATTAGGTAACAATTTCTAAGCGCTAGCCATCATTACGATGATCCTTGTCTAGATAATGATCATCGCTTACTTACCCAATTTGGATGATAGCTATGTCCGTGTATATTGGGGAATATTAAGAAAGCTTCCAGAAAGTTCTAAAACGGTTTGTTGGCATCCTAAGGCGTGGAGATTATTCTAGCATCTTCTATGGGTTATTGCAAGTTCTAATTCTATGGTGTTCGGAAGGCTTCGGGGGTGATAGATCGGGATAACTATTTAAACCTGCGTTCTTCTCTTGTAGATAATCTCCATGCACTTCTTAGTTATTTAACTTACAATTTTAGAACCTCACTTTTGAGTTATTCGAGTTGAGCCTCTTACAGGTTGATTGGCCAGCCTTGTTCTCTGAGCCGATTAATTAACCTTCCTGGAAGTACGGAGTCGAAAGCCCCATTTACGTCAAAAGTTGCCACTGTAGCTGTTTCACCTTTGGCCATTGCATTCTCTATATCGTGAGGGAGGCACGTGGTTAGGTCCACAGATGAGCGGAGTGGTAAAGCTCCAAATTGTTGGCGGGCTATTACATTATGTTTAATGGCAATCCAAGACATACGCCTTGCGATTAATCTCTCTAAGCTTTTTCCTAGAACCGATAGGAGGGCTATTGGCCAATATGACCTTGGCATAGACATGTCAGCTTTGTTGGGTTTTTCAACAATGACTACGACCGTAGTGCGAAAGCATTGAGTATGATGACCAAACTTTATACATGCTTGAAAGAGTTCAAGGGCTAACTCGGAGATTTTGGGCCAGACCAGGCGGAGAACAGCCGTTGGGATTCCGTCCTTTCCGGGAGTTGTATTACCTGCGCCGAGAACAGACCTGGATAGCTCTGCGGCAGTAAGCTAAGGAAAAGGAAGGGCAGATCTTGAAACAGAGAGGGTGGAGAGAGGAATATCTTCTGCGTTTGACTGATTTCACAGGAGGTTCCTGATCAGAACGTCCCTTTTGGCCTCGGTTAATTGTGCCGGCTGTGAGTTAGGTGAAAGCGGGTCAACAAGTGGCGGGGTGCGAAAGTTGCCTTTTGACTTGTGCCATTTTTCAATGTCGAAGACATCTCTTGCGTTGCTAGCTTCGGCCAGCTTTTTCCGGAAAAAAGCGCATTTAGCCTTTTTAATCATTTTCCGGAATTCCTTACGAGCAGCAACCAAAGAGAGTTGTGAATGAGCCAATTCCCGATATTTTCTATTAGCTTCTCGGCAACTCTGGTCCCACCACGGTTGGCCTTTATTGTGCGGAAGAGACATCCTGGCAGAACCGGTATACGCACATTGGAGTATTTGAGATAATTCCTCAGTGTAACGGCTGGCTAGCCGGCAAGGATCCTGTAGACCACAGTTGCCAACGCGGTCCCTGTTACACGAAGATATTGACATGGCTAGCATTTCGAAATGTAGATCAACGTCTATTGGAACAAATGTTGGGTGCAGGGGGGCAGTCGATGGGTCTAGCCCAACGTCAAGATAATTACAATTTGAGGATATTGTAATGAGGATCGCCGTGAACTACGTCCACGGCGCCAAGTTGTTTGCTCTGTTTGCATGAGTGGAATCACATGGGCAGGGCAGGAGGAACCTATAAAAAGGCCGTCATGTGTACACAAATATCTCTTTCTTTCCTCATAATGAATATAAACTTCTGATTTCGATCCTCTGAGCCAACTTAGAGACACTAACCGTGACACTCAGCTCTATTATCAAGCCCTACGATGGAGTGCTCCAGCGGGCTTAGTCCTTCGATATGAGTCTATAGCAAGTAGAGGAAGGTTTTTTCATCAATTGTCGCAAAGCGGGGCTTAGGAACAGGTGGATCTGCCCTGGTGAGGCAAGGAATTTTGACTACTAGCGGAAAGTGGTCGGACGTCATTTCTAACTCAGGGTGTACGTTTGCTATTACACCTCTCGCCAAAAGATTATCTGAGGCGAGGCATAGGTCTAGGATATTTCCCCTATTGTGGGTTGGAATATTAGGCTCCGAGATAAGCGAAATTGATCTTGTGTTGAGCCAGCGAATGAAATTATCAGATTGGGTGGAAGGAGAGGCTGCGTATGATGGCTGCTAGTAGGTGTGATGAAGATTTAAATCTCCAATGAGAACAGTTGTGTTGGGATTTCGCATCAATCGCCTTACTTGCGAATGGATAATTCGATGAGAAACAATTCGCAATGTCGGATGAAGATTCTCATCCGAATTTACTGGTTGTCGGGCTTAGGTGGCTACTTAAGCGAGTACGAATCGGAGTGCACAAAGTGAGACGTCCAGGGCGCGTGCGGTTGTCTGAACAACCTCGTATGCTCGGGTCTGATGTGCTCGGCGGCTGAACAGTGAGAATGATAAAATGTATTGTTGAAATCATAATATATATATATATTTTCCGTCATATAGACTATGAGATAATTTTTTAATTTATTCAAGTTTTACATTACAAAGTACCTAGAAATTGTGCCTTTTTTCTTTGAGAGTATTCTTCCTCTGAGAACCCATACCAATTTCCTACAAGTTGAAGAGATAGGGAGCGAATCAGAGAGCGAGATGAGTGAAAGCAGGCCGGCACCTGGATTGGTAGCTCCAGTGGGGGCGTTGTATAAATTTATTAACGTAACTGGTGGGCAGCTTGGGGCTTGGACTGTAAGAAAAAGAATGTCCCCATTTGAGCGATTTTCGCACGGGGTCTAGTCAGGACGAATTTGAGTAAATAACAGTCCTGATGCCTTTTTTGTATAAGTTAAAACTCGGGGGCGACGCGACCAGTCGTCGACCGGCGAGAAGCATTCAAATGATGGGTGATTACGAGTGATTTTATAGGATGAATCCTAAAAATATAAGGCTCTTGGATTAGTAAGACATCCGTATCTAAATTGGTTGCAGTTTCGAGGGCGATTTCATGGGCGGAAGAGCTACGACCAACGTTTATAGATATAATCTTAATCGTTGAGGCCGTGCTACTCATGTAGTGGTGCCTGGGAATCTGGTATGACGCAATCATGCTCAAGATCTTCAAGTACAACGAAGCTCCCACGAGAGGGGTTTGGTGCTTCGGTGAAGAGGCTTTGGATGTTAGTAGAATCTAAATAGACGATGTTTAAAGTTTCTGGGGCTAAGGATGCGGCTGAAGTTGTGGCTGGCGGCTTGCCAGAGATAACTCCACAGTGGGCAGTTTTCAATCTAAGCCTAGCGGCCAATGAAGCTTGTCTAATTTGTTCTGTTTTTCGGGTAGGGATCGAGTCGTCTCTATTAGGTCGGAGAAGACATTCTAGAGAGTCAGCGGGATGTGGTCCATGACAATTAGCACACTTTGGAGGGCAATAATAGGGCTTTGCTGGATCGCAAGATTTGTGACTATTCTTGAGATGCTGGGAAGAGCCGCAAAATCTGCAGCGTGGAGCTTTGGCACAACCTCGCTCGTTGTGCCATCTAAAGCATTTGCCGCACTGAGGTACTCGTACCCTCTTGGGAAGGTATTTCGTTCGAATGCGAACGCCAAATAGGGGAAGATTTCTGGAAGGAGAATGTGTTCCTTCAGGAAAGAGGGCAACCCAGCTTTTATGTGCTGCATATTGGGCTTCTATTGAATTACGGGGCTCTACGATTCTAACTGAGGAGACATTGGTGATATCTGCCAGGGCCTCCGCGACCATATCAGCAGTTATTTCAAATGGCACGATTGGGGTACCGTCGTACCCTTGATAAGAGCGTGGGACGCCGGAGAGGAGGTAAGCTACGTGGTTTGTCGGTTTTTCTACTTTGCAGAGGCCTTCAGATGAAAGGAAAGTTCCTATGTCATCCATGCGGGCGGCAAGAGACTCTTGGGCTGATACGGATAATGGGCTAATCGCGAAACCAGTCTTTGTCATCATGACTTCACGATCTAGTTTTTCTTGAAAAAACATATTTAGCAGTTGCATGATCGCATAGGGCGACATCTTTAGCATGGCGTGGCCTGGGGCAACTCTAACAACTAGACGAGTATCGGCAGGAGCTCTGTGGTTAGAAGGTTTGGAGGTAACTTCTGGAATCTTTGGAATTTGTTGTCGTAGCGTTGCAACGGTTAGCTTTTGCTTCTGCTTGTGTTCGGGCGCTGTTGAGGTTGATACAGGGAGGCGAAAGCAGAGGGCCGATTCGGGAGTGTTACCGTAGGGTTAGTGACCACAGATCCCTTTTCCTGGGTTATTGGGACTGATCTAGGCGCCGAATATGGGTGAGTGGGGCGAGCAGAGCCCTTCACGTGACTATCGAAGTGGCGGCGAGACACGCTTATGAGATCCGTCACAAATTCCAGAGTGCTCACACGTCACACACACGCATCACGGCTTTTAACTTAAGTTAACTTATTCTACTTTCACCCCATCATGACCAATCTTCCCCCTCCTCCTCCTTCACTACCACCCCCCCCCCCTTTACATTACTCTGCTCGGACGGGCAGAGAGGAGTCGCTGACTGAGATCCTTCTCACAACAACCTCCGCTGCCTCCACTAGGAACGAAGAAGCTACGCTACTCTTCCAAAACATTGCGTGCATCTTGGACGATGCTAATGATGGTAATAGCCTGCCACAACATCTGCAAAAACCCTTTCGTATTTTTATCGCGGACATAAACATGGTGGCGCGCCGGCAATTTGAATGCCATGTAAGAGGTACTCCCAGGCCCCCTCCACCACACTCGGCTGCTGCAACAGTACATCATGCAGCTCCTATTCACATTGCAAGAAAAACGCCCATTGTTGTCCCAGCGATTGTGCCTCCCCAAAAGCCGCGCACGTATGCCTCGGCCGCCATATCAGCCCCTCGAAGCCAACAGTTTCGACAGCCTCAAAAACAATCTGTTCAAACTCTCCCCAAACCAGCTCGAGTCGACAATAGACTACTAGTTCGGATCTCTACGGACCACCCCTCTCGCAAAATGTCCCCTTATGCAGTTATGCTCCACCTCAATTCTTTCCTCAAGGAGAAACTAGTCTTAGAAATACAAACTACTAAGACTTGATTTGCTATCTGTCCCACCTCAACCACTGCCCAGGAAATACTCTCCGCGCGGATAAGTGAAATCGAGGCGTTCCTTTCTACGCGTGGCCAATGTAAGGTCGAAAAGCCAACCAACCACAAGGCCTACCTTCTTTCCGGCGTTCCTCGATCATATGCAGGATATAACGGTACAGAACTTGAGCTAGTCGAAATAACGGCAACTGTCGTCGCTGAAGCTCTAACCGATCTCACCAAAGTAGCGCCAATCAGTGTCCTTGAGCCCCGGAATGCTTCAAAAGCTGAATACGCTGCCCATAAGGATTGGGTCGTCCTTTTTCCAGAAGAATCAACCTCTCTCTCAAGAAACCTCCCACTCTTTGGCATCCGAGTACAATCAAAACTTCTGCCAAAGAAAACGAAACTTCCACAGTGTAGTAAGTGCTTTGGTTGGCACAACGAAAGAGCTTGCTGTAGAGCTCCCCGCTGCAGGATTTGTGGTTTGACTCAACACCTTGAGAGTCAACATACTTCATGTGATCCAGCTAGGATACATCAATGCCCACCAAAGAGCGTAAACTGTCACGGCCCTCACCCGGCTAATTCCCTAGAATGTCTTATCCGGCCTAGAAAAGATCAGTCTTTACCTTCGAAGTCTCAAATCATAGAAATACGTAAATCAGCAGCGGCAGCTAGATTACGCCTGAGAACAGCGCACTGTGCAACTATGGGCGCGAAAAACCCTACCGCTACGGAAACCACCGCAAGCGTAGTCCCCTCAACCCCCCCGGCGGTAAGAAGCCTTTTTACCAAGCCATATACGCCGTCTCTCACACGCGGTCGATTTGCCGTCCTCTCTAACCAACTCCGCAAAAGTCGGGATAACAGCCCTTCAAATATGCAAATGTGAGTCTGGGACACTCGGCATTAAAAATCCTCTCAGCCAATGTCGGTAGAAGCTCAGTGGCGCATGAGCTTGCTCTTCAATTTGCGTTTCAAATTCGTGCGGATCTCTTGCTTGTCTAAGAGCCCTACGTTGCCAGAGATTTAACCCGCAGGATAACTCGGAAGCATCCTTCTTTCGAATGTTTCACTCCGGCTGATGATTGGTCAATCCGTCCGCGAGTATTGTCATATTCAAGGAAAATTTCAGGCCTAAATTTCACCCAACTTCGACCAGAACTACAACAGCAGCACGTCAATGGAGATTTACTCTTTCTCTCAGTCGAGACCTTAAATTGCCCAAAAATTCTGGTTATTAATGTTTACAATGCACCCCCCGGAGCTATTAATCCGGGAGTCAGACTTTCGTCTCTTCTTTCTTTAACAAATTCACAGATTTTCTCACAGACTGTACTGGCAGGAGATTTTAATCTTCACCACCATCACTGGCACCCATCCTTCACTGGGGCTCCGTCTCCTATGGCAGGCGAATTTATACACTGGCTTAACCTAAGAGGGCTTAACCTCGTTTCACAGATTGACGTACCCACCCACAGTCGTGGAAACGTGTTGGATTTATGTTTTGCTTCAGATTCACTAGTTGCCAGAGATATTTCCGCCTCAACTCAAGCTAACTTAGATGTCACCTCCGACCATATTTCACTCCTAATTACGCTACCTGAAATCAATCGCGCTCCCCAACCTCCCAGGCTCCGCTTTTCAACAATTGATGAAGAAACCTTTCTTGCATTACTGAGAATGAACCTAGAAGGATTGCACCCACTCGTTAAATCCAGGGCTGGGATTGACCACATGGCTGCAGAATTAATCCGCAATTTACAAAGTGCATTCGCTGGTTCTACTAAAAAGTCACTTCCAACGAACAAGGGTCAACCCTGGTGGGATCAAAGCTGCCGGGAAGCCAAGCAAAGATACTGTGAGGCAGTCCGTTCCTTGACTCCTTATGATGCCAAGAAGGAGTTCCGAAAAGTTGTCAGAAGAGCGAAAGCTTCTTTCTTCCAGAAGAAGCTTAATGATGTTAGTAATGCGAAGGAAGTATGGGACATTACCAAATGGCACAAGTCAAAGGGAACATTCCGTACACCGCCACTTTCCGACCCACGTTCACCGAACACAGGTCTAGCTCATAATCTCGAAGACAAGAGGGAAGTCTTGTTCCGGAACCTCCTACAAAATCATTCAGATACGGAAGATATATCTCTGTCCACCCCAACTGTCCCAACGGCTTCTTTACCTTTTCCGGGCCTCACCATCGAAGAAGTATCTAGATCAATACTCGGAGCTGGGAATACAACTCCAGGTAAAGATCAAATTCCAACAGCCGTTCTCCGTCTGACTTGGCCACAAATCTCAGATATAATACTCAATCTCTTCCAGGAGTGTATTAACATTGGACACCACCCTCAATGTTTTCGTACTGCAATTATAGCAGTCATCGGAAAGCCGAACAAGGCAGACATGACAAATCCACGAGCATACCAACCCATAGCACTACTCTCAGTGCTAGGAAAAGGACTCGAAAGAATTGTTGCGAAGCGAATGTCATGGACAGCCATCAATTTTAAGGTACTAGCAAGCCAGCAATTTGGTGCGCTACCTCTTAGGTCTTCTGTAGATTTAACAACTTGTCTGACCCACGACGTGGAGGCTGCACTTTCTAAGGGGCTAACTGCCTTGGTTGCCACACTTGACATAAAGGGGGCTTTTGACACCGTTCTCCCAGGAAGACTTATAAAGCGCTTACGTGAACAAGGCTGGCCGCCCAACCTCTGTAACTGGGTCGGCTCCTTTGCTACTGATCGCAGAGTCTGTATTCGACTTGATGGAGAAGTGGGTGCACCAAGGACAATAAATTGTGGACTCCCTCAAGGTTCCCCAGTCTCACCCATCTTATTTATGCTATACACATCCCCGCTTTACAGATTGGAGGGACTTAAGAAAGCCTTTGGCTATGCCGATGATGTTGCAATTCTGGAGATATCTCACTCCCTTGAATTAAACTCTCAGAAGATTGGGTCTGCAGTTAATCGGGCCATAGAATGGGGAGACGAAGGACTAAAGTTTGACCCTTCGAAGTCAGAACTGCTCCACTTCTCCAGGAAGCGCCGAGATAAGGAACGCAGTCCACACATCCACACAAGTAACTTTTCAATCTCAGAAAGTGGGGAGCGCCCTTATCTCAAATGGTTGGGCGTCCACTTCGATAAAAAACTAACTTTTAAATACCACGCACAGATATAGGCAGCCAAGGCTCTTAAGGTCGCACATGCTCTCCGCTGCTTGGGAAATACTATTCGCGGTGTTCCACCTTATTTATCAAGACAAGCTGTATTGGCCTGTGTCTTACCCATCGCACATTTTGGTGCCGAAACATGGTGGCCTGGAGCTTCCAAGAAGACCGGTAGCAAAACGATTTCAAACAGGGTCGGCAAGCATCTAGAAATCCTAGATAAAACGCACAGAGCTGCCGCCAGAGCAATCCTCCCAGCGTTCCGGACTGTCCCTTCACCCGCCCTCCTTAGAGAAGCAGGGATTCCGTCTGCCGAAACTGCCCTAGATGGGCTTTCGAGAAGAGCTGCTATCCGTATCCGCAAACTAGATCCCCGTCATCCATTATCTCGCCGGGGAAGTAGATCCCTTCTTACACCTGCAGTGACGCGATTTTCCAGATCGTATAGGCTTATCCCAGCTTCTGAAAATTTCAACCCACTTCTGTTACCACCCTCGGATACTCCAGAGACAAAAATTCAGTCATTGAATCGAATCAGTGGCCCAACAGGCACACCTAACTTAAGAGCTGGAAAATTTCGAGAATTTTTGCTCACAGTGCCTCCATCCGATATTTTGGTCTACTCAGACGGTGCCAAACTACCCGACGGGAACGCTGGAGGTGGACTCGCTATCTTCCAGCTTGGGCGAAAAATACGAACAGATGTCTTTCCTCTTGGCAATGGCAAAGAAATATACGATGCGGAAGCGTGTGCAGCACTTGAAGGCATTAGAGCAGCCACCGCCTTACCGTCGACGCGCTTCTCCAACAACCTATGGATATTCATCGATAACCTGGAAGTAGCGAAAAGATTCCTAACCAAGGCCAATAGCATATCGTCCAAGGAAACTTTCATAGATGCTCTGGAGGTTGCCAAGGCATGGAAGGCTCGTACGAGACTCCCGCACATTCGAGAGGGTGAAATTAGAGTACGCTGGGTCCCAAGCCACTCAGGTATCGAAGGAAACGAGATTGCCGACTCAGAGGCAAAAAAAGGTGCGGCCATGCCCTTCCAGGATGGTCAATTTAAACTCTCTATAGCAGCGCTCACTCTGTGGAATTCGACGCAGATGTGTCAAGCGAGGGCAAAATGGTGGGAAAATCATGCTCCTCTAACATACACTAGACTTGGTATTAACTCTGCCCCTTCCTTTCCTAAAGAGCTCCTATTGAGTCAGAAATCTCTTGGCGTATAAATTTCTGCCAGAACTGGGCATGGAGATTTCGCCTCCTATCACATTCGCTTCAACCACGAAACTGCAAACCTACGCTATCTATGCGGGTCACTTAAATCCCCAAGACAATTTTTCTTCTGTAGAATACTTCGTCGCCGCAGTGGCCGCCCAGAAGGGCCTATCCGTTTACTCTTCCCAAAGCTCCTGGGAACCACGGAAGGAGCAGTCACACTGACTAAATGGCTGGATCAGGCTCGGTTTTTTGAGCAAATTTGCCCTCGCTGAGACGAGAAAACTTTCCTTTGTTCTGCTTTGCTTTATTTTATTTTATATTTTTCTTGTTTGATTGGTGGCTCCGGCAGTGAGAGATGGAGCGGGTGAGGTGGACTGAATAATCACCAGTCATGAGCATGGGGTGGTCTCAAAAATTTAAATTTGCAATATGCATTAACCCTTCTATGTGCGCAGTTTCATACAACGCTGCACAGCCATGTATTTAGGACTTAGAAAGTCACAAAAACTAGAGTTCAGGCTCTAGCGTCCTTTGGCCCAGGTGGGATCAAACTGTCACGTGCCCAAGGGCACGCGACGAGAGCCTTAGACGAAAAATAGAATCATCATCATCCGTTACAAATTCACGGAATGGTTTAAAAAGGTGCTGTGGGAGATGTTCCACACTAGAGTTGTCCCTCTCTAACTCGTTAGTGGGTCCCGGTATAAGTGTTGAAAATATTTATTGTAACTTGGACTTTTATATTTGCAACACTTACCCTTACAGGTCATTTTGCGAGCAGGGGTAAGTATTGCAAATTTAAATCGTTGAATTTCAATGAATATTTTCAACACTTATACCGGGACCCACTATCGAGTTAGAGAGGGACGACTGTACTCTCATACATGGGTCTGGTATGTCAAAAGGGTATTCCCTGTCCATTGGGCTTTGTACAGGGTCTACCCCTAGTAATATCTACGGGCCAATTTACAGTAATTATCCATTCATCTGACATATCGCCTGCTCCTCATCCAGTCACCCAACAAGAATATATCGCCAACGTCTAATTTTACACTAGTCAAAAATCCGAGCGACTTACACTGAGTTGTTGTTGAAAGCGAGGCATGCTTTAAATGACCCTAACGCTATATATCGTACCAATTGTAGCGATAGATGAACAGCGAGGAAACATCTCCTGCGAGGCGTAGCTATTCGAGAAGAGCTTCAGCAGATAAGTGCCTTCAGGTCATTCTTTACTGGATTTGGAAAGACCTCAGCTAAATAACTTCAGGTAATTACTTTACACAATACTGGCCACGAACAAGGCGAAATTGCATCTATCCTCGACTTGAGCTACAAACAAGTTATTCACATCATCAATAGAGGCACTACCTCTCCCAAAAGAAATCCGGGTGGAAAACGAAAACTGGATCAGGCCCAAGCTGATGAGCTAGAAACTTTTGTGCGACTCTCTCGAAGGAATCGCCAGATGACATATATAGAGCTTACCATGGAGTTTAGTTGCTGGGGCGCTGGGGTTTATGCGATCAGAAGTGCGCCTAAAGATAGAGGTTACTCCAGGAGTTTGTCTCGAGCAAAGCCACCTAGATCCGAGGTCAACATGATAAAAAGCTTAGATTGGGCTCTAAATCATCGTCACTGGACCATTGACGATTGGAGTCGGATCCTTTGGAGCGACGAAACATGGGTAACAGATGGTAGACATCGAGATGCCTACATAACGAGAAAGGTTTGTAGCGCGTGTCATCAGCTAGGATTTAGATGGCTAATAATATACAGCCTGGTGACGAGCTTGAATACACCTGCCTCGTCGACAAGACTCGAAAGAGCACAGCCTGGATGTTCTGGGGGAGTTTTCACGGAACTCAGAAAGGGACCTACTTATTCTGGGAAAAAAATTGGGGTTCAATAATAGGGCCGAGTTATTGCGAACACATTGTTCCCCATGTGGCTGACTACGTGGAAGTGAATCCTGAATTGCAATTCATGCAAGATAATGCACCGCCACATAAGCGGCCTTCACTCGGGAAAGTTTAAGTGTTAAAAATATTGAGCCCATAAACTGGCCTCCTTACTCCCCAGACCTTAACCCTATTGAGGCTGTGTGTGTTGACGGATCAGTTGATGTTGATTACAACAGAGCAAGTCCAAACGAATACAGTTAATTATCTAAATCTAGGGAAAGAAGGCGGAGAGCACTTCTACTCAAAAAATACATCGTTTGGATCTGCGTTTATCCGTACTCAGAGCTCTGTCCTTTCTCGTGACGAGTTCTCTGTGCCTTCCGTCAACTAAACCTCCCGAGTCCTCATCCGAGGTTTTATCTCGCTTAACTGTCGTATTCTGAAGTCATCTCGCTTATCGTATTACACAATACGGACTCGTATAGGATATCCATGCAGTACTGGCGCAGCCAGTATCCCTCAAGGGTTGAACCCGTAACATCTCGCTTATCGTATTACACAATACGGACTCGTATAGGATATCCATGCAGTACTGGCGCAGCCAGTATCCCTCAAGGGTTGAACCCGTAACATCACTCCCCCTCTTAGTGAGTTCATCTTTAATTTTACTCGTCTTCTCCGACATTGTCAGACTTGCCGTATTTTTGTTCAAAAATATCCAATGCAATGGTATCTTCAAACTCGGCTCGGGGTTCCCATGTGCGCTCTGCTTGGCCTTTCCACTTCACCCGCACCACTCGTTGATACCCTCTACCACGGCGACGTTTTCCAGCTCTAACGATTTTCTCAACCACAAATTCTTGTTCCTGGCGAGGCACCGTACCATCTATAGGTGGAGGTAAATAATCATCTTGAATTTGTGATGGGAGAGGATCCTCGGCGGCTCTCTTCAACAGATCGACATGAAATCGTGGATGAATGCCTGAAGGTATATCCAGCTCTACCACGTGGGGAGAGATTACTTTAGAGACTTTGTACTTTGAATGAAGCCAGGCAAATTTCTTTGAGGGCCGTGGTGTCGTTATATTCTTAAGATTTAACCATACGCTGTCCCGTTCTTTAAATGTGTCTGATTGTTGTCGACCCCGGTTTGCAGTTTCTTCCATGATTTGCTGTCTCCATACCATTGCTGCCTGCGCAAGTGCTTGTCCTTCTTCTAACTTTTGAATAAGTAGGTCTGCTTGTCGAGCTTTTGGAGATGATGCAATTGCAATAGAACTATTGTCAGCAACCATATTTAATGGCGAAATATGGTAGCCATGGTTGAGATAAAAAGGACTGTAGCCGAGTGATGTATCCCTATTATTGAGCGCCAATTGAGCAGCTGGTAACAACTCTGACCAGTCGGTCTGGGCGTAAGTGACGAATGCTCTCAGATATGCTTGGATCTCTTGGTTAGCTCGCTCAGTGGCACCATCAGTTTGGGGATGGAAAGCTGTGGAGAGTCTTTGCTGAATTCCCGCTCGCTCACAAAGCCTCCTCCAGAAATCTCCAACCCAGTTACTTCCTCGGTCAGAAGTGATGGCACGAGGGAAACCGTGAAATCTATAAAAGCACTGTAGGAATCTTCTGGCGCAAGCCTCGGCTGACATGGAAGTCATTGCTTCAAGAGTAATTTCTTTACTGAGGCGATCGGTGATAACCATCAAGTAACGAGGTTGACTATTGTTACTGGTGGGTAGGTCTGTCATAAAGTCAATTGACAACTCTTGATGAAAGCGTTCCGGAACTGGTAAAGGTTTTAAGAAACCACGTTTTTTATCTCGCCATACGTGTGTCCGTCCACAAACATCACAGTTACGCACAAATCTTCGTACCATGTTGCTCATACGTGGCCAATAAAAATCTCGTGTCAGAATGCTCAGTGTTACTTCACGGCCGGGGTGTCCTGTTACTGGGGAGTCATGCGCTTTGTGAATCAGGGCCGTTTGCAGAGGCTCGTAAGAAGGTATCAACAACCGATCTCTCCATCGAACATGATTATTTCTATCAAGGGAGCATTCACTAATTGATATTTTTGATGTTACGGACGGGGGGAAGCATCGTTGGTTTTCTTTCAATGCGCTTTTAATATCATGATACTCTCCATCAACTTGTTTTCCTGCATGCCAAAGTTGACTGAGGTCCTTGTCATCAAATGGAGTATTAACATCCTCTAAAAAATCTTGGGTTTTAGTAGTTAACTCTGCGGCCGCGATCCAATCGTTTTCTATGAGTTGAGCTTCTCTATGTTGCAGCCTGGGGTCGTAAGGGTTAAATGGTTTGTCTTGCTCTAGTCGTGACAAAGCATCGGGCCGAGTGGCGTCCTTTCCTGGTCTATAATGCAGTTTTATTCCTGGTAGTTCGTCGAGAAGAATTTTCCAACGGATTTGACGTTCTGACAACGTTCTTTTTGACATGAAGTACTGCAAGTTCTTGTGATCAGTCAGGATATCTACAGGCTGTCGTAGACACATAAGTTCGGGACGCCAGAATTCCACTGCTCGGATAATAGCCAGCAATTCTTTATCATGGATATTGTAATTGCACTCAGCAGGTGAAAGTTTTTTGGAGAAGTATCCGACTGGTCGAAGTTGACCCGTCGAATCGTACTGGGAAAGACAGGCTCCCATTGCCCATCCTGAACAGTCAGTCTCTAGGACGGTTTTATGTTCCGGGTCGAACAGTGCAAGGATTGGTGCAATGAGGAAATGGTTTTTCAGTTTTGAAATGAATTTTGAGCCTCGAGGTCGATTTGGATTTTACCTTTACCAGAAAAGTTCTTTTTTGTATATCTTTGAAGTGGAGCACTAAGCTCAGCAAAGTTGTCGATGAAGTCTCGATAAAAATTGGCGAAGCCTAAGAAGCTGCGCACTCCGGTTTGTGTACTGGGGATCTCCCAATTTTCAATGGCTTTCTTTTTGTCCGGGTCAACAGAAATTCCCTTTCCAGCTGTCACAATGAACCCCAAGTACTTTACTTCATCTACCGCAAAGCTACACTTCTTAAGATCCAGTTTCAGTCCGGCAGTTCTGAATTTTTCCAGCACCTTATCTACTTTCTGAAGGTGATCCTCTCGATTTCCATCACTCCATATAAGAACGTCATCTAAATACGCTGTACAAAAATCATCCAAGTAATCGCGAAGGAGATCATTAACCCATCGTTGCCAAGCTGCGGGGGCACCTGATAGTCCAAATGGCATTACCATCCATTCAAAGAGACCGAGTCTTGTTTGAAATGCAGTTTTCCATTCATCGCCCTTCTTAACCCGAATTCGATGAAAAGCGGCACTCACATCAAGTTTCGTGAACCAACGAGCTTGAGATAGGGCTCGAAATGTCTCCTTGATTAGAGGTAAAGGATATCGATCTTTTTTGGTAATGGTATTCAATGACCGATAATCGACGCAAAATCGAAGACCCCCCCCTGGTTTTTTGACAAATAGTACTGGGGCGCCCCCAGGGGAACTACTGGCCCGGATCCAGTTTCGATCAAGAAATTCTGTCAATTCTTTTCGGAGGCACAAGAGCTCATCTCTTGACATTCCATAAAGAGGGCCCTTGGGGAGATCTTTCTGGCGGCCTTGTTCATCTCTTTCGATTTCAATGGCAAGATCAACACCTGGTCGATGCGGAGGTAAATCCGTATAGTCATTTTTGTCGGATTCGAAGGTTTCGGAATGATGCTGTAGCTGCGCTGGGAGTTTTGATATGATTTGCTCCTTCGTGAGAGTTATTTTTGGCGATAACATTTTGTTAATATCGTGAATTGAAGCGGCGCCTATGATGATGCTGTTATCGGTATGTTTCTCGCTGGACTGTCGATACGCATTCTTCACGAGAGCCGTGTATGCCGTATGTTGGATCATTGTAGCGCCTGATTTTACATTTATTGAACCGTGTGTTTGAATAAAATGGTTCTCTTTTTCCATCAAAAGTACCCGATCTCGAGCTCGGTAGACTATATCATTAAGTCTCATCCATGGCTCTCCAAGAATGAGATCGTGCGTCAGCCCGTCAATAACATAACCACATATGTTACATTGTTTTCCACCAAAATCTATCTCTGCCCAACAAATTTCGTCAACTATAATTTTGGATTTATCCCTACTTTTTTGGGCTAACTTCAGTATCTTTGGGGAAACTTTGGTGCGCGGGAGATCGAGACGTTCAGCAAGACTTCTACTAAACACGGAATAAATAGTACATCCAAGGTCAACTAGTGCAGGAATAGAACTAAAATTGATTATTGTGTCTATAAAAACTGGTTCTCCGTGGAGGTTTTTAGCTAATTTAAACAATTCCGTCTCAGTAGCCTTAGCTTTCGGACTCAAATTCCTCTTCCTCCAGAAGCGACTCTCTCTGGAGGTTAATCTTTTCCCGAAATGAGATCGACTTTATCATCTAAGTTGTTGATTTGCGTGGGTCTTTTAGCGGGACCGAATAGCTTGCAATAACGATAGATATGGCCAGTGCGCTCACATCGAGTACAAAGTTTCTGTGCGCGTAAATCAGCTAATTCCTTTTCCGAACGCCACGGAGCTGATGGCTTAGGGCCAGGTGCTCTCTCGGGTTTCTTTTTATTGACTTGATCGTTAACATTCATCGTCGATATCAAGTTCAAGAGTGTCTGGAGATCAAGTTTCATGCCGCTCATAGGAATATCGCCGTCGTGGTCTAAAGGTGCCGATGATAGCCCTGAATCACTTGACATTGCTGTTCTGGGTTGTAAATCATTTCTATGAATCCCGCTTCGTTCTGTAAACTGAGTGGTCTGCGCTTCACCTTTCCGAATGAAATTGTTCCGACTCTCCATATTGGCGGCAACGCGAGCAATTTCATCAACGCATCCTTGGTAGTCGTTTTTTGGAAGGTCTACGACATCCAGCTTGTCTAGCATCTTCTCGCTTAGAGATTGTCGAAGTTGACTTATCTTGAAGGAATCAGGCCAATCACAACCTCCAGCAAACTCCAACTGCAATTCCCAATCCTGCAAAAAAATCCTAAAAACTGTGATTACCCTTGCTTCATGGAATGTAGCTTTTTCTCGGCTTTTTCTGCACCTATCTTGTCGTAAAATCTCTTGTTACATTCGTCAAGTAACTTCTCGTGGTCGTATACGTTTTCTCGGCCGCACTGAATCCAGTATCCTCGGATCCTTTGTCGCTGGGGCTCTGGTATACTTTCATAAATTTTCATGCATACAGCCTCTTCAGTAACTAGCAAAGGCATGTATACTCTGCATTGAACTTTTAAAAAGTGGTAGTGCGGAGTCCAAGAGTGCGGTTCGCCATCCCATTTGTCAAACTTTGCGTCTTTCTTCATCATTGGTAGTGCAGTTTCTCGGACCAGATCGTTTTCCCAGGGTTTATTTGTCGAATTAGGTCTCAAGACTTTTTTTCCTTTTAATAATTCGCTTATAATAGCTTGTGTTTCTGGGGGAGCATTCTCTATAGCTGCGGCAAGGCGAGAAATCCTTCCTGCGTCTGAAGATGAAGATTCTCCCTCTCCTGGATTCATTTCCGAATTTGCTGGAGTAGCTGAGGAATGCTCAAATTCGTACTGCTCTCTATACCCAGGTAAAGAATCGATGTCTGGTGACTCAAGAGTATTGAAAAACTCGGTATCAGACGATGAGGTAGGATTAGACAAAGAAGATGAATCTGAATAAAAAGGTACTTTGATTCTCATGCAAAATGTGAAATAATAATAAAAATTGGGTGGAATAAGAGAGATTTAGATAATTTGTTGACGGATCAGTTGATGTTGATTACAACAGAGCAAGTCCAAACGAATACAGTTAATTATCTAAATCTAGGGAAAGAAGGCGGAGAGCACTTCTACTTAATAAATACATCGTTTGGATCTGCGTTTATCCGTACTCAGAGCTCTGTCCTTTCTCGTGACGAGTTCTCTGTGCCTTCCGTCAACTAAACCTCCCGAGTCCTCATCCGAGGTTTTATCTCGCTTAACTGTCGTATTCTGAAGTCATCTCGCTTATCGTATTACACAATACGGACTCGTATAGGATATCCATGCAGTACTGGCGCAGCCAGTATCCCTCAAGGGTTGAACCCGTAACATCTCGCTTATCGTATTACACAATACGGACTCGTATAGGATATCCATGCAGTACTGGCGCAGCCAGTATCCCTCAAGGGTTGAACCCGTAACAGTGTGGAGCGAGATGAAGGATTATATTGAAAATGAATATCCTGAACTCGAGGATGGGTGGGAGCGATCTTCGGCTGAGCTTCGCATTATCATACTGGAAGCATGGGATTCTATAAGTCATAACTCTTTGCAGTATCTCATCAGAAGTATGCCGGCGCGATGTCAGGCGGTGATTGTAGCTGGTGGGGGAGCTACGAGATATTGAAGATTTATTTTTACGGCTAGTCACTAGCTTTAACTTTAGTCGTTTTTAGCGCGTAATCTGCTATAAAATTTACCAGATTAAGCTTAGTCTCATGAAAGCTCCAAGGTCCTCCCTTTTGAAATTCGCGATTTCGAGTACACGTAATACACACAAATTTTCGAGTATCCCTTCCATAGTGGGCCTAGATAAATGTTTTTTATAGAAATTTGTATGGCGAGACCCTGGTCAAAAAGTGGGTTTGACATTCAGCACCCATCAACGAGAGTAGTAGCATCATCAAGGATGCACGCGATGTTTTGAAACATCAGGATAGCTTCCTGGTTCCTGTTGGCTGCGGCGAAGGTCGTTGACAATAGGATCTCTTTCAGCGACCCCTCTTCGCCCTTAAGAGCAGAGGCGAGTATTGGAGGGGGGGGGGGGAACTGGGGGAATTTGTTCGGAATGAATAGACATACTTGAAGATTAGATTCAAGATGTTATATGGCGTGTGCTTTTGATACGATTGAGTATTGGGACTTGAAAGGGTCGGATGGTGCAGTGGTACACTATCCGGGCCGTTCTTCCAAGTAGAGTCTGGGTAGCTTGGACACATGCCCCACTTGAGACAGGAGAAAGCTGGTTCGAATCCAGCAAGACCCTCACACCACTTCTCTCGCGGTGATACTGTATTCGTAGAATGACGAAAGCATGCTCAGGTAGCCACAGGTTTTTCTCGCTTTTCCCTGTGGTGGGTATTCACGAAAGAGGGTACATGTCGTAAGGCGTTATTCTCGTAGTGGTATCTGCAAATGAAATCTGAGTATGAGTGTTCCAAACGTCAAACAGAGTTATTCTGCGTCACATACATATCTTCCGTAATCATTCGCGTCATAGCCTCAGGCTACATACGCAAAAATGATTTAAAAAAAAAATAAATTGGGACTTGAATAAGTATGGTGCATATCACGTGAATCCATAAGGATACCCGGTATTCATAATTCCGCTGTACCTCCACAAATCACTTTCCGATTTGACCAGGCAAGTACGACTGGTATTGCTGCTGATAAGAAGTATCGAGAATCTGAGGAACGAACGATAATTTTTTGATATAAGAAGCCCTCGAATGGTATTTTTTACTAGAATATTCAAATTACGGAATATTGTTTGAATTTATTCAGGAACAGCAGCTTTTATGCTCTCGCTTAATTTATGCCATTAATGGATTTTGAAAGGTAATTTCAAGAATTGAACAAAATCCTCCATCCCACCACCTTTGTGTGTTTCGACGTAATTCATAGAGAAGAAATTTCTCATACGGAGTCCGCTCATATTGTCTACTCACCGGTCAGGCCTTCTTGGGAGGCGTTTGGATAGTCAGGCAAGATGAGTACTGTTGTATCCAAGGTGATCATTTCTATCTATCTCAATTAGCACCTACGATATTAATCTAATTTTCTACGCTCAATGATCTCTTCGAATAAGTCTGCTAACGATTGTAACACCAGAACCTGTATGAGCTTCTCGGTAAGCTGAAATAGCTCTCGGCGAGTCGGATTACAGCGACACTCATCTAACGAAACTAGGCAACACTCATGATGAGGATTCTGATAAAGAACCGGAACCTCCTGTTAAGGTCATAGATAAAACTCCCGCAAGGACTACGAAGCGTAACGCTCCCGCGGAAGCCCCAGCTTCCAAAAATTCAGCTGCTTATGAAGGACGTGCTGCCAACGGGCGACGCTCTGGCAATGACGGAGGTTAGCACATATGCCCATAGAACTTTACCCCTAATTCCACACGCTAGTCAATACCTCTCTTGAAGCTAACGACAACCTTAAATTAATAGCGTTCCGCGATCCAAATGCTGGCAGCGCCAATAACCGTAGAAAACCCACTGTTGAAGACGACTCCACTAAACTCCATGAAGCCCAAGATGGCCGTGGTCGTGGTGGACGCGCTGGCCCACGTAATTTTGACCGCCACAGTCGGGCTGTCGGCGGGTAAGTACATGCTTTTTGCAATTAGTACTTAGACTAAATACGTACAGTGAATCCGAAAAGCAGGCTAACCACGGATGGGGTGCCAACGAAGGACTCGCTGAATACGCTGATGAGGAAGCGGGTAGAGAGCAAGCCGAAGATGAAAAAAACGCTGCCATCGCCGCTTGGGGTGAAGCAACTCCTTTTGGACAGCCGGATGTTGAGCCCGAGGAAACCAGGATTTCTTATGCTGATTATATAATTCAACAAGAGGAGAAAAAGGCCGCTCTCGCTGCTGAGGCCCTCAAAATACGCAAGCCCAACGAAGGCACTAAGGATGATAGCAAATGGGCTAATGCCAAACCTATAATCAAGGATGATGCAGAAGAATTTGTCCCGGGTACCTCAGGGAGGGCCAAGCGTGAACGGGAGCGGAGACAAAAACAAATCATTGACATTGATCAACGATTTGTCGATTCATCTGAAAGAGGTGGTCGTGGTGGTGGTTTCCGAGGAGGTCGTGGCCGAGGAGGCCGTGGAGGCCGCGGTGATGGACCTCCAAGAGAAAATTATGGTGGCTATGATGGCGCCGATAAAAGCTATTCGGGCTCAAATACCCCCATCAATACTAACGATACCAGCGCCTTCCCTAGTCTGGGCTCATAATCTTCTGGCTTCGGAAAATCTCGAACAAAATTTTCAAATCAATGCTAGCTTAACGTCGCTTATTCCAATAACGGAGCTAAATAAGGTTAATTAGCACCAGTTGTTTAGATATGACGTTTCGGAATATCAGGATCTCAAGGCTCTTGTACTATTATGGAATGAGTTGCTCGAGATTTCGAAAACAGGAGAATAGATCTATTGTCTTTTTATTCGTTCTTGTAGTAAGGGTAGCGCGTGTGAAGGTAGCGACCGTCACTAGGAATAGAAGCTCTTCATTATTCCAATAAAATCGAGTTCATGGGCCAAGAAATTAATATCATTCCAAAACTACATCAAATATGTGCGTACGATCAATTTCTGAATTTTTTAAGCAGTCATTTCTCATTTTTGCTCTGGAAATTTTGTTTTGTTGGGCCCGAGAGAACTACTGAGAGCATGCGCTATTTCTTGCTGTGATAGCACGCGGCCAAATTAATGAGCAAACATATTACAGATTTATTCATTAACGGATGCGACTCCTTAATTTCAAATACCTACAGGAAAATTTACTTACAGAGATGATTGTTAACATGACAGACCAGACATCTCTTCGATCGTTTAGTCTGCACGTATGGTGACTGTAATTCTAAATATGAATCGCGATGAAAATCGCTCGTGATAAAAAGTCCGATTTTGTTATTCCTCAGACAATCCCCCATAATTCTTTCGTCTCGGAAAATATGATTGAGAAAGCTAGAGTCGAGACTACTGCGTCCTAATGAAAAGTAAAAAACGCTCCCGAGGTTGCCTAGCTTAACTTAACAGATTATCAATGCCCAACTTGAGAACATCTACTCTATAAATAAGGCGAGCTTAGCTTCAGCTGCTTATATTAAATCTAAGATCTTGACCAGCTCCTTAGAGAAGTAGACTCGAATCAAAAGTTTGGAAAATTAGAGGGTGAGTTGCTCATGATGATCGCAATTTGATTAAAGTGGTTTATCCCATTACGGATCAGTCTTCGCGATTTTACTACCCTCTATCTTGGCTGCCAAAGTTGAAATCTTCACCTCGACGCGATGCCAGCTGCAAACACCCAGTATGTTCACATGTCTGGAATATTGAAGAAGAGTCGCGACTCATTCGAAGTTGAAGGCCCGCAAGGTACTCTCGGTCGATGGCTCCTCAGCCTGTCAACAATTCTCTTCGACAAGACCTGGACCTAACCAACACCAGGTCTCTCACACCCAGATATCCTAACAACTAGAGCTCCATTCCGGAAATGAATCAAAAAAGTACCACAATCGTCTTTCTGGAAAAAACACCCACACACATGCTCCCGATGTTATGGATACCCGACGGAGGGTTTGAGTCGTCGAGCACAAATTCGGGAAGGGAGATGTGACATACGGCTCACTTTTTGGAAGAGATCTGAAGAAATATCTAAAAAAGAGATCGACGGGCATTGAGATGCGGGAGAAGAAGGAAAGGGGTTTGGAGGGGGAATCACGAGGAATTTTAACTGCGATGCGTTGTACATGTCCCGGCGTAACGCTTGAGAAGGTGCCGGCGACACTCTAAACGCCGGGATAAATCAGATGTCTCTAAACCGTCTGGTGCTTTAGACTGCCGGCGCACCTTCAGCCGGCAAAGTACATTTGTTGAACGGCACCACCTTAGTCGATCGGTTTGTTGTTTCTGGGTTTTCTAATCGAGGAGTCACATCTGGATTAATTTGGGGGGGGGCAGTTGTTAGTTGAGAAAATACGGGATCAGTGATCCGGGACAGATGGTCGAAAACTGAAATTGGCTCGGGGGAATCTTATGAGGTGTGGGTGGGTGGAGAAGGAACATCTACTTGGTCGGAATCTTTCGGGAGACTGACGCGTCGGGTAGCCCTAGATAAGCTAAACTAACTGGAACATGATCCTTAGAGTCTTGTGCTGTGCGCCAGCACGACGTGATAAGTAATCAAAAAAAACTACACTTTATCTTCAACACAAAATTTTCTTCTCATCACAAACGGAATATCATGGGTCGGATGGTGGTGTGGTACACCTTGCAGGCTGTTCTCCCAAGTAGAGTCTGGGTACATACCCCGCCAGAGACAGGAGAAAGCTGGTTCGAATCCAATAAGACCCTCACACCATTTCTCGCGTGGTGGTGTTGTATTCGCAGAATGACTAAAACATGCTCAGATATCCATAAGTTTTTCTCGCTTTTTCCTGTGGTGGGTATTCACGGAAGAGAGTACATGTCGTAAGGCGTTATTCTCATAGTGGTATTTTTTTTTTTTTAAAATCATTTTGTATTCAGCCTAATAGCTATGACAAGTGATCTAAAAAAAAAATACAAAAATATAACAAATTTCCCCAAGCATAGGTCAAGATAGTTCATAACTTTATTAGTGACCTTGCCAAACTCCCAAATAATTTCCACAAATAAATTCATACAAACTTTGAAATCCCACTTCAACTGTACCCAACCTCTTCATCCTGCTCCTTTGACATTAAATTTGGTTTTGTAATTATTTATTTATCAAATAGTTATTTATTATTTGTTGTTGCTTTATTTATTTATTTATTTTATTTTTATAATAAATGTTGATCAAGTTTGAATCTGATGTTTTTCCAGGGTTAAACATTTCGAGATCTCAAGGAATCTTAGCAGCTTCTCCCTGCCAACATTAGTATTAATAAGTATTTACAAATTTCCTATATCAACTAGACCCCAAAATTCATCACGTGGTAGCAGTCCAGGAACCATGGCTTAACAAAATCGAAAATACGACAATCAAGCATCCAGCCTATCATCTAATATTTCCAGGGGGACCCAGGAGTAGAAGTTGCATTTACGTGAGTAAATTTTTAGCGGTAAACAAGTGGAAGAGGGAAGCAACACCAACCGAAGCTGGCGGAGATATAACATCAATAAGTATAGTAACAAGCCAAGGAAAGATCTGGATCCATAGCGTATACAACCCTCCCCCTATCTCTCATAGTAGTAAAGAGGTAGGTTCACTCCGCTGGCTTCCGGATATCCTCGCCCACGACGGAAAACATATATTACTAGGAGACTTTAATCTTCATCATCCGAAGTGGGGCGGTTCGACAGTCTTAAGCCATCACAATCTAGCAGAACATCTAATAGAGATAACGAATGAACATAACATGGAATGTGTTCTTCCTAAAGGTACTATCACATGGAAAAGCAGAGGTAGCCAAAGTACCCTAGACCTGGCTTTCATCTCAAAAAGACTGGAAGAGACCGTTATAAGATGCCACCCCGCGGAGGAACTGGAGTCATCGTCCGACCATCTCCCAATTATCACCGAACTAAAAATTGAGCCGCCAAAAGAACAAAATGACGAACCTAGACCTCAATGGAAGAAAGTAGACTGGGAAAAAGTACGTCAATACCTAGACTCTAAACTTGGATACATAATGGACAGAGGCGGGAACTGCTCCTCGATAGACAGTATAGATCAAAGGGTGATGGAAATTACCAAAGCAATTCAGGAATCAATTGAACAGACGATCCCCAAGACTAAACCATCAAAATACGCCAAACCTTACTGGACGGAAAATTGCTCAGAGGCAGTCAAGGCTTCACGCAAAGCAAGAAGACACTGGACCCAAGAAGGTACGGTAGAAAGTTGGTTTTTATACCAAAAAGCAGTAAATAAAAAGAAAAAACAGATCAAAATAGATAAGAACCTAGGCTGGAGGGCAGCAGTCGCGGAAGCAACGAACGATCAGAAGAAAATTTGGAAGTTAGCCAAATGGGCTAAAAGAGACATCAAGGAAAGACATCGTCAACCACAATTTCCCGACATAATCGACATACAGGGTCATACCTACTCCCAAGACAAAGATAAAGCGGCGGTATTAGCAGCCCACTTCTTCCCACAACCTACCCAGGCGGAAACAAAAGATATAGAGGATGCAGTATACCCTAAGGAAATAGAAGATATTGCTAAGACTGTTTCTGAATCCGAGGTAGAGGAGGTTCTGTCAAAGTTATCGGAGAATAAATGTCCCGGCCCGGATCAAATCCCCAACAGGCTATTAAAGCACTGCCGGAGCTCCCTCAAGAAAATTCTAGCAAATCTATTTAGCGCATGCATCGAACATGGATACCATTCCAAAAAATTTAAAGAATCAACTACCATGGTATTACGAAAGCCCCAAAAACCAAACTACATGGTACCGAAAGCGTACCGACCCATTGCATTACTAAACACCATAGGTAAAGTACTAGAGAAAATTATAGCCGTCCGGATCTCTAAGGCAGCTGAAAAATACAGCATCCTTCCAGAAGAACAGATGGGGGCAAGACCAGACAGGTCGACAATATCAGCGGTTGAGCTGATAACTAACCAGATACATACAATATGGGGCCAAAATAAAAAAATGGTAGCCTCCTTGCTGAGCCTAGACATATCTGGAGCTTTCGATAATGTTTCACATAGAAGGCTGATTCATAACATGAGGGAAAAAGGAATCCCAAAGTGGATCACAAAGTTTGTCGAATCGTTTCTAAAAGAAAGAACCACGTCAATAACCCTGGGAAAGTACAAAGGAGAACAGATCATTACCAACACAGGAATACCACAAGGCTCGCCACTATCTCCAATCCTATTTCTGTTCTTTGTCAGCACTCTCCTTCCTCAACTGGAATCTTCAAATTCATCATCTGCAGGGTTTGTCGATGACACAAACATCCTTGTCTGGTCAGAGTCTACCGAGGAAAATTGCCGTATATTAGAAAAGAAACACCAAATATGTGAACAATGGGCAAAAAGTCACGGAGTTAAATTCGCACCAGAAAAGTACCAGTTAATGCACTTTTCGCGGAGAACAAAGATTCATAACCTCAAAGCAACGTTAAATATTCAGGGACACGAAACTTTACCACAACCATCCCTACGAATTCTTGGGATATATCTGGATCCCAAACTTAACTGGGGAGCACATGTGAAACAAACCCAATTAAATTCGGAGAAGCAAATAAAGTCGCTAACATGGCTCACGCATTCCACCTGGGGAGCGACCTTCAAGAAGGCTCGGATACTCTATTCAGCTATAGTAAGACCGGCAATCACTTACGGCAGCCAATTATGGGCTCAGGAAGATAAAAAACAGAAAATTCCTGAAAGATTAGTTAAACCACTAAGATCAATACAACGAAATTGCCTGAAAGTAGTAACCGGGGCATACAATTCAACAAGCACAAGAGTTCTTGAACATGAGACATCCATACTACCATTCGAAATATACCTGAAATATAGAAGGATTCAATATGCAGGACTATCCAATAACCTTCCAGCTCAACTAGCTATCGAAAACGCTTGTAATAAAATTAAGAAATCTGGAATGGGCATCAAATATCGCAAACAATCTCCAAGAGAACGTGACCTAGCCAAATGGGATCAACTCAGTCAGGGACTTGAATCAATATCAAGAAAGAAGGAGGCAATAAAAGTTACGGCGTTCCAGGAGTGGAGGCACGCCTGGAACAAATATAACGAGAGACAGTGCTCTAGACAAAGGGAGCCTGCGAATCCCAGAGAATGGAAAGCAGCAAGTTTTGACAGAGATAAGAATACAGGAAAAATAAAACTAAACCTTAAGAATTCGCCCCGCTACATCTACAACAATCTGAATAGGTCCCAAAGCAGCATTGCCATACAAATAAGAAGTGGGCACATAGGCCTCAACTCTTACTTGTACAGGAGAAAAGTCCCAGGAGTCGAAAACCCAAGATGCCCGTGTGGCTACCCTTCCCAGAACGTCAAACACATGATTACAACTTGCCCTAGATGGTCTAGAGGCCGAGGAGAGGTGCTAAGAAGAGCGAAAGATAAGTCCTATACAGCAATGCTAGAAAGTCCGGGCGATATAGCCCGGATAACAGAATGGATAATTAGTGAAGGCTGGCTCGAGCAATTCCGGTTGGCAGGGGCAGTTGAGAATCTCCTATATAAAAGAAAAGAAAAGAAAAGAAAATGAAGAGAAATTTTAATTGAGGCTAAGACAACATCAAGGGAAAAGGGAGCTATACTTGGTTGAACAGCATAAATGCACTTTCTAAAGTAAAACCGAAAAATCATAGTTTATACCTGTAGATGCAAGGGGTTTTCACCGAAAGGTTTCCCCTTATGTAAATAACATAGTATATAGTCCCGCATGGGCCCTTAGGGTACCTTATCGGGTTAATGAAATCAAATTCAAATTCAAGTATTTACAAATTAAGAGGCTCTAATCCTTCATATGCCGTTTTCCTATCTGCTGAAAATTGGGGCAGTGTAACAGCAGATGTTGCATGGTCTGCTTCTTCCTGTAACAGAAGTTGCACATGTCACTGCTCACTTTTCCAATCAGCTTAAGATAGGCTAGGGTGTTGCCAATCCCTGTTCTTGCCTGGAAATATGAGGACTGAGTTCCCCTAGAGTATTTTTGAATTTTTATAGATTTAAATTTGAAAATTGGAGTAGAATGCCTTGCAGAAATCCTATAAAACCTTCCTAGACCAACAGCCTTCCTACCCTCTTCCTCCCTAAGCACTTGCTTGGTCCAGTCAGAGTTCCAGCTTAATAATTATTGAAAAGCAGAATGGGTCAGAAATGTATTATTTGGGAATCTAGTCTATTTTATTGAAAAGTATTCAGCTGAGTTTAATATACAGTGTGTGCTTGCTAAGCGAGCTTAGTAAGTCACATTCTAACCAGGGTTGAAGACTGATGCTTCGACACACCCCTTCAGTCTGAAACCGAAACTGGTCACTCATGATTTCTCCTAATCAAATTCTGCAACTCTCAAGTTCAACATTTCAACAAATCTAGAATGTTTCTTCTGCGAAAGTGATTTGGTCATCCCATCAGCCACCATTTCATGCGTAGACATGTGACGAGCATTAACCCGTCCAGAATCAATATGTTCCCGTATAAAGTGGTGCTTAATGTCAATGTGCTTCGTTCGTTGATGTAGCTCAGGATTTTCTCCAAGAGCGAGACTACTTTGACTGTCAGAGTAGATGCGAGTTGATATGATGTCCTTTCCGATGTACATCATTTGAGACATGACCTGCTGTATCCATAGGAGTTCCTGAACGCATGATGTGTAGGCATAGTACTCTGCTTCAGTAGATGATAGAGATACATTCGGCTGACTTTTTGAGGACGCTGATATCACCCCTCCAGCCAGAAGGAATACACTCCCGCTTGTAGATCGTCGTGTACCTTTGTCGCCTCCCCAATCTGAGTCGCAATAACCGTGAAGGTGAGAGTTAGGGCTATTTCCGTCGTACATTATTCCTAGGTTAATTGTGCCCTTAATATAGCAGAGAATCCGATCTACTCCTTTGAGATGCTGTGCGGATGGATTTGACAGGTATCGAGAAAATGCCGAGCACGCGAATGCTATATCTGGTCGTGTGTGCACTGCCAAGTAAAGTATAGAGCCTATTTTGGATTGGTATTCCTTAATCTCGGCACTTGTTGCAACACCATCATTTCGCACCAAGAATTTCTCATATCCAGCTGCTATGGGAGTGTCAACTGGTCGGCAGTTTTCAAGTCCAAATCTTTCGAGAATTTGGCGAGCATAGGCGTCTTGAGTGAGATAAATCCTTTTCCGAGGACGATCTCTCGTTATCCGAACACCAAGGAAGTAACTAGCTGGCCCGAGATCCTCAAGTTGAAATTTGTCCAGTAACATGTTTTTCAACCGATTGATATGTTTGATATTTTTTCCAAGAATAAGGAAATCATCAACATATGTGACGATAAGGATACCCGTTTGCTTATTCAGATACAGGCAGTTATTAGAGGCGAGGGGTTCAAAATCTACTTCTGCCAGACAGCCTCGAAGGTGCCTTTGCCAAAGCCTAGGAGCTTGCTTCAAGCCGTACAAAGCCTTCTGAAGTTTGCACACGAATGGATATGTAGAAGCAATGCCTGGCTCCTTCCAGCCTGGTGGTACCTGCACGTAGATGTCGGTACCTGCGTCACTGTTCAAGAATGCTGTTACGGCATCCATCTGCTCGATCTCAAGGTCGAAATTGGCCGCCATGGCAATCGCAATTTTCCAGGTCTTGTTACGGCAAACACCTGCATATGTCTTCGTATAATCGCGTCCGTACTCTTGCTCAAAGTCTCTTACTACCCAACGAGCCTTGTACTTAAGTTTGTTCCCCTCTTTGCCTCGCTTCGTTTTAAGAACTAGTTTCCCAGTCAGTACTTTCGTACCATCTGGTAGTTCAGATCGTCGAACAAGGGACCAAGTCTTCTTCTTTGAGAGTGATCTATACTCGCGATCAATCGCTTCTTTCCAGCTCTTAGAATCCTCACAACTCATCGCTTCCGCAAGAGTTTTTGGATCAGCTTTATTATCAACAGTCAACAGAGACTGTGATGCAGTAAGAAAACAACAAAAAGCCAAATGCTCATCAGAGCCAGAGCTAGCTGCTGTGCTTCTGGTCACACGATCCACCTTTTGATAGACTTTCTTGCTTCCAGGTGGTCTACCTCGTCGAGTAACTGTTGTTTCGGGCTGTTCAATGTCCTCCACTCCTGAGCTCTGAGTAGGTATGTTCTCTTCTTGAATAGTTTCGGGAATTCTACTTCTTTCCTTTTGACTCTCTTGATTATCCTGATTGTCCGTGCTTTCCTTATCTCTGGCTGCATTACTTTCAACCTGCAAATCGTCAACTTCTACATCTCGTTGATGTTCTTCAAAACTAAGTTGCTCAAAAGGTGTGAGAGGATCAAAGAGTGGTTCAGGTTGGTCGGAAGTTTTTGTTTCCTCCCCACTACTTTCATCAGCCTGAATAGGCGGACTACAGTCAGAGGAATTCAGATGTGTCTTTGGAGAATTTGTTGCACAAGAATTTTCATCAAATTGCACATTTGACGTTCGAACAACTACACATCGAGAGGGAAGATAAATTCGGTAGATATGCTGACCTTCGTAGCCAACAAGGATACCTATTTCAGCTCTCTTATCGAGTTTTCGAGATAAGACTCTTTTCTGCACGGGAATTTGGACAAACGCTTTACAGCCTAGGACCCTAAGATGACTCAAATCAGGCCTCTTACCAACCCCGAGCATGAAGCGCTCAAAGGCTTGAATGGGCGTTTCTCCATCTAGCACAGAAATAGCAGTGCGATTGGCTATCTGTAGTTGAGATCTCACAAGTTCGGGCCAAAGAAATCGAGGGAGATTATTTTCAATAGATACTGTCCGAACTCTTGAGATTTTAATTCCGATTGAGCGTTCAGCTCGACCATCTTGCTCGAGAGAGTAGGGTGTAGTTACTTCGATGATCTGACCTAGTTCAGCGGCTAGCTGTCTCATCATCTTTGGTGAGTACTCTTTTCCTCCATCAAGCCTCCAAGATTTTACAATGGAGTTGTATTGAGTCTTAATGAGAGCATTAAAATATTTGATGGAATCAGATGCCCCACTTTTATATTTGTGATAATAGCCCCATCGAGCTGATGTCGCTGCATCTGTAAACATGGTGCAGTACCGAACAGGAATCCATGAATCATCGACTAAGATTTTACCGGTTGGGTTGATCATGACCACATCTAAAGAAACCGAGTCCAGTGGATTACGAGATCGAGTAGAAACATGCTTTCTCACATGACGGAGAGGTTTCGACAGCTCACAAGGCTCGCAAAGACTTTGTGTCGAGGTTGATTTATTAGAAGGCTTAATCACAATTCCAGTTGTTATTTTTTTCAGTTTCTATGACATTTCTTAAGCCCAAGTGGCCAAGTCGTCGATGCCATAGATCGAGGGTAGGCTTTGGCTGGTTTATTAGTGCCGGCATCGCAACTGTGATTGCTGATTCAATAATATGAAGCGAGTCATCGAACGTTGCAAATTCATTTTTGTCGGGCCCAAAAAGCTTTCCGTCTCTTATGTACCCCTTTGCTTTCAATAGCTTGCCCCCACTGAATAGATTAACAGGACACTCTGGTAGGAACATCACATCCCTAAGCTTAAAGGAATGGTTTTTTCCGTTTGATAATCTACACTGCAAGGTGATGATACCTGAGCCTCTGGGTTTGACAGGGCCATTTGCTGTGATTATGCTGGGCAAATTATTACTTTCTTCATAGGAGTCGAATTTGTCGATAGAGTTAGTGATGTGTGTTGATGCACCTGTATCAATAATCCATCGATCGGATTTTTGGAAAAATAGCCCTGAGAGAGTGCTACAGGTTAAACCTCCAAAGCGAGGAACATCTTCATCACTATCATCAGCTTCAAACTTACTATCGTTACTCTTCTTGAGATCTCTATAGTTTTTCCATTTTTTCTTATTTCTGGCCTCCCATTGCTTTCGCAAATCTTTGTTCTTAGGATCTTCAAAACATTTTCCCTTAGCATGTCATGCTTTTGGATTTCTACATATACTACAAGGTGCTGGCTTTGGTCGATTCTGGGACTTTCCCTTGCTTTGCGCTTTGGACTTTCCTTCATCACTTCGATTCTTTCCATACAAGGCTATTTGATTGCGATCTGTCTTCCGATCTGCCCTAGCCTCATCCTTTAGGTCATGAACAAGCTCGGAAAGTGTCACATCACTTCTTGACCTGCAGATGGCTCTCTGTCTCTCTGCCCATGTAGGATATGAATCCTTCACTGCCAGTAGAAATACTAGCGGGTGCCACGATTCTGGCGGAGCGATACCAAGCGTGTTTAACCTGTCGGCGGCATTTTGGAATGACATAATGAAATCATCTATATTGTCGTAATCTGCACAATTGATTTGGATGTAATTTTCTATGGCATTTTGATTTAATACTATGCCAGAGCTTTCGTACAGATTGGCAATTGCGTCCTACATCTCTTTCGCAGTACTAAGACAGTTAAGTTGGCTTGCAATAGATGTAGAAACAGTAGTTCTAATGATTAATTTCATCTTTGCATCTCCTCTTGCCCATTCATCGTATGCCTTAATATCTTCGGCAGATGCATCGTTGTCAAACTCGTCAACCACTTTTGGTGGAGCAGGCGATTTAGGATGGTTGTATTTTCTTAGACCATGAACACGAGCAATATTCTCTATGTCGAACTTCCATTGGGCATAGTTTTCTTCTCCTTTCAGCCGATTGGCAGTGGGTAACGACGCACTACTTCCAGTATCTTGAGACATTGCTTCACCTTTAGCAATGCGAGGATATAATTTAGATTTACTTGACTCAGCTATATCTGAATTTATTTTCTGATCCTGATCACTTGTTGTGTCGCTTTTTGTCATTTGAAGCAAAGAATGATCTTCTGACAAATGAGTGGATTAATCCGCAAGTTGCAAGTAATCTGTGATCGCGCAATCAAATAATAACAATTTCTATGAGCCGTTTGGTCTCATAATCTGTTGAAAAGCAGAATGGGTCAGAAATGTATTATTTGGGAATCTAATCTATTTTATTGAAAAGTATTCAGCTGAGTTTGATATACAGTGTGTGCTTGCTAAGCGAGCTTAGTAAGTCACATTCTAACCAGGGTTGAAGACTGATGCTTCGACAATAATATTCTTTTTCTGATTTCTCCTTTTAGAAAGGAATGTGAAGAAAATTGATCCCTGCTGAGAGCATCTTGCCCCAAACCTTTCCTTGCCAGGTTGTCAGCAAGTTCATTGCCTTGGATTCCTTGATGTCCTGGACACCAGTGCAGCTGGACATCCAATTTGCAGCTCAGAGACCTGATTTTGAAGGAATAAAAATTTGTAGCTTTGGTAATTCTCTGCAATGCTGTTTGACTATCAGAAAAATGTAATATTGAGCATTTGGTTTTACAGAAATTAGATGTTTGAGTGCTTTATAGATTGCAAAAGTCTCGGCATCAGCAATGCCAATGTTCTTTCCTAGAAAGAATGAGAGACACTTGAGCTCCCTTGTGTAGGGAAGGTACATGGCTATGCCTATACCACAACCCTTGTCCTTGACTAAGGAGCCATCTGTATAGATTATATAAAATGAGGAGGGAATGGAATGAAATAATGAAAGGTGTTCTTCTATTGCTTTTGTTTTGTCAGAGCAACTAATGGATACAGAAATGTTCTCTGTTCTCCAAGGAGGCATCCACTTGGCATTGAGAGGCTCCAAGTTTAGCAACTTTGAACTTGGTTTGAGTGTACTGGCTATTCTTTGTAGTTGGCCACTTGGTTTATCCTCTATGAAAGCAAGCATGCCTATGTCAGTCTTTTCAGTAGGAAGTGCAAGCTCATCAGTGAGATTAGATGAAAGAGTAAGATGTAAAGGGTGATTAGTTTGAAATTTGAGGATTCTCATAGCAAAAAATGGAGCTAACTTATAATGTCTGACTCTAGTTGGAAGCAGGGCTGCCTCAACTTCCAAGGCCTTGCTTGGACTAGATCTATAGGCCCCTGTTATTGCTGGAATGGTTTTTTTCTGGATTTTGTCACATATGTTTGAAAGCTTCTCTGTACCATATTTGTTATACCATAGCACTGAACCATAGTCTAACACAGGGATGACACAACTAAGGTAGAGCTGTCTGAGTGCATTGAATCCTAAGCCTTTGGATTTGGAAGAAAGTTGGAAAAGTCTTTGCATAGCCCCTTGGGCAAGATGCATCCTTTTTTCCACACGAGTTTTAAATTTTAAATTGTTCTCTAACCATATTCCTAGCCACTTGACTGTAGACTTAGGTTCCAAAGAGAAGTCTTCAATTTGGAGAGAATTACTGAATGTTTTCTTACCTTTAGAAAAATGGATAAGCTCTGATTTGGATTTTTCAAAAATAATAGAAAGGGAATCAGCTCTTGAGAAAAAGGATTGAAGATATTTTTGAATCTCTCTGATATTCTTTGCAACGGAAAAAGAGCTGTAGGAAATGCATATTTCATCAACATAGGAAACTTCAAGGGCATTGCTCATTGGAGTATTGGAGAAGAGTTCACTAATTGAAATAAGGAATAGGAGGGGTGAGATAGGACTTCCTTGTGGAGCACCAGTTACAGAGTATGCATGACTTAGCTGCCCATTAAACAGAAGAGAAATTTTCATTTCAGAAAGAAAAGAATCAACCCAGGAAATAAAGCAAGCTGGGAACTTTTTTCTCTGGAGGATGTCTATGAGCTTACTTGGCTGCAGTCGATCAAATGCCCCCATTGTATCTAGAAAAACAGAGGAAAAAATCTTATTCTTAGAAAAACTGTTTTCTATAAAGTTTTGGAGTAACAGGACTGCATCAACAGCAGATCTTTGTTTCCTATCTCCCATCTGACTAGGATAAAGGATATCAGGGTGGATATTTGCTAAATATGAAATTCTTTGTGAAAATATTCTTTCTAACAATTTTGAGAGACAAGAAATCACTGAAAGGGGCCTGTAGGCTTTGGGGACTGTGGGAATATAGGTCACGTGTAACGCTAGTAAGCGAAGCGATGTAAATTAGTAACGCACACGTAATTAATGAAAGGACAATTCACCACCAAGACCTTACGTATTACAAATCTTGCCACAGCTAGCGAGGTTCACTAATCTTAGGTAGAGTGGGCAACCGACACTGATCAGTAGACGTACAGATCAGAAGACTTTCAGAAAACTTTCAGAACTTCATATATTGAAAAAAAAAAAAAAAAAAAAAAAAAAGAATTCCATTTACATCTTTATTTCAAATCGATTTATCTTCTCTTTACAGGTTCAGTTCTATTTCTATCGAAAAAAAAAAAAAAAAAAGCTTTATACTTTATTCCGAATTTTCATCTTTTTACAAACGATTACTTTAAGGCACCGATTGGAAAATGGGTGACGAGAATAATCAAGTTAGAGCCATTCTAGGCGACAAAAACCATGATTTGGACAGTGTGTCTGCTTTATCCATAGTTTCAGCTCGAGACCTCGATCCCTTACAAGCAGATGGGGCTGGGTTACGATCAATAGTTCAACTAATACTATAAGACTACATATCATGGGGCTATCAAGACCATGACTTATGGGACAGATTCAAGAACCATTTCGAAAACTGGACCAAGGAGATGTGGGATAAGTTAGGGCAATGTAGCCTAAAAGTAGACATGAGGAACTATCTTATAATGAATGGAGTGAGCCTACCAGTTCACTATGGAGGCCATTCAAAGACAACAATGAGTGGAAGCCTGGTAAAGTTGGCTCAAGCCGAGAATTGGACCCCTCTCACTAAGGAATTAATCGACTGGGGGACCAAGCAGGGCTTCAACATGGATTCTCCATCAATCAGACAAATCGAAGAAGGAAAGAGTCCAGAATGGACTCAAGAAGAACTTCAGGGAATTAGAGAAAGAAAAAGAAGATCGGCGATGGCTAAACGCAAACTCATGGCCCAACCGGACTTCAACAGATACACTAATGACAAAATAAAAGAAGAAAATCCCCCGAAAATAATTTTAGAACAAGAACATCAAGACGAAGTAAATAAGCAAATTTTAGAGGAGCAAAGACAATACCAAGAACATAACAAATCGGAAATCTCAGGCCAGCAGCATGAAGAATCTCAATACCGGGCCTATAATAATAATGATGGGAGTAAGTCGGAATTCTCTGCCTCAGCAAGTCGACCAAATCCAACGATAAAATTTCAAAGTGGGGACATCAGAAATCCCAACTATGGTACTACACAATGGTACAACCAACGTAAGTCTAGGGGAGCGCAGTATCTCTCCAAAGACAATGACAGAGAAAACAATTATGCCGAACAATTGGACTACACGAAAACAGCTGCAAATGTCGAAAGAGCTTACAAATCTGAAAATCGCTACGAAGGCACGGGTGATAACTTTGCCTTCAAAGTAAGAGTCTTCAAGGATGCTTGCCAAAGGATGAGCTTGCCGTCTTGTCAGTATATGAGAGCATTTCCAGCTATGCTCAGCGGCATAGCTTTATCTCATTATCATTCTAGTAATCTAGCAGAGAGGACCTTTGAGGAGGCAATCCACGAAATCAGGACTCTCTGTGAAGGTGAAAATTACAGTGAACTAGCGCAAGCCAAGTGGAATGAAATTTCGCTAAGTTCTATCATCCAAGAAAATCATTCAAAGTCTGTTTCAGAATGTTTCACAATTATGACTTCAAGATTAGGACAATTGAGAACGAAATTACCTGTGGAGCTACAAACAGTCGCTTTTATGCGAAGTAAAATACTTCTTGCATGCACAGGAAATGACCACTGTCAATCAACATTTGCAAATCCACCTAAAGAACTAGGAAATTTAATTTCCAGTTTCGCAAATTCAATCAGAGCAAAAGAAGCAGTGGACAAAGATTCTTCGACTTTTTGGACAGACAGAAAATTCCACCGCAATGACCAATTTAAGAATAATAATACTCCATACAAGAATTTTTACAAGCCAAGCTGCTACGTTTGTGGCAAGGAAGATTGCAGGTCGTGGAAACACAACTCGGAGAAGGAGAAAGAGGAAGCAAAAAGCCGACATATTAACCACAGAAGATTTCAAAATTTTGATAAATCGAGCCCCAGATTCAAAAAGAGATTTAACCAGTGGCTATGTGAATTTGAAGGAGATGCCGACGACGAGGAATATAACAGCGCGTTTGCTTTGGGTTCGATTAATGAAGAAGAGAATAGCGATTGTTATAGTAGTGGAGGAAGTCCTTATCAGGGAAAGTTAGACTCCCACTATCATACGTCGTTCGGGGACATCTCTAGTGTAGAGGCCAAAAGAACGGTGAACGCTTTGATTGAAAATGCATTTCAACATAGCATTTATATCGGTAGAACTGATGATCGACCTAACACTGATATAAAAAGATCCAAAAATCTATCTTCGACTTTTACTTCAATGCTCAGTCAATACGGCCCAGATAAGTTTGCGGGTTTCCTTATTGATACAGGTGCAGCAAGGTATTCTTCTGTTGGAGCACCTCAAATGGTGGCTCTACAAAAACTTAGTCCAAATATAATCATTTACGAATTGAATCCCTCCTAAGAATGGACCGTTCACTTTGGAATAGGGGAAAGCACATCAAAGCGACGTGCAACAATTTCTACAGCAATTGGACAAATCACTTTTTACATTTTTGACACGACTACCCCATTCCTCATATGCCTTGCTGACCTCAAAAGGTGTGGCTTCTATCTAAATAACCTTGAAAATACTTTAAATAACGCAAACGGGTCAATAAAAATCCCAATAGTTGTCCGATGGGGACATTGTTTTTTACCACACATACCAACGCTAGCCACTTATATTATAGACGCAATAGAAAGCGAGAACGAAGCTTTATTAACACACTAAGAAATTTCACAGCTACATAGACGCTTTGGGCACCCATCGGCAGATAGGTTGCGTAGAATTTTAGAGTGAACAGGCCACGAATTCAACAGTGATTTCTTAAGCCGTCTTAACACTATTTGCCATCACTGTCAAAAATACGGAGGTCCACCTGGCCGATTTAGATTTCATCTAAAAGAAGACATCGACTTTAAAGCTACAATTATTGTAGATATATTCTATATTACCGGACGGTAAAGCCCAGCCGGTGCTTCATGTTTTGGACGAGGCAACCCGATTCCAGAATGGAGAATTTCTGGTTAATGAGACAAGCAAGGAAGTATGGGAAACACTAAAAATGTGCTGGATCGACACTTACGTGGGTCCACCAGATAAAATTGTTACTGATGCCGGGAAGAATTTCACCAGCAAAGAATTTCAGTACAGTGCGGGAAATTTATCGATAAGCGTGAAGACAATACCGGTCGAAGCGCATAATTCAATAGGAATGGTTAAAAGATACCATAAGCCAGTTTGTCGGGCATATTCTATTATCAGAGAGGAACTTTCAAGTCTCTCCAAACGTGCAAGCCTGAAAATGGCCTTTAAAGCTATAAATGATACAGCCGGCCCGAAAGGATTGGTTCCAACACTACTAGTCTTCGGTGCCTACAGCAAAATTAGCAACACAGAGGCACCGGCTGTATCGGTTGAACAGCGTGCAATGGCATATAGGAGAGCCATGGAGGAAGTTAGAAAATTGCGCGCAAATCGACAAATTAAGGATGCGTTGAGAATGAGAAATGGACCTATAACATCACCAATAAGGGATTTGGCACTGCAATCGAAAGTATTGGTATGGAGAGAAGGAAACAACGGTAAGAAAGGCTCTTAGGAGGGCCCACATGTAATTTTGGGCATAGATGAAAATACTTGCGTAGTACAAGTTCAAGATAATAACAATAAACCAACAGCATTCCGAATAACATTGGTTAAGCCGTATATGGAGGAGACACAATCAGAAAGCGATATCTCATTTGATACTAACAATAAAATTAATGCTAATACCGAAATTGAGCAAATAATATCACAAAACAGTCAGGGAAAAACAGCAGGGTCTCCGCCATTGAGGAAACAGCCAAAACGTTCAGCAGGCCGCCCCAATAGATATGCCATCTATTTCAAAAACGAGCCGCTATTTGAGACATTTCTCCAAAACAATTTACCGAGAGATGGTTTTAAAACATCTAGACAAATTGAATGTCAAGGAATTGTCAACAGAAAGGTAACATCTTACGTTACCAGAGATCAGATCCCAACTGGATCACATATTTACAAGGCAAAATTCATCGATGATATCAAAAACAAGGAATCCGAAGAATGGTTTGAAAAGTCAAGACTCTGTGTAGCGGCATGGGGAGACAACGACAAATGGACTGTCTTAACTCAATCGCCGACCATTCAAAGAGCTAGCCAACGTGCAATCCTGGCAATTGCACCATTGATGTTGGCAAAAGAAATGTTTATTTATGATAGGGATGTCGAGCAAGCATTTACACAATCAAAAACAACAATTAATCGACCTTTCTACTTCTGGGCGCCAGTCGAGCTTTGTTGGGAGATGGGAATTTCCACATGCTCTATTGTAAAACTAAATCTGCCACTATATGGAGCACCTGAATCCGTAAATCACTGGTTTAATACCTATCACAAACACCACACAATAAAACTCGGACTTACTAAATCATCATACGACGCATGTTTATTAATTCGTAACGATAGTAGATACTTTGGTGTGATAGGAATGCAAATTGACGACACTTTTGGGCTCGTCAACACAAATTTTGCAGAATTAGAAGAAGAAATGATTAAAGAGGCCAATATAACATGCAAAAAGCGCAGAATTTTAACGGTGGATAGACCGTTAAAGTTTAATGGGGGACTTATAAGCCTTCTGCCCAATGGAAACATCACACTTACTCAGGAATCACACTGCAAAAACCTAAAACCCGTGAACTTAACAAAAGCGATTTCAAAAACAAGTTCGAGGGGTGTCGTAAAATCAAATCTTACACCGAAAGACCAGTATATGGCTCAAAGAGCTAGTGGCTCATATATTGGAACTATGTGCCAGCCAGAGGTGTGCGCAGCACTTTCATTTGCAGCTCAAGCTATCAATCCAAATGCTGAAGACACAAAAGAATTAAACAAAACTATCAAATGGCAAATGGAAAATTCGAAAAGGGGTCTCACTTTCGTGAAGATTGAAGAAAATTTCGAAGTTGCCGTCTTTGTGGATAGTTTATATGCCAACAACAAAGATTACACATCCCAACTAGGCACTATAATAACCATCAGAGATACAATTGGAAATGTTAATATCGTTCACTACAATTCTGTTAAGGCTAGAAGAGTAGTGAGAAGCGTGCTTAACGCTGAACTACAAAGTTTGCTTCTCGGTTTCGACATGGGAGTGTGCATAAAGAAAACTTATGAACAAATATACAATAGGCACATACCTCTAGTGATTTACACTGATTCAAAATCACTTTACGATTGTGTTATCAGACTAGGTACGACATTAGAGAAACGCATGATGATTGATATCATGGTAATTCGAGACGCTTACGAGGAGCGTGAGGTTACAGAAATAAAATGGATCGCAGGCGATACAAATCCAGCCGACTCGATGACAAAAGTAAAAGGCAATAACAATGCTTTAAAAACATTAATAGACACCAATTTCATGGACATTATGATTAAAGAATGGGTTATGAGACCTTTACTGGAGCACTGAGATACCCACTGGAGTTGGAGTTTTATAGTTGATTTAAGTTTCTATTTTTATTTTTGAAGTACTGCCAGTGTGGGAATATAGGTCACGTGTAACGCTAGTAAGCGAAGCGATGTAAATTAGTAACGCACACGTAATTAATGAAAGGACAATTCACCACCAAAACCTTACGTATTACGAATCTTGCCACAGTGAGCGAGGTTCACTAATCTTAGGTAGAGTGGGCAACCAACAGGGACTGAGTAAGTAGGCTTATTCCTCTTTGGTATTATTATTCCAATTGACTCTTTCCATATTGATGGATGTTTCCCACATTGAAACAGAAAGATATATACAGTTAGAAAAAATTGGGGAATAGCATCCAGAGCATGTTTTATCATAGTCCAGTCAATTGAGTCCTTCCCTGGAGAAGTCTTCTTGTCTGGTACTGCTTGATAGAGCTCTATGAGGCTCAGAGAATGCCAGGTGTATTGCTTTAAGCCTTGTTTAACTGTAGAAATGTGCATAGCAAATGAATTGGATCCCAAGTTAGGGGGTATACGTGATGAATTATTTGCCTCTTCAAATGGATCAGAAAGAACTCCAGCATCAACTGAAGCTGTGTTTTCTCCTCCAGTGTTTTCATGAGTCTGTGGTGGGTTGTTTTGAGGAAACAGAGATTGGACTAATGCATTACACTTCTCTGCAAAACTTGAAGCTATCACTTGATCCCCTTCAGAGCTTTTGTAAACCAGAGTTGGAATAAGGGAAGGCTGATGAAACTTTGGATTTGAGTAATTATAGGCTGTGAATAGACTTCTATCTTTGGCCTCAGCAAGAAAAAATTCCCAATGCTCTTTTTTGCTAAAAGAAATGCTTCTGAAATAGTTGTTTCTTGAAACCCTTGCAATTTCAATGTCTTCAGGTAGCCAAGTCTTCTTAGCTTTTCTTTTTAAGGTATGATATTCTTTCCTAAGACAAGTTAGTTCATCTGTCCACCAAGCCTTAGAGTGTTTAGATAGTTTTGATCTAGGAATTGCATTTATTGTTGCTTCTAGAATGATATTCTGAAGTAACTTGGCCACTAGGTCATGGTTTTTTGCCTGGATAGCTTCTTGGAGAAGTGGGCTGGATCTCTCTTCATTAGATAGAAGATTTTGCCTATATGCTTTCCAATCAGCCTTTTTGAGATTAAATCTTGCTGGTAAACAGGAATATTGATTTTGTGAGGTTGGAAACCTTGCTTGGAAGAAAATTACTTCATGGTCTGAGCCAGTGCTTTCCCCATAATGCCAATTATACCAGGATACATGTCTAAAATCAGAAGCAAAAGCCAAGTCAATAATTGACATACTTTTAGAATTGGATCTATGGAAAGTGCCTCCAAATTCTTCTATAACTTGTGGGTCAACCAGCAGACTTGCTTTATGATGCTGAAGAAATTTGAAAAGATTACTAGCTTGAGATACTGGATTGGTGATTAGGGGATTCCACCAAGGATGGTGAAGATTCATATCACCTAAGAAAAGGAATGGTTTATCCAGAGATAGGTCAAGTCCAAGAAATCTTTGGAAGGCAGTCTGACTAACTCCCTCTACATTGGATTTTTCATTGTATATATGAATGATGTAAAAACTTTCTAAAGCTGATGTAAATTCAAACAATTTTATCTCAGGGTCAGAGATTAGATCAGTGCTAGCTAATATATCAAAAGATGAGATTTTTTTAATATATGTTATTACCCTTGGCTTCACACTGTAGAAGTTTAGAGTTGCACTTGGGATTATCTTAGAGCTTATAAGATTCGATGAGATCACAGATGAATATAAAAGGCACAATGAGGAGGCTGTAGAAAGTTACCGTGAGAGTTGTTCATTACACTTACGCCAACTACTAAAGCGCTTTATATATACATGAAAATTCTAACTAAAAGCAATTGGTGATTGTGAGTCAATACGGACTAGCGTATGATCAACCATAATGGTCTTAGCGCAGAATGTCAAACGGAGCAGCCTCGGCTCTATAAGTTTGCATTCTTTGCAGATCTTTTCCAATATGTAGAATTCATTTCAACACACACTAGTGTTAGTGTTGGGTAAAATCATATGGTAATTTGGATGAGATAGAGAAGTAAAGGACTGTATTGAAGAATTGAAATAAACATATGGCTCTTGTACAAAAACTACTGTGGCATTTCCTTGCATTGAAACTTCAAAGAGGGATTGGGTAATATTTTTGCCCTTGGCAGAATTATGTTGGCATATAATGAGTTGTTCTAACATGTAAGTATTGAAATAGAAGATTTAAAGTTCAGTTGTTAGACTGGATAGGATCACTTATCAATCGTAGGTGTAAGAATAACCTCTTTCTTCTTTCTTCTTTCTTCTCAAGCATTCGGATGAACTTAGTTTCGGTGCTAAAACATATCTTGGTCGTGTGTTTCAGTTGCTTCGGGATTTGTTTGGTCTCGGAACACTACCAACTCCAAGGGCGTTTTAAGCTGAGCTGTAACCATAAAACTTATTCCGTTTCGCAAAGCTCTCAATTTGGGAAACAGGATGTATATAGACAAGCTGAAGGCCTGGTAGTTAGTTCCTTACGCTTTGTTTTTGGTCAACTTCTCGACCTCAACACCCTTAATATTATCATTTGTACCTCTACCATTTGTACCTCTACCATTTGTACCTCTACCATTCGTACCTCATTACCATTCGTACCTCATTACCATTCGTACCTCATTACCATTCGTACCTCATTACCATTCGTACCTCATTACCATTCGTACCTCATTACCATTCGTACCTCATTACCATTCGTACCTCATTACCATTCGTACCTCATTACCATTCGTACCTCATTACCATTCGTACCTCATTACCATTCGTACCTCATTACCATTCGTACCTCATTACCATTCGTACCTCATTACCATTCGTACCTCATTACCATTCGTACCTCATTACCATTCGTACCTCATTACCATTCGTACCTCATTACCATTCGTACCTCATTACCATTCGTACCTCATTACCATTCGTACCTCATTACCATTCGTACCTCATTACCATTCGTACCTCATTACCATTCGTACCTCATTACCATTCGTACCTCATTACCATTCGTACCTCATTACCATTCGTACCTCATTACCATTCGTACCTCATTACCATTCGTACCTCATTACCATTCGTACCTCATTACCATTCGTACCTCATTACCATTCGTACCTCATTACCATTCGTACCTCATTACCAACCTTAAGTTAGACTCACGTGCTGGCTTCACAAGTGACATTACAAAGCGTCCACGAGACGGATATATACGCAAGCCCAGATATCCAAATTCACATTTACCTTCACTTACTCCTATACTCACATCTTGGAATGCCGAACACCTTCTTAGACTCACAGGCTGACCCTATGGATACTGATTCGATTCCTCTTTTACTATCAGATTTATGGAGCATTCCATACTTCCGGATGCCTGGCATCCTAGCGGCAGCAACTCTAGTGGACCCAGTTCGGGTCGGAGAAATATTCTCCTCCTCCGCTCCCGCTCCCACCCAATCGGCAGTCCTCCAATCGGCTAAACCCGCTCTCTTCCGCCCATGTCCGCCTCCTATCACTCAATACAATGGAAGTTCCGCTACACTGCATTCCTTCTGCTCGCAACTCTCGAACCAGATCCAGGGCTCGGGGATTTACTTTCCGGACGAAAACGCCAAGGTTTATTTCGCGTACCTGTAAGAGGCGTGGCTAGGTGTGATCAAAGAACCCTTGGACGTGAACTGTAAGCTATGGACTGTTGGCGTAGACTGTGGCTGTGGACTACGGGTGAGGACTATGAACTCGGTGGACAAGACAATAACAATAGCTATGAATCTAGACAATGACAATGACTGTGAATCAAGACAAGATTATATTGAACAACGGTAGATAACAAGACTCAGGTCTGAAGAGCATCTAGAGACAGAGGGAAAGCCACTATTTATACACAAGCCTAACTCCATCTCTACAAGGGCCATCTGGCCGACAACCAGGCCATCTTAGAATTACATAGAATATTAAAGAATGCTGTAGAAGCCCATCAACCATTACAAGAGAGAGAATAGTATGGAAACCTATAGAGCCCTAACCCAAAATCCCTAGTGTTCAGACGGAAGTACAGAAGATTCTAGAAGGCTAGACCTCCATTAGCGACAACACGTGAATTGATTATTATTCACGTGACAGCATTCAGTAAGCGCTAATCCTGACACATGATATCACCTGATATTACCTAATATCAGTGCCGCAATGAATCATGGCCTATTCCTGACATACCAATGTCTCGGCCCTGGTGCACTAGAAAAAATGCGATCTTCATTTCGGTGTCTGGAAGACCCGTCAGTTCCGGTGGAAATAGAGACTTTGGATCAATTCATCGCCGCCTTAAAACAGCGATGCCAAGACCCCTCCCTTCGTCACCAAGCGACATCCAGAATAGATGGCCTACGCCAAAATAACATGAAGTTCCACAACTTCATTACGGTCTTCGAAGACAATATGGCCGACTCCCTCTACTCCAACAAGGATAAGTCTCAGTGGAGGGATATGTTGGAACGTCGACTCTCGGTACCGCTGCGAAAACTTCTTCTTTCCGCCTCCGACGTTCCTTCAGAGTATCACAAGTTCGTGGCCTATTTGCGCCTTAAAGATGCGGGCTTGCAGGAAATTAAAGCGACTTCATCTTACCCGGAACAGTACCGACCACTGATGATGTCTCACCTGATGTCAAACTCGACCGCCTTCCCAACTGCAACCCTAACACCTCGAGAACTAACCGTATCTCAAGGCGGCTCGGCTATGGATCTCGATGTAGTCTCCCGGCAAAAAGGGCCTGATGGCAAGTTGACCCCTGCAGCTAAAGAAGCCCGTCAAACCTTGGGTAGGTGCGTATGGTGCAATAGGTCTGGTCACCCCGTCTCTAATTGTCCCTTGGGGTCCCGATCCATTGCGTCCATCACAACCACGGATCAGCCCACTTCTGAGGTTTTAAAAGAACCACTCCAACAGTAAGTCGCATGTTGGAGTCTCTTTCGGTAGGACGAGCAGATTTATCAGAACTTTCATTTTCACGTCATATGTACATACATGTTAATATAGGAAATGAAAACTCGATTGCCCCAGTTGATAACGGCGCCTCTGGCTTAGCCTTTGTGTCAAAGTCTCTTTGTGATCGCCTAAAACTTCCCCAAGAACCACTCCTATCAGCTATTTCCCTTATGGGCTTTGAAGGAAAGAAGGGTTCCAGTATCACCAAAAAAGCATCGTTTCCCCTGTCTATAGGAAATCATAGCGAAATCCTCTCTGCTTCTGTTACTGATCCATGCAAATATGATCTCATACTTGGCCTGCCATGGCTGGAGAAACATGCCCCTTACATAGACTGGAAAGAGAACACCATCACTTTTGGAGAATTCTGTCTAGAAAAGCTCTGTTGTCATTTTGAGACTACTGTCCCTTACTTTAATTCGCTAAACCAAAGTCCTAGGTTAGAGAAAAAAAACGAGCCGCGGAAACGTATTCCACAAGATACGTCAAGCCCAAATATCCAGTCCACGCCTACGAAGCTACCAGCACAAGAATTTTCCACGATAACAGCCCGGCAGTATTAACTTTGCCCTAAGTCTTCGCGACCTCGATCTCCTCTTAGACGATACCATGCAACGCCAACCAATTGCCCGTGTAGGAAATACTGCCCAGGTCATCCCTAAAGACGCTGACCCTAGAAAATTCCTTCCCATCGAATACCATGACTACTTCGACGTCTTTGATAAAAAACAGGCTGAAATGTTACAACCCCATCGACCCTGGGATCATGCGATAGATCTTCAACCCGGGACACAGCCCCCAGCTGCTCGACCCTACTCCATGAATCAAAATGAACTTAAAGCTCTCCGTACTTACCTAGGAAAGGAGCTATCCAAGGGCTTTATCCGGGTTTCTCGATCCCCTGCCGCCGCCCCAGTTCTTTTTGTTAATAAATCCAATGGTGATCTCCGCTTCTGCATCGATTACCGCGGACTGAACGCAATAAGTATAAGAAATTGACATTCTCTCCCCCTAATCTCAGAAACACTCAGTCAACTCTCTCACGCTAGGTATTATACTAAACTGGACATAATTTCGGCCTTCAACAAACTCAGAATTAAAGAAGGTGATGAATGGAAGGCCGCATTTACTTGTCGATATGGTCTGTTCGAGCCCACTGTCCTTCCCTTTGGACTATGTAATGGGCCAGCTTCCTTTCAGTCTTATATCAACCACGCTCTACGAGGGCTCTTAGACAATTTCTGCACAGCCTACATGGATGAAATCTTAAAATTTTCAGAAAACTTAGCTGAGCATCGTCACCATGTCAAGACGGTCTTACAACGCTTCAGGGAGCATGGCCTACAAGCTGACATTGCAAAATGCAACTTTGAAACAACAGAGGTTACTTATTTAGGTCTGATTATCTCGACCAAAGGAATTCACATGGACCCCCAAAAGGTTGCTTGTGTGCAAGAATGGCCGGCTCCCCGCACTGTCCGCGATGTCCAAAGATTCTTGGGTTTTGCTAACTTTTACCGCCGTTTTATTCCTGAGTTTTCTCGATTGGCGACCCCCCTAGTTAACCTTACCAAGAAAGAAGTTCCCTTGAACTGGGATGACTCATGAAAATCATCATTCTCAAGGATCAAACAGGCTTTCAAAGATGGGACAATGCTGGCTCATTTTGATCCCAAGCGCCAGGTAATACTTGAGACAGATGCGTCTGACTTTGTGACTGCAGCAATCCTATCCCAAATTGACAGCCCCGGAATCCTTCGACCTGTGGCTTTTATGTCAAAAAAGATGCTTCCGGCCGAATGCAATTATGAAATTTTCGACAAGGAATTACTGGCCATCGTTAACGCATTTGAAACCAGGACCGCAGAGCTAGGATCCGTGGAAGCCCCTACCCTTATCCTAACGGACCATAAAAACCTTGAGCATTTTACAACGACAAAGAAACTAAATAGACGGCAGGCCCGTTGGAATGAAATTTTATCAAATTATGATTTTAAAATCGTGTTCCGACCCGGAAAACATGGGGCTAAACCTGACGCTCTTACTCGGGTCAGTTCCGACAAGCCTTCAGAAACAAATGACGAACGGAATCAACACCAATACCAAACCTTAATTAAATCTCACCAAATCCTAAGACATCGTGAACTCTCACCTCTGGAATCTGAAAATCCCTCCGCTGAATATCAACTCCCAAAACTTTCACTAACGAACTGGGAAAAAATGTGTGATGAGGACAAATACTGCCAGGAAATACGAGCAGCCTTATCAGACCGTACAGTCATTCGAAAAGACATTCAACTAGCAAGTTGTAAACTAACCTCTCACTCTTTTGCTCTAAGAGATAAAGAGTATGTCCCAGAACCTCTTCGCGAGACTTTGTTAAAGCAACTCCACGATAATCCCTTATATGGGCACCGTGGACCAGCAGCCCTATATAAGATGCTTAACCGAAAATTTTGGTGGCCAAACTGCCAAAATGATGCAACTAAATATGCTCGTGGATGCCATAGTTGCCAGAAAAACAATCCCGCTACTCAAAAGCCGTATGGTTTCCTTCAGCCGTTGCCTGCACCTAATTCGGCCTTCCACCATCTATCACTTGACTTTGTGGGTCCTCTTCCAACATGCCAAATTCGTGGCTTTAATTACCGGTTCATTTTACAAATAGTGGACCGTCTTACCAAGAGGGTCTGGATCATACCTTTAGAACGACCTACTGCTCAAGAAACGGCTGACGCATTTCTAAACCATGTAATTCGATTTGCAGGCTTACCTGACTCTCTAGTTTCTGACCAAGGCAGAGCCTTTATCGATAGAACTTGAAAAGAAATCTGCTCAAGCCTAGGCATCACACACAAGCTTTCTACTTCTTATCACCCACAAACAGATGGGCAAACAGAGAGAGCTAATAAATCATTAGAGATCTACTTACGCCACTATGTAAACCATCATCAGGATGACTGGGTGAAGCACCTCCCCCTGGCAGAATTCTGCTGTAATAATCACGTCAACGCATCCACAGGAATAACTCCCTTTTTCGCTTCATTCGGTCATAATCCAAGATTAGACTTTAGACCCGAGTCCAATAATCCTGAGCCTAAACAGGTTCCACAATTTATCACCAGGATGCAGAATATTGTCAAATATTGCTCTGAACATATCACCCTTGCGCAGGCTCACCAATCGACCCATGCTAACGAGTAACGGCTCCCAGCTCCCAGATATGAAGTAGGAGACATGGTATATTTGTCCCTAAAAAATCTTTCATCCACAAGACCCACAAAGAAACTCGACCATGTTAGAGCAGGCCCGTGGAAAATAACAAAAATATAGTCCCCATTAGTGGTTAAGCTGGATCTCCCGTCACAACTTAGGATTGATAATAACTTCCACGTGAGCCTTCTACGACCAGCCTACTCTTATTTTCTCTCTCAAAAACAAACAGAGCCACAACCACTTGATCCTGAAGTTTTTGGACCAGACATATACGAAGTAGAAGCCATACTAGATTCTAGAATTAGAAGAAAGAAGGTTCAGTACCTGGTACGATGGTCCGGAAACGGTGAAACCACATGGGAGCCACCAGAACATCTCGGAGGTTGTCAGGAGCTCGTGGCTGAATTTCACAAGGCATATCCAAATGCACCATGCTCGCAGGAGCTCACACCTGAAAAAAGAGGGGGGTAATGTAAGAATAACCTATTTCTTCTTTCTTCTTTCTTCTCAAGCATTCGGATGAACTTAGTTTCGGTGCTAAAACATATCTTGGTCGTGTGTTTCAGTCGCTTCGGGATTTGTTTGGTCTCGGAACACTACCAACTCCAAGGGCGTTTTAAGCTGAGCTGTAACCATAAAACTTATTCCGTTTCGCAAAGCTCTAAAGTTGGGAAACAGGATGTATATAGACAAGCTGAAGGCCTGGTAGTTAGTTCCTTACGCTTTGTTTTTGGTCAACTTCTCGACCTCAACACCCTTAATATTATTATTCGTACCTCTACCATTCGTACCTCTACCATTCGTACCTCTACCATTCGTACCTCTACCATTCGTACCTCTACCATTCGTACCTCTACCATTCGTATCTCAGCCATTCGTACCTCTACCATTCGTACCTCTACCATTCGTACCTCATTACCAACCTTAAGTTAGACTCACGTGCTGGCTTCACAAGTGACAGTAGGGTAAACTTGGAACAAGTAAGAGTCTATTAACGTAGTGTCTGGAGATGTTTATTTCTCCCACTTCGAACAGAGTGCTATCTACTAATAAAACTAACTAACAGTGATTGAGTGATCTTACTAATAAGGATTAGCGCATTGATGCTCATAATACACTTTAGGCTTAAGGTCAATGCGTGTGCAATTAGGGGATTCAACCTCGCACGATCTTCCTCAGCCATCTCAATTAGAAGCACTAATTTCATCAGTAAGTGCTTTGTAAAATTCACAATCATTTTTCTGTAAAGCATGATGATTGGAAGAATGACAATTAAAACACTTCATAGGATGATGCGTACAATTTTCAGAGGACTTGCATTGGAAGCAACTATGTAAAGAAGTAAGATGGCTTTTGGAACTGATAGCACAAATAGGGTTTCTCTTGCAGGATAGCTTAGAGTGGCCATATTTCAGACAATTAGTACAAAGAGTTCTCTCTGTACTTGATCGAAAGTCTACAGCCTTGAGTAGTGAGCCTCCAATGAGTATCCCTGTCTTGAGAATTCTATCTTTTTCCTCTTCTGAGCCAACTGTAACTACAATTGATCCATGGTTTCCCTTAGGGGGCCCTGTGAGTCATCTGCCTACCCTAGGAACTGAAATATTTTGGTTGAATGATGATATCTCTTAGGGAATGGCTGTGATGGGGATGGATGATGGAACTCCATGAACCACAACTGTTGGCCAATTTTCAATTTGTTGGATCTTTGAAATAGGCCATCCAGCAAACACTTTTTCCCACTTGGATTGGTTCTCCAGAAGCTCTTCAGGATTGGATTTGAAACAGATTAAAACAAGATTGTTTCTGGGTGAAACATGAACTCTAGAGATTGCTATCTTGCCCATAGCTTTATTTACTGCATCTCGAAGTTGTGTTGGCTGGTGCACTGGCACACAGCTACCTTTAGTTATGACAATGTTTATAACCTTTTTTTCTTGAGAAGTGTAGAACTTTGTAAGAAGATTTGATTGAATTATTCTAAGAACTGATGTCTATCAAAGCAATATATATATACATTTCATCCAAGCTCATTCCGCTACGTTACCCAGCCAGCTATGTCCAGAGGAATGTGGGAGATCGTTATGAGGTTCCCGAAGGATGGTCAACAGGATTCTTAAGAGGATGATTAAAAGGATTATACGCCCATTACAATAAAGCAGCTATAAGAGAAATACCCAGTGATCTTCTGATTGGTACAAATTTAACTTATGTCGGATGTTCGGGTGCCGGGTTGTACAATGCATTGATTCGGCATGGGTTGCGCTGGAAGATGACCCGATATTATCCGACTCCAACAAGAAGTGTCTTTGTTTGGTGGAGGACATGGTCCTGTCTTTTGAGAGATAGGTAAAGAAGAAGAAGAGGACTTAGCTGGTGCTGTGGCTAGTACTTGGGCAAAGCTTTGTCCCATATCCCTGAGGCTATGATTCCCCTTCCAGTTATTGTTCATATGACTTGGGTGGGCCATATCATCTTTGGCGGAAGAGATGTTGAATGATGCTTGGGTGTTTGTATAATGTTTCTTTTGATAAGGTATGGATTTAAAGTCTTGCTCTGAGTATTCTCTGAAGATGTTCAGGAAGTCAAGGATCTGGGTTTGGAAGTTCCTATCAGAGGTTAGCTTGTCTGCTTCGACAATGTTATCCCTTGCAGCATAGAGAGCTTCTTCTGCACTGTTAAATCCTGTTCTGTTAGTGACTTTATTTCTTGTAGAAGGATCAGAGGGAGAAGGAATGGCAGTGTGAGTGGGAGTAGTAGAAAATGAGCAAGAAGATGTGGTGTTAGGACTTAAGAAAGACGGGGTTGTGGAGAAGGGTTTTGTCTGAGAGAGAGGGTAGGTAGTATTAGTTGGAGAGTGTAGGCATGGACTTGGGGAAGGTGCAGTAGGGGTATTAGGAATGGTAGGAGAAACATAGCTTGTTGAAGGTTTTATACTCTCTGTTGTCCTCACGGGTTTGGGTGTGTTTTCCATGTCAAGATCTATGTTCTGGCTAGTATGGAGTAAACAAAGGCAACCACACTTTTTTGTTGATTCATAGGCAGTTATTATCTTAAACACTTTGCTTGGTGTGTGAGAGCCCTCAGTGGTTGAGCAAAGTGGTCTTTTCTTATTCTGTGTCACAGTCTAGACAGGAGCGCCTGCGCAGCTAAGTGTGTAGAGGTAGTAAATATTCAATTCTATAAGTAAACTATATCGCTACTCAACAAGTCTATATACAACCCTCACTGCAGTCTAATGACTCGCCCCAACCCTGATATCAATAAAGGTTCCTGAAAATCCTCGTGTATCAGAAGGTCCCTGTGATAGCAAGCCTACGTATATCAAGGGTACTTCTCGTTTCAGCTAGTCGCCATCTCATAGCTGATCATGCCTTGTGCACCGTGCCCCATTTACCTTGCCCCACGCACATTGCCCCATGCGCCATGTCCTTATCCCTGTAAGGTCTGTGCACGCCTATGCGCCACATAGGCTACAGGAACAATTCAGCTCACCAGCTGTTACAATTCTCCTCCCCCTCCTCCTGGTGAAAAATTTACTTGGCGTCTTAATCTTTGCTGCTGAAGTATTTGGGGTTCTGCCGGTCCCACAAAGCCGCCAGTTTTGCTGATTTCCGGGCCGTTAGAAGACCGAATAGGTCCATATTTAGCTTCAAATTCTTCTAAAGCCTTAGTGTCCTGCACGTATTCGATAGGTTCCCAGGTAGGATCTGCCCAGCCTACCCACTTAACTAAAGCCTGTCTAAATTTTCCTCGCCCCCGTGACTTAGTTCTTGCTCGCAAAATAGCTTCAACCTGATACTCTGGCTCCTCTAAGTCATCCATTATAGGCGGGTTTTGAGCGTCATCACGTGACTGACTTGGAAACGGATCAGCTCCGGCTCGCTTAACAAACTCAACATGGAAACGTTTGTGAATATTCCCAGGCACATTCAACTCCACAGTCAGAGCGTCAGGAACTGCAGTGACTTCGTACTTTGCATGCTGCCAAGCTAGTTTCTTGGATACTTGAGGCGTCTTGATATTGCGCAAATTGAGCCAAACTTTGTCGCCAACTTGAAATCGTTCTGGCTGGCGGCGAAATCGATTGGCATTGCTCTCATTTCGCTGTTGAGCAGATGCCATTGCTGCCTGAGCAAAGTCTTGCGCATCCCGTAAACGTTGCACATACTTCTGACCCGCGATAATTCCAGGATGTCGTACCTGATTCCTTTCTAGTGTTGGTTCTCCAAGAGGGGCTAAGTCGTAGCCGTTGCGCATGAAGAACGGGCTGAGTCCCCCAATTGTAGAATTGGGTCGAGTGTTTAAAGCTAACTGAGCCATGGGTAACAGTTCCATCCAATCAGTCTGAGCATAACAACTGAAAGCTCGCAAGTACTTGTATAACTCTTGATTAGCCCTCTCGCTCGCATTTGTCTGAGGGTGATACGCCGTTGTAAGCCTTTGGTTGATGCCAGATAATTTACAGAAAGTTTTCCAGAAGTAGCTTAACCAGTCGCTACCTCTATCGCTAGTTAAGTATCTGGGAAATCCGAAGTATTGATAGTACCTGTCGACAAAGATTTGAGCACACTTTTCAGCCTTCATTGTTTTAGTACCGAATAAGAAGATATCCTTAGACAATCTGTCTGTGATTACCATAACATTGGTACAGCCCCGAGACTTTGGCAAGTCTGTTATGAAATCTATTGTCAACTCGTTGCTAATCCGTTCTGGGATCGGTAAAGATCGTAAGAAACCGGCCTTCGCTTCACGCCACACAGTTGTCCTACCACAGATATCACAGTTTCGGACAAAGCGCCTAACTGACTCCCTCATCTTAGGCCAGAACTAGCGTCTCAATAGGATACTAATCATTGTGTCTCTTCCAGGATGGCCAGTAAGAACACTATCATGAGTTCGTTGCATTATTGCCGTGCGTAAAGGTTCGTAGTCTGGAACCCATATCCGATTTTCTCTGCCATGAAGTACACCGTCTGCAGTTACCGCGCACTCAGCAATATTCGCGGACAACTTAACTGCCAAATCGGGCGGAAAGCTTCTCTCTCCTAATTGAACGGCATCTCGCGCTCGACGCCAGTCTTCGTCACTCTCCACTCCTTGTTTCCATAGTGCTTGCAATTCATCATCATCAAAAATTGCGGCATGTGTAGCCAGGTCTGCCACTGATGTCATTTCGTTAATAATATCCTCGTTTTCATCCTCATCGTATGCTTGAGCAAACTCCTGGCTCTGAACGATTGCGGGATACAGGGGAATAGTAGGAAGAAGCTGTAGAACTCGACCTGCCATTCTTTCATCTGAAATCCCACGCGGCTTATCCTGTTCACGCCTTGACAATGCATTTGGCCGGTCGCAAACCTTACCCGGTCGCCATTGAAGTTTGAATCGGAACTGTTGTAGTACATCGTTGTACCTTACCTTCCTTTCATTCAATAGTCGCTTGGTGGTGAAAAAACTTAGGTTTTTGTGGTCGCTTAATATTGTGAAAGGTTTTGCGACTGAAGTTAGCTCCGGCTGCCACTCCAGTAGGCACGTTATGATTGATAGCATTTCTTTATTGTGAATGGGATAATTAGCTTCAGCGCTGTTCAATCTCCTGGATAGGTATGCGACAGGCCGCAATCTGCCCTGCTTATCCACCTGCGAAAGACACCCACCAATCGCATATCCCGAACTATCCGCATCCAAAACTGTCTCGCGATCAGGATCCCACTGGGACAACACCGGCTCTGAAGCAAAAATTTTCTTTAAATTTTCAAACGCCTCGTTTTCTTTCTTTCCCCACACCCAGGATGCATCTTTTTTTGTTAAATCGATCAACGGCGTTGCGATTTCTGAAAATTTCTCAACGAAGCACCGATAGAAATTCGCAAATCCAAGGAATGACCGTACTCCTTTCACCGAAGTTGGTGCCTTCTACTCGAGAATCGCCTTAACTTTTGCAGGATCGACAGTAATACCTTCTCCGGCTCTCACGATAAATCCGAGATATTTGACTTGCTTGCAGAGAAAGTCGCATTTATCAATGTCCAAATAAAGGCCGGCTTCGTCAAGTTTCCCAAGGATGCTGCGAACCGTCTTCCAGTGGTCTTCTATGCTGCCATCTGTGTATGCCAAAACGTCATCTATGTACGCAGTTGCATCAATGTCCAGATGCTCTCTCAAGTGTTCATTTATATATCTCTGGAAGGTTGCTGGTGCATTAATTAATCCAAACGGAGTCACTAACCATTCAAAAAGACCCAGTCTGCATCGGAATGCCGTCATCCATTCATCTCCTTCCCTTATTCTGACTCGGTGGAAAGCTGATTTGACATCTAACTTTGTAAACCATTTTGCTTTCGAAAGCTGCCTTAAGGTCTCTTTGAACAAAGGTAGCGGGTATCGGTCAGGAATAGTGATAGCATTAAGACCGCGATAATCAACACAGAATCAAAGTCCCCCGCTCGGCTTCTTTGCAAAAAGAACTGGTGCCGCTGCTGACGAACTACTTGGTCTGATCCATCCTTTATTTAAAAGATCTGTTAGGGTTTTGCGCAGTACCAATAATTCTTCCCTAGACATATTGTAAAGCGGCCCCCATGGTGGTATCAAAGTCTTTCCATTTTCCTGTCGCAGATCGATTGCATGATCAAGATGTCCTCGAGGTTTTGGTAAAGCCTCTGCGCCGCTGTCATCCGCAAAAAGATGAGCAAAATCCTTAACTTCTTCCGGCAGACGTCCCTTGGCTTCTTCTAATGTTAGTTTTGGCTTCACGCGTAGAGCTTTACTAATATCTTCAAGTGATGCCCTGCAGACCGGAATAGATTTCATCAATGTCGTCATCGTTGTAATCGTAGCCAACTTTGGACGAGCGACACTCTTGAATGCTTGACGCCATCTCTTAACTCCATAAACTGAACCGCCACCCTTTCGCAATTCCAATCGCTGTTCTTTAGCATGTATAATTGCATCTTGATCCTCAAGCCATTTCTTCCCCAGAATCATCGGATGATTGCTATTTGGAACAACGTACAACCATAATTTTGGAGTGACATATCCATCTAAATCTAGAGAGATGAAGGTAATAGAACTCACTACCGTCCTTCCATTACCTGACTCTGCAGCTGTTTCCAAAGTTCGTGGAGAAATAGGTATGCACGGTAGGCCCAATTTGGTATATACTGATTCATCAATGATGCCTGAACATAGACATCCATTGTCCACCGAAGCTTGGATCATAGTAGCATCATTGACAAGGGCGTTGACAATAAATGGTGTGGTGTTCATGATGATCTTTTGCCCAGATAGCTTGTCTGTACTGGCTTTGCCATTATCTGTCGTGGAATTTAGATGTATTTCGATATGCTCTGACCCAGTCTCACTGTTGCCGTATTTACGTGCGTTACTGCAGAATCCTGATGCAATGTTGTCTTTAATTTGATGGTTGTGACTGTCCGCCCGCAGCGTTTTCTTGCCTGATACATCCCCTTCATTTTTCCCATTTGTGGCCCTGACGCTGGGTGTGATTGGTGGAAGCTTGTTGAAAGATTTCGATCCTGGCCTAACAGCTGGAAATAAAGGACAGATACTGGATGAGCAGCCCTCCCTTTCACATCGGAAACATTTTCCCTCTCTTCGAAGAGTTTCAATCCTTTCTGCCGACTTCCACTTTGCCTGGTAGAACTCTCCATTCGGTCCACGAGCAGGATTCTTGGGATATGTAGGCCGCATTTTATGAAACTAATGGAACCAATTTTTTTTTCTGATTGGCCGGGCTGCTGATGTCACTGAATTGCCGAAAGCTGAACTGCTGAAATTCTGAAAACTGAACTGCCGAATACCGAAATGCTGAATATCTGAACTGCCGAATACTGAACTGCTAAATTTCTGAATTTCTGAATTTCTGAATTGCTGAAAACTGAACTGCTGAATACTGAAATGCTGAATATCTGAATTTCTGAATTGCTGAAAACTGAACTGCTGAATACTGAAATGCTGAATATCTGAATTTCTGAATTGCTGAAAACTGAACTGCCGAATACCGAAATGCTGAATATCTGAACTGCCGAATACTGAACTGCTAAATTTCTGAATTTCTGAATTGCTGAAAACTGAACTGCCGAATACTGAAATGCTGAATATCTGAATTTCTGAATTGCTGAAACTGAACTGCAAAATACTTAATTGATGAAACTCAAAATCTCTGATCTGCCATTTAAGGATAGAATTGAATATATGTCACAGTCTAGACAGGAGCGCCTGCGCAGCTAAGTGTGTAGAGGCAGTAAATATTCAATTCTATAAGGAAGTAAACTATATCGCTACTCAATAAGTCTATATACAACCCTCACTGCAGTCTAATGACTCGCCCCAATCCTGATATCAATAAAGGTTCCTGAAAATCCTAGTGTATCAGAAGGTCCCTGTGATAGCAAGCCTACGTATATCAAGGGTACTTCTCGTTTCAGCTAGTCGCCATCTCATAGCTGATCATGCCTTGTGCACCGTGCCCCATTTACCTTGCCCCACGCACATTGCCCCATGCGCCATGTCCTTATCCCTGTAAGGTCTATGCACGCCTATGCGCCACATAGGCTACAGGAACAATTCAGCTCACCAGCTGTTACATTCTGGGGCGTCTTTGGCTCCATGAATAAAGTTGGATCTGGAGTAAAGTCTAAGGAGGTTATGGGGTAACTGCTCAAGTCAATGTTATTAAACTGAACAATAGGAGGGGGTGGGGGGGAAGCCTTTTTTTTGACTTAGTCTTTGTAACCTTGCCAGGATTACTTGACCCCTCTTTCTTTGATATCTTAGACTTGGCAATGGATCCTAGTGTTTTGCTCTTAGATTTGGGGGCTGTGGGTGTGCCATTGTTGTTGTTGCTTTTATTTGCCCAGATTGAGGAATCAAGTCTGGGCTGGCTGGCCAAATCAATGTCTTCACAGGTAGTTATATCCATTTTGTCGCCAGATGGGCTTTGTTGTGTAGCCATTGCTGTTGTATAGTAGTATTGTCTTATAAATCTGCTTGTAGGGTGATGTGAATAATGGTGCTCATAGTGGTATCTGCAAATGAAATCTGAGTTTTTTTTTTAAAAAAATCATATTGTATTCAGCATCATAGCTATGACAAAAGTTTGGAATACATTTGTTTTATTAACCGTTTTCCCCTTTATCCCTAACTCCAGGGAACCCACCCTCCTTTGGCACTAGTCTTGGCTCATAACTAAATGACAACTATCCAACATTTGTTTCAGCAGGTGGTTCCGCTCATAAGCAAACATTTAGCAATACAATAATTTTTTTTTTTAAAAAAAATTTCTTGATGGAATGGTTGGGGTGTTTTTTGTTAAATGGAAAAGCAAAATAAATTTTGATTTAAATCAATTTTAAATAAATAGAGAAATGATATAAATAAAAATTCAAAAGAAAGTATTCGACTTTAAAAGTTTATTATCGCGATGTATGTTTTAACAATTCGTGATATATAAAGTCGAAGTTATAAATTTGGTGACGGTGGTACTTGAGACAATATAAATCACTAAAGGAATGAATTATAATGGTGATGATGATAATATATTTCTCAAAAATGAACCTAAACTGCACACCTCTCATCTAGATGGATCAAGAGGCTATTTATCTACATGTAAGACCCGCTAGTAGCTATATTATTTCCTTGCCATATCTCAAAATAACAGTCTAATGTTGGATCCAAAACATCTTAACAATAGATGCTGTATCATGACAGAAACCTGGAACGCCACCAACGAGCTTGGTACATCGACAAAACGGATTCCATCTCGATCAGAAAGCATTGTAATTATGTAACATGAAGTAACTCATGAATGTAATTGTGCTATGTATAAGTTTCAATTTGTGGGGATTTATATTTTGAAATGCACTGACTGGATTTAAGAATTTCAGAAGACAGAGGCTACCAACTTTGGTATTGAAGAGAATGGCCAGATTTAGTGGTTCAAGCCCATCAAATTCCTTTTTTCTCTCTCCATTAACATAGGTGCAATCAAGTACTAGATGTGGCATAGTTGGTTTCTCCTTGGTACACAATTTGCAAATGTCACTATTTACTTTCCCAATCTTGTAGAGATAGGCCAGGTTGTTCCCAATCCCAGTTCTTGCTTGGAAGTATGATGACTGAGCGCCTCTACTGAACCTATTCAGATTCATGGCCTTAGACTTGAAGATAGGTATAGATATCTTTGCAGATGTCCTATAAAATCTGCCGAGTCCTATGGCCTTTCCGCCTTCTTCTCTTAGCACTTGCTTTGTCCATTCAGTTTGCCAAGTTGTAAGGATTTGTTCTCTTATTTTTTCATTTAAAAACGAGTAGGACGTAAATAAGTCTTTGGATAGAATTGGTTGGTCCAGACCTTTCCTTGCAAGGTTGTCGGCTAGTACATTGCCCTCAATTCTTTGATGGCCCGAGCACCAATGTAGTTGTAAATCAATCTTATTACTCTCAGATGAAATCTGAGTATAAGTGTTCCAAACGTCAAATGGTGTCATACTGCGTTGCATACAGATCTTCTGTAATCTTTCGCGTTATAGCCTCAGGCTGCATACGCTAATGTCACGGCTAATCTAGTAGCGCGTGTGCAACTAAGAGATCAGAAGTAATCTATATTGAATCTATGAAGGAAGAAAGTAACTGCAATATAACTATGTACATATATAGATCTTCTCAGATTGCTAGAAGGTTATTGTTGGAAAAATTGGTAGGAGTTTTGCCTGCGTTGCGAGTATGGCAGAGAAGGTTACTTAGAGGAGATTATGTGTCATAAGCAGTATGTAGACAGCGAGGCTGGAGACAGGGGTCAAGAGGTGGGTGTCAGGCTAAAGGTTGCCATCCTACATGATACACAAGATAGATGTATCACCACTTGGCTAAAATGCCAGACCAGAATCATAGAACACTATGACTTGGCAATCTCCATATATATATTATACAGTAGAGGCTTTCCTGACATTACCCCCCCTATAATATATATATGCCTAGACTCCGTAAGCTTAACCCATACTTGCTTACTAAGCCAGAACTGAATACACACTAAGTGGGTGACAAAGTGCCAGTGCTAGACCTTAAGAGTGTTCTATGATTATGTCATAAGCGGTATATAGACAGCGAGGCTGGAGACAGGGGTCAAGAGGTGGGTGTCAGGCTAAAGGTTGCCATCCTACATGATACACGAGATAGATGTATCACCACTCGGCTAAAATGCCAGACCAGAATCATAGAACACTATGACCTGGCAATCTCCATATATATATTATACAGTAGAGGCTTTCCTGACATTATGATTAAGTATTTAGAGTTTGATAAGGATCTGAATGTAGATGAATGATTAATTGATCTGATAAGATAGAATAGTAAGATGTGGTAATATTTGGTAATGATCTACAATATGCGGCAGAAAACCCTCCATTTATACCCTAATTCGCTTGCTTAAAGCTCGGGCTGATTATTTTATTATTTATTTTTAGTGTCTACCGGGCGCCAGTTACAACTAAAGCCCCTTCCCTGGGGGGACATGGTGACTGCTATATATAGTACAAAAGAAAAGGTGCTGTGGCAGAGAGGCCATTAGAATTCATGTAGAAACTGTGAGCGCTATGCAGCGGATTCCTCACATGACTAGCTCATTCGGAACGAATTGGAAAGATTTCTGACAGAAAACTGGCCTTCTCCAATATGCTAGCGAAACGTTTGGCTCCATGGGAGGTGCCGAGGAGAAAATCAAGTGAGCCCAGACTTCGTCGGTGACTAGCCAAAACCAGTCTCTCTCGCACAAGGGGGCAGAAAACTAAGTGTGTAATTGACTTGCTAGCCCCGCAGGAACAAGTCAGAAGGGCATCTTTATGATGAAACCTTTCGTGATAGGCCCGAAAGTCACCGTGTCCAGTGCGACATTGGATTAAATATCCGAGATAACGGCGAGGGAGTCGTAGTTCCTCGGGAGGCTTCTTGGGAAATGGCATCCCCAACTCGCAATAGGTAGAGGGAGCATGAGACTGCCACCATGCTGTGGTCAAGTCCCATATCTGCCTTTGTATCTTTGATTGAATTCCGGCAAGGGATGCGGCAGGAGGAGCTGGTTGGCAAGCCGCCTCTCCGGCCAACTTGTTGGCCAACTCATTACCTGGAATTCCCATGTGACCGGGAGACCACATTACTTGGACCTTGCCAGGAGATGCGACAGGCAGAATTCTCCTCGTAGGCCAGCGAGAGGCGAGATCCCGAAATTCCAATATTTCCATTTGTGAGGACCTGGAGGGTGAGGAATCGAGAAGACGGTGTGCAGCCTCTTAGTTATCAAGGATTACGTGAATGGTGGTTGCAAGGTGGGTAGAAGGAGCTGCTATAGCAGCCCTAAGCTCTTCGAGGGCGCCGATAATTTCGGAGTCGTAGACCTCAAAGTCGGGCCCCAGGGGCACTTTCACTTCAGCTACAGTGATATCTCTATGGAGAACGACGGCGCCTGCCCCAGCAGAACCATCTTTCTGTTTTGAGCCGTCCGAGAAGACAAGAATATCCCATGGTGACAGCTCCCTAATGCGCTCCCAAAATCCCTGAGCAGAGAAGTCTGCTCGAGATTGATTAAGAGGTGTTTTGTAGGAAGGAGGTAAAAGCTTGGGCCGAGGGATGGGAGGAACGAGCTTTATTTTTTCGGTTAGGCGACAGTGTGCGCGGGAGACGATAGACCTTTTAGCCAAAGGATGAAAACAGTCCACGGCCGCTATTCTGAGAGCAGAGCGGAGGCGTATCTCCTTAAGTAGGATATAAGCAGGCTTGAGCCACACCGCTCTTAGAATTGCCGACGTAGGGGTGGTCTTGTATACCGGTAGAATTTCTCGAGCAAGGGTGACTAGAGCTCGGGAGATCATATCTACCAGGTGTTGAGATCGGGTAGAAGTTGGACGTCCTCGGCGGAGATATGTGTGACCGCGCCACCAGACCTCTGCGCCGTAAAAGAGAACTGGTAGCGCCGCAGCCAGTGCAGCAGTGCGGAAGAAGGCAGTGGGTACGCCACGATGGGTGTTGCCAAGCTGACGTATATGGGCGCTGATTCGTTGTGTCCTTGCACACCATTCTTGAACGTGTTCTTTGAAGGAAAGCTTAGTGTCAAGGAGGACACCAAGCCACTTTACGGATGAGCTAGCATCCCTTGAGACGCCGTTAATTGTCAGAGTGGGAGGGAGCTGACGAGATTTATGAAGATGTAGGATCTCCATCTTGCTTTCAGCTAACGAGAGACCATTCTGATTGCACCACTAATTGACCGTCTCAACCCTGGCGGCAGTCAGGCGAGAAGATTCGACAATAGTTTTTGCCACCGAGAGGATCGCCACGTCATCAACGTATCCAAATGTAGGAAAGCGGTGTTTAAATAGAGGCTCGAGAAACAGCATGAACAGTATGGGTGAAGCTGGGAATCCTTGGGGCAAGCCATGTGGAATGTCTAAGAATTCACCAACAAAATCCTCTACTCGGAGGCGAGCTTTCCTGCCTGAAGCAAAAGAAGCAGCCCAATTTACGTATGGAATAGGCCATCCATGTTCGCGCAAGCGGGCAGAGAGACGACCAGGCTGAATGCTGTCGAAAGCGCTTTCTACGTCGAGAGTAGCAAGAGTGCATACTTGCTTCGCGTCCCACGCCTTCTCGACATCGTGGACAAGACTCTCTACGAGGTCCATGGCTGATCTTCCAGGTAGAGCTCCAAGTTGCGTAGGGGATATAATGCGGCTTGATAAAGCCCAGAAAGCGAAGCGTCTTGCCAATAAGCGTTCAAGCCCTTTTCCCAAAACTGGGAGGAGTGAAATTGGACGCCAATTCAAAGGGTTAGTAAGATCATCCTTGTGAGGTTTAGGTATAACCACGACTTCAGCGCGGCGAAAAATACTTGGATGATGACCGTATACCAGGCAGAGACTGTATAAGTGTACGATCCATGTGCGCCATGCTGTCACATCCCAGATAAGGCGGACAGCAGAAACCGAGAGATGGTTGCGCCCTGGAGTAGAGGATGATGTACTAAGTAGACAATGTCGCACTTTGTCCTCGTCTATGGAGAGAGGTGCGGGGATCGCCCGTGATGGACATGTAGGGGAGTATATGGACACATCCGGTTCCCTACCTACACGGGCAAGCTTTGTGCGGAAAAAGATATCAGCGCGCTCAGTCGGGGTACTGTGCGTAACACCTTGAAATTGAATCGGAGGGGGGCCAAAGCGACTGGAGAACTTTCGCCATCCAACCACTTTATGGCCTCCATAATCGAAGACAAACTATCCAGCTTTAAGCGTTTATGCTCACGCTTGGCTCGCTTAACAGTTTTACGGAAGGTTTGGTGTGCCTCGCTAATAAGATGCGGATCACCACTGTTGCGCGCGTCAATATATCGTCGGCGTTGGTCAGAGCATTCCTGGTTCCAGTAATCCTTACAAGGCACACAAGCAAGTCGCGGGGGGGTTGGCTGTAAGTAGAATGGCTGACAGCGTAGCGATCCCTGAGGAGGCCACTGCATCTATGAGCTGGGAAGTGGGTTCTTCAAAAGGTAGGCTAGGAGGAGCCGTAGCTATGAGAGCTTGGCGGAATATCTCTATACTTTCGACATTAAACTTGGGAAGCTTCGTTGACAGAAATCGCCTTTGGACTGGAGAGAGATGCGCTAAGCCAGATATTGTCTCATGATCAGAAGTTGAGTGAGCCATAGGATCCACTCGAGCCAAAAGACCCTTCATGTTTGTTAGAATAAGGTCGAGGACGTGGCCAGCGGGATGAGTAGGAACTCCGTATGGTAAAGCCGACCTTAAAGAATGGTTGTCGATCCATTCGACGAAGCAGCCGGCTCCTGACGAACGAGAAACGTTGGGCTCCCATAATTCGTGGTGAAGATTAAAGTCTCCCACAATTATGGAGTTGGGCTTCACTGGCCAATTAAGGAGTGCGTTGAGACTCTCTGGCATGGGGGCTTGCGGTTGCCGGTAGACATTGATGACCTCCAGCGACGGGGAGCACTGAAGGAGGGCAATAATATCCGGTGACAATCCAGTGTCCAGCTGAATAGGACGCAGGTTTGATCCTTTCCAAATGTACGTAAGTACGCGCGGGCGCGCGAGCTTCCAGTCTCGATTGGGAGGAGTGAAGATGATGTGGGCTGGGTGGGACTTGGTTACGTTCTTGAGGTTTATAGTTTTTTTCCAGGGCTCCTGGACAAAGATCACATCATACCTGCCCTGGAAAGCAGCTTGTAAAAGTATGAGGTGAGAAGATCCACCACGCCTGACGTTAGCCTGGAGGAAACAAAGGCGAGGCGGGGGATAGCTCCTACAATGGGCTCTATTGTTCATGGAGACTTGTTATAGTTATGAGCTTACGAAGGGGAATTATCTTTAGAGGTGATGTCACAGTTGACTGGACTAAATGTGATACTCTAGATCTGGACGTCAGAATGCTTGATGTAGAGAACTGTATTCTTTCTAGGTTGGCCAGAGCTCAGCTAAATACACTAAGTAATTGCCCGTGCACGTGCCCTAGTAACAAATTGTGAGCCATAGAAGCTTCTAATAGCTTCCCACTTATAGCTGATCTACATGAGTTAATATCCAATCCATAATACTACCAAAGCATTGCATCTGCGGAATTCCCGCTGACCGCCATTTACAACAAGACTTAGGGCATTATTAGGTGCTGGCTCGTCCGAATCAACTTCCATAGATCCAAGCGAGGCGTTCTCAAGGGCGGTAAACTTGTTTTGGTTGGCTGACAGGGAGAGAGTAGAGGGGTTTGAGTTTCCGGAGGAAGAGGTCGAATTGTCTATGTTATCAGGATGGGAGGCAGCAGAAGCAGCGTCGGCAGTAGCAGCTTCAGCCCGACGGGTCTTGCGGAGCTTGCTACGGTTGCATGAACGGATTTCTGTAATCTCTTTCTCCGAGAGCTGGATAAGTTTGCCCTTGTGAGGGCGAGGGCGGAGAGGGCAGTTAGGGTCATCTTCCGGGTGAGGGCCCAGGCAGTTGATGCACCGGCGAAGATGAGAGCACTCTCCCTGATGACGTATAGTGCCGCAGCGGGCGCACAAAGCTTGCATTCGGCAGCGTGAGGATTAGTGAAACCCGAAACAAGCTTCACACTGTGTTACCTTCGGGTTGGGGATATAGCGCCTGGATGGGGCGCTGTCAACGATACGAAAGGTGGGAGCTTCTTTTGGAAAGAAGATGACCGCCGTGCGCAAATGATCGTGCGAACCTTCATGCTGCGACCAGTGAGCGTTAGATGGAGCGACGCCAGTCTGTGCCTGAGCAATATTCCTGACATCATCGAGCGATGTAGTGACCAGATTGGACACCGGATTCAAATAATGCGTGGTATGCGCTTGACAACATACCCAATGCGATCCTTCACTCGGTGTAAAGATCCAGAGAGAGAGGCCTTAATAGTGTCAGAATTCACTGTCGCCAGTTTCAGTGCTTCTTCGGCCGCAAAAGTGATGCTGAATCTGCTGGAGTTGCGGTTAACAGAGGTGATACCGTCCTTGAGGCCCGGGACAATTTGAATGAGAGCAGAATTAACTCCAGTTGCGTCAGCTCTGAGGAGAGGGGCATCATCAGACAGGCGAAAGATAGCCTTGGGGCCCTTAGAGTTAGCTGTCGGAGTCTGCACCGCTGTGCGGGACGGCCGATTGACGGAGGGACGAGCTGGAGCCGAGGGAACAGAGGCGGGAGGGCTGGCGATAATTGCTGCCCAGTTACAAGATTAGTTCGACACAGTGACGGGAGATCGAGAGGGAACGTTATGGCTAGGCGTAGGAAGAGGCCTCGCCGGTTTGTGCAGTTTAGGGAAGTCATGGCGCATGGGGAGCCCGGAGGCAACCGGGAGGAGAAACGCGTCCATTTGCTCGCGCACAAAGTGTAATGGTCGAGGCTGAAGTATCTTAGAAGTAGATAAAAATGAGCATCAAATCAAATAATATAATAAATCTAAAGACCAAAGGACATCTACCCTATCCTTTATGTACATGTTTCCATCTAATATTAAATCCCCTTACATCCGAACGCCTAATCAACCTTAATATAATTTAAATGACAATTCTCATGCTGTTCAAGAGTTACTCCTCCAGAAGTCCTATCCTTGCAACACTAGCGTAAATGAGAATCGGCGCCAAGCCTCTAAGTCTTCTTCTAAACTTTATAATGCCTCAGGCATTACTTCACTATGAACCCAGCACCTGGCTAATATGCCCCCTCCCTAACCTTATGATACCTCAGGCATCAGCCTTACTACACCTTAGGCTTCAGACCTGTAACACAAAGGACTGGATGAGCGGATCAGCCTCTTCAACGGCTAGCCAAAACTTGTTGTGGAAGGATTGAACCCAAGTAGCTCGACCCTTAGCCACGCACTGAACAAGCTCGAGCTCTTCAGCGACGCGCTGGGCCAAAGGGGGAGGTTGTTGTGATTTAGCCATCACGAGTGTGATGAGCAATCTAAAGGGCACTTGATAGGTATCGAATTAGAGGAATCGAATTGGAAGGAAAGCTGTATAGGAATGGAGAGACGTGATGATTGCGTGGGCTTTCTGTTATCCGTGTCCGGGCCGAACTATTTTGATTGATTGACTTTATTTTACGTCTATCGAGTCACGTGCGTAGCACGAGCTCTACCTATTCCCTGACGGGACAAAGGACGCCAGGAGGTGAGTCCTGGGCTTCAATAAAGTTTAAAATTATATACAAAAGAGAAAGCGCGTTCACATAGCTGCTTCCTGCAGGCTAGATTTGACTCCCATGTAGGGGTTGAAACAGCTTTCTCGCGCCATCTTCTGCGCACCAGGCTAACTCCGAACTTCGCAATCCCCTCAATTGTTTTTTTTTTTTTTTAAAAAACTTTACTAGTAACAAAAGAAATAGAGATACCCGCACAAAGAATATGAAATGATAGGAAAAGAGACTGTGCGATGAGTTAGCTTGACAAAGGAGCATCTCGAGTGCAGATATCTGAGTAGAAACTAGTTTGTTTAAGCCAACTGTCTAGCTTAAGGCCGCCGTCGTAGGTGCCAAGTAGGTACGGTAGTAGTTTGGAAGGGGGCCCAGGTGGACGTCTGGCTCGCCTCTTGGCTAAGTGGCAATAAAAGAAATGTAATGGTGTCTTGCGGCGACCGCATCGGCAGTGCAGATAGGCATCAAAGTGCGAGAAGCGTTCATGGTAATTGGCGAAGTCTCCGTGCCCAGATCTTATGGCTAATATGCATCCCAGTGTATGTCGAGGAAGGTATAATTCCTTCGGAAATATGGGCGCTGAACAGATCCCTAATTGATTACAGGTATCTAGTTGGGGGAGGAGACATTTCCAAAGTTTATCTGATGCCTGCGGTACGGATGACTTAGCCCACTGTTTGAATCCGGCATTAGAGTATTGTGGTTCTGATTCGAGATGTAAGTAGCAGGCTTTACTTGCTTCCTTGTCCGCAGCCTCATTACCAGGTATGGACGAGTGTCCCGGGACCCAACGGATTTTGACATTTCCTAGTCCAGTATGAGGAAGCCGTGATCGACGTTGCCAATCAGGCTCCATCTTGAGGAACTCATCGAAGATAGACTGAGATGTGCCAGAAAAAGGAGCGAGTAGGTGGGTTGCAACTTCCAGATTATCTAGGAATATCCAGAGATTTGTCGCAAATTTTGTCGTGGGTAAGTCCAGTGCAAGCTTTGCACTGGCTAAGGCTGCTCTTACTTCTGCATCAAAGACCTCGACCCCATTGCCGAGAGGGATGCTTTTTTGAAGAACTTGTATGCCACCTTGATAGGCTACGCAGCCGGCACCCGTGGAGCCATCAACTTGTTTCGAACCATCTGTATATGACATTAAATCTCCAGAAGGGATCGTGCTGATAAATAAATTAAAGGCTTGTTTGGCCACTTGCTTTGAAGCACCGCATGGGCCCCCAGCCCTTGTGTAGGCCTCCTAACGGCTTTCTTGCGGTGTCCAAGGAGGAAGGGCAATCAGGTTAATCTGCTCGGCCTGAGGAAGGACTAGTACGCGGCGAGCGAAGCGTGAAGTAGGACGGTTGAGACGTTGAAATGAATTCTACATATTGGAAAAGATCTGCAAGGAATGCAAACTTGTAGAGCCGAGGCTGCTCCGTTTGACATTCTGCGCTAAGACCATTATGGTTGGTCATACGCTAGTCCGTATTGACTCACAATCACCAATTGCTTTTAGTTAGAATTTTCATGTATATATAAAGCGCTTTAGTAGTTGGCGTGAGAGTAATGGACAACTCTCACGGTAACTTTCTCCAGCCTCCTCATTGTGCCTTTTATATTCATCTGTGATCTCATCGAGTCTAATAAGCTCTAAGATAATCCCAAGTGCAACTCTAAACTTCTACATGAGAGAGATAATTTTACCTGCGCGGCGGAGTAAGGGGTGGCGGCGGTCGAGGTGGCGTAGGCGGACGGTAGCCACTGTAGTCTGTCCATTAAGCCCAATTTCTGAGGGAGGAAGCCCCGATTTGCGGTGGAGTGCAGCTGTGGGAGTGGTGCGATATGTGGGTAAAATTGCACGAACTGATGTAAGAATAACTTTATCCAATAATTGAAGTAGGGAATCTACACGGTTAGAAATGCGCCCTTGGGTTCTTTGCCTGAATCTGCCTGGTCACCAAGCCTCAGATCAATAAATTACTATTGGCAGAACACAAGCAACAGCAGCGTGGCGAAGCAAGTGAGCGGGGACACCACGCACTGTGTTCCCAAGAGAAGAGAGGGCGTTGCTAACTTTGAGGGCCTTCGCTGTTAACGAGCGAATATGCCACTTAAATGAAAGTTTTTTATCGAATAGAATCCCAAGCCAACGTGTATATAGATGACTTGTGTTTTCGGATATTGTCAGTGAACCAGCTGTGACCCAGGGTGTGAGTCTTGGATCTTGATCTATTCTACGGCGATTAAAGTGGAGTAGTTCGTATTTCACAGAATCAAAAGTTATGCCTTCCCTCTGACCCCAATCGATTGCCTCTTGCAGGTCCCGGGAAAGTAACGCTGCATTTTCCTGAAGTGAGGATGAAGTTTAAAGGAGAGCAACATCATCAGCGTAGCCAAATTTATTTTTGGGTAAACCTAGAAAAAAGAGGGGGGAAAGGTAAATCATGAATAGAATTGGTGATACTGGGGATCCCTGGGGTAACCCACAGTAGACCTTGGTTTCGGGACCAAACAAACCATCTAGTCGAATCCTAACTCTCCGGTTAGTAACAAAGGAAGTGACCCAAAGAACAATGTTTTCAGGCCGGCCTTGTTCTCTGAGACGGAGCACTAAACGTCCGGGGAGAATGCCGTCGAAAGCACCCTTCACATCTAAAGTTAATACCGAGGCGATGCGTTTGCTGTTTAATGCAGTCTCCACATCATGGACCAAGCAAGTTGTGAGGTCAGTTACTGAGCGGAGAGGAGTAGCTCCGAACTGTTGTGTCGCCATTACCTTCGAATTGATCGCAACCCAAGACAGAAGCCGGGCGACAAGGCGTTCAAGCCCCGTCCCCAAGACGAAAAGGAGGGCGATTGAGCAAAATGAGCGTGGGTTTGACTTGTCTAATTTATTTGGTTTACTTATCATGACAAGAATAGCCTTTTTGAAGCAGGTAGGGTGATGTCCCACATCTAGGCAGGATCTAATGAGATCTGATACTGAAGGCTCGATAAGAGACCACTCCTTTTTAAGGATTATCGTAGGAATCTCATCCTCGCCAGGTGCTGTATTACAAGCTCCAAGTATTGATTCTCTTATTTCATGAAGGTTAAGATCCGGGAACGAAAGGATTGCGCGCCCAACTGCGGGTGCGTCGAGCGGTATATCGTCAGCTTCAGATTTATTTTGAAGAAGATTCTTAGCCAAAACATCCCGCTTCTCTTCCAGAGAAACCGAAGGGGCGGCGGCAGGGTTCGTGGGGTCTCCAAGGGTTGGTGATCGGAATGATCCGACTGAGCGGTGCCACTTGACCATTTTGAATACATCCTTGGCTGAAAACGCTTGGTCCAGTAAGTTTCGAAAAAACTTTCTCTTTGCCCTGCGAACAGCTATCCGAAGCTCTTTTCTTGCTGCGGCACAGGCCATTGGATCTTGTCAATTTCTTCGCGTAGCCCTGTGGACTCGAGCTGCATCTCTACACTCGTCGTTCCACCAAGGTTGTCTTGTTCCTCTCCCGAGCGCCCGACGGACTGATCCTCTCAACGAGTTCTGTAGGGCGGTGCGGAGACTTTCAGCGTAAGTGTCGAGGGTTTCCGGCTGTGGGTGCACCGGTAAGCTATGCATACGTACTTTTTCTACTTGAAGGGGAGAGTGAAAGAGTTTCTCGTCTAGGGTATCAAGTTTGAAACGGGTCACAGGCTCTTGGAAGCGACTGTCCAAGGGGATACTGGTGCCGATCGGTAGGTGGTCAGACATAACATCAAGCTCAGGTATGATGGCCGACTCTGCACAAGCGAGAAGTAGCGAGTTAGACGCGAAGGTGAGACCAAGTACGTTTCCCCTATTGTGGGTGGGTACATCAGCTTCGGAAATTAATGAAATGCAGTTAAAATCATTCCATTCAAGTAGGCTTTCCGCGGCGGACTGGTTAGTGGACACTGATGCTTGCCATCTGCTTTGTTTTAGGTTAAAATCTCTAGCTAGAAAGATGCGGCCTCATAGGATAGAGCGAGGGAGTTCTAAGAGAGCTCTTACAGCTTCCCCCTCTGCAATGGAACCAGAAGGTGTGTTGTAAACATTGACCACTAGCATATTTATCCCAGATGGAGCTCTGACGTCGAGGAAGACGATATCTTACGCGGCAGGGCTATGGCAGGATAGGGGTCGAAGTTGGTGGGTCTGGAGGCCGGTGCCCTTTCGAACGTAGGTAAGGGCCCTCGGACGGATTTCCCAGCTATCAATTGGAGCAAAACACTCGTATGAAGAAATACGCTTAATTATTCGGCGCTGTCGATCGCGACTGATGAATGGTTCTTGGATGAGGATAATATCATATTTTTGCTCGTTTACAAATTCCAGGGCAATTTCATAAGAAGCGGCTCCTTTACAGACGTTTACTTGGAAAATGCGCAGCAGTTTCTTGCTTCTACGATTTCTATAACTTATCTCTGTCGGATAAAGGCGCGTATGAATTCTCGGTAATAACCGTAGAAAGCGGGATAGGAGGGGAAGAGGCCTGCACTAACTGATTTGAGCTAGGCAAGTCTAGCTGCATTGCAGTAGTAGACGGGGAGGATGGACAATGAATTGGGAAAAAATTAGGGGCAGTATCTTCCGTCATTACGTAATCTTCTGGCACAGATGGTGAAGAGCGGCGTAGGCATCCAACGGTTGCACTAAGGCTCAGACGTGCTGCTGCAGAGGTTTGACGAACCTGAGAGATCTGCTCTTTTGATAACTTTAGTCCATTGCGGCGGGGTCGGAGGGGGCACTCCGGGTCATCCGCTGGGTGAGGTCCATGACAGTGGATACAACGTGGAGTACAATAGTGTGGATGAGGGCCGCACGGCTGATGGTTTGCCTCCGAGTGTTCAACTGAGCCACAGAGTCGGCAGCGGGGGGCAGGAGAGCATATTCGATCATTGTGCCATTGGAAACAACGACTGCACTGGATGACTGATGTTCTTTTTGCTAGTTGTCGAGATAATACTTCAACCCCAGAAAGGTAAAATTTTCGCGGGAGAGTGGTCTCAATAGGGAAGCGAGCTATATATCTTGCCGAAAAGTGATAGGGAGAATCTATGCTTCCTTTTGTTTCGTGCACTGAGATAGGGGAGAGTCCCTTTTTCTTCGGTAAGCTCTGCGCATACAAGGTCTTCTGTGATAGGATAGTTTGTGAGCTGATTATTATCATCCAATGCAGTGAAGGATCGTGGGATATATGTGAGGAGATTAGTCACGAGGTTCTGGGCTTTTTCAATTCCAGTGGCGCCCTTCAGTTTACCCTCTTTGATTCCTACGGAAAAGAGAGACTCAAGTCTAGATGCGGCATCCTCGGAGGATGGGCTCAGGGTAATACCGGATGGAACATGTTGGACTTCTGTTAAGAATCAGCATGAAAGCCTCTAGCGTAAGGCTAGCGTCTTGGCACTTGTATATAGAGAAATCTAGTCTAGTATCCCATAATATAACAAACTGAATTCTCTTTGACACATATCCAATTAAATACCCGATGACTGCTCTAGCCTTTAACTTCTGGAGCTTTGGAGGAGCTTTGGTACCTGTTACAGGCTGTGCCTTACTTTGTCAATAGTTTGTACTAGTAGCGATAGAGGCGAAAGCGAGGTTGGGAACTGGTCACGTGAACAAAAATAGTTGCTATGACAACTTGGACTTGTTGGTAAAACAGCTCCTCTAATGTAACTAAATACTCTTCCTCTTTTGTTTAGAAATAGACAGTATTTCGGCCAGCTTACTTTGCTTACATTGTTTTGGTGACAGCCCCTCACATATTTCTAAACATCCTTTTTAAATCTTTTTAGATTCACCGACCGATCTCCAAGAGATTAGAAGAGAAGATCTAATATCTTCTATGAGCATTCGTGTTCCAGACCTGGAAGATTCAACTGATACAACAGAATCCTCCACTTCTTTCGAAAGCTTTCCTATGTCAGACCAAATAATGTCAGACATAAATTTCCATCCATCGACTTCGGAGCAACCGAGTAGGCCTCAAATGCCTCAGGAGCAACCAAGTCAACCCCCCCAGCCAACTGGAGTCAACCTCTCTGGTATTACAGCTGCCCAATTTCAAGCGATTAGGAACATCATAATTGCCGAGATATCCACCCAAAACGCCTTAACACCGCTCCCTCTTCCACACACAGTTCCCTCACCGATCCCCAATACGATACCACACATTCCTCAATCCAAACACCCAAGCAAATGGCCCGCATGGGATGGTTCAGTCGGGTCTTTCAATTCGCACATTTTTCTCTTGAAGATAAAGATTGAAGAAGATCGGAGCATACTTGGATCCAACAGAGCCATTTGTTTTGATATATTTCGGTCTGTTCCCACAGATAAACAGCCGCGCATTCTACATTGGCTGGAGACCGGAGGCCCAGATCGGAATTTTGATTGGGAACAATTCTTAAAGCTTCTGAAGGATCAATTTGAAAATAAGCAGGCTCGCCAAACAGCAGCTGATTTACTTGGTCGCATGCGTATGGGTGCGAATCAATACTTCACTGACTTTCTCCAAGAATATGAGCTCAAATTATCTCAATGTGGGGGAATGGAGTGGACGGATAGTACCAAAATAATGCATGTTGAAATAGGTATTAACGCCCCTCTCCGTCAGCTTCTTATGAACAAGAATCTGCCAGATGACGATTACACGAAGTGGGTCACTAAAGTCAAAAGAGTTGCCGGACGTCTCGAAAATTCTCCCTCTTATCGTCCCCACGGGTGCTCTGATAAAAAAACATATTTTATTCCTCACAACGGATCAGCCACTCAGCTAACTCCTCGAGCCACGATATCAATCCAGCAGCCAAATCACCAAGCAAACTTAGATTCTGATGGAGATACAAGAATGGGAGGAATTAATACCCTGCAGATTTTGAAAGCTGCTATCGCCGCATTAAGTACGGGCCAAACCAAGGCTACAAATGATAGACCCAGAGCTAAGTGGAGATCTGCAGCTGATTTTGAGCAATTAACAAAGGAAGGAAGGTGTATCAGGTGCCGAAAAAAGGATCACAAACCTCGTAGTTGCCCTACTTACCGCGCAGCTAAGAAGCCTACCAACATCTTACATCTTCAAAGCTCAACAATTGCGACAGTAGAATCACCCAGCGCAAGTATGGAGAAGGATGGTTTCGAATCTGAGAGTTCCATGTCGGGGGAAGACTAACCTCTGGACAACGTCGCGTTCAGAGGAGGGAGGGATGTACAAGAGAAGTCAAAGCAGCGATAAAAAAAATGAATAGTCCACCATTTTTGATAGATTGCCAGTTAAATTCAAGTTTTTACGTACAAGCTTTAATTGACACCGGCTGTCTTTGCTTTGCCGCTTTCTCAAATGATCTTGTGACAAAATACAAACTCCCGCGCATCCAAATACCCATCAAAAACTTACAATTAGCTGAAAATGACAATAAAAAAAGAACTATCAGCGAGATATCTTTTGCAAATTTCGATATTGACGGAAGACGAGAAAAAGTCTACGGATATGTCATCCAAGACTTAGCATATAATATAATATTAGGTAAACCATGGATGGAAAGAAACGATGTAGTGTATCTTGCAAAAAAAAGAGCTATCAGATTTGGTTCAAAACCAGATAGCCTACTCGTAAGAGAACATAGTTGGTACACGGATAAAGCTCCTCCTAGCGTAAAAGCAAGTGTGCAACACGTTGCATCTGCTGCAAGAGTCGTTTGTTCAACCTTTGTTTCATTATCTAAACTATCTCAGAGACAAAACGGAGCACAAATATTTGCCATATCAATGGAGGATATTAACAGGGCTCTCGAAGTAACATCTACTGACTCACTTGATAAGGTAAAAGAGCAGCTTCCCAGGCAGATCAAACATTGGTCACACTTGTTTATCAAAGGCCAAGAAAGCTTTCTACCCCCTCATCGACCCACAGATATGAGAATCAATTTGGAAAAAGATGATAAAGGAAGAGATAAACCTTTACCATGGGACCCACTTTATGGCATGTCGAGAGACGAGCTTCTGGTATTAAGGAAAACTCTGACTGACCACCTAGATAAAGGTTGGATTAGAGCAAGTAGCTCTCCCGGTGAGGCGCCTGTTCTGTTTGTTAAAAAACCAGGCGGAGGCCTAAGATTTTGTGTTGATTATCGAGCTCTTAACGCGATCACGCAAAAGGATCGATACCCATTGCCGTTGATCAGAGAAACGTTAAGGTCAATCTCTAAGTCCTCCTGGATCACCAAAGTCGACGTCCGGGCTGCTTTTCACAAGCTCAGAGTTAGAGAAGAAGACGAGGAAAAGACGGCATTTCGCACAAGATTTGGTTCTTTCGAGTGGCTAGTAACCCCTTTCGGTCTCCAAGGAGCTCCTGCCACGTTCCAAAGGTACGTTAACGAGTCTTTGGGTGACTACCTGGATAATTTTACTACCGCATATCTTGACGACATCCTTATTTATACGGACGGCGATATCAATGACCATTGGAATAAAGTAGAAAAAGTACTTGAACGCCTAGAAAATGCCGGTTTGAAACTTGACCCCAAAAAGTGCGAATTCGCTGTTAAAAGTACAAAATATTTGGGGTTTATCATAAGTCTAGGAGAAGGCATCAAAGTCGATCCCGAAAAAGTAAAGGCCATCAAATCGTGGAACTCCCCGACAACAGTCAAGGGAGTCCGAAGTTTCCTGGGATTTGCCAATTTCTACAGACAATTCATCCCAAATTTTAGCAGCATTTCACAACCATTGGTTGACCTAACAAAAAAAGATCAGGCATTCCTATGGCAAAAAGAGCATGAAAAAGCATTCGAATTACTCAAAGAACTGTTCATCACGGCCCCAGTATTGGCTCTCTACGACCCAGAAAATCATACGGTAGTTGAAGCAGATTGCTCTGGATATGTAATGGGAGCTTGCTTGTCCCAGTATGACCGCAACAAAGTCTTACGACCTGTGGCGTACTTTTCTGAAAAATTGTCTCCAGCGGAAAGCAATTATGAAATTCACGATAAAGAGTTGCTTGCGGTTGTCTCAGCCCTAGAAGAGTGGAGAGGTGAATTGATGGGCCTGAAACATCCTTTCTTAGTGCTGTCCGATCATAAAAATTTAGAGTATTTTATGACTTCCAGGAAATTATCAGAACGACAGGTTAGGTGGAGCTACACGCTTTCGCAATATGATTTTAAGCTTAAATTCAGAGCCGGCAAGAACTCCGCACGACCAGACGGACTTTCAAGAAGAGAGCAAGATATGCCGACCCATGTAAATGATGAACGTTTAAAAAGCCGGGAAATTCAACTGGTGAAAGATTCTTGGATTGAAAAGCCTCTGACTACTGAAAATTTTTTCCAAGCACAAATAACATCATTTTCAATTGCGCAGGTCTCATCTAACACCAATAAATTTTCACAAACAGTGCCAAAGGGCAGCCAAATATTCCATGATCAAGATTTACAGCAACTGTGGGATAGAGGCTGTATCGAAGACCGAAATTTTAAACTCATGTATGAATCTCTCATAAACACGGAACGAAGCTTTCGGACTAGCCTAAATCTTAAAGTTGCTATTGCGGAATGTGATTTTGACGAGAGAGGTGCTCTCCGTTTTCGAAAACGTATTTGGGTACCAAACTGGGAACCTCTACAAACGGCCTTAATTCAAAAAACACACGATTCCTATATCACTGGACACCCAGGCCGTGACAGTACCTACGCCATATTATCTAGGAATTATTTTTTGCCTGAAGCTTCTTTAATGGTACGTATATTCTGTAGGAACTGCGATGTGTGCGGCCGCTCCCATGTTTGGAGAGAAAGGAAAAAAGGGCTTCTTTTACCACTTCCTATACCTGATCGTTTCCACTCGGAATTATCAATAGATTTTATGACGGATTTACCCGCACAGTCAAAGAATGATCCACGTTTCCTTATGGTTATAACTGATCGACTATTGAAAAGTTGCACGCTTGAAGCTATGGATTCAATGTCGGCCTAAGCATGTGCAGAAAAGTTTATTCAATGCCATTATCGACATCACGGTTTCCCGTCATCATTAACGTCTGACCGTGGTACCAACTGGGTCGGTGATTTTTGGACTCACCTTTGCAAGTTAGTCAAAATTGAACAACGCCTCTCGACGGCTTTTCACCCTCAAACGGACGGGAGTACAGAAAGAATGAACCAAGAGGTATTAGCATATCTTAGAGCTTTCATTTCTTGTTCGCAATATGAATGGCCGTCGATGCTTCCAATGGCTATGCTTGCCCTAAACAATAGAGATACCTCACTAGGTCTAAGTCCGTTTTTCATTACACATGGCTATCATGCAGATCCGATAAGCCAGGTACCACCTCCAAAAAGCAAATCTTCGGATCCAGCAAAAAGAACGCACGAGTTTGTTAAACGGCTTGCAGAAGGGCAAGATTATGCACAAGCCGCAATGGCCTCAGCTCAACAGCGAATGGAATCTTCGGCAAACCAAAAACGGCAACCTCAGGAGCGTTATGACGTTGGTGACCATGTTTGGCTAAATCTTAAGAACATTAGTACACCACAATTGTCAAAAAGATTTTCGTGGGTTAACGCCAAATACCGCATCATTAAAATTGTCTCTCCTCATGTGGTTGAATTAGATGTTCCTTCAGGGATCTGGCCAAAATTCCACGTCGATCTACTCAAAAGAGACCCCAGTAATCCTTTGCCTTCTCAAAAACTAAAAGATATACAGCCTCCTCCTTTAATCAATGCCCAAGGAGATGAAGAGCAAGTTGTCGAAAAAATACTGCGGGCCGAAAAGAGACCTCGAGGCCGCAATTTCAGGAGGGAGGTTCTTGTCAAATGGAAACAGTTTGAAGAGCCTAATTGGGAGCCTCGTTATAATCTCGAAGATACAGAAGCACTGGACATATTTGAATCAATATATGGCAAAGATGATGACGTTGGAGAAGACGTTGGTGCCCGGACGGGAACAACTGGAAAGAGGCACAAAATGCGCGCTAAAAGAGCCCAAGAAAAATTAAAGTAAATAAAAAAAAAAAAAAAAAAAGAGGGAAGTGAGGTAATGTTACAGGCTGTGCCTTACTTTGTCACTAGTTTGTACTAGTAGCGATAGAGGCGAAAGCGAGGTTGGGAACTGGTCACGTGAACAAAAATAGTTGCTATGACAACTTGGACTTGTGTTGGTAAAACAGCTCCTCTAATGTAACTAAATACTCTTCCTCTTATGTTTAGAAATAGACAGTATTTCGGCCAGCTTACTTTGTTTACATTGTTTTGGTGACAGCCCCTCACAGTACCTTTCAATAGATAATATTCTTTGCGTCCAATAGGACGTACATGGCTGATATCAGGCTGTTTCTTAAAAATTACCTCGAAGGGAGTTTTGTTACTGAGCCTGTACCGCGGAGTTCGATTAAGAAGATAACAGGCCGTCTTAACAAGCTCACTCCAAAATAGTGGTGAGAGTTTACTTTGGATGCAAATTGCTCTTATTCTTCGACTTACTTCGCCTCCGGCACGTTCAGATCTTCCATTTTTTTGAGGTGTATATGGGGCTGACGGTAATAACAAAATGCCCATTTGTCTTATCTTTAATAAAAACTTTTCCGACATAAGAGATGTTTCATTATCTAATAGGATACTCCTGACCTTGCAATCAAATTATGTGGCAATTATGGCTATGGCTTCGAAAATAGCATCGCAACTATCGTTCTTTTGTTTGAGGCAGAAAGCCATTGTAAATTCAGTCCACGAATCGACCAAGATAAGAACGTACTTAAACTGAGATTTATCTGGAGGGAAACTGAATAGGTCAATGTTTATTTGTTGGAAAGGTGACTCTACAGGATAAGTTTTCTCTGGGTTTCTGTTGATGATCTGTTTAGCCTTTGCAAGAGCACATGCCTCACATTCGATAGTCGTTGGCCCACGGCCTTTAAAGTGTGCTTGTCACAATCGATGTCGGCTTGGTAGCTTGGAGAATGATATTTTCGAGAATTACTAAGAAAGCAAGAGGCGGTGTGAGATTGGGTCTGTAGCAGGGAGTAACAAGGCGAAGAAGGAAGTAAGGATAAAGGACTGGGACTAGGAATAACTGAAATAAGGAACTAGGTGAACTGGGGGGTCTAGGGTAACTAGGTTCTGGGATTCTAGGGTTCTAGAAGATACAAAAGACAAAGCGTAAAGAGCTATCCTCTGAAGGCCGAAGGTACTTATATACATTATTTGACCAGAGATCATATCAAACCAAATCAAACAAAATAAAATATATTAGTATCGTGAAGCGTATAGATCCATGGCAAAGCGCGAGTCGGCAATATGGATGAAACAAGACCCATGTCAAACCCCCAAAGGAGATACGCCGAGATAGAAAATTATCCGAAGCTAGACGAAACGAAGCGAACCGAAATGCAACCCGAGACAACCAAGGTAGTCTTATTAGGACGTGTCAAACAAATAAAGGACAGACATTACAAGGTCAGACGAAATCTGACAGTGCTCCTGTGGTGGCAGATTTTAATAAGGATAGTGCTGTTGGACCTAAATGTCCCATAGCGTCGTGAATTCGTTTCGATGATTCAGTTATTTCATCTCTTGATTTGAACGAATGAGAGAATGCTGATGATGCTACTATGGGCCCTCTTGTTGAAAGTATAAAATGGCCACCTTGTCTTGGACAGTATGTCACAGTTTGAGTCTTACCATTTTTCATCGTGAATAATTCTGTCCCTTCTGTTCATAAATATATTTTGCGACTCGAATTTAGCAAGGGAGACAATACTGGTGAAATATCCTGGCACATAAGCCACATCGTGAAGGATAAAGTCGGCATATCCATTTGGACCATTAATGGTTATAGTTGCAGTACCTATTGATTCAATTTGTACCATATGAATACCTGATGCGACATATTCACCTTTGAATACGATTCGTTCAGTCTTGTAGCGGTAAGAAGAGTTGAGTACGTGAATATCTGCTCCAGTATCTGCAATACAAGATCTAGCTAAAGAGTGATCTGGATCCATTGATGTGCTGGCCGCAAATGTGCTTCCATAATAAGCTGCACCAACTGACTTAGTTTTCCTTTTCCTGACCCTTTTCTCATGTTCTTTCAATGCTCTGTCCAATCCAGGTCTAACCTCTCTCAAATCTTTGATACAGTTTATTATGTCTGGCTGGAGCGCGAAGTCTACTGGGGCGGCGCTAGGAGTCAAATAATAACATTCATCCCAGCCCGAGGTACATCCTCGACCGCATGGATATTCTCGCTTTTGACGTTTCGGATTCTCGTTCGATTTTGAACCGTTTCTCTTTTTCTGGTTTTTTCTCTCATCTTGCGCAATTTCTTCTTTACTAGTATCACTCTTGAATTCATGGCTGGTACCCTGTAATATAGCGAAGGCAGAATGAGAGATTGTAGGTCGATGTTGCGATATAGACCCACTGGTAGCGAGTTTTTGTTTGAGCTCGTCGATAACAGCTTTAACGTTAGGTGGCTCTTCGGCAGTTTCTTGACAGAGCATTTTGTCGTAATGAGTGTGAAATAATGACTCATTGAAATCCCGAATGGATAATAAGAGATCCTCAATAACAGTATAACCTGTATATGTTGGAATATTTGCAGCTTTTCCACGTACTGCAAGGTCAAACCACTCATCTAATCGAGCTTTCTGCTGATTATATTTTTTCGGGAAAGGAAGACTCTTGAGATGACTAAGGCGAGTGTTGAGAGCTGATCTTTGAGGGGCTCGACTGTGTTGACGATGTCTTCTTAGTAAATCAACTAACTTGCCAATTTGTACCGAGTCAAGATCGTTGATGCACGACTGTAAATGAGCTTTATTTGATTTATCGATGGTGTCAAATACAAACATCCTTAAAAGTGCGTAGTGAGATCTATGTTCCCGGATAAGTTCTCGTGCTGCTGCATCTCTTGCCTTATCATCATTTAAATGTTGTAGATTATAAACGGTCAACTCATATACTGGAGCGAGTCCAGTTTCTGTACCCTCATTTTCTTTATGGTCACCACTTATGTTTGGCATAATTGTGAGGTAGTTCAATTCTGTAATTGGCGCTGGATATTCCGGAGCATCTGGAAACTCCAACGGAATAGAAGTAGGGTCTATTAGATCAAGTATTTTCTTTAACCGTAGGCCTGATGCATACTCTTTGAGTTGTCCATACCAATTAATCCATGAATCATCATCAGTGAGAATGAATCTAGTTGAAGAAGATGAAAGAGCCACTCTTTTTTTTTTTTTAATACTACAAATAACTCGAGGAATGGAATCAAAAATAGCAAAGGACTATAATTCTCTAAATGTGAAGGTTTAATTTCCAAGTGTTGCTTAGAGTTAGCGCAAGGCTAATACGATACCGGGCTTATAACTGTTGGAAAAGTTAGTAGGAGTTTTGCCTGACTTGCGAGTATGGCAGAGAAGGTTGCTTAGAGGAGATTATGATTAAGTACAGTAGAACCTCTCATAGCCTACAGTGGGTCCCGGTATAATTACTGAAGAGATTCATAGAAACTTTACCGTTTATATTTGCAATACTTACCCCTAAACTCAAAATGACCTGTAAGGGTAAGTGTTGCAAAACTAAGCTCCAAACATTCAATAAATCTCAACAATACTGAAACCCGGGACCCACTATGGATTTAGACAGGTTCTACTGTAAATTCAAATTAATTTTCAGAATATTATTTTTCATTTCTATTCAAAATTCCTGTAAATATGACTAAAGATATCACAGCTAATGGTCTATAGATCCGCCTTGCGCTCGAACAACTGCCAAGCACCTATCTTGCAAATCACTGATAATATTTGCGAGAGTTTCAGGCTTTGTGCATTCCTGTGTTACAGACTGCGCCTTCGCGTGTTTAGGAATAAGCGAAACATTAAACTACTAAGTCAGGTCTTGGATGAAGCTCACTGGCTCTCATACACGGAATAGAGTCATGATCTCTACATGTGATACGCAGATGGTTTTGTAGTTATACCTCGTACCTCTGGTATTATAGGAGGAATACAGTCAGATAGTTATATGAGTAGTTCCTCCCTTAAATTTACTTTAGCAAGTCGATTAGAAAATAGGCAGTATTTGGCCATCATATTTTTCTTACTTATCGTTTTGGTGCTCCGCCCCTTACATCCTGCCAGGCTTCTTCCACAAGGAATTGCATTTCAGCCCTCCCGCGTTGCCGTCCCAGACCGGAGTCTCCATATCGATCCTGTATATATGATTTCATCGATCCCCATCTATTTTCGATTGGATTCAAATTAGGGGAGTAATGCGACCAGTACAAGGGTACTTTCTCATGTTCACCAAGGTATTCCTTCACGACAGCTGCAGTGTGAACGGGAGCGTTGTTTTGCATCAACTATGTTACAACACCCGTTCTTGCAGTGCTTGACCTCAGAAATCCAACAACCTCTGGAAGAATACGTTGACGATATCCTTTCCCGGTTATTTTCTTCCAGCTTCTTTGCCAGAACACAAAGGACCTGCTTGGGTGCCGGCAAAGCATCCCCAAAACATCTAAGAATTATTTTTCGTATGGCGATCGATGATGCATTTACTTAGATACTCTACATGCTCATGTAAAAATATTTAGCGTTTCGCATCTCTCTTTAACCAATGAAACGAAAACTGATCTTCCAAGTGACATGTACTTTGTTGACTGGACCATCGTTTATCCACGTCTCATCACTCCAGATTATCCGACACCAATCATACAGGCTTAAAGACTGATGTCGTTCAGCCCACTCGAGCCTTAGTCTTCTGTGTTCGTCAGAGAGGAGGCTTATTTCTGGTAATGCGCCCGCTGTAGCCTCTTCTCTTGAGAGCATTTCGAGTTGCATCTTCGCCAACATTCCATTGCAGAAAGTTAACTGCTAGCTACAGGTACGTCATCTGCCGAGTCTCTTCTGAGCTTCAGATAAATATTTCTAACTCGTCTTGTCATTCGGGATTTATTCTTGGTTTTCGACCAGTGCTTTTTCCTGGCTCAGCACACCCCATATGAATCGTATATTTTATTTGATGAATAGTAACTACAAGTATATAAGAGATCTCCTTATCAGTTTTTGCAGCTTCATGAAGAGTTAAAACCTAATTTCGAGTAGTCTATACTCGTAAATAGAATATTTCCAATATTCTAAACTCACCTGAAGCCTCTGATCTCGATTTAGTTTACCCAAGTGTTTGCGAGCATTTGTGGAGATATTTTGGGAGCTCATTCTGTGAGGACATGAACCAACAAAAAAAAAGTGCGACTTCCGCACGACTCACCTGTGAAACTGTGATATATTTGTAAATTTTCGTCTTGTTGCGTTTTGTCTATACTGTTGTATCATAGGAAATTTTAGGAAATTTCTTTGCAGACGATATCGGATGAAGGAGACGATTAAGATTAGGAGGACTAAAATTCGGGAAGATGGAGCAGGTAAGAGGGGTCGAGCACAGCATGTAGACAAGAGTGGGATGAAATGAAGTCGACGCTTTAGCTTGACGGTTATGAATTATAATTTGTTGGGAGCATCCTGTAACTAATATCTATATTCCCTGTAAAAAACTGGGATATATCCCTACTTTTTCATGTCGATCACCGAGTAAAAGATGCCCCTGAGGCCCTGTAACTTCTAGCTCAATCTACAGAATGAACGCCCACTTGTAACAATTTTTAGGGCTGCAACACGACATATAAGTTGGACTCTTTTTATCTGATATCCTGTATACGCGTTTTTTATCAACTCTCAAGTTTCTGTCTCTGCTCTCTGTAGTGTCAAGGATTTGTCTCATTTCCTGTAATATGGTATACTCCGGCTCAGGGATTAAGAGTACATCCATGTAAACGCTGACCTTATGGCCTATCCCCCGTCGATTTTTGGAATAAATTACGCTTACATAATATTTCAGGCCGATCAAGTGAGTCAGAGCTCTAAGCCTCGTCCTCGGCTGGACTATCAGTTTTTCTGTTGTTCGTGAAATTACCACTCGCTCTTCATTTTCACCATTCTACCCCGCTTCGGTTAACGCAATCAGTTTTTTTTATCCTAGATGCACAGTCACCAGATAATAGTTTTATCAAATTTACCCAAACAGTTTGTGATCATAACTTCTCCCCGTTTACTGATCATCTTCACATTGTGAGTTATCAAACCATAAATGCTCTATCAACGCCTTAAAGATCCCGTTATCTCACGCAGGATCAGAGCCTACAAGTTAGTATCGCTCAAACTCGAGGGTAAAAAATGACTCTTAAAGTTACTGACTCTCACACTTTAACAAGCCGGAAACAATTCAAAATGTATCACAGAGTTTCTCAGAATTACATTTGTACAAGTTAAATATACCATACGTAGCGGCCATATCAGTCCTAGAAACAGCTAAGACGCTTTTCCAAGACTCAATTCTGCGCAAGTAGATGAGTTCGAAGATTTTGATTGTTCTTCTCATCAGCCAAGACAAAAGTCATACCTTGAGCTCGCCTCGAACTTTCCCGACTGGCATGTGGATGAAAAAGCCTACAAGAGAGCTCTTACCAATAGGATCTATTCAGGTTGCCTTTCAGAAATAAGACCCCACTATCGGAGGAAAACAGACGTATCCGTACGGCATGGGCTGAGGCTCATCTTCATTTAAATCAAGAAGACTGGTCGCTCATTTTTTTAGAGCGATGAACTTGGATCAATGATGCGAAGATTTTATCCCTATACATCACTCGGAAGGGCAGCCTATTAAATTTACTATTTTACAGATAAAAACTGACAATATCTAAGATAGGTGAAAAATTTGACAATTCAAGTGTGACAGAAAAGCTAAGGCCAAATAATTTGTGGATGTTTTGGTGCTCTATTTCTGGATCGCAAAAATGGGGCCATGTATTCTGGGAAAGAAAAAAGGGAAACATAACAGCCGAAAGCTACACCGAGCATACACTCCCCCGTGTTGTGCACTAGGTTAGGAGAAATCCTGGACCTGATAGTCGCCCTATCAGATTCATGCAAGATAACGTACCACTACACAAAGCCACCCTCTCAATAGCATACCTCGGATCTAACGGAATTGGACTGATCTCTTGGCCGGCTTTCTCACCGGATCTAAATTCGATAGAGGCTGTAAGGAGTATGATGAAATCATATATACAGGCCCAACATCCTAAGCCTGGTGAATGGAGATAGCGTAGTCGGCTACAGGTCCGTAAGATTGTTGAGGAGGCCTGGGAGTCTACAACGCCTGATAGCTTCGAACCCTGATTACGAACATGCCAGCGAGATGTTGGACAGTCATAGACCCCGATGGTGGTCCAATAGGTTATTAGTCTTTGAATATGTGATCTACAACAAAAGCTTGCATTTGTGTTAGTAAAATAAAAGTCAATTAAAAATTTAATTGCCTTCAAACCATCAGAAATTTCCTCTTCAGTGCTAGTACAGTAATATCAGAAGAAATTGCAAGGGTATCAAAACTAGGAAGCCAAGACTTTCCCTTACCAAAGCCCCAAGTATTGAAAGGTTACCAGAGAAATTCTTACAATCCAGTCAGTGCATTTCAAAATATAAATCCCCACAAATTTAAACTTACAAATAGCACAATTACATTCTATGAATCACTCCATGTTACAAAATTATAATGCTTTCTTCTGAATTTTTATCTACATCATCTCTCTATTTATTTATTTAAAATTTATTTATATCATAATTTATTTTGCTTTTCCATTTAACAAAAAACAACCCAACCATTCCATCAAGAACTTTTTTTAAAAAAAAAAAAAAGTATTATATTACTAAATGTTTGCTTAGGAGTGCAACCACCGGATAAAACAAATGTTGGATAGTCTTCATTAAGCTATGAGCCAAGACTACTGCCAAAGGAGGGCAGAGTTAGGGACTCAGGGAAAAAGGTTAAAAAAAAGTATTCAAATCTTTTGTCATAGCTGTGAGGCTGAATACAATATGATTTAAAAAAAAGAAAAAATAAAAAGAAAGGTTACCAGTAAGATTCATAACCCAATGCGTCCGAGAAACAATTGATTTGACGCTAAGCTGTGCAGCAAATTACCCCGTGTTTATAAAGATCATGAAAAGAACCCTACCTATAAGACATGAATATAAAGTTTATGGTTGAGTCGGAGTACAGTCTAACCTGGATAAGCCGATAGTGGGTCCAGGTCCCATTATTGAAAACATTCACCATAATTTGACAGCTTGTATTTGGAATACTTACCCATGCAATTAAAATAGCTTGTAGGGGTAAGTGTTGTAAAATGAACAATGATTAAATCGGGGCCCATTATCGGCTTATCCAGGCTCAACTATAATCGTGTTAAAAGTGGGCGGTGTCAACAGTGCTTAAGAAGGTTGTAAACCATCTTAACTGCGGTTCTGAGCGTCAAAGTATTAAAGGAAAATAATGATTTTACACTTCATCATCATCCCAAGCCATAAAGCCAATATTTTCTCAGCAAGCTCTTACATTTACGATAATCTACAGTGAACAGTGCGAGTTGATATGTGAGCCGGAGCCAAGTTCGCATCACCGCCTATTCGACTTCTTGACGTAGATGTACCCAATCAAGGATTCCAAGAGATTACGCGCGACTTGGGCATTGCAAATAGGTCAAATAGTGCAGTGGTACACCGTCTGGGATCTTCTCCCAGGCAGAGTCTGAGTAGCTTGGACTCATGCCACATTTGTGATAGAAGAAAGCTGTTTCAACACGGTCAGACCCACACCATTCCTCTCGGGGTGATAACGCATTCGTAGGATGATGAAAGCATACGCTAAAACCATGAGTTGATCTCGCTTTTTCCTGTGATGGGTATTCGTGAAAGAGATGACACATTGTGAGGCGTTATCCTCGAAGTGATATCTGCAAATAAAATCTGAGTGCGAGACTCTAAACGTCAAACTGAGTCATTTCACGCAAAAGACGTATATTCCGTAATCATTCGTATTACAGCTCAGGCTGCACACAAGATATTGATATGAAAAATAAACATGGCAATTCTGTGTTGCCTGATAAAGCCAATCACCTGAATCATGAAGCTGTGATCGTCAAAACTGTCCATAGTTGCAACGGCACAGATAGCGTCTATGGCACTACACGATGCCTCGCCCACAGATTTTTGTTTCAAGTAAAAATACTTGATGCAGTCTTTCATCACATTTAGGTAGAATGCTTAGCGTACAACTTCTCGGCATTAAATACAAAGGTCATTAACTTGCCAAAGTTTTACCCGCAAGCTTTGCAATTTTCAGGGATATTCTGTAGTACAACTGAATACTGAGAGAAATTTGGGTGAAGATCGATCAAGATTCTTCTATTTTCCCGGATCACTTACAAAGATAGGATTATAAAATAAATTCTTTGTCTATGGTTGTGACGAAATTCCGGGTATTCCATTTCAGCAGAACTCGAGATAAAACATGTCTTTAATGAACCTAAACATGAATATCCGACTCATGTCTAGCCAAAAATCAATCAATCAAAGCAAATGTGGTTCTCCGGCTGTAAAAAAATTGAAAACAGAAAATTCCTGATATCTCGTACACTCATTCAAGCCCTGAAAATATAGTGCACCTATTACATCGTGTCTTGGTTTACTATTGTTGTGTTTCAAGCTTCACTTTACCGTAATTACAATTTTGAATTATGCAAATAATTTCCTGATATACATTTGCAACGCAGCCACAAAGAATAACAAGCATAATTCAACCTTTCGAAACTGGGCTTTATTTTTTGACCACGCAGCCCTCTCCATGCACATCCAATATATTACTGTTCGCAATAACCGTCACAAAACCCATTACTCCTCAAACGCCTTTAATTAATCTCCAGTATCCTACATCAAGGAACAGCATCCACCAGTTTTTTGAGGGGCATGTGGATCATCTTTCTTGTCAATTGTACCCCAAATTGATGGAACCATGTAGTCTTTTGTGCTGCTGTCAAATTATTAGTTTCACGAGGAGAATGATATAAGAGTATCCGTGATAATTCCAGGCTTGAAAACGAGGTGGGAAGATGATTCAATTTTCGAATAGCTTATCAAAATGTGTTCTTACTTTGTGTAATTCAAGATACTGTGATTCGAATTTTAGTTATAGGTAATAGCCATCGTGGATAATTAAGTTAGACTCACCTTTTGGCAGCTTGAGAAACTGGTATCCGCTCCCGCTCTAAATCTTCTCGCAAGCGCGTGTTTAATTCGGTGAGACGTCGCAACTTTAGGTCCGCCATCGACTGCTTGTTTTTCTTCATCTGGCCTGGATCCTCCCGTGAAGAATATCCGGAGGGCATCATTTTGTTAACCTCGTTTTTCTTTCTTGAAATATGAAACTGAGAGTTATCCGACGGAAAATCAAGTAAATTGGCGTTTTATGTGTGGTGAAACGAATTCAGTTACTTCAAAGGCTTGTGAGTGTATGAGAAAAGATTGAATGACGTCTGAGAATAGCCCTGAATATGCATGCCTCGTCTAAACATTGAACGTTATCCTACTCATAGTTTTCGGGGAGTCATGTGATTATTTTGGCTTACGAATGTTGATCATTACTTCGTACATGTACATATAGCATGAAATTAGCATCATTAATTTAAATTTAGATTTGACGCGTTACGCGATCGTTAACGATAATCGCATTTGAATGCAAATACCGAAGGGGGCTGACGGCGGGGCATCTATCTGAACGTGATGTCCCCTACGAATTTCTATAAAGCCAACAGAGACACGCATCACTTGGTTACGGAGGAAAAGTCACCCAAATGAGTTTCCGGGGCGTACCCAGCTCCCGTTATGGTGGTGATGGATTAGACTAAGTTGGCCCTTTTTACTAAGATGAATTCTCACTGTTTACAGATATTCTGGCATTATACTGTCTCCCGAGGAAAGAGCACCGCTACCTGAGCGCTGTTGCTGTCGGTATAAGGAGGATATATGGACTATGGGATATTAGGGAGATATAGATGGGGATACGCACCTCGTGTGACTCTGGTGTCTAGGCCTTGCCTAGTTGGGGTTGCAGGGTTTTGGAGACATTCTCCCGCGTACCGGTTTTCATGACTGCTCCTTTGTATACCTACATTGTTTGAGCAGAAGGTTTCGCATAAACGGTGGTTGAATTCTACAGGTAATTACTGAGTTAAATTGCAACCTATCATAGGTCAATGTATCAATGATCTTAGGTTCGAGGTAAAAGAGGATAGGGGTACTGTAGAAGGTGTGGCCTGGGTCAGAGAGGAGCCCTGGTGTTACATTAATCTTGGACTCAAGAAAACACGAATAAATACAACTACAAATAAAAAATACAAATATTATTCATTGCGAAATATATTAACGCTTGCTATTTTATCCCAATTCAGAGATATTTATCCATTAATACGTACTCGATATGAACACAATCAAGGATACTAGTTCACCGAAACTCAAATAACTCACAAATATTTTCTACCATCCAACAGATCTTCGATCAAGCAACATAAGTCATGCTTGAGGCACTATAGAAAACGCTCTCTACCCGGGGTAGATCAATCTAACAGCTCTATATCTAAAATCAATTTCTTAAGCCAATCTGTGAGCCTACTCTGTTTTATCGTTATCTTGTTCTAATCTTTGTTCTGTCGAGGACCACCTTAGACTACTTAAATTTTCTTACAATTTGTAGACCGATCAACTCTGTCGATTTGTGATATCCGCTCCATGTATCAGGTGAAGCCGCTATAGTCCTCGGCTCACTGACTGAAGCAGTCAATATCTTGAGTGACCTCTGGCAAGAGGCTAGAGGTCACAGGCCTCAATTCTAAAATCCCTACATGGAGTCTGATTCTGGTTACTTCTACTACTATCACTAAAATTGTTGTTGCTATGATGAAGATTAAATTCACTCGTGAGATTCTACTTGGAAAGTGACTGACGCTGGATCGGCGATATCAAATGCAACTTGAGCGATTTATTATAGACTGGGACTTTATACTTGGAATCTGATGATGGAATTTTCATTACGTCTGACGGGTGACTTGCTGAACACGGCCCTTGGATACTTTGTCGGGTCAATAGACGCCAAGAAGAAGAGTTCTCGCAGTCACTGCGGAATAGATAATACAATTTTGACACGGAACACTCATAACGTGGGTGCATTCGCTGGTAACACCACAGGGTGTCACATCATGGGCACTAGCGACCCTTCCCTCAGCCGTGAATACCCATGTAGGGTAAAACATACATGTAAAAAACCTTGAGCTGCCCCAGCATGCCTCATCACTATACTGCATCGACTGCACGTAAGAGTTGTCTCACAATGTTCATTCTTTACACCTTATGTCGTAGTAGGTGTTTATGCGACATTTCTTTTTTATGAAAATGACCCAGATCATGGACCACCACGCCATCCTTCATTGTCGGTCCGCTGAAACATCGCAATCATAAATCACCAGGCCAGTCCAGCGCCTTTCTCTCTTCCTCCAGCCGCCTCTACCTCCTTGCTGCCCATATGCTCTCCTCACACGCGTGCCATCCCTAGAACATTCTTCCCAAACATCTCAATCGTCCCTGCAACTTTGTGCATCAGGTTTTCAATCCTCCATCGGATACCCATAAAACGTGGGCGTGTGTGGATGTTTTTCTATGAAGATGACTATGCGGTTTTTATGATTGATTTCTAGAATTGGGCTCTAGTTAGGATATCTAGTCGTGAGAGACATGGTGTTGGTTAGGTCCAGGTCATGTCGAAGAGAATTGTTGACAGGCTGAATGGCCATCGACTGAAAGTATCTAGCTGGCCTTCAACTTTGAATGAGTTCCAACTCTTCTTAGCTATCCTAGATGTGCAAATATGTTGGGCGATTATCGCCGGCACCGCGTGAAGGTGAAGAGTTCCACTCTGCCAACCCTTTTGTGATGAATTAAGTGATGATCAAGTTGTATGCAGTATTGTTTTATTTTTTGTTTGTAGTGGTGTTTATTCGTGCTATGTAGAGTCCAAGACTATTATAACACTAGGGCTCCTCTCTGACCCAGGCCACACCTTCTACAGTACCCCTATCCTCTTTTACCTCGAACCTAAGATCATTGATACATTGACCTATGATAGGTTGCAATTTAACTCAGTAATTACCTGTAGAATTCAACCACCGTTTATGCGAAACCTTCTGCTCAAACAATGTAGGTATACAAAGGAGCAGTCATGAAAACCGGTACGCGGGAGAATGTCTCCAAAACCCTGCAACCCCAACTAGGCAAGGCCTAGACACCAGAGTCACACGAGGTGCGTATCCCCATCTATATCTCCCTAATATCCCATAGTCCATATATCCTCCTTATACCGACAGCAACAGCGCTCAGGTAGCGGTGCTCTTTCCTCGGGAGACAGTATAATGCCAGAATATCTGTAAACAGTGAGAATTCATCTTAGTAAAAAGGGCCAACTTAGTCTAATCCATCACCACCATAACGGGAGCTGGGTACGCCCCGGAAACTCATTTGGGTGACTTTTCCTCCGTGACCAAGTAATGCGTGTTTCTGTTGGCTCTGAAGATAAACTCCGGGTTCGTAGGGGACACCACGTACAGGTAGAAACGCCGTCTTCGTCCCCCAGTTCCATACAGTAGAACCTGTGCAAACCCATTTTGGGCCCCTGTTTGAATAATTATTAAGAATTATTGAATTTCTGGCGCTTACTTTTGCGACACGTACCCATTCAAGCCATTTTGCATGCATGGGTAAGTGTTGCAAATATAAAGCATAAATTACAGCGAACTTTTCCAATAGTAATACCGGGACCCAAGATGATGATGATGATGATTCTATTTTTTGTCTAAGTGATGGCCCTTAGTCTGTCTGACATGTGACTACCCATCCCGGCCGGGACATAGGACGCTCAGGACCCAAGATGGGTTTTGACAGGATCTATTGTATGCCACCATGGTCAGCTGACCCTGAAATAACTATGTCATGATTAAAGGTCGTTCGTCTAAACAATGATATCACGTGATTTTACGTCTTGGCCCACAAATGCGAAATCTCTTGATCGTCATAATCTCGACAACATATCATTCTTAGGCATTGCGAAGCAATCAACCCCGGCCAGGCAATTCACTCGCCAACGAGCCTACTTAAAATGCCTCCGCCTCATCAAAAACCAGAAAATGTGCTTAAGCGTGCTCATGAGCTCATGGGCGTGGGCCAGTCCCAAGCTGCGCTGGCTCTTCTTCATGAACATATTACATCAAAGAGGGGTCGGAATGTTCCTATCGCATCTTTGGAACCGGTTATGGTCTTACTGGTCGAACAATCAGTTGAACAAAAGAAGGGAAAACTTGCAAAGGACGCTCTGTACCAATACAAGAATATTAGCCAAAATACGAACATTGGTACAATTGAAGTGAGCAATATGATTAGATTCATTTGGCTGGCATATTTTTACTAAGCCTCACTTTAGCTAGTGCTCAAAAAATTTATTGAACTTGCCGAAGAAAAAGTGAAGTCGGCCCAGGAAAAGGCTGATGAAGTTCAATCATCTCTCGAAACTTCAGCTGCCACAGCTAGTATCGATGATCTCGAGGCTACTGAGACTCCAGAATCTATCCTCCTGTCCACTGTATCTGGAGAACAATCCCGAGATCGCGCAGACCGAGCAATCGTTACCCCACGGCTCAAATTCCTCTGGGAAACATACAGAACAGTTTTGGATATCCTCAGAAATAATGCGAGACTTGAAATCATGTATCAAAGCACTGCGATGCAGGCTTTCGATTTCTGTCTGAAGTTCGCTAGAAAGACTGAGTTTCGAAGGCTATGCGAGTTACTGAGAAATCACGTACAGACTGCAACCAAGTATGCGACGCAAATGCATGCGATTAACCTCAATGATCCGGATACTCTTCAGCGTCACCTTCAAACCCGGTTTCAACAACTGAATGTCGCTGTGGAATTAGAGTTGTGGCAAGAAGCGTTTCGAAGTGTTGAGGACATCCACACACTACTAAATCTTAGCAAGCGTCCAGCTAAGAATATAATGATGGCTAACTATTATGAAAAATTAACAAGAATATTCTTGGTTGCCGAGAACTACTTATTTCATGCTGCTGCCTTCTCTAGATATTACAATCTCCTCCGTCAGTCGGCATCGATAGTTGCATCTGCACAAACGAAGAAGTCAGACTATCCCGCAACAAGCGAAGCAGACCTTTCCAAAGTTGCCTCTTTTGTTCTCCTTTCTGCGCTCGCAATTCCAGTTATAAGTACCTCGCGATCCCGAGGCGCTCTTATTGATATTGATGAAGCCAAAAAGAATAAAAACTCTCGTCTTACACATCTTTTGGGAATGAGTCAAGCTCCCACTAGGGCCGTTCTTTTCAAAGACGCCATGAGCAAAGATCTCTTGAAGCGTGCTCGACCTGAGATTCGTGAGCTCTACCGGATTCTCGAGGTTGAGTTTCACCCGCTTTCAATTTGTCAAAAAATTTCCCCAATACTAGCCAAGATAGGTACCGACGCCGAGATGCAAAAATATGTGGTTCCTCTCCAGCAAGTTATTCTTACGAGACTCTTTCAGCAACTATCTCAGGTCTATGAGACTGTTGATGTTAAATTCGTCGAGAATCTAGCTCAGTTTCCGGAGCCTTTCCAAGTCGCAAGGCACACTATTGAAAAGTTCATCATGAATGGCAATAAGAAAGGAGATCTCGCCATTCGAATGAATCATGCCACAGGGGTTCTTAGTTTTGAAACTGACATCTTTTCATCTGCGAAAACAATTGCTTCTGGCTCTGGCGGCTCTGCCGACAGTGAAACCTCCTCAGTGCAACGGCTTCAGAGCACCCCTTCTGAAATTGTCCGAACCCAATTCACCCGCCTAACAAAAGCCCTCTTTATCACCTGTCAATATGTTGATCCCACATACAATGAAGCAAGAATCAGAGCCAGGGATGCAGCTTACGCTAGAGCTAGTAGTGGTGCAGATAAGGAGCATCGCGAAACCTTGGCTCGAAAAGATATAATTCAAAAGCGAAAAGAAGAGGCCTCTGAGGCTCTGGCTCGAAAGGAGAAAGAAGATGCTACTCGAAAGCGTATACGGGCCCAGCAGCTCCAAGAAGCTGAGGATAAACGCCTTGCGCAAGAACAAAAAGAACGCGAGGAAAGACGACTACAGGCCGAACTAGACCGCGTTCGAAAGGAAGAACTAAAAAAACAGATAGCCGATCTCAAAATAGGACCCAAGTCTCTTGAAATTGACCTCGAAAATCTAGAAAATGTTGACAGCAACACAATTCGTGCTCTCAAACTTGCTCAATTAGAGCGTGAAAAGAGCGATGTAAATGAGAGGCTGCGAATTACCGGAAAACGAATTGACCATTTAGAACGTGCGTTTAAAAAAGAAGAAGCATTGAAGTTGCCTCTGGACTATGAGATTCAAAGGCAAAAAGACCTCGCCGCTTATGAAAAAATAAAGGCTCAGACGCTTAAAGAAGCGGAGATAAAACACAGGGAGAATTTAGATCTCAAGCATAGACTCAGCAGACTTGTCTCTCAATACGAGTCCTACAGACAGTCTGTTGTTGAAAGACGACATGATGAGTTCGAAAAACGTCGACGTGACGCTGAGCGTGAGTTAGAAAAAGCAATATCGGCGCGAAGAAAAGAATTTAGAGACCGTAAAGCTCGCGAGAAAAGGGAAAAGGCTGAGAAAGAACGGCTCTTGCGAGAAGAGGAGGAGCGAGCTGCCAAAGAAGCAGAAGAAAAAGCTGCGAGAGAGGAGAAAAAACGGGCCGAATTCGCAGAACTCAAGGCTATACGTGAGAGAGAAAGGCAGGAAAGCTTGGAGATGGCCGCTTTGCAGCAACGGAGAGAAGAAGAAGCCGAACAACGGCGGGCACTGGCTAAAGCAGCTGGACAGTCACTTTCAAAGGCAGCTGAACCTACAAAGTCTGTTCCTTGGCAGTCAAGAAGAGTTTTACAAGAGACATCCCAACTGAAATCGGGCGCCTCTGCATCTCGACCCCTTTACTCTGCTCCTAGGCCTGAAGGACGCCCACCTACATCTACGCTCACAGGTCGTTCAGGTTGGAGAGATGCTGATCCAGCTACTTCAGCTAGTCGAGCTGCATCCCGAACCCTCAAGCGTGAGCCCTCCCCTCATCGTGAACGCTCCTCGCCAATTCCAGCCGAGACGCTAAAGCCGTCCGGTGCCGCTGGAAAGTTCGTGGCTCCACACCTTCGAAAGAAACTGGGTCAGTAAGATTAATTTATTGTATGAGTGATGTGTTGTGACAGATGTCTCTCCTGAGCCCTTTAAAGGCGCAGAAGGTTTACAGTTGAAATGTAAATTATCGGTCATGTCGGAAGCAGCGACCCCAATGAAGAATGATTAACTCTACCGCTCAAAGCTGTTCATGTAGTACACTTATCTTACACTTATCGCACTACGCAGCAAAACTTGAATTATTTTTCTCTGTTTAATGTATCGCATAATACTTTCAGCTTTAGATCACTTGTTTACCAGGAAGTTCCATATGTCTTAGTTTGTTGAAGACCGCAAGTTCAGGAATGTAATTTCATAGAAGGTAATGACATAGTCTAGATTCTAATCCAGGACCTGCAACCATAATACTTAGTACAGAGCCAGTTGCTGCGGTGGCTTTCAAGTGCCACTTAAACCGGGCTTGACCCAAAAGCTACGCTTGCTCAATCAGAGCGCACATAATACTTCAACTACCATAGTACATTTGGGAAATGTGAACATATAGCCGGATTGCGACATCTCAACTAGATTTAGCACATATAGACCCATCTAAGAAGTGAGAACGTTCATTCTCATTAAGAGCACAGACCATACCTTGCGAGTGGGCTAATTTACCCTCTCATTACTAAGAGGCAGCCATAAATGAAGGAGTGAGTCTAAATTTTTGAAGCGCATTCTTGTCCATTCGGACCTACAGTAGAACCTGTCCAAAATCATAATGGGTCCCGGTATAATTATTGAAAATATTCATGGAAATTTCACTGTTTATATTTGCAATACTTATTCCAGCATCCAAAATGACGTATAAGGGCAAGAGTTGCAAAAGTAAGTACCAATAATTCAATAAATCTTAACAATACCTAAACCCGGGACCCACTATGGGTGTGGACAGGCTCCACTGTATTAGTGTCGGTCATGATTAATCAGGCAGTGTGATCTACGCCGTTAATTATTTTCGATGAATCTCCGTAATGTTAATAAAACTGCAAGTGCGTTCATGTTTAATCCTAGAACGAGACCCCGCGGCCACGGATTCGTATAGGCATCGTCGCGGTCGGAGTTGGGCGTTATCACATGACCATTGATGCCTAGTGTCATGGGTCACTTGTTATTGGATACTTTCGGCCCGAACGCAGTCTCTTACGAGGAGAAGCGTACAGTCGTCCCTCTCTACTCTGATACTACGGTATTAATCGTGTATAGGCGCTAAAATTCGACTTTTACAGGGTATATAGGCTTTTACTAACTTGAATTAGCATGACGATAAGTAGATCTCCCCACCTAAACTTTAAATTTGTATGGCAAAAATTTCACAACGAAATATTCGTTGGTTTTGCTTTTTTGGTCCATTATAGCCCTCTATTCACTTTTTAATTCATTAATACATTTCATAAATAAATTATACTTCTATCTAGCTAATAATTTACATATCCGCCTTCAGCTTCGTAAACGGCTCTGATTCTTCGGGGCATCGAATCTATCAGTTTCTCCAAGTCATCCCCATTAAACCCCAGATCCCACGCCTCGTTCACTATTTGACGAAGATGCCCTTGACTCCGCTGCCCCCTTGATCCAACGCTGGATAAAGACGCTCCATGTACGCTTTCATATAACTCCACAAAGTTTCTATCGGATTTAAATCAGGAGAATATGGCGGCCACTCCATTAGAGAAATATTCCTCCTTTCAAACTCACGCATAGTTTGCCTCGACTTGTGAGGAGGGGCGTTGTCCTGCATCACATCTAGTCCTGGTTCCCGAAAGACCGCACTCTCTATGAGAGGCACTATCCTCTCGCAGTAACTGGCCGCAGTGATATGGCCCCACTCCTTCTCCCAAATCAGGCAAGGCCCCTTCTGTCGTCCAAAGAAAGATCCCCAGAACATCCACCCAACTCTCCTCCGCGTCTTGGCTAGGACACAGGTATCTTCGTACTCTTCCCCAATCTTTGACTTAAACTTAGCTCAAGGGAACTCTAAATCTTAGGAGCCTTTAAGGGACTACTGACCTTTCTTGTGACCCAACGATCACTTTGCCGACCATTCATAGCCCAAGTCTCGTCGGACCAGAGGACTCTCATCCAATGTTCCTTCCGCCAGTGGAGATGTATTCTGGCAAACTCATATCTCTTCAGTTTGTTGACTGAAGAGATAGGAGGTTTTAATCGTGCAATCCTGCGTGCATATCCCCTCTTTGCCAGTTCACGTCGGATCACATTCTCGCTCACACCAAAGTGCCGAAATATAAAATGTGCAAGTTGGAAAAATGACATCCGACGATTTTCCGATGATAAACAGACGAAAAATTCTATTTCATCGACCTGGGAACTACTTAGAATAGGTGGCCTACCACTGGAGTACTGAGGCTCGGTATTTTCAACGCTCATGGTGTATTGTACCTGTCGCCATGTAATCCCAAGGCGTTGAGAGATTTTGACGTAACTGTGTCCCTCACTGGCCAAGGTTCTAACCTGCACATGTTACTCTCTTAACCTTATCAATTTGTAGATTTCAGACTTACTTGAATACGTTGAGTTTGTGTTAGGCGTTTTGCATAAGTAGGAGATGCTGATGATGGAGAAGGTTGTTGAGGTGAATCCATCTTTGCGGCAATCTAGTACAGTAAATTAAAATCTTCTAAAGTAGTTGACTTAAGGTTCAGATGCACTCACATGAAGTAAAAATTAGATAGATGAATGAAATAAAAGTATGCCGTTGAGCAAAATAATAGTAAATAGCTGACAATGATTTAAACGAAACGACCTCAGGTGTGCGCGAGTGAAGAAAGGTGCAGGCATGAAGGTGGGCGTTGGACTTCATATACAGATGCATATCTCTTATGCCTTAGGCCATAAGATTTTAAAATTTGAAGCTAACAGGGATACTGTGGATCTATCGTGAGGTAACCTGGAATATCACCACTTTATCTCCACTTTATCCCCGCTTTAACCCCTGTACCCTATAAGAAGCGGATCAACGAACAATACCCTATCATGAGAGTAGAACCTCTCATAGATAATAGTGGGTCCCGGCTTAAATATTGTTGAGATTTATTTTGTGGTTGGTGCTTAGTTTTGCAACACTTGCCCTTACAGGTTATTTTGCGTGCAGGGTTAAGTGTTGCAAATATAAACAGTGAAATTTCTATGAATCTCTTCAGTATTTATACCGGGACCCACTATTAGCTAAGAGTACAAAAAATCAAGTTGCAGATTCAAGATTTAATTAGATATGGTGGAAGCGTATACATTTACTGGGAGAAATAACTTTTGTTTAAAAGTGTATAATTTTCTAACCAAGAAATATTGTGGTTGAATAATTTTGTAGATTGGGTATGATATATATTTGGGCGGTTCTTCGTTATGTTCTTTTTGTCAGGGGGAAACTTCCTCTATTTATATATGAAGCCATTAACTAGTCCCAAAATAACTTAGTTTCTAATCCCTCTAAAATGTTCTAAGATATTTTGACTAAGAGAAAAAACTCTTTGACATAGGTGTTGAGATGGTCTGTGCTGTATTAATTTGGAACCCATGCACAGACTAGTGCTAGTATTTATTTATTTATTTATTCTATTTAAGGTCCTAGGCATATGCCCTAATGTCCACATTGGGTTCAGGACCGGCGGAGCCGGTCGGGATCATGGCCTCAGGCATGTCCTACTCGTTCGCGCCCGTTATTTACATAAGATGAAGAAATGTGTAAAAGTGTAATAATGAAAAGAAACAAAGGAAGAATAAATAAAATGAAAAAGATAAGAAACCCAAAAGAAGGAAACCAGTTCAGGATAAACCCAGTATTTCTCACACCAAGATCTAATCCGTTATCTTTAGTGATGATAACCTAATGTATACTCTCCACGCGTCCAGCAGAGGGTGAGTTAGATGTGAATTCGCTAAAGCAGCCTGTAATCTTCGCAAATTCTACGAATTTCTTGACGCAATTATGCCCAAGAAGTTGTCTCCTGAAGTTCTCCATGGTCATGCCCTTACGGAGTTTGCGCATTTGGTTTGCGTATCTTCGACAACGAAAAAAATGGGTAGGAGTAGTCTCCTGTCCACAGACGCATTCAAGGTTAGCGTCTAAATGATTTAACCGACGATGATACGCCGCGAAGTCACCATGTCCTGTTCTGGCAGCTAGTAGTTTATGTAGTAGCTGCCTTGTCAAAGCTAGCTCGGGTGGTTTTTTACGTCGCATTTTTAGGTCCAGATCCTGATATCGTATCGGACAAACATCGGACCACCATTTTTCTATTAACTCTTGACGGCGCTGCTGCATCAGACGACGTAGGTGAGCTAAGGTAATAAAATTCGGCTGAGTTTGTCTGTCAGGCAAATCTCGTAACGCGGCGCGTGCTTCCGCGTCTGCTTCTTCATTTCCGCTAATTTTTGAGTGTCCTGGCACCCATCTAAATTCTGCTTTCATATTCTTTGCTAGGTTATAGAAAAGCCTAGTCAACCGAATACTTGATGCTGATTTACCTGTCTGTAGGGCCAACACTGCAGCTTGATTATCAAGAAGAACAAAAATCTTCTCATCATTATTTCTCACTGATATGGCAGCACGAAGCGCGATAGTTGCACCAAAGATCTCCGCATCGTACACTTCTCCACCGTGAAGCGTTCCATGACCTTTCTTTATGGTCACTCCTCCACGCTGTAGAACAAACCCCCATGAGGACCGACCGGGACCTTCTGACGATCCATCTGAAAATGCACAAATATCAGTCGGAGCAATTGAATTTATCCAACTTTCATGATAATGTACCCCGTCCACTTTTGAACCAAGCGTGGTAGTGTATACAGGGGCTGATAACGGTTCCGCAGCTTCAGCTTGAGGCAGCTGTTTAAAAGCACGCTGAACCCGAGTCATTTGTTTTTCCGGTCTTTTTGATAGCCTAGATTTCGATTTATATTTTCTTGTGCCAACATTAGGGCAAATACTAGCTCTTTTTCTAAGTGGATGATTATCATCGAGAGAATGTAACCTAGCAGCAACACGTAAGCGATACCCTTCTAATAGAATACGCGCTGGAGGGATTCCTCCTTCCCTGTGTAGGACAACATTTGGTGTAGTTCTCCACACCGGTAGTGCAGCTCTCAAAGCCATGCGAAGAACCTTATCTATTAGTTCGCAGTGAAATGATGTCGGGGGTCTAATAGTCCCCGTTGCCGCCGGTCGAGTTAATCCTGGCCACCACACTTCGGTTCCGTAAGTTGCTACAGGAATCACACATGATTCTACAGCTGTTATTAGAGATTTGGGACTAGCTCCTCTTTTGACAGTATTGAGCCGTCGCATGTGCTGAGCCAACTTTAATGCCTTTCCACACCAAGTTGAAACATGATGTTTAAATGAGAGTTGAGGGTCGAGATATACTCCTAGCCAGCGAATTTGCTCAGTCGGTTTCAGCATGACCCCATTCACCTCAACTTCGACAAAATCTTCTTTCTTACGCCCTGGAAACTGAATTACTTCCGACTTTTCAGAATCGAAAAGGACCGCATTTTCTTGAGCCCATTTTGACAGGCTATCGATTTCCTTTTGCGCTACTGCTGCTGATTCTGAAATGGTGCGGCCAAAACCTAGAATGCCAATATCATCAGCGTAGCTAAATCGTGAAATTACACTTCCGCTTCTCATCGGCTCTGCCATGTAGAGCAGGAATAGCAGAGGAGAGATAGGTGATCCCTGTGGAACCCCACACATAAGTTCCTTCGGAGTTGTCACACCCCCCTTGGAAACGGACTTGGACTCTGCGATTTTGGAGAAATGATGAAGTCCACTTTAATATTGGTTTTGGCCATCCTTGTGATTCCATCCTCCATATCAACCTATTGTGCAAAACAGCGTCAAAGGCTCCTCGTACGTCAAGCGTAACAAATGTTGAAGCCCAGCCTTGAGTCTTTGCCTCTTCAATATCATGCACCACACATGAGACAAGATCCGTCGCCGAACGTTTGGGTAATGCCCCGAATTGTTGTTGACCAACAATATTCCATGTAATAGCTAAGTGAGACATTCTCTTAGCAAGTAGTCTCTCCAAACCTTTTCCCAGACACGACAGCAAAGAAATTGGCCTCCATCCTTTCACCGACGAAGGGTCACGCCTAGGTTTTGGAAGAAATAAAACCTCCGCTAACTTAAAGCAGGCTGGATGGTATCCAAGACGAATACACGCGCGAAAAAGTCGAGTAACATGAGGTTCTATGTTACTCCAACAAGCTGCCAATAGCTCAACACTAATTCCATCTGCTCCTGGACTAGTATTCCCACTTCCAATGGTACAAGCCCGTACCTCATGTTCTGATATTTCTTGTAACCATGGGATACGCTCCTCACCTGTTAATGTGCAAGGATGAAGGTCGTCGGATGCTGAAAACCGTGCTAGAAGACAGTCTCGCAAGATTTGGGCACGTTCTGCATGGTCTGACACAAGTCGCCCTTCATATCTAAGAGGTGGAGTAATGCTAGTGTTGCGAGGAGTCGCCCATCGCATGAGTTTAAAGACATCCCGAGAGGATTTCATCTCTTCTACTGTTCTCTTCCAATGTTCTCTTTTTGCAGTGGCAACGGTGGTTCTAAAAATCCTTGCCTGTTCATTACGCTCATGTTCATCCGTGACATGTCGATAATCCAAATGAGCAGATTTACACTCAGAGGTCCACCATGGTGCGCCTCTTCCGCTTTTCTTGTTAACCCGTTTACCAACTGCTTTCAGTGCATTTTCGAGGGCCCAGTTAATATCCTCAGCGAATTTTTCTGTCTCTCCAATAGTGTTCAAGGATTCAAGAGGAGGCAGCCATTGTGAGACTACCCGAGCAAAGTGTGGTAAGTTGGTTTTCGATACTCGATGCATATTTCTAGAAGTTACTGAGGCCAGAGATGGTCTCTTTGGATTTGGCACAAATCCACATATCGGGAGGTGATCACTAGTCATACACTCCTCTAAGCCAACCCATGCCATTGCTTCTTCTATATTAGTCCATGCTAAGTCGAGAGTGTTCCCAGCACGATGTGTGGGTTCTCCAACGATAAGACAAGTGAGGTTATGCTCCTCCGCCCATTTCTCTATTTCCTCCCCTTGTCCGTAATACTTTCTAGCACTAGGTTGCCAAGCCCAGTAGACCGAGTTGAAATCACCAATCGCAACTGATCTAGATGTGGGTGTCCAATTTAGCAGTGGTCGAACAGCAGTAGGATCATGTGGTGCTTTATAAACATTCAGAAACATGATCTCGTTTACCTCAACCCAGCAATAGTCACCTGTGGGGATAGCTGGGTGCTTCTGGACAGAGCTAATTCTTTTGGGATCTTTCCTGACATATGTTGCTGCACGAGGTCGTATATTTTCTCCTCCATACGGAAGATAAAGATCGTAGAACGGGTGCGTCTTCGTTCGGTTAGACCACCATGGTTCCTGTATAAGCAAGACATCTATTCTCAGTTCACATGCACGAGCTAATGCAATATCTTGCGTAGTTCCCCCCCTTCCGACGTTAATGGACAAAAAGTTGAGCACGTCCTGGAGAGGATAACAACCCTCTGGGTTGTTCTTCATAAGCGCAATGCGTCACCCGTCGAATTTTCGACAGAAGACGCTGGAATGTTATCAATGTCGACATCGACATCTGAAATTTGACTACTTGGTAAATCAGCATTTAACTTATCGACTGGAGCAACGGATTCTTCAGCAGCTTTGGCTCGAAGGATAGCTTGGTATTCCCTTTCTCCTGCCTGTCGATATGCTTTCATTTGCTCTTTTGTTGGCGCACCTGAGCGAGTTGGACGCGCAAGACATCTGCGACTATCAGAGCGGTGCGGGCCTCCACAATTTCTGCACTTGGTAGCAGCTCTGCAAAGGTCTTCAGTGTGGTTTGTTGAGCCACAATTTCCACAGGATGGTGCCCTAGAGCAGTTCTTTTCAGGATGGTGACCATTACATCGTTTACAAAATTCTAATGGTTTCTGCTTTTTAAATAGTCGCGCGATCCCAGATTCATCAAATACTCGAAATCCTGCGCGTGGTAATTTCGTGAAGAAAGCCATCCAGGTTCTGTGTGGAGCTTCGGCTTTATTTCTCCCATATAATTTGACGTGAGCTGGTCGTATAGAACAAACCCGTTCAACCTCTTCTATAAGCATAGAGCTGCTTACTTCAACTTCTGCATGTTCTTTCCGAATTGACGTTGGTACTGTTGGTATAATTACAGGAGTCCAATTGGTTGCTTGATCCAATCTAGCTCCAGTCATAAAAAGGCCATTTGCTGCACCGAGAATAGCTTCCCGAGCTTCATTGTTACATGGGCTTAAAGCAAACCCTGAGTGGACGGGCTTGATCTTCCCAATCAGTGATGGCGAGATTGAAAGTTTTTTAACGATCACCTCACGTAAGCCCGCTGGAGATAGCTTACGCCATTCGTGTTCTACTGGGATGCGAACAAACAGTCTATTGTCCATAGGAGTTGTTTGAGATTTCTCCTTGGTTACTATAGGTTGGCTCACTGAAACTACTTGTTTCTTGTTGCTCAGAATTACCCGAGCCTTCTTCTGGCCATTGCGAGCTACAGTAGCCCATGTATTTTGGCTACTCTGAGGAGTTTTTGGTAATATGTGAGCTTCTTTTATTTTCCCTCCAGTTGAGGCTGCGCTCATCATGATTCTAGGAGTTGCGATAGCAACTTTCTTTACCACATTCTTGTCTATTCCCGATCCGTAACTACAGCTTTTAGTCGGACGAGAATGCGTTGGGACCTTTGGGGGGGTGGGAGAGGTATCGACCGCAGCAAAGTTAGCTATGGCCAACCTTAAGTATGCCTTGAAGGCCTCAACTTCTTCTTTTTCAATATCGCCATTAAAATTTGTTAAAGTGCTTTCTATATTACTAATGGCAGTTGTGCAAATCATTAGACGTACATGCCAGGCACGTTCACGACGCTGTCGGGTCGCAATAATATCAGCAAGTTCCTTTGGAAGGAACGCGTTCTGGGTTTCAAGTTTATCTTTGCCATTCTGTGTAGGTCTCTCTGAAACAGGACGCTTGGTGGGAGCAACAGGCTTAAGAATGTGTCTGCTGTCAATTGTCTTTGATTGTGGTTCTTGATTTGACGGTGGTGAAGGTGACGCGATAAGGAGAGGGGGATTGGGAATTGAGGGAATGGGGGGAATTGGGGGGAGTTGATTGCTCGATTCCGTCGACGGAGCTTCTGATTCTTGCGATAGATCCATTGAATCATTCATTCTTGTATCATTTGACTAGTGCTAGTACTTCTTGTACTATTAATTTTAATATTATTGATCTGCATTATAAGTTTGCCGATCTTAGTCTTGTTAACCGTTGTGGTAGTAATTTATCTATTTATACCCAATTTATTTAATTGTATAATTTGTATATATATGTATAATTTATATATAAAGATAATTAATGTATAATTTATATGTATGTATAATTTATGTTTATATTCTATATTTGTGTTATTTGTGTATATTCATAATTTATGTATTATTTGTGTATATGTATACTTTATAGTACAACAGTGATTATTGTATTTTATGTTGATTTATATTCTTGAGTGTTATTCTTATTGTAGCTCCGTTTATAATTATTTTCGGCTAATATTATTCTATATTCTTACAAAGAGGGATTCTACTGTACCAAGCTCGTTGGTGGCGTTCCAGGTTTCTGTCATGATACAGTATCTATTGTTAAGATGTTTCGGATCTAACTTTAGACTGTTATTTTGAGATATGGCAAGGAAATAATATAGCTACTTGCGGGTCTTACATGTAGATAAATAGCCTCCTGATCCATTGAAATAAGAGGTGTGCGGTTTAGGTTCAGTCTTGAGAAATATACTATAATCATCATCGTAATTTATTCCTTTTGTGATTTATATTGTATTAGACTTTTAAAGATAGATTTGATTTATACATACAATAATTGTAGTATACATCAAATAGAAATGATTGTCTATTTAGTGGTATAAGATAAAAACAGGATAAATAGGGTTAAACTAGGTTCGGTCCAAAAAACAATATCAAAAATGCTGTCCCCCTTTTGCGTCTCACCCCCACGATTTATTGGATATTGATCTATCTCCAAAAATAATGTTCTTGACCAAATTACCATTATTCAATGCAGCAGCACCTCAAGTGTCATCTGCAAGCTATTGTAGTATATGATAGTGCTAAATTTACCTGGAGCATGACTCAAGTTCTAATAATATATCAGTTCTCGTTTACTGTCCTATATAGCTTCCTATTTACAAGGCGCCTTGCAGGACGGATGACCATTAAACAAAGGGAAAAAGCTTTAAAGCAACAATACCCGAAGACCCGCCACGTTGACACGTTCTAGCTTAAGGCAGAGGACGCCCCTTTGTTCCATAAACTCCAGTTAAGCCGTAATTTCCATTAACTCCCCAAACATCAGGAAAATACTCAGGTAAAGAAAGTTAGCGAGGGTGATTTTTGCCGAGGCTTTGACCCAGAACTACTACTGGCAGGCGGGATCTCATCCATCCCCAGTCCAATTTTCATCAATAATCTTGTTGTGGCCGACGTGACTTTTTCATCTTTCCGTGGTCGTCCAGGGCCCCTCTTCGGAGCGTCTGGCTTTTTACTTGTGACCAATGTGAATCCTTGGTCATCGATTGTCTTGCCTGATGTAATTGTGACCAGTCTTTCTTCCTTCTCCCGGTGAATATCCGCCGTCCACTCAAGTAGCTCCAGGCGAGCTCTCTGCACACTCCCCTTGTAAGCCTGGAAAGTTCGACACGCCGCTCTCTGCCATGAACGGTGTTCCTAACCGCAGTTGCAGCAAGGAACCCTTTTCCCGGGACTCCCTGGTTTGGTGAGCACCTGCGCACCCACCGCAACTGGCCGCCCTTCTAAACGACGCTTGCGTGTGGCCCCATTGGCTGCAGTTATAACACTGCTTCGGCTGAGCCTTGGGTGACCACATTTGTGCCGTGTATAGCATAGCATTAAGGGCGATGCCATGCCGAACTACCTGCTTCTGTAAAACCTCTGTGGGTAGGCTCAACACAACAGACCCCCTCGTGTGGCCGTTCTTTTTCGCCCGTTCGTGCTCTTTTCCGTCATGAAGCCACCTTATCCTGTTTATCAAAAGCCCTGGGATTCTCGCTTTCGTAGCTTCACAGATCTCTCGGATCAATCTGGTATTGTCTGCATATCTGCCTCCTTCAATCTTTTTCCTCAGCGGGACACCGCAAACCTCCACTGGAAAATCATGCCTTAAGATTTTAAACCTCCGGTTGAGACATGTTCAGAGCTGCGTCTCTCTGGGGCGCCCACTGGACGAACACCTCAGTGTCGTTGCTCCTCAATTGTCGAACCGCGTAAGCACCTGGAATGTGCTGTTTTGCCTTAGTGAGCAGCTCCGTTGGCTGCATATCATTGGCCCCCTCAACTCGTATTCGGACTGCATTTTTTTTCGCCCAAGGTGCAACAACCGACGCGTATGTCCTTGATACTAGCGGTCCAGGAGCCATTTGTTGCACCGCCTTCCGGCTAGGGTCCGCAAGGCTCTCCTTCACAACCTCTTCCAATGCCAGCGTCCGCTTCTCGATCTGTGTCGACTTCGATTTGATTTCTTCCCATTCCTTCCTGTGCGCTTTGAACGCCGCAATAGCCTCAATGACTTCCCCTTCCGTGATCTCGAAGTCCTCCAACTCTATCCCTGAATAAATAATCCCTAATTTTTTCAAGAGACCCCGTATAATTTCAAGATTATTGTCCATTGGTATGTCGTCTGCTGTCTCCTTATCTGCTATCTTTGTTCTTGATGTGGCCTGCCGCGGAGTGATTTTGTGGCCAGATTTCGCCGACCCGTCACCTTTTCCCGCCATGTTGTGGCACGACGGTAGAAACTTGGGACTGAGTAAAGCGAAGGTTACGAATTCAGTAATATAAGTCAAAAAGCGTAAGTTCTAATAATATGTCTTAGACCAAATCCACCTGTGGCAACAGCCTGGAATAATAGATAAAGATAGGCGAGACCAAACATATTGTCTCGAGTACCACCGTCACCAAATTTATAACTCCGGCTTTATATATCAGGAATCGTTAAAACATACATCGCGATAATAAACTTTAAAGTCGAATACAAGGGGAGTCGCAGTCTTAATGTTCTTAGAGACCCTGAAAGCGCTTCCTGTCGAAATATCAGCTCGTCAATTGTTTCTCGGACATGACTCGATTCCAACCAAGACCACAACTCCTCAGAAAAACTCTTGAATAGATCCGAAATCGTCAAAACATCACCATCGCAAATGGCACAGTTGTCTGCCTTGTCGAGCCCCTTCTATACGCTCATGATGCTATGGGTACTTGACTGAGGAATAAATTTGTGAGGCACAAAGATGGAAAGAAAGGTGGTTTACATTCGCGAGCAATGGGAGGGCCTTGAATGAGATTCCATGAGAGATGGAAGAATAGGTACGGGGATGTGGTGGAGGAAAAATACTGACTCGGAGGGGCATTATGCGTGTACCAGGACAACATTCAACATAGTACCATCGATACTCTAGATACCGGCAATAATTCGATGTTACTAACCTGCTCTATGCTCTAGGTCGTCGGCGCTCTTTCAGCTGGCAAAGTACATTCGTGAAACGGCACCACTCCAGTCGATCGGTTTTTTGTTTCAGGGTTTTCCCATCGAAGAGTGACATTTGGGTTAATTTTTGGGGAGGGCAGTTTTTAGTTGAGAAACCACGGGATCAGTGACCCGGAACAGATGGTCGAAGAATGAAATTGGCTCGAGGAAATCCCACGAGGTGTGGGTGGAAGGAACATCTACTTGGTTGGAATCTTCCGGGAGACTGATGTATCAGGTAGCCCTACATAATCTGTGCGAACTGGTACATGATCCTTAGGGTTTTTGCTGTGCGCCGGCACGACGTAGTAAGTGATCATAAAAAACAGAATAAGTAGCGCACTACAATAAAATCTTCAAGCTTTCTACGTACGATGAGCTGAAATTATTTTTGTGAGTCGCTGTCCTGGATTTGCTTGCAGAAATGTGCAAACTTGATTTCTGCCACTGATAAATTCTATCCCTGCTATCCCGTTTGTTAATCAATTGGAGCACGTTCAAAGGCGTCATCATAGAGATCACCTGAGAATGGGGATTACAGTCGTCCCTCTCTAACACGATAGTGGGTCCCGGTATAAGTGTTGAAAATATTTATTGTAACTTGGAATTTTATATTTGCAACACTTATCCTTACAGGTCATTTTGCGTGCAGGGGTAAGTATTGCAAATGTAAATGGTTGAATTTCAATGAATATTTTCAACAGTTATACCGGGACCCACTATCGAGTTACTCTCATGATAGGGTATTGTTCGTTGATCCGCTTCTTATAGGGTACAGGGGTTAAAGCGGGGATAAAGTGGAGATAAAGTGGTGATATTCCAGGTTACCTCACGATAGATCCACAGTATCCCTGTTAGCTTCAAATTTTAAAATCTTATGGCCTAAGGCATAAGAGATATGCATCTGTATATGAAGTCCAACGCCCACCTTCATGCCTGCACCTTTCTTCACTCGCGCACACCTGAGGTCGTTTCGTTTAAATCATTGTCAGCTATTTACTATTATTTTGCTCAACGGCATACTTTTATTTCATTCATCTATCTAATTTTTACTTCATGTGAGTGCATCTGAACCTTAAGTCAACTACTTTAGAAGATTTTAATTTACTGTACTAGATTGCCGCAAAGATGGATTCACCTCAACAACCTTCTCCATCATCAGCATCTCCTACTTATGCAAAACGCCTAACACAAACTCAACGTATTCAAGTAAGTCTGAAATCTACAAATTGATAAGGTTAAGAGAGTAACATGTGCAGGTTAGAACCTTGGCCAGTGAGGGACACAGTTACGTCAAAATCTCTCAACGCCTTGGGATTACATGGCGACAGGTACAATACACCATGAGCGTTGAAAATACCGAGCCTCAGTACTCCAGTGGTAGGCCACCTATTCTAAGTAGTTCCCAGGTCGATGAAATAGAATTTTTCGTCTGTTTATCATCGGAAAATCGTCGGATGTCATTTTTCCAACTTGCACATTTTATATTTCGGCACTTTGGTGTGAGCGAGAATGTGATCCGACGTGAACTGGCAAAGAGGGGATATGCACGCAGGATTGCACGATTAAAACCTCCTATCTCTTCAGTCAACAAACTGAAGAGATATGAGTTTGCCAGAATACATCTCCACTGGCGGAAGGAACATTGGATGAGAGTCCTCTGGTCCGACGAGACTTGGGCTATGAATGGTCGGCAAAGTGATCGTTGGGTCACAAGAAAGGTCAGTAGTCCCTTAAAGGCTCCTAAGATTTAGAGTTCCCTTGAGCTAAGTTTAAGTCAAAGATTGGGGAAGAGTACGAAGATACCTGTGTCCTAGCCAAGACGCGGAGGAGAGTTGGGTGGATGTTCTGGGGATCTTTCTTTGGACGACAGAAGGGGCCTTGCCTGATTTGGGAGAAGGAGTGGGGCCATATCACTGCGGCCAGTTACTGCGAGAGGATAGTGCCTCTCATAGAGAGTGCGGTCTTTCGGGAACCAGGACTAGATGTGATGCAGGACAACGCCCCTCCTCACAAGTCGAGGCAAACTATGCGTGAGTTTGAAAGGAGGAATATTTCTCTAATGGAGTGGCCGCCATATTCTCCTGATTTAAATCCGATAGAAACTTTGTGGAGTTATATGAAAGCGTACATGGAGCGTCTTTATCCAGCGTTGGATCAAGGGGGCAGCGGAGTCAAGGGCATCTTCGTCAAATAGTGAACGAGGCGTGGGATCTGGGGTTTAATGGGGATGACTTGGAGAAACTGATAGATTCGATGCCCCGAAGAATCAGAGCCGTTTACGAAGCTGAAGGCGGATATGTAAATTATTAGCTAGATAGAAGTATAATTTATTTATGAAATGTATTAATGAATTAAAAAGTGAATAGAGGGCTATAATGGACCAAAAAAGCAAAACCAACGAATATTTCGTTGTGAAATTTTTGCCATACAAATTTAAAGTTTAGGTGGGGAGATCTACTTATCGTCATGCTGATTCAAGTTAGTAAAAGCCTATATACCCTGTAAAAGTCGAATTTTAGCGCCTATACACGATTAATACCGTAGTATCAGAGTACAAATACCGAAAAGGTGAGGTACAAATACCGATTCCCAAAATTATGTAGTAGTACTGGGATGCCCTGTTTTAGGGACTTCACTCTGCCTTCACCGCCTGCTGTATAAGGCTGATAACTTCCCTGCATGCCAGCCCCTGTCGATTAAGCGAAAACTTCATTTACCCTTGACCCCCTGTAGATGTTGTGGTCAATTCATAGATTATCGATCAGTCTAGAAGGTACAGGTAATTAATTTCCTCAAGAAAAGATAGAGAAGACGATATGTCACGTGTAAGTACAAAAAATTGTGACGTGCGATTGGGTGGAAGACTAGCTCAAGGTGCTGTGGCAACGGCGAAAACAGCGGAAAATAATTGATGAAAATTACCAGATAAATAGAGGACTGATTTATCGAAATGTTCAGCTCAAGTTTCAAAGGATCATAATTAGATTCATCTATGAAAGGATAGATCACGGCCTCTTTTCGCAAATGTATGTCCAATGAGAATTTATGTTCTGTACGACGAGGAATAGACAAGAGCTCTATAACAATAAGTACTCGCGTCACTAGTCTAATTTTGCATCAGCAGCTTCTCGCACGCGTTTACTCAGCCTTCACTTGTCAAATAGCGCACGCGGGGGCTTGGCTAGGGATATAGGTTTAACTGAACCGGTTAGAACACAAATTGTATTTAAATCATTTATCATGGCTTGATTTGATTTTGATTTGATTTGATTTCAGTTAACCCGTTCAGGTACCCAATTGGCCCATGCAGGTAGCTATAACTGTATATATATACAGGAAACCTCGCGGTAAAAACCCCCTAATCTGCAGTCTTATGTCTATCGTGTATTCAGTTTACCTTCAAGAAGTGCCTAACACCTTACAACCAGTATGTAATCCGTCTCACCCCTTCCCTACTCTGTGCATCATTTCCCGCATCGTCGCCTCAACTTGACTGACAAGTCGAAACTGTTCTAGGTATCCTTCGTCTAATATCCACTTCATGATTCTTGCCACATCTTCCGGGCTTTGAATCATGGCCTGATAGGACCTATCTTTTGCTTTTTGCAGGAAATCCCCTCGTCCCTTCGCCTACTGCGGACACGTCATGACCATATGCCTGACGTTCTGTGACGGATACCCACACTGGCATTTTGGGCTGTCAACTCCAGGTACTCTTCTTCTGTACAGATAAGAATTGAGCCCGGTATGCTCGCTTCTTATCTGTATGGCGATACTACTTTGGGCCCTGCTAAGGTTCTGGTGGATATCATGGCTATTAGGCTGAATACAACATGATCTAGAAAAAAATAAAAAACAAACTGAACCGGATAAACTCCGGCTACAACCAAACAGGGCAACAGCCTGTAACATTATTCTCCTCACCCCTTAACCTTTGTGCTATTTTTGTTAATCTCTTGATGTATTTTGATCGGGCTAATAATGTACGTTTTGTATTTTCTCTTCGTGCTGTAAGTGCCCCTACTTTTTCTCCCATTTCATCAATTACCACATTTATCTTCAAATTTATCCAATGCCTCTATATCTTCTAAATTATTTCTTTGTTCCCGGGTAAGCTCTGCGAATCCCTTCTATTTTACCAGAACTGAGCGCCGGTACCCTCTGCCAATCTTTCTCTTCTCAGCATGTAAAACCCTTTCTACAAACTGTTCTGATTCATTTTTGTTGGCTTCTCTCTGCATTTGACTATTTTCCAGCTCGGGTTGTACTGGTGGGGGTTAGGCGTCATCTATTATTTGTGATAATGGGTCAGTGACCACTCTTTTTAACAGATCGACATGGAATCGTGGCCGTATTTCCGAGGGTGTATTCAGCTCGACAGAATGAGAATCCGCAACTTTGATAACTTGAAATTTCGCATTAGTCCAAGAAAGCTTTTTGGACAACTGTGGTGTTTAGATACTCTTTAAATTAAGCCACACAAGATCTCTCTTTTTAAATAGTTCTGCTCCTTTACGATTTTTATTAAAATATTCATCACTGCGGTTTTGCGCAGATGCCATAGCGGCTTGAGCGAGCTCTTCAGCTTCGCGGAGCCTGCTGACGAACGTTTGAGCTCTCTTTGCAGGCTCTGTTGGGGAAGTTAGTTCTACTTGTTGAATGTGCTTGACGCGATACCCATGCTCTGCGAAAAGTGGGCTCATTCCCATTGTTGACTACGTTCCATTGTTCATTGCCAACACAGCGCACGGTAATAATTCTTTTCAGTCAAATTGTGCAGAAGTGACAAAGGCTCTCAGGAATATCAGGATTTCCAAATTCATCCTTTTAGTTGCACTATCAGTCTGTGTGTGGAATACCGTCGATAACCTTTGCCCCATATCCGTCAGACGACGCGATTTTGTCCAAAAGTCTTCTACCCAGTTCGATCCCCCACCTGATGTTTTGTGAGCTGGAAATCCGTGGTGCCTTACATTAAGCTTCAAGACAACCTTAGCGCAGTCGTCAGCTTTCATGCTCACCATTTCATCTATGGCCACGCTTCCTTTAAAACAATCGACAACTACCATCATGTACCTAGCGTCGTTTGCATTTCAAGCTGTCACAAAGTCGATCCCTAATTCACTGTTGAAGTGGTCCGGGATAGGCTATGGGCGCAATAATCCTCTTTTTTGCTCTATCCAAATATGATTTCGTCCACAGACATAACAATTTCGGCAAAATCTTCCCACTGCCTTCGAGATTCCAAGCCAGAAAAAAATTTCTGCTTAGTATCGCTAATGTACTATCTCTTCCTGGATGCCCAATTACGAGGGAGCTATGTGTGTTTTCAATTACTGCTGTCTGTAGTGGCTCAAAATTTGTGATCCATGTCTTATCTCGAAAATTAAGGGCGCCTCTCGTGTTAAACCTTCATTCTGCAAGTGACACCTTCAGATCACTAAGCAAGGGTGGAAGACTTCGTTAACCTTTCGCCAAACAATCATACAGGATGTGAACCGTCTTATATTCTTTTAGGGTCCCATAAAACCTGAAAGTATTCATCAGAAAACATATTTACACCATCTGGAATATTTCGCGACGTATTTTTAGTTATTAATTTCGATAAATTACCAATAGATACATTAAAATCCAATAATTTTTGATTATTTGCACCTCCCGATTTTTTGAGAGATCATCTTCAATCCCTTTAGGTAAATCTTGTTCTTTCCTAGAAATTGTATCAGGTCTGACCGCTTGTTTACTGGAACGGAATTGAAAGTTGAAGCTTAATTGAGATATAAATTGAGGCCATCGTATCTGGCGTTCGTTTAATCTACGTTTCGATATAAAGTTTTTGAGATTTTGATGGTCAGATAGAATGACAAAAAGCTTACACAATCCAATTAAAATACCTCTCTATTCTTCCTGCAGCTGACGATAGATAATAACTCTTTATCATGAATATCGTAGTTGACTTCCACTGGGATTTATTTCTTTGATAGGTATGCGATTAGTCGGAGGACTCCATCTTTATCTTTTTGCGATAGGTGTCACGGAACGGTGCGCGATTAAATCAATCAAACGGCGTAAACAAAATCTATTATAATTATATACAGGTAGAAGAGATGAAAGGTGATGATGATGATTCTATTTATCGTCTAAGTGGTAGCCCTTGGTCATCTTGACATGTGGCTACCCATCCCGACTAGGGCATAGGACGCTAGGGCCGAAGCCCTAGAATTTCTGACTTTTATCCCAGTCTAAATTACATTGCTGTGCCGTGTTGTATGAAACTGCGCGCAGAAGAAAACTTTACATAACGTAATATGATTTTGAGCCCTCCTCATGCTCTTAACCGGCGATCAGTCGGTCCCACTCGCCCGCTCTTTCACTCTTCCTAGAGCCCCCGATCTTGACAAAACAAAAAGGAAGTAAGGTTAACCTCATCGGAGGCATATTTCCTCGAAAAACCGAGACTGGTCCAGCCATTTACTCAGGATTATGGCCCCCTCTGGCGTGCCTAGTAAATGTGGGATCAGCGTATTGATATGCCCTGCAGGGCGGCCGTCACGGCGACGGAGAATTCGGCAGAAGAAAAAGTGTGTAGGGGTTTTCAGCGATGCGCAGAGGCAGTTCAGTTTAGCATCTTCATGTTTAAAGCGGGTGTGATATGCGGCGAAGTCTCCATGGCCCGTCCTGGCTGCGACCACCCGACCCAAGTCTTTGCGGCTTAGAAGGAGTTCTTTGGGGAAACTAGGCGCGTTTCTGATCTCGAGTTGTGTGTACGTAGGCGGGCGTGATGTTTGCCACCAATTGTCTCTAGCTAGCTTGATCTGTTCCCCATTCCACTTCCCCAGGGCGGAGGAAGAGTACTCAGGAGGGTTCAAGTAGAGTATTGCAGCGCCCTTCTTTGCTTTAAGATCTGCAAGTTCATTGCCTTCGATACCGGCGTGACTCGGCACCCAACGTACATTTATTTGGCCCTCGGAGGTGTGGGAAAGTCGTGCTCGTGTTTTCCAGATCTTTGGCGCTTCCAGAGCCTCTAGAAATGCTTGCTGAGAAGAGGTGGTGGGGGTGTTTGTTAAGATCTTCCTAGCGACTTCTTCATTATCTATAAAAATCCACAAATTGTTAGAAAATCGGGCTGAAGGAAGGGCTACGGCTGCATGAATCCCTTGGTGTGCTGCGCGTATTTCTGTATCATATGACTCCTTATGTTTTCCAAGAGGGAAAGATTTCGCGCAAACTTGGATTCCGAATTGATATATAAAATATCCACCGCCTGCGTTGCCATCGGGTAGTTTTGAGCCGTCCGAGTAGACCTGAATGTCACTTTTCGGGAGGGTGCTGAGGAAGGATCGAAACATATTCGCATGAAATTGCTTTGTTCCCGTAGGTCCGCAAATACGGGCCAGAGAATTCTGCCTGGATTCTACTATCTCCCATGGAGGGTTGAGCAGGGGGTTGTTATTTTCGGAGGCAGGAATATTTCCGCATGTGCGGGCAAATCGCGTCAAAGCAATGCCATTGAGTGACTTCTGTCCTCGCGTGAATAGAGGGTATCGAGGGTCTAGTCTACGAGTACGTATGGCGGCTCTCCTGGATATGTCATCAAGTGCAACCTCCGCGGAATTAAGCCCCGTCTCCCTTAGTAGGACTGCAATTGGAGTTGTCCGGTAGACTGGGAGGATTGCTCTTGCAGTGGCAGTGTAAACTTTCCCCAACTTTCCAAGATGAGAGCCGACCCTGTTGCAGATTACTCTTCCACTAATGGTTCGGGATTTGCCTGGCCACCAAGTTTCAGCTCCGAAGTGGGCGATAGGTAAGACACACGCAAAAGCTGCCTGTCTTGAAAGACGTGGCGAGGCCCCTCTGACCGTATTCCCTAGGCAGCGCAGTGCATTTGCAACCTTGGGCGCTTTTGCTGCTTGTATTTGTGCTTGAAATTTGAAGGAAAGCTTTCTATCAAAATGTACTCCGAGCCATTTGAGGTATGGTATCTGAGGATCTTCTGTGATAGTGAAGCTGTTTGTTAGCACAGGTGGTCGCAAATTCCTACCTTTGTGTTTGCGGGAAAAATGTAGGAGTCCGGACTTTTGAGCATCAAAGGTGATGCCTTCTGTTGAGCCCCAGGATAGTGCCTGATTAATGGCCAGTCCCAACTTACTAGAATTCCCTTCTAATGAAGGCGAAGTTTCTAGAACCGCGACATCGTCGGCATATCCAAAGGCTTTCTTCAGAGCAGGAAGTCTGAACAGGGGGGCAATATAGAGCATGAAAAGAATAGGTGAGACTGGTGAGCCTTGAGGGAGCCCACAGTTAATCGCGATAGGTTCACCGATTATACCATCCAGGCGTATGCAGACTTTACGATCTGTAGCAAATGATGCTATCCAGTTGCAGAGCTGCACTGGCCAACCTTGCTCTCTCATTCGTCTGACAAGCCGACCCGGGAGCACAGCGTCGAATGCCCCTTTAATATCGAGCGTAGCCATGGTAGCGGTCAGCCCCCTAGCTAGCGCTGTCTCAACATCATGAGTGAGATAGGTGGTTAAATCTACACTTGAACGTTTGGGCAGTGCTCCAAATTGCTGGCGGGCGAGTATTTTGTACTGTATTGCTATCCATGACATCCTTTTCGCTACGAGCCTTTCAAAACCTTTCCCAAGTACGGAGAGGAGTGCAATGGGTCTGTATGATCGAGGTGATGCCATATCTGTTTTGTTTGGTTTTCCTATCATAGCTACGATGGCGGTGCGGAAGCATTTTGGATGGTGGCCTACGTCAAGGCATGCCTGAAAGAGACTTTGTACCAGGACTTGTGACGGCTGATAAGCCGATATGTACCTGTAGCCTATGATGATTATCACAGGCGAACTGTGCATAGGATCAGCATAGGTGGGGCTCTATACAGCCCTATTCTCTAATGCAATCTTCCCCGCTAGCGATCGGCAGATGCATATATTTAGTTTAGCTCAGATGGAACTTTCTCGAAGATTGATATCGTCTAACTATCTATTGTGGAAGTCGAGAGAATGTTCGGGAATAGGTAGCTAGAAGAACAGGTAGGAGGCAGGGGGTATAAGTGGTTGTTGTCAGACATAGTTGTTCGTTCCTCCTTTATAGATAAATATAAACTACTTTATGATATACAGTGCTTCTGCCTCAATATCCCGAACCGTGACATATATTTATCTATCTCATAACTTTATTTTCAGTTCAGTTCAGATTTCGGGGCAACAGCGGCTCTGAAATAATCAGCTTCAGTTCAGTTCAGATTTCGGGGCAACAGCGGCTCTGAAATAATCAGCTTCAGTTCAATTCAGATTTCGGGGCAACAGCGGCTCTGAAATAGTCAGCTTCAGTTCAGTTCAGATTTCGGGGCAACAGCGGCTTCGAAATATCAGCGTCAGTTCAGATTCTGGGGCAACAGTGGCTTCAGTTACTAGGCAGAAAATTTACATAGCTGGTGGACACCCAAGGGCCTTGAGACGATCAAATATAAATTCCTCACCAGAGCTCACAAAATAAAGAGAATTTCACCGAGATACGAATTTCATTGATTATATTGTTTGCTATTTTCAGGATGTCAATTAAGCAAGGAAAAATATCTAGTGGTTTACCAAAAACAGATGGGGTGGTCTACGTCGCTAAATGGAAGACAAGGGATCAACTTGCACATTTGAGGAAACAGAAAAGCTGCTTTCGTTGCGAGAGAAAGGGATGTCATACAAAGATCTGTCCTCTTCTTCCAGCTCGTAAACCAGTGATGCCGAATCTCGTGCAAGAGGAGTTTGTAGAAAATGAAAACAAGACGGGTGGTGAGAATAGTCGCGAAATTTCGGAATGCAGCAGCTCTCAAAAGCCTGAGGTAATTCGTGAAGAAAAGCATATGAATACAACTCCTTTCCTAGTCAATGCGCTTGTGAATAATACAAAAATGGTACAGGCGCTAGTCGACAACGGATGTCTGTGTTCTGGAATAATTGACGATAGGCTCACAAAAAGGCTACAACTTCCTTGTATCCCGATCTCTCCCCGGATTTTGGAGACCGCAGAAGAGTCAACAACAAACAAGCCAGTTGTAATAGACTAGAGAAATCAATAGCTTGAATAAACAATGTCGTAAGGAATTTTAGAAATAAACTATCTTGAAGACCTATCCTACGTAGGGAGGCATGCTACTTATAGACTGTCTTTTCCTGGGATCGCAGAGACCCAAGCCCCGGTCATCAGCTTCCTTACTCCCTCCCGGCTCAGTGTCCCTCTCTCCGTTAGTCTCGCCCTGTGAAGCCCTTCCTCTTGGTCCCCCTTATCATCCTTATTGTGGACGATCACCGGGACCCTCTTCCGAAGTTTTCTCCCTTCGAGACCCATTCCGGGCCGACAGCCGTCGGCTTTACTTCGGAGGTTACGTGGGGCTCTCCGCCTCCGGGAGCCTTGTCTACTAGCCACTCGGCTGGTCCCTGCGACCAGCCTTCTACTCAGGGCTCAGCCTGTAACATTACCCCCCGTTTTAGATCTGTTTATTCCCGCGCTAGCTTCTTTCGCCTACCCTGACGAGCTCCTTCGTTGACCCCAACATTATCGCCCTTTCCGAATTTGTTTTCAAATTCATCCAATGCTTTGACGTTTTCTATGTCGGCCCGATCTTCCCATGTCGGCTCGGCAAAATACTTCCACTTTACCAACACCCGTCGAACCCATCCTCGGCCACGTCGAACCTTTTCCGCTCTCAGTATTCTTTCTACTACTTGTTCAGGTACCACTTCCGATCCCGATTGTACCATTACCGGATCCGGTTGCGAATCGTCTTGTCTTTGCGAGGGAAGTGGATCTGTTCCTGCTTTTCTGAGAAGATCTACATGAAACTTGGGAAAAATCTTCGATGGAACATCTAACTCGACGACATGCGGTGAAATAATTTTGATTACGGAGTATTTGCCGTTCACCCAGGCTAGTTTCTTTTTCGGCTGCGGAGTTGGTATATTTTTCAGGCTCAGCCATACTTTGTCACCAACTTCGAAAGATGGAGCCGGGTCCCGCCTCTTGTTGGACTGCTCTTCCATCTGCAGTTGAGCTGCCGCCGTTGCCGCCGCCGCAAATTCTTGCGCTTCCTTAATCCTGTTTACGAACTTTTCTGCGCGCTTTGCTCTTAATGACAAGGGTGTAGGAGACTCGACCTCTTTTAATTGTATCGGCTCAGCGTGATAGCCATGTTGTAGGAAGAAAGGGCTTAAGTTTGACACCGAACTATCCCTGTTGTTTATTGCTAATTGCGCGGTTGGCAGCATCGACGCCCATTCTAACTAAGCGAACGAGATAAACGCTCGAAGGTAAGCCAGGACCTCTTGATTCATCCGTTCTGTTGCTCCGTCTGTCTCCGGGTGGAAAGCCGTAGACAATCTCTGTTGGATGTTCACTGCGCTGCAAAGGTGTCGCCAGAAATCCCCTACCCAGTTAGAGCCCCTATCCGAGGTTATCGCCCTAGGGAATCCATGGAATCTATAGTGACAGTTAATGAAGCGTTCCGCACAGTCTTCTGCGTTCATGGTATTCATTGCCTCCAATGTTACACTTTTCAACAGCCGGTCCGTGATTACCATCAGATATCGGGGGTCCTCCTTGTTATTTGCCGGTAAGTCTGTCATAAAATCTATGGACAATTCGCTGTGAAAGCGTTCCGGTACGGGCAATGGGTGTAGCAGCCCTTGTCTTTTCTGACGCCACACACGCGATCTCCCGCAAACGTCACAATTTTTACAGAATCGCCTGACCATCCTACCCATGCCTGGCCAAAAGAAGGACCTTGACAAGATCGCTATCGTACTATTCCGACCCGGGTGTCCAGTAGCGTGCGAGTCGTGGGTTCGTTGAATTAGCGCTGTGCGCAGAGGCTCCCATTCGGGAATCCATAGGCGTTTCCTGAAACACAATGCTCTTCTTCCGTCAATTTCGCACTCCGATTTAGACACTTTTAACTGTAAGTGGGACGGAAACTGCTCTTTACCTGCCCAAATGCTACCGTAGAGGTCCTTCTCAAAGGATGCGTCCACCTCTCTGCCCTTATCCCATAGACCCTGCATCTCCTCATCTTCGAACAGCTCACTCCCCTTCGGCACGTCTTTAACCTCCCCCACATTCGCGACGCGCACTTCACTGATGTTTCCTGACGTCTCCGGGCGCCATTCCTCCTTGATCAACGTGAACTCTCTGCCTTTTAGTCTTGGGTCTTGCTCCGAGGCTGGTACATCCTGAGGTCGACGTGATAGGGCGTCGGGCCGTCCGCTTAACTTGCCGGATCGGAAATTGAGCCTAAAATTGAATTGGGATAGTAGCTGCGACCACCTAACTTGCCGCTCCGAAAGTTTTTTTGTCGACATAAAATACTGGAGGTTTTTGTGATCTGTTAAGATCACGAATGGGTCTTTTAGCCCTAGCAACTCGCTTCTCCATTCGTTGAGACATCTGATTATCGCCAACAGCTCCTTATCGTGAATGTCGTAATTACATTCGGCCGGCGCCAGTTTTTTTGAATAATACGCGACCGGTCTCATCTGCCCCTCTGACTGCTGCTGCAGCAGACAACCTCCGGTCGCCCATCCCGAGGCATCGGTTTCTAACACTGTCTTCCTCTCCCCGTCCCAGAGGGCCATTACCGGAGCGGATATAAATAGCGCTTTCAGTTTTTCGAAGGCTTCCTGTTGCTTGTTCGTCCATTTGAATGGGGTCCCCTTTTTCGTCAGGGCCATCAGTGGCGCTGAGATTTGCGCGAAGTTTTCGATAAAGCCTCTATAAAAGTTTGCGAAACCTAGAAAACTTCGCACGCCCTTTACATTATTCGGGACCTCCCATGAGGCGATGGCTTTGATCTTCTCCGGGTCCACTTTTATCCCCTCTTTAACGTTGATAATGAAGCCAAGATATTTGATTTCCTCCTTCGCAAATTCGCACTTACTGGGGTCTAGCTTAAGGCCCGCCTTGTTTAACCTGTCCAGTACCTGATTCACTTTCTCCCAATGATCCTCTAGCGACCCACCCGAGAATATGACAACGTCATCAACACAAGCTGAACAAGTTTCACCCAGGAGTTCACCTAATTCCTTGTTAATCCATCGTTGAAATGCGGAAGGCGCCCCGGCTAACCCGAAAGGGGTGACCAGCCACTCAAAGGAGCCGAACCTGGACCTGAACGCCGTTTTCCATTCTTCCCCTTCGTTAATACGCAGCCGGTGAAAGGCTGACCTGACGTCCACCTTGGTTAGCCACTTAGCGCCTGAGAGCATCTGCAAGGTTTCTCGGATTAGAGGCAAAGGGTAGCGGTCTCTCTCGGTCACTGCGTTCAGCGCCCGATAGTCCACACAGAATCGTAACCCCCCGTTTGGTTTCTTAATAAAAAGCACTGGTGCCCCCCCTGGCGAGCTGCTTGCTCGGATCCAGTTTTTATCGAGGAGCTCCGTTAACGTTTTCCGCAGTACCAACAGCTCCTCTCTTGACATTCCATAGAGCGGACCCCATGGAACCTCTTTATCTCTCCCTCGCTCGTCCTTTATCAACCTGATCTGGGTGTCTACCCCCGGTCTTAGTGGCGGAAGGGTATCCTCATCGTCGGGCTTGTCGTCTAGAAATAAGTCGGCGAACTTTCGAACTTCCTGCGGCAGGGTTCTCTCCACTTCTATCCTTGTCATCGATCTCTTCACCTCTAGAGCCTTGGTGATATCATGTATAGAGATAGCCCCCACCACGTCCGCTACTCGACCGGACCCCCCTTTCAACGCCTGCTGGCAAATCTTCGATAGCGCTTGGTACGACACCCGGGAGTCCTGCTCCAATCTTACGCCCGCCAATTGTTCACTGCCTTCGTTACCCTTGTCGCTCCATCCACTCGCTCTCACTATGATATGGCCCCCCCCCAGCGCCAAACGGATGGAGTGATCACCCGCCGCGTAAACGGCTTTGCTTCGTTCTAACCAGGGTTTCCCGAGTATGATCGGGTACGATAGTTTCGGTACCACGTAAGCCCAGACCTGATCTTGGTATCCGTCGATATCTACCTTGAAATGCGCAACTTTGGTGATGCTTACTGTTTTCGTTCCGTCGGCCAATCTTAGGTTCCGCGGAGCCACCGGTTCTGTAAAAATATTTTTCTTGCGCACGAGGGTCTCATCAATCACAGACATGCATAAGCACCCAGTATCAATCATTGCTAGACAGTAAAAAGTGGAGTTTATAAAACAATCTATTAATAATGGGGAAGTGATTGTTACATTTCCTGCCGAGCCCTTGTCACCCCTGAACGCGACTTTGTTCAGGGCTGCTTGTTTCCCGACCCGCCGTCTTCCGAGTCCCGATCATTCCCGCCTACCGCCCCTACCACGTTGTCCGGCTGCAGGGCCCTTCGGAACCGAGGACAGTTTCTGGCCACGTGCCCCATTCTTGTGCACCGAATACACGCTCCCTGCCTCATCAGCCTACGTACCTCGGCTCGGTTTTTCCATGGCGCTCGAGGCAACCCACTTCGATCTACCTGACTCTGATCTTGACCCTCATTTTGCAACGCCGCCATGACGCTCGCCCCCTCGCCTCTCTGTGCGTCCAGCAAGAATCTTCCAAAAGCGGCCACCAACGCGCTAGTTCCCGTCATTCTCACGTCTCCCTCTGCATCCACCATCGGTCGGCTAACTCCGTGAGCCGCGCTCGGGAGGATTACTCCCCCGTTCTTAGGAGGACCCAGGCGAGTTGTCGTGGTGGGTCCGGAGGAGTTCCGTCGATAATCGGGTAGGCTCTCAAGGTCCGCTGCCACTTCCCGTATGCGTGACGCAACCTGCTCATAGTATTCCGGCGGAGGCATAGGTGACCCCACCAAAGCGTGACGCAGCTTGTGATTTAATGCCGCCCGGAGCGCTGTTGACTTGCTTAGATCCGTCAAGGCACCCATCCCACACTGTCCCAGCTGTTGGTCGAAATCCAGCAGGAACTCCGAGAAATACTGGTCTTCGCCCTGCTCTAGCCTCTGCAGCCGTTCTATGGCAGACTGCTGGGCCTGTCGATCCGCAAAAACTTCCCGAAAATGATCTAACAGCCCTTTCCAACTCAAGCTGTCCTCCGCCAATCTCTTCTGGAACCACGCCGCAACCCTTGGCTTTGCTGAATCCGGGAGGGTGTCTATCATGTCGAGACAGATAGTCTGCTCCGAGTAGAGAGGGGCAAAGTCCGACTGCAGCCTGGCCCCCAGCCTGGCGAGGTAGAAATCGAAATCCGTTTTGGCACCACTCCACCGCGGTAGCGTCGCCTCTCGTCTTCCCCTCACCTCCACTCTCCCTCCTTCTACCGACCTCGATTCAGCACCCGGCAGGGTCCCCACGCTCTGTGACCTTTCCGCGTCGGCCATATTTACCTCCGGTGCCCCAGGATGCATGGCTGCCATGCTATGGAATGATTCCTGTGTGATACTCGAATCGGTGTCGTCGTCCGGTACCTCGTATGTCATCCAACGTCTGTGAGCAAGGTCGAAATAGAGAAGAGAGGAAAAAAGTAGATAGTGAAGATAGTTTATATGTAATAGACTAGAGAAATCAATAGCTTGAATAAACAATGTCGTAAGGAATTTTAGAAATAAACTATCTTGAAGACCTATCCTACGTAGGGAGGCATGCTACTTATAGACTGTCTTTTCCTGGGATCGCAGAGACCCAAGCCCCGGTCATCAGCTTCCTTACTCCCTCCCGGCTCAGTGTCCCTCTCTCCGTTAGTCTCGCCCTGTGAAGCCCTTCCTCTTGGTCCCCCTTATCATCCTTATTGTGGACGATCACCGGGACCCTCTTCCGAAGTCTTCTCCCTTCGAGACCCATTCCGGGCCGACAGCCGTCGGCTTTACTTCGGAGGTTACGTGGGGCTCTCCGCCTCCGGGAGCCTTGTCTACTAGCCACTCGGCTGGTCCCTGCGACCAGCCTTCTACTCAGGGCTCAGCCCGTAACACCAGTTGTTGATTCAATCACATTTTTATCGTTGGATTTAGATGGGTATGTAACCCCTAAGCTTTGGCTTTATGTGGTTCCGAATAGTACTCATGACCTCATACTGGGGAAGAAATGGTTGGAGGACCAGGATGCAATTATTCATTCTATGGAGCAAAGGCTAGAGTTACGCACAAGCGGAGGATCTATATTCAGTGTCCGAAAGTGGCGGCAAAACCTAGGAAATATTGCTCGCCCTCGTTGTACGCCAGTGAAAGCAATGGTTTCAATGATCGAGTCGGTCCCAGTTTGTAAGGCAACACTTGAGGATATAAGCAAAGCGTTGCAAGGGAAGCCAAAGTTAACGATCAAAGAAGCTAGAAAACTTCTGCCAGACCAAATAAAGGACTTCGCGCATTTATTCGCGGATGATAGTGGTGCTGATAACCTGCCGCCTCTGAGGGGAAATCTAGACCATGCGATCAACCTAAAGCACGAGAATGGGAAACCCATGACGCCACCTTGGGGCCCACTGTATAATATGTCTCGCGAGGAGTTGCTTGTTCTGCGAAAGACACTGACGGATCTTTTAGATAAGGGGTGGATAAGGCCAAGCTGCTCGCCAGCAGCAGCACCGGTATTATTTGCAAAGAAGCCAAGCGGAGGCCTACGTTTCTGCGTCGACTATCGTGGGTTAAACGCGATTACGATGCCAGACAGATATCCTATTCCACTATTTAGGGAGACGCTGCGGCAATTATCTAAGGCAAAGTGGTTCACAAAGCTAGACGTAAAGTCTGCATTTCATCGCCTAAGGATCCTAGAAGGTGATGAGTGGCTCACAGCGTTCCGATGTCGGCTTAGGCTGTTCGAATGGCTAGTCACGCCCTTTGGACTAGTCAATGCGCCAGCTTCGTTTCAAAGATATATAAATGAGCAACTGCGGGAACATTTGGACTTGGATGCTACAGCATATATGGACGATATCTTGGCATATACGGATGGTACGGTCGAAGGTCATTGGAGAACTGTTCGAAGCATCCTTGGAAAGCTAGAAAAGGCTGGCCTCTACCTAGACATAGATAAGTGCGACTTCCTGTGTCAGGAGGTCAAATACCTGGGTTTCATTGTGCGGGCCGGGAAGAGTGTAACTGTTGATCCAAACAAAGTTAAAGCGATCTTGGAATGGAAGCCCCCTTCATCAGTTAAAGGTGTACGCTCATTCCTTGGATTTGCTAACTTCTACCGTTGCTTTATTAAAGGATTCTCTGACATCGCGGCACCCCTCATAAATCTAACAAAAAAGCAGACGTCGTGGAGATGGGGAGCTGACGAAAATGAGGCATTCGAAAAAATGAAGAAAATATTCGCGTCAGAGCCCGTGTTAGCACAGTGGGATCCCGAGCGCAAAACAGTGATGGAAGCTGATTGCTCAGGCTATGCTTTAGGAGGTTGCTTATCCCAGGTAGATGATGAAGGTAAACTCCGGCCCGTCGCGTATTTCTCTAGACGTTTGAACAGCGCGGAAGTTAACTATCCAATTCATGATAAGGAGATGTTAGCCATAGTAGCGTGTTTGCAGGAATGGCAGGCAGAGTTAAGATCGGTTACTAGACCCTTCACGATTCTAAGCGATCATAGGAATCTCAATTATTTTGCGACCAAGCGCCTACTTAGCGAACGACAGGCTCGTTACAGTGATGTACTTCAACAGTATAATTTCTTACTAAGATGGCGAGCCGGAAGTGCTTGTGAGAGGCCTGATGCGTTATCGCGACGTGATCAAGATAAACCTACTGGGATTGATGATGAGCGCACAGCCGGCCGTGTTATGCAATTATTACCAAAGGTAGTATCAAATCCGGTTGATGTAGAGGCAGCATACTTAGATGAGACTACTCAGGCAGATCAAGCTACTCAGACAAGGGTATTTGAAGAGGACGAGATGCAAGCACTGTGGGTACAGGGCGTTGCGACGGACAGGGATTGGAGACGTGCACGTGACTCGGTCAAGGCTGGAGAGAGAGGGTTTCCGCCCGACTTGGCACAAAAGTTAAAGGCAAATATAGCCGAATGTACAGTGGCAGCAGATGGAATATTACGTGGTAGAGAAAACCGCATCTGGGTACCAGATTTTGAGCCCTTACGAACCGCCATTATGCAAAGGACGCACGACAGCAGTTTGGCAGGCCACCCTGGTAGAGATACAATGGTGGGAATGCTTCTACGAAGATGGTTTTGGCCAAAATTATCAGGAAATGGTAACACTGTCCTGTGCAGTTATTTAATGACATGTAAGAAGAAATATAGATCATTTCCTCCTAAAGATTCCTCTACATGATCTATATACTTCATGAATCTTTTCATTTTCCACCATCCTCGTTTTCGTACAGTGCTCTAAAGTTAGGTCAGACACTCGACTCGTTAACCCTTCCTTTACCTGAAACCTCCTGTACGACTCATACTTATTATAAAATACACAAACTTATTTTAAGATAAATGACTCGATAATTCAATTAGTCATTGCCGTTAGAGAGTGACTCTTATAATAAGTGAATCATATTGACATATGACAAAAATTGAGGGAATCTGTCCGGCGTTTCGTTCGGAACTGCGACGTCTGTGGCAGATCAACGGTTTGGCGGGAGGCAAGGGCTGGATTTCTGCGCTCGCTACCAATTCCGGAACGGATCGGTTGTGAGCTGACAATCGATTTCATTACTGATCTACCCGACTCAAATGGCTGTACAAATGTTATGGTAATTACGGATCGGTTGTCTAAAGATGTCTTCCTATTTGGTACAAACTCAATGAAGTCTCAACATTGCGCTGGATTATTTGTCGACCGGTACTATAGGTATTTTGGATTCCCTCGATTTCTTACAAGCGATAGGGGTAGTGACTGGCTAAGTCATTTTTGGAAGACCTTCTGCAAGCTAACGGGTATTACGCAACGATTAACAACAGCATATCACCCTCAGTCCAACGCAAGTGAACGGGCTAACCAAGAGCTCTACAAGTATTTACGATCATTTGTCTGCTATGCTCAGGATAATTGGTTGGAGTTACTCCCGCTGGCTCAATTAGCTTTAAATTCGAGGCCAAACTCTGCTATAGGTGGCACGAGTCCATTTTTCCTCAGAAATGGCTATGATTTAGACCCATTGATGGAACCAGTGTCGCACGATAAAAATAAACCTCAGCATCCAGGGACAGTCGCGGGTGAGAAATATGTGCAACGGCTGCGGGACGCTCAGGAATTTGCGCAAGCTGCAATGGCCTCAGCACAGCAACGGAATGAGAGCAACGGAAATCAATCTCGTCGACAGCCAGAGCGATTTCGAGTAGGGGACAAGGTATGGTTAGACTTAAGGCACGTCAAGACCCCTCAGCTATCCAAGAAATTAGCATAGCAACACGCTAAGTATGAGGTCACGAATGTACCAGATGCGCTAACTGTGGAGCTTAATGTACCGGGAAACATTCATAAACGCTTCCATGTGGAGCTAGTAAAGAGAGTAGTGAATGACCCTTTTCCAAGCCAAGTGCAGGACGATGCGCAGAGCCCACCAGTATTTGATGAATTGGGCGAGTCTGAATACCAAGTAGAATCAATACTCCGGGCACGTACAGCAAAAAGAGGACGCGGAATTTTCAGACAAGCGTTGGTCAAGTGGGCTGGCTGGGCTGACCCGACATAGGAACCTATTGATCACATTAAAGACACGAAGGCTTTAGATGATTTTGAGAAAAAGTTTGGGCCCATAGACGTCAATGATGGCCCTCATGAAACAGAAACTGGTAGATTTATCGGCCCGGCTGAACCCGCCACCATACAGAAAAGAAGACAAAGAAGAAAAAAGAGAACTACTTCTTAGGCCATTTTCCGAGGAAGAGGGGGCAATGTGACGGCTGATAAGCCGATATGTACCTGTAGCCTATGATGATTATCACAGGCGAACTGTGCATAGGATCAGCATAGGTGGGGCTCTATACAGCCCTATTCTCCAATGCAATCTTCCCCGCTAGCGATCGGCAGATGCATATATTTAGCTTAGCTCAGATGGAACTTTCTCGAAGATTGATATCGTCTAACTATCTATTGTGGAAGTCGAGAGAATGTTCGGGAATAGGCAGCTAGAAGAACAGGTAGGAGGCAGGGGGTATAAGTGGTTGTTGTCAGACATAGTTGTTCGTTCCTCCTTTATAGATAAATATAAACTACTTTATGATATACAGTGCTTCTGCCTCAATATCCCGAACCGTGACAGGACTGATATATAGGGCCAGGCCAGGTGGAGGACCCCGGTAGGAATCTCGTCTTTTCCGGGTGTAGTGTTTCCAGCCCCGAGGATGGACTGAGAAACTTCATCTGAAGTCAGGGGAGGAAAGGGAAGGGAAGTAGTTGCTACAGTGGGGGTTGTCGTAGGAATGTCCTCTACCTCGGACTGGTTGCTCAAGAGATTACGCGCTAGTACATTTCTTTTATCTTCGATGGATTCGGCCGGGGGAGCCTCAGGGTTGAGTGGGTCTTTTAGAGGAGGAGTGCGAAAGGTACCTTTTGACTTATGCCACTTTGCTATTTCAAAAACATCTCTTCCGTTAGCAGCTTCGTCGATTTTCTTCTGAAAAAAGGAGACCTTTGCCTTCCTAGTGACCTTTCGAAATTCTTTCCTGTCGGCTCGAGAGGCAGAGCCTTCCCGGATTTTCTCGCGGTATTTCTTCCTCGCCTCCTGGCAGCTCTGGTTCCACCAGGGCTGTTCTCTGCCATGGGGCAAAGATTGTTTAGCGGATTCTGAATAGGAGTGATGGAGAATTTCAATGATCTATTGAGCTCGCTGGTCAAGGCTAGCGCAGGATTTGTCAGGCAAAGGAGAAATATCGGCTAGCTGGGCGAGGAGGGATATCTGAAATTTTTCTTTATCAATAGTGGCAAAACGGATGCTGGTCTTAGGCATACTACCACGTGGTCCGCAATACGCTGTGACTAAGAGCGGGAGATGGTCTGATGTCACATCTAGGTCCTGCTGTACTGATGCAAGGGTGCCTCTCGCTACTAGCTGGCTAGACCCGAAAACGAGGTCAAGGACGTTTCCACAGTTGTGGGTCGGCACATCTATCTCTGAAATGAGTGTAAGATCTCTACATTCGAGCCAGTGGTTGAAGGCTTCCGATTGTGGAGAGGGTGAGCCATGATAAGAGGGATGCCACGTTGGGTGGTGTAGGTTGAAATCCCCTGCTAATATTGTATTTGCTGAGAGATGAATGTTAGGAGAAGAAAGGAGGCAGGATACACCCGAGCCTGAGTTAATGGCTCCGGGAGGGGCGTTATAAACGTTAATTATGAGCAAACGAGGATTATTGGGCGCTCTGACGGAAAGAAATAAAATGTCACTTAGTCCCTGTTCTATTGCGATATCGGGACGTTCTTGATAGTGATTAAGGTTGTTGTTCTTTCTCGAGTACGTTAGGACTCGAGGACGCGTAGACCAGTCATCAACTGGAGCGTAGCATTCGTAAGAGGGATGTCTGCACGTGATCTTCCGTTCGGTATTCTTGGAGATGTAAGGTTCTTGGATCAGCAGGAAATCGGTGCGAGAAGTGTGAGCAGTTTGTAGAGCTATCTGTTGGGCGGCTGATGAGCGGCCGACATTCACTGAGAGGATGCTAATCGGCTGGTTTGTATTACTCATTCATTTCTACTGAGTTGCTCTGATGGCCATTTTCTGCCAGAATTGCGTAGCTCCCTAGTCCAGTTACTGGCTGCAGAGTTGGAGTTCTATTGACATTGTTAGGAATTTGTGTGGAGGGGGTTTGGGAAACTGTAGGAGTTGTTGACTGTATCTGCAAAATCCCGCAGTGCGTGGCCTTGAGACGAAGCCTTGCAGCAGCAGCGGCTTGCCTTATTGCGGCTGTTTCTTGCTTTGAGGGGAAGGTGTTGTCCTTACTAGGCCGTAATAAGCATTCCAAGGAATCCGCTGGATGAGGCCCGTGACAGTTTGCACATTTCGGAGGGCATTCGTGAGCTACTGCGGGGTTGCAGGAGATGTGTCCTTTCTCGACATGATGAGTCGAAGAGCAGATCCTACAACGAGGGAATCGAGCGCATGATCGTTCGTTATGCCAGCCAAAGCATCTTCCGCACTGGGGAACTCTTGTCCGTTGTGGTAGAAGCTTCGCAGAAACACGAACTCCGAAGAGCGGGAGACTTCTAGATAGGTTGGAACCTTTATGATAGAGAACTATCCAACTTTTGGTAGAGCTATACTACTTGATTTGGTTAGTGACAGTTAAAGAATGACATACCAGGATAGATAGTGAAATGGTTAAGTGAAGTATGGAAACTGTCAGAGGTTGATATGAGATGGTGGAGTTAGAATATTTCCTGCTTATTCTTTTAATCTATGTAATGGACTACCTCTTATATACACAGAATTAGAGAGATTCTAGATGTTTCTCTGCGTGGTGTGAAGGTTCTCCAGTCATCTAGCTTACCACGAGAACATACTAGAATATGCTACATGTAGATCATACTTATATGTGATGATGCTCGGTGCATTATACACTATAAGTGGGTATGCTATTATTAAATAAAATAGTATAGCAGGGATCAGGGTACTAGGTGCAGTCATGTTCCTGCCTTAGTTACAACAATACTCTGAGTAGCTTGAGCCGTGGGATTCCAGGACATTGATAGGTGCGACCTTTGTTAGATCTGCCAAAGCCTCTGCAACAACAGCAGCATCTATCGTTTCCATTACAATATTTGAACCATCGTATCCGGCATATGATCGAGGAACCCCGGAAAGACGAAAGGCCGTATGGTTATCTGGCTTTTCCACTATGCACTGTCCTTGCGACGACAGGAACTCTTGGATTGCGTCAATTTTACTGTTCAAACTTTCCTGGGCAGCTGCCGAGGCCGGGCAAATCGCGAAACCAGTCTTGGTAGGTTGAACCTCGCTGACCAACTTTTCGGTAAGATAATTGTTGATCTGCTGCATGACTGCGCACGGTGACATGCGTAGTGCTGGGTGGCCCTCAGCAACTCTAACAAGAAGTCGGTTATCTTCCCGGACCTTAGCCGGTTGGGCTTTCCTTAAGATGGGATTGGTAGCTTTCAGTGGAACAGCTGGTGTTCGCGATGCGGGTTGTCTTTGCGGTGCCCGAGAACGACTGCGTTGATTCTGTGCAGGAGCGGGAGCGGGAGCAGCAGCAACGCTGGCAAAAGAGGTTGACTGTGGTACTCTGGAAATTGAATGGTTATTACCAGTCGCTCGGACGGTTGGTTGGACCAATGTAGATGCCGCCTGAGTGGACGAGTACGGTTTAGGAGGACGAGGAGAGCCTCTGACGCGACTTTCGAAGTGTCGCCGGGCCACTGCGTTTAGGTCGACCACAAATTCGCGAAAAGGTTTATTTAGATGTTGCGGTAGTGCAACATTCTCACAGATTGCCTCATCTAAGACGCTTGCAATATTTTGAAAGATGAGTGTTGCCTCACGGTTCCTGGTGTCAGCGGCTGAGGTTGTTGACAGTAGCATATCTGTCAACGACCCCTCTCCTCTTCGAAAGGCGGAGGTATTTAGGGGTGGAGGGGGTAGGGAAGGGGGAGGAAGGGGGAGATTTGTCATAATAGCGCGAGTGAATTGCTAACTTGCTTGTTCGTGAGCCTGTGATTGAGATGTGTAGGTAGTGGATGGAAGAGATGAAAGGAAACGACAGTTAACATAACTACACTAGTACCTGTACACTTGATAATAATACCCCTGAAACATACATGGAGAGATCTACATTGCTAGTAATTGTGATTCCGTAACAATAGTCATCCACCAAGCACCTAGCCAGAAATATCTGCTTCTAGAACGGTTTCTTTTTCATCGTCCCACATCACTAGGATTAATGCTGTGATGAAAAGTCGCTCAAGTCTTTCAAAAGTACTTTGCTGGACGTCTCCCCAAATGAAAATTGTCCGCTTTTTTATGAGATTAAGCAAAGATGCTGCAATAACTCCAAAATTAGGAATGAAGGCTCGGTAAAATTTTGCAAACCCAATAAAGCTCCGTACTCCTTTTGTTGTGTTGGGTGCTTACCAGCTCTCTATTGCCTTCACTTTTTCTGAGTCAACCTTAATTCCTTCTCCTAAACATATTACAACCCCGAAGTACTTTGTTGCTTCACTGCAAATTCACTTTTTCGAGGGTCCATTTCAAGACCAGCTTCACCTAAGCGTTCTAGGACCATATTGAGCTTTGTCCAATGATCTGCGATATCACCTGAAGTTTAGATGAGCACATCATCTAGGTAAGATGAGCAGAATTCCCCCAAAAATTCTTTCAACACGCTATAAATTTACCTTTAAAGCGCTAGGGGCGCCTGTCAGACCGAAAGGAGTGACGAGCCATTCGAAGGATCCATAACAAGTCCGAAACACTGATTTATGTTCATCACCCTCACGTATTCTCAACTTGTGGAAAGCTGCCCGGACGTCAACCTTTGAGACCCAGGCGGCCTTTGTAACTTGCCTCAAAGTTTTCTTGATAAGAGATAGTGAAAAACTATCTTTTACTGTGACAAAGTTTAGAGCTCGATAATCTATACAGAATCGTAAACCACCTCCAGGTTTCTTGGCAAATAGTACTGGCACTCTACCAGCCGATGCGCTTGCTCGAATCCAGTCCCGCTCGAGGTCCTCTGTCAATGTTTTCCTGAATACAAGTAATTCTGTCCGTTATATATCATATAGAGGACCATAAGGAACTTCACTCTCTCTACAATTTTCATCCTTAATAATTCGATCTTAGTATCAACACCTGGTTGGTCGGGTGGTAACTCGTCCTTCTCATCTTCAGTAAGGTAGTCGGAATTACCACATATTTCTGGCTGTAAGCTAGCCTTATTTGCTCGAGGTATCTGTTTCATCCTGACTTCTAGAGCCTAATTAATGTCTGCTATTGAAGCTGCAAATATATTTATTCCCGCATCTTTAAAAGTACGTGCACGAGTCGCTATTGCTACGAATAATGATCCCAAGACCTAGTGAGCACTTCCTGAGACTAACTTTAGAAATTTTAGCTTTGCTTGGTTAGTGGCGGCTAAGTAGCTTTCTCATCTTTTAGCCCTAACGATGATTCCCCCAGCCGTCCAAAACGAATTGAGCGACGACGAGCGTCATAGATTATCGAGTTAGCTCTCATCTAAGGACAACCCAAAATCATGTCATAAGCGAGTCCCTCAATAAAATATCCCCATATTATTTCTTGCCTATCATTTATATCTATGTCTACACAGATGATTTCACCTAGAGAGCGCTGTTGAGTGTCTTTGTTGGCGAGTCTTAGTTCCCTAGTTTCAATAGGAATTTGTGGTAACTTGTGACGTTTGACACATGAACGATTGAAAGCTGAATACCATAGGCAACTAGAATCCAAAAGAGCATCAGTGTAAAAACTTTTATTTAGCATTATTTCTAGAAGAAACGGAGGGCCACCCAATTTATTAACAACCCTATTTATATCTTTCGTCGAAAATTTCCATCTCCCCTGAGCCTGACTTTGTTCGGGGTTTAGTCATTTTCCGACTCATTATCTTCATCAATTTCATCCTCAAAATTCTCTAACCAACACTTAGGCACATTCTTATTACTTGTGGCGCAGTATTTACACCTGGGGGTCTGTTTGCCCACGTGAAATAAGGGTATTTTTTTAACCATTGTCTTCTTCTGGCACAACTTGTAAAATTTCCTGCAGCACGCAGGGCTGAAAATTCTTCTGAGGTTCGCCATGGAGCGGGTGGCTGCTTGCTGGTACCCTCATTCTTGCTATTATTATGCGAATTAACAGCGCTGGTTATAGCCACGAGGATCGAGGAGCTGACTCCGTTAACAACAGACATGTGTAACGGATTTGGACGGGATGGTAGGAAGGGAAGATGGAATAACTTAGGAACGAGGAATAAATGGCTATTGTAAGAATATAGCGTAGGAATAAAACAAGACCTAACACGATCTCTCAAGATCGCTATCCTCTGAGTATATATCTACATGTACCTCGTCGGGCCTCCCCCTACTAGTGGGGCCGCGCTAACAAAGACACGCACTAAACTCCTTACAACCCTGACCCTGTAAGAAAACCCAATTTTCCAACGCTTAGCACAACTCCGAATCATGCCCAACTCCGAACGCATAGAATTACACACACTGCTGATCCTGCACTCCGGACTCCGAGAGAATCCTACTTAACTAATTTAGAAAACCAGGGGTCCCTTGAATACGATTTTGGAACTGGACTAGGACCGTGACAGTAGGCCCTCCTTTAGAGTCTGTTGTCCCAACAGACGCTTATTGCTAATTTTAGCCTGGGTGAGAAGTAAGGGAAGCTGTCCTTGCGCGGCTCAATTCATCCAGAGACAGTTTGACACGCCTGGGGTATTTGTGGTGATACTCGGCAACAAGCTCTGCGGAATCTCCGCTGACGATATCCGAAAGGGGCTGCCAAGAAGTTTCAAACTGGCCTGTGTACTTCACCAAGTATTCAAACCCAAATTTAGTTTGTCTAGAACCCATAATAGCGTCAATTTCATAGAGGTTTTCGCCTGAATTGTCCACTTCTACGGGCGGATTAGCTTTGTTCGTTTGTCCGGGGAAGGGATTGTTAGGGTCCAAACGAAGCAAACTGGTGTGGAAGACCGGATGAATTGATCTAAGGTTCTCAGGTAGTTTCAACTGGTAAGAGTGACTACTGACGACCTTAGAAATTGGGAATGGGCCCAGATTCTTCCAATCTAGTTTTTTGCTCGGTCGCTTGGTTTTGATATTTTGAGCATTGACAAACACGCGATCCCCCACCTTATAAGCTGGAGGAGTAGCGCGGTGACGGTTAGAGTGCTTTTCGTAAAAAGCTTGGGCGGTCTTCATATTTTCCCGGAGAAAGTCATTCAACCTTCCCATTTGCTCAACGAATTCGCCCGCCAAACGCTGTTGCACTCGAAGGTATTCAGAAGCGTTAGGCCTCTTTGATGATCGGAGGGGCTGATGGCTGATCTCGGATGTTGGGCTGTGTTAGCAAAGAAAGGGCTAACCTTGGTGGTTTCAGATTTAGCATTGTTAGCGTTGTATTCGGCTGACGGGAGCCACTCAACCCAGTCATCCTGCCGGTGATTACAATACGCCCTTAAATAGCACTCAAGGATGGCGTTAGAGCGCTCTGTCTGGCCGTTAGTCTGTGGGTGCCAGGCTGTGGATAAGAGGATTTGGGCATTAGTTCTTTTGCAGATTTCTTGCCAGAAGCTGGACACAAATTGAGGTCCCCTATCGGAGACCACGGATTCGGGGAAGCCATGATGTTTCCAAATGTGTCGATAGAATAGCTTGGCAGTTCCTGCTGCGTCCACACTGGTATTACACGGAATAAAATGCCGGGCTTTAGTCAGTCGGCAGCAGACTAGCATAATGCAATCGTATCCTTCCGAGGTAGGCAAAGGGCCGATGAAGTCAACCGAGATGTCTCGCCACCGACGTTGGGGGACGGGTAGTTGCTTGAGGAGTCCCTGGTATTTGAGACGTGATGGATTTACTCGTTTACATGTATGGCAATTGTTGGTGTACTGAGTGATTTGCTGAAGCATATTAGGCCACCAATAATCCCTGGCCAATTCTGCGAAGACCTTGTTGCGGCCGTGGTGACCGCCGCTAGTGTGATCGTGACAATATCTGAACAAGATCAACTTGAGTTCTGGTAAATTCAGAACGTAAATTCGGTCCTTATAAAAGAGCCGTCCTCTTCTTATACTGCAACGGGATAAATCTAATTGCCGAGAAAAGTGTGGACTCGGCCCACGGAGAATTTTAAGAATTTTAATTAATTCTAGATCTTCTCGATAGCCTTTGCATAACAGGCGCTCGATAGTGACGGAAATGGGAGTACTGGTAGAGTTGAGTCTGGCTGGGGCAAGTGTTAACCCCTTACTGATCATCTGATTAATGTTTGGATCTAGGTTATGGGTTTTTAAAATTGTTTTGAATTGCTGACGGAGACGCTCATCCCCCTCCTGTGAAGGTCGATCTTCTGAGCGACGAGTAAGGGCGTCTGGTTTACCTCCTTGTTTACCAGGCCGATATGTGATGACGAAGTTAAACCTGGACAAGAATTCCGACCATCTGGCTTGACGCCTATTGAGAGTCTTAGTAGTCATGAAATATTCCAGATTTTTATGGTCAGATATTACAGATATTGGTTCAGGGGAACCTTGCAATTCGGGGCGCCAGTTTTCGAAGGCGGTGACAACAGCCAGGAGCTCTTTATCGTAAATTTCGTAGTCCACTTGAGCTGGGGTCAAGCGGCCCGAAAAGTAGGCGACAGGATGCAAGTTATTTTGGTCGTCGAATTGAGAGAGGATACCTCCATGAGCCCAGTCGCTAGAATCTACTTCGACCACGCATTTACCCTCCGGATCAAAGTGACGAAGAATAGGTGCTTTAATGAACGAGTTTTTTAGGCTTTGAAAAGCTTTTTCCGATTTTGATGTCCAGGACCACGAAATGCCCTTTTTTGTAAGGTGAGTCAATGGTAATGCGACAGACGAGAAATTCCTAATGAATCTTCGATAAAAATTTGCAAACCCCAGAAAGGCTTGGACGTCTTTGACACAAGAGGGGGTTCTCCAAGTTTTGATACACTCGATTTTGATTGGGTCCATTTCAATACCTCGACGGGAGATGATAAGGCCCAAGTACTTGACTTCCGTAGATTCAAATTGGCATTTATTGATGTCTAGCTGTAGACCTGCGTCTCGGAGTTTGTTTAATATCAGATTTACGTGGCGCCGATGTTCAGATAGCGAGTCGCTATAGATCAAAACATCGTCAAGGCAAGCGGTACAGAACACATCGAGATGTTGCTGAAGGGTACTATTAATATACGACTGAAAGGTACTGGGAGCGTTGGTCAGACCGAAAGGCATAACGAGAGATTCGAAGAGACCGTAGCGGGTACGAAAGGCGGTTTTCCACTCATCACCTTTTGCTATACGGATCCTATTGAAGGCAGATATTACGTCTATTTTCGTAAAGTAACGAGCTTTTGATAATCGGTTCAGGGTTTCCGAGATCAGAGGGATGGGATACCGGTTTTTGACAGTTATTGCGTTTAAGGACCTGTAGTCCATGCACAGACGCAGACCCCCGCCTGGCTTTTTAACGAATAAAACAGGGGAAGCACACGGCGAAGAACTAGGGCGGATGAATCCTTTCGATAAGTTTTCCTTTATCCAGTCTCGAAGGGCTGCGAGTTCTTCTCTTGTCATACCGTAAAGTTTACCAAAGGGGAGTTGCGAACCTTCCTTTAAAATAATTCGGTGATCAATGGTGCGGTGTGGGGGAAGGATACAGGAATCGGATTTGGAAAAGGCGGAGGCTTGATGGTGTAGCCAGTCCGGCAGTTGAGAGACGACGTCAGGCGCCGGAGAAATGACTCAGACGTCTAGAACTTGCGACTCTGGGGAATGAGACAACGGAAATGGTAACCCTTTTGCTTGAGTAACGGTGGGTGGCTCTGTGACTGGCTGAAGGATGCAATTTTTTTTACACGTGTTAGAGTCAAACTTCACCAAATTTTCTTTCCAATTAATCGAAGGATTGTGCTTCCTCAACTAACCATACCCTAGAATGACGGGATATTGGCCTAATTTGGTCACATAGAAGGTTGCGGTTTCGCGGTGAGAGCCGATTGACAAAAGACCAGATACAGTATTGGTTACCAGACCAGCGGAGGATTTTCTACCGTCGACTACTCGTAATACGCGAGGATAAGGGAGCGCGGTTGTGGGCAGTGAATGTTTGTGAACAAAGGCTGAGTCAATGAAACCGAGACCACTACCTCCGGAATCAATAAACGCAGAGATAGGCAAATGAATACTAGCGGATTTCAAGGTGCACGGGAGTACGAGGGAATTAATTAAATTTTTAACACTGCCTAGTGCTAATTCTGAACGATAAATAACTAAGTTCCCCGACGACCCTTTCGAACCACAGTTGTGACTGTAACCGTGGTTCAATCTTTCAACTGATCATCTTCGTCAAAGAGACCATCAAGTTCCTCCTCTTCATCCTCCAAAGATGCCTGAGCGATCGCCTGATTGATCGCAGCGTTTTCTCGAATATATTTAGGGCAAGTCGCCGCTCGGTGACCGGGTTTGCCACAACGGACACAGAGTTTTAGGTCAAATCGGCGCTTCCGTTCTTGTGGGGTTAGGCGGCCATCTGGGCCCAGGATAGAGACACTGGCCCTGTCTAGGACCATGGAATCGCCATTGGGGGGCGCTGGAGACGTATTTGACCCGCTGGGGGGATGCTGACTGGAGGATGAATTGGGCGGGCGGGAAGGAAACCGATTTGAAAGAACGGAAGGGCGGGAGGATGTCATCGGATTGATGGTTTGCCGAGACGAGGTGTTCGGATTTTGTCGCATGGGTTTGTCCAGATCCAAACGGATCTGAAATTCTTTACACAGATCTATAAATTCGTCGAATGTGTAAGCTTTCTTGACGTCCTGTTGCTGGGAAATTCGGCCACGCATCTCGTCCGACACACCTGCTCGAAGCGCCGCGATCAAAGTTTTATCGTCATTGATTTTGGCCAGGTTTCGGAGACGCTGAAATTCAGCCAGATATGCGCCAAACGATCTGTTTCTTTGACGTTAGGAGTTCAGGGCCTGACGTGCTTCCTCCTCCTCGTTCTGATTTCTGTACGACACGTCAAGTACATCCCAAACTTCCTGCACAGAGTCGAAGTCAAAAAACCCGTCTTCTCGGAGGTATTGATCCAGGAACCCTTGCGGCTCTGGACCCAGATTCTGATAAATAAGAGCAATTTGTGACTGTAAGGTCGGATATCTGTCACTATTTTGTGCCAAGGCCACCCTAACGTGACGTCTGAACGCCGTGTAAGAAAATTCACCATGTCCAGTAAATTTCGAATCAAACCTATACGGCTCGGACTTGGCGACGGATTTCCCTTTGTCTTGTCTAGGGGGGTTAACGGATGTTTCATCATTGATAGTTGTCAGCCGGTATTCGGCGACGGCGATTCGCTGATTCAAATTGCTAATTACTTCGTCGCGCCTGGTCAATTCCCTACGCAGCTCGGTCAGGGCAGCCGAGCTTTCACGTTGAGCTGCGGACAATCGATCTTGGGTACGTTACTAATTTGCGTCGATCTGGGACGTCAACTCCTCGTTTCTTGCTTGTAAAGTTTGTCCCGATTGGAAAACTTCAGTGAGAAGTCGTTGTCGGGTCTCCTCGTTAGACCTGCTGAATAGTTGGAGAAAATCTTGTAAGCTGCGTCCTCCAGGGGTGGAGTTGGGGCTTGACATGACGAAGGTTAGAGGTGGTGTTACGTAGTGTAAAGGATTTGGACGGGATGGTAGGAAGGGAAGATGGAATAACTTAGGAACGAGGAATAAATGGCTATTGTAAGAATATAGCGTAGGAATAAAACAAGACCTAACACGATCTCTCAAGATCGCTATCCTCTGAGTATATATCTACATGTACCTCGTCGGGCCTCCCCCTACTAGTGGGGCCGCGCTAACAAAGACACGCACTAAACTCCTTACAACCCTGACCCTGTAAGAAAACCCAATTTTCCAACGCTTAGCACAACTCCGAATCATGCCCAACTCCGAACGCATAGAATTACACACACTGCTGATCCTGCACTCCGGACTCCGAGAGAATCCTACTTAACTAATTTAGAAAACCAGGGGTCCCTTGAATACGATTTTGGAACTGGACTAGGACCGTGACAACATGGGCGTGTCACCATCAGCGTCTAAAGTTGCCGCAGGCATCGCATCTTGTTGGCTATTTTGAGAGGTTTGATAGTCGGGTTTTGAGTTTAATGGGCTATAACTAGCCTGCCGATGTAGCATATCTTTGCGTGCTTTGCGCCACATTTAGGAACATAGTTTTCTCTGGACTCCATCTTTCCAGAAATTGTTCCAACTTCTTTGACGAAAAGGGGATAATCATGGTCGGGGAGGGTAACTGTCATTAATTTGTCTGTTAGACGATCATTTAGGCCAAGGCTAGGGGTTTTTTTCTTAACACGACTCTCCCAATGGATTCCATTTGCCAAGGCCAACACATACTCAAAGCCGTTTGAGCAGGTAGCAAAAGTTTGATGTTGACCTTGTCTCATTCTTAATAATTTCTCGCCTGCGACTTGAGCCGATGTTTTATCTTCAAAATTTTCGTTAAATTGAACGATAAATAATTCAAAAGTCCAATCAGCGTTTGGTTATCCTGTAGAAGCCCAACAAAAAATACGACTCTTCAGATTCTTTGGCAAGGTGGTTGTCATATCCATGCAAACAGTTTAATGGCCATTAAGAAGATCCCAGCCGGACTCAGTTCTGTTAATAAATTGCATTATATGTGTCATGTAGCTCTTTAGTGCCATCCCATTCAGGCCAAGGTGCTGCCTTCTTTGATCCAGATGGGGGAGCTTCTGGGATTACGGACACACACTTATTGTTGACACTAATGAGCGATAGTGGATGATCCAGTTGGTACTGGGTCAGGGAGATTTTTTGATTTGTGCCGCCGCTGCTGGGCGTATACATTGGTTCAGACATCTCGTTTTTTAGAGTATCTGGGTGGTCTTGACATAATGATAAAGATTCAATAAACAATAAATTTTGGGAATCACAAGTCGAAGTCGATTGGGCAGAGTCCGTCCGAGAAGGTACTTTGGAAGTGCTCATAAAAGTAAAGGGATCAGCTATGAAAAGTGCGATGAAGACTTGCACAAGAAGAGGAAAATGAAAGACAATATAGAATATATGTGGAAGGATAGAACACGGTTGCTGTTCACAACCGTGTGTCCAATGAGAATTTATATTCTGTACGAAGAGGAAAAGGCACGAGCTCTACGCCAATCAGTACTCGCGTCACTAGTCTAATTTTACATAAGCAGCTTCTCGCACGCGTTCACTCAGCCTTTCCTTGTCAAGTAGCGCACGTGGGGGCTTGGCTCGGGATATAGGTTCAGCCGAACCAGATAAACTGGATATAACCAAAGAGGGCAACAGCCTGTGACATCGTAGATTCACACTTTTTACTGCGTGGGGTGAAATCGGGCGCAGGGTATTGATGAATAACGATATTTATGTTTTGACTGGCAAAGTTGGATTCTTTATCATCACGCGGTGTCGACTGCTAAGGCTCACCACGTTCACTGCAATGTGGAATATACCAAGGTGAGTCACATTCGGTCTAGGTCAGAGGCCCACAAGCGTTCTTGGGGGGTGAACTTCACACGTCGAGCGTTCTCTCAGCCAGAATCTGAATCCAATTTCAATAACATCTCTGCCGCCATTACAGCCTATCGAATACCTTTCGACAAGGGCTTCCCCGTAAAAACCAACACAATGAAGTAACTTTATGGCGCCCGGACACACGTTTTCAATGTTGAGGATACTCAACGGAGGGTTGAAGCGATGAGACACAAATTTTGGAAGGAAATCTACTCGCATCAGTCGAGGAAGACTACGGTTCTTGTGGGATTTTTACGAGAGATGTAACAGCGGGGACACAGGATGTGGGGTGCGGTGAGGATTTCTGGAAGGGCGAATCTGAGGGGGATTTCCACCATGGAGGCGCTTTGTGCGCGTGCCGTCATCTCGGTTCGGATGCGTAATACCACCACTTGCTGAATTGTCACCGCTTCTACCCGAGCCGAGGAATGCGGCTTGATTCGTGACGATAGTATCCGACTCGAGTCCGTATACCGCAGCAAAATTTTCCCGCCGCGTGGATAATCGCGACGGAGACGAAGGGGGGAGAGGCAGGGCATCGAAGCTTTAGCACCTGTTTGTCTTTTTTGCTTTTATTATTGATGACTAACTGTCAATAGTCGGAAACTGCAATTAGTGTTGAGTCTTTAGGGTCCGGCTACCCGTATAATGCATCTTAGGTGCAGGACATGTGTCTGAGGCGTACGAATGAAATTAATCACTGTATGAATATGTCGAAGCTCTTCCTATCACTGAACTGTTCTTGTCTGTTATTAGAGCCTATGGGTCCTAACACTTGTAGTCAACGAACACATGAGGTAGGTTCTAGTCTCAGAATCAGATCTTAGAAATGGTCAGGTAGTGGAGTGGGATGTGAAACGAGAGGGTAAAGTCAGAGCCAGTCGCAGGTATTCGATCGTGTTCGCAGTGACTGATTAGATTTCCAGTGTCTTTATCCAGGTTTTAAGCGAATTTACACAAGCACACTGATAATCATTAGTCAGCCGGACCACTTGCTACACGTTATAAACGGGGCCCGTGCTATGTTACGCAACAATACGATGCTATAACCCACGATTCATTGATCATTACGTATCGGTCTCTGGCATGATCGTTTTACGCCCTTTCAGTTTGGGCAGCGGATGCTACCTCGTTCGGTCTGATGATTGTTACATGCAATCGGCCTCATAGAGCCCTAGGTGGGACGATGCTCGATGGAAAGTCATTCAGGTCGTCGTGTTGAAACTTGTGGTTGCGCCAGAATGGGCACTTAACTGAAAATTTAGTACATTGAGCATCCAAATCAAGAATGCCCAGTGCGAAATCCAGTGCGAAATCCGGTACGAGATGATAAAAATCCCGGACGGTCCCATGCACCGAACCCGTGTGTTTTGTTGATAGAAATCACCGGGGTGCAGATCCGATGCAGCGAGGACCGAGCTATGAGTGTGATTACATGCACTCAGTGGAGATCGGACGGCTCGGATGGGGGAGAATGTTTTTCGTCGTTCCCTGTCAATTTTTGACCAGTTTGATTCAAGCTTGAGGCGCTAGACGAGCATTATAGTAAGCGAATGTGTACCGACAACAAATCATACCTCGATTTAACGACTGACAAGGAATGACGAACAGCTTTCCTTCTCCAAGATATCTTTTTCAAAGTGATCGCTACAACTTTTCGGGTAATGCCAATCATACCAAAAATGCGCCGTTCGAGTCAGCAATCAGGTCCAATCTCGCAGATCTAGGCGCGCGACCTCGGTTCGACAACCCCATCGCGTAGAATTTTCCCCTTGGAAAACGATTAGCGAGATCGCGCCCGGCTAGATCGCACAGGTCGTGCCTAGAGCGGCCGTAACCAAGGCAACTAGGTCGGATAGTGCATTGGTACAAGATAAAATGTATAAAGATAAAATGATAATAATAATAACTGGCTCTACTGGCCTAAAAGTAATAACTGTTGACCACCAAGATCAACGACGATAGAAATAAAAATATACTGATCCGAAGAACCTCACGTTCTCCTCCCCCTTTCCCAAAGATAACGCCTTCCTAATATACATCATCATGAGAGCCTTAACCGGTCCCCTTCTCATGACTTCTATCAGAGGTTACAGCCAACTGCTCCTAGTTGCCGTTATGCTACTGTTCCAAAACGCCTCTGCTCGTTATGAAACCTACTCAGTCACGGAATACCCCTTCGTCCAAACATGATGCCTTCTGATAATATGCCCCAATTGGCAACATCTCGTGCCTCAGAACATCTCATCTTACCCGGTCGTTTAACTGTACACCGTCCGGACTGTTCTCCTAAGTAGAGTCTAGATAGCTTGGACATATGCCCCACTTAAGACTGGAGAAAGCTGATTCAACTCCGATCTGACCTTCAGACCAGAATTTCTCGCAGTGTTACTGCAGTCTTAGAATAATGAAAGCATACTCAGATAATCATGAGTTTTCTCGTTTTTACCTGAGGTGGGCGTCCATGAAAGAATTTACATGCCGTTAGGCATTAACCTCGAAGTGGTATCATTAAATGAAATCTGAGTATGCTTGTTCAAAGCGTCAAAACAGAGTCACTCCGAAGAAAGACGTATAGCTTCCGAAAATGCCTGAATGGGCCTCAGGGCGCCAACTCAGGTCAACTGTAAAAACAGAGGTATCTCGGTCTTCGGTTGTTACCGAAACCTGGACACCAGCTGTGTTCAACGAAGCACCGTGCCGATGTGTCGACGCGAGGTGTACATAACCGTGTATACGTATTTCTCGAACGCATAGAAAATGCTTCATCTTAAAGGCGTAGCGACTGTAAACCGTTGCTTTGAAAGATGGCCAGAGAAATCATAGAGCTTTGTCAGTCACAAGGTACATGATTTGTGAAGCCCGCCACGCTACCGCAACATTGAGTGATTAGTCTGTCAACTAATTAAACTCGATGGATTTGGCGTTTTTTCTACAGGTATTCAGCAATCTCGAGCCTATACCGTGTAGGGTTTAGACCAAAACGAACAAGTTGGCTGATATTAGATCCTACCGGTTTATGTTGAATCGTTTATGTTTATAGCTCACACTAGTAATTAATTACATTGGCATAAAATCTCCACAGAGAATTGCCATGGGTGGGCAGTATACAGTAAAACTTCTGTAACACGATAGTGGGTCCCGGCATAAGTGTTGAAAATATTCATTGAAATTCATCCATTTATATTTGCAATACTTACCCCTACACCCAAAATGACCTGAAAGGGTAAGTGTTGCAAATATAAAAGTGCAAGTTACAATGAATATTTTCAACACTTATGCCGGGACCCACTATCGTGTTAGAGAAGTTTTACTGTATATGGGTACAGTAAAACTTCTCTAACACGATAGTGGGTCCCGGCATAATTACTGAAGAGATTCATAGAAATTTTACCGTTTATATTTGCAATACTTACCCCTGCGTGCAAAATGACCCATAAGGGTAAGTGTTGCAAATATAAAAGTCCAAGTTACGATGAATCTTTTCAACATTTATACCGGGACCCACTATTAGCTAAGAGGGGTTCTACTGTATTCATGAAAACGAGATGTAGATGCCTTTGTAGAATATTAAATTCAAAGTCGACAAATGAGGATTGGAGCTAGCTCAATCATCACAATTTTCAGGTCTAGCTCATAATTGTATCAATGAAGGAAAAATATCTATCATATTCCGAAGTCTATGAGTAGCATTCTTAACGAAACACCATATTTAATTGGTTTCGGAAACTCTGGTGTTAAGAATTAGCGGGTATGGTGCTATAACATTAGTTTTCTGCTTTTTCTGCAATTACTATGGCAGTTACAATACAACGGAGAAGTAGACTCGTCTGAGCTGAACTTGCTTCAAATCTCGTTTACATCTGAGGAATTGGTCACTTTTACTGGTACGGGTTTGGAACAATGAGATGTGAGTCCTGGAAGAATTTAGGTGCAGAAACTTACGCCGTTGGAGGATATGGGTAAGATCATCCTCCAAAATTTTACTGAGAACGTTCATCTTCAACGAGTATAGAGTACAATTGCATGGAAAGGAATGGTACAAAAGTGGCTTGCATATTAGACACTTCCTTTCCAGACTTTCTCTCAGTTCGTAGTTTCAACTATGGCAAATGTGACCCAAACCTTTTGATCTGGTGTAATTTTGAGTACTCCAAATTGGTCAATCTATAGGACGTAGAAGTTATTCCTGTTAGGGATGACCTGATTTGTCGCGATATAATAACTAGAAATAAATTCCTTGTTGATTCACTTTTTATTTTGCTTTCTCGGGGGAGTTATTGGCCTCATGGTACCAAATCCGCCATGGGTATACTTCTGTTTTTTCTCGGCCGGCTTCAAGATCTGCGCGAATAATTAATAGTTGCATAATTGGCTGACTTCTAGTTGTTTCCGACTGACCTGAAATGAACATAATAAGCTCTCATCAACGCTCATCATTGCTCCTGCGTTGTCGAATTCTCCGCAATAATTTGGTGCACTAAAAAGTGTGACAAGCTGTCTCTTTGAAAAAAATTCATAGCCGTCCTCAACCACTTGGTGAGCCCGGCATATCAGATCCATATCATGCTTCTGTAAGAATCGAGATACAACATCAGGGCCGAAAGTAAATGAGACGCCGCGATCATTCTCACTCCATCCAGTAATATCCTTGTCAGGATCAGACCAGAGTAGGTCGCACAGAAGACCACAATCAGGAATCTAGATTGAGTCAGTATTTATCATACAGAATTAAGGAATTAAATCTCACATCAGTGGGACGCATCACACGCCGGATTTGCTCCATGGAGTTGAGATCTGGGCTCAGACCACCGTGCATTGTAAAAATCTTCTCATCAATAATTGCAGCGATTGGCAGGCAATTAAAGCAATCTGTGAAGGTTTTCCATAACTTTATGTTATATCGTCGTTTACATTCATCATAGAACCCATATATACGGTTGATAGAGGCGCATTCATGATTGCCACGAAGGATAAAGAAATTTTCAGAGTATTTAATTTTGTAGGCCAAGAGCAAGCAGATCGTCTCTAAAGACTGCTTACCTCTATCAACATAGTCACCGAGGAAGAGATAGTTAGCCTCTGGAGGAAAGCCACCGTATTCGAAGAGGCGTAATAGATCGTAATACTGGCCGTGAATGTCTCCACAGATCTAAGGACACACAATGGATTAGTACATGGCAAAATCCAATGAACAGGGGGAGTACCTTAATGGGTGCTTCGAGCTCTAAGAGTATAGGCTGTGAAATAAAAATCTCACGAGCTTTGGTACACAGAAAGCGAATTTCTGTTTCTGATAGCTGTACTTGTTTACCTGGGCGACTTCCTCTCACTTCCAGTAGTCGATCAATGATATCCTCAACAAATATACTGGTTGGCTCTTCCATATCTACTTTCCTGAAGACAGGAGGGGTCTTTAATTCGGTGGTTCCCGCAGTTGTCAAGTATAAAAGGTTTGATTTTCGACACGTAAGAAGTTTAGTCAGAGATATTCGATCCACTCAAGAATCTGTCGCATACTTGGTGTTAGCAAGGCTGTTCAAAGAATGAAGAGTATTGAAGTGTAGACAACAGCAATGAAGGGTATCGCGTTAACGCGAGTTTGAAAACATTTTCATTCGAAATTAATCACTTACAGCCAAATGATATCAGCTTCTGCTGGACCTCTCGATACCAAGGAGAGTTGTTTTGACGTTCTCTAAATTCAAGTGTAGATTGACTTGAAGAATTTCACAAGAGTAAGAGTTTCATCTCTCGTCAGTGAAATAGAAGGTAATGTTTCTTGTTGTTGGGGTTTTTTCTCCACAAATATCTATTGCTTTCGTCTACTCGAAGATTAGATGTCGATAAGCGCTTGAGTCGACAATGATAATAGAATCCCGGGTACATGTAAATTCGATTTCTCAAACCACAAGCGCGCGGTCGACCGACTAGCCGAGTTCACTCGAAGTTTTTCAGATTGTGCGAAGAAGAACGATTGTCATAACAAGATCTCCTTGCCAAGAATCTCTCTTCCTTCACGAGACCTATTGACAATTCAAGGCGAGATATTGGGGTTTGATCAGGTTTTGTTGATTGATTCGCAGGGGGCACGAAAATAAGCTTTCGCAATGGGATTCGAATTTTCTATGATTCACGCTCACCGATTATCAAGCCGAATTGTTTCGAATCTTCTGATCGCTGAAGGTCTGAGTGGTAAATCAGTTGGTGGGTGAAGAAATTCTGTTTGTCGTGGTTGTCGATTCCCAGACTACGGACGAAACTATTGGTAAGCTAATTAGATTACAATACCTTTTGTAGATGTGTTTACAGCATTACGGACCAATTTTTTCCCTAAGAACAACAACAAAGACAAGTTTTACGATTGCTACACTATGATCCTCCATTTACTTGTTTTGTCTGGCTCAAATATCGATAATCACAATCACAACCGTCAACAGTCTTTCCATACTTCGCCTTCATTGAGGCGCGCTTTTACGAAGAGATTATTTCTCATCCACATACTATAGCTGTTACCTCACACCTTGCTCTCGCCCAGACAAGTAATATCGTGTGAAATTATTTACTAACTTCGAAACATAAGATCATATTGTATGTTTAAGTACTGGTAGACCTTCATTTCATCTCCACCCAGCTGTCGACATCTGTTTGAATCCTACGCCTTGCTATTGACAGTCACCAGATCAGGGGATTGTCATTTTTCTTGGCATCAGAATAAAGAATATTTTGAATCACATGGCTGAGAATTCCTAAGTACAAGTAAGATGTTCACGGTCACCATTCCTTACCCAAATAATACTGATATTCCGGTATTGAAAGCTTAATATGAGACCAAAGGTAATTAATTCTCTGCTTAAAAACAAATTATTTAGACCTTCGGGTGAAGTTTAAAGGTCGACACGAATTATCCTGCCAAGATATCTTATCACTGAAAATCGAGATAAAAAAAATTATACTTACAATTACGGCGGCAGAAATTTCGTAACTGCTTCAAACTAAGCTAATATCTTCAAAGATACTGATGCCCGCAAGTTTTTCTGGCACAATAATATAACAAAAGATCGAATATCGAGTTACAGTGATGGGTAGCTGTCTCGCATCATTATCTGATTCCGTATCATTGATGTCAGGTCGACGTAGCGATATCGCCGGTCGAGTCTCAGGAGCTAAATGGATAATTAGCAGTACTTATTTGACAGATGCGTTCACTATCTTCGTTACATACACACTGCTGATCAAAGAAAATGCCAATATTGTCAAAAGATGGGAAGTTTATACTTTTTACCATTTCTTTTCGTAGGCAATACCGGGTAAGAAGATTGGTCAGATCTTTTTTTTTTCCAAGGTTCCAACACATGTACTGCAAATTAGATAGAAAAATGTCCTCATACTAGTACTGCTATACCAAATTTCTTTTTCATATTATGGGACTTTCATGATGCCCTAAAATCTTACCGCTTACGTTAATAGTACTCCTTACCTTTGAATGATGTGCTGAAAGCTACAGGCTGTGGTTGCTCCAGCCAAAACTTTGCATCACAGGTTACGTTGACGCACCTTTATGTTTTGTTGAGAGACAATTCTCTCAAGGCTTGTGGGAAAAATCTCGCTCCTGTTGTCGGGTAAATATCTCGCAAAATTCAGCACCCAATCCACTCGCTACCATGGCGCTAAAGTTCTGAAACACCGCTGTCGGTAATGGAATAGTTAGAGTACGCGCCTATCCACTAGTGATTAGTATTACCCTATTGCCACGGTAAAAACTTGTAACGAATGCCAGTACTCACTGTAGGCTTCCCACTACAGTAGAACCCCTCTTAGCTAATAGTGGGTCCCAGTATAATTACTGAAGAGATTCATAGAAATTTTACCGTTTATATTTGCAATACTTACCCCTGCATGCAAAATTACCTGTAAGGGTAAGTGTTACAAATATAAAGGTCCAAGTTACGATGAATCTTTTCAACATTTATACCGGGACCCATTATTAGCTATGAGAGGTTCTACTGTATGACAGTAAAATTAGGGCAAATGAAATTTTTCGAACTCCTGGTACATGTGCCAGTACAGTAGTCTGTGTAAACCCATCGTGGGACCAAGTATAGTTCTTGTAAATACAGCAAAACCTGTGTAAGCCGATAGTGTTCCCGGTTTAATCATTGGAAAGATTCATCATGATAATACAGTTTATATTTGCATTACTTACCCATACATGCAGACTGGTGAGCAGGGATAAGTATTGAAAATATAAGTAGCAAAAATTCACTAAATCTTGACAGTAATTAAAGCGGCACCCACCAACGACTTATGGTGGTTTTACTGTATATACCAATTACAGAGTATCAGGGGCAATTGGTTTTACTTGAATGCGGTATTACAGCCCTAAATATTGTTACTAATAAGACAAATTTAGCGCTGTTTAGTAACAATATTTAGGGCTGCAATATTACACGCAAGTAAAACTAATTGCCCCTTATAGCCTGTATGTTTGCACCATTTATCCCTGTAAGCCATATGTTTGGCAGGTGTAAGTATTGAATAATTCGGAGCAAAAACCTCGAATAAGTAGTAACGATAGCTCGGCCGGGACTCATTTTGGGTCCAGGAAGAGTCTACCGCAATACGATACTGCTTTTTTTAGATCAATCTTGCGTATGCAGCCAGGGTCTATGACGCGTATGATTACGAAAGCTTTGCATATTTTGCAGAATAATTCAGTGCGACATTGGAACACGCAGTTTCAAGTTTCATTTGCAGATACTAGTACGAGACTAATGCCTGACGGTATGTATAGGGGGTCAAGATTAAGTGAAGTCGCCTGTCATTTACAGGGGTATTTTTTTGCCGATATTTACCCAAACATAGTAATCTACTGTGATGATTACGAATAAGCGAGGCCAAATATGGTAAAGCTTCAAACTCGGCTCAAAAATTAGGTGAGAGAAATTGAGGTCGACAAAGGTAAAGTTGCCTGTCTCTCCCTACTTTGTTTCGCACTAAGCCTAAAAAAATTGAATTCATACGTAATATTAAAACTTGTAATCTTACATAGTCTTAGACTGATAAAGGATGTAGATGGGAAAACTTGTAATTCAGGTTTGCTGTTGATACAGATTTTTAAGCCTAACATGAAATGGGACCCCCATTTGCATTCAATATTTCCTCACATCTTCTAGCCATACTCCCAATCAGTTGTGTGAGCTTTTCCTCTATTGTACTATGGTACCATGCCTCTAGCACAATGGGTCGAATCTCCGCCCTGTTCCGCTGTCTCGTCCACTCAAACTCCGGGTATCGTTCTTGTATGTAGTATTTCATCATACTCCATACATTCTCGATCGAATTTAAGTCAGGAGAGTTAGCTGGCCAGGGCATAGGTTCAACTCCTTTGTCATCGAGCAACTCCCTAGCCGGACGTCCTTTATGAACAGAGGCGTTGTCGTGCATAGAGATATAATCATGGCCCGTCTCTTCTCTCTTGTCTCTGATCCAATTACCTATCCTTGGGAAGATATGTTCATTATATCCTTCAGAGCTCATACTTCCCCACTCCCGCTCCAAAAGATATAAGGACATCGTTCTGTTCCCGCGAAGCTTCCCCAGAACATCCAAGAGTTGTTCTTCTTGTAACGATCGAAAACAAAAGTGTCATCAAAATCTTGGCCCCTCTTTTGACGATATTAAAATCCGAGATATTTTTGAAAATGAATTAGATTAAACTGACCTTTCTGGTAACATATCCAGACATTATTCGACAATCGTTTATCCATGTCCCGTCACTCGAATGAACTCATGACCAATCTTGACGCTAATTCACATGGTGTTCGCTCCACCATATTCGGACCGCGCGATGATTCTCAGAAAGCGGAGGAGAGCTACGTAGAATTCGCCGCTCGTAACCTCGTTTCCTGAGCGCATTTCGAATAGCATATTCTCCGGCACTCCAACGACGAAAGTGGAGAGCCAGTTGAAGAAATGACATTTGCCTAGTTTCCCGCGAAGAACAAACAAATGCTTCCAACTAATCAACTTGGGCTAAGCCTAAGAGCTGTTGACGTCCTATCCGAGGTTGGGGGAGAGGCACGACCAGATTTGACCGTATTCCGAACTTGAAGGATAGTGACTTCAAGTTGATCTGCTATTTCTCTATTAGAGAGTCTGGCTCTGTGGAGTGTGAGTATCTAAATGTGGTTGGTTTATGGGGAAAGTTTTCTTATAGCTGAATTTCTGTAATCACCTGCAATCTTTGATCTCGAGTAAGATAGGACGCGCGTCTGCTGACAGGTGGAGTAATTTGAGTATTCATTTTGGTAAGGTTTTTGTTGGCAATGAGGTATATCTATCTGTTTGATTGGAAATTACATATTTGCATTGAACGAATGAAGCTTATTGTATTTTCTATATCGCGCTAAAGGTTTGGTAAAATTTGTGTAATGAAGGAAAATATTGATCCAGATGTCTAGTGAAAATTGAGGACAGCGAATTCGTTAGAAACGAGTTAACAGGAGACTTTGGAAGAAATGAGACTTGGCACAGACAATTATGTAGTAGTACTGGGATGCCCTGTTTTAGGGACTTCACTGTGCCTTCACCGCCTGCTGTATAAGGCTGATAACTTCCCTGCATGCCAGCCCCTGTCGATTAAACGAAAACTTCACTTACCCATGGCCCCCTGTATTCTCTCGCGAATACCCACCGTGAGTAAAAACTAATGGCTAAATAAGTATGCTCTCGTTAACCTACGGATACGATGTCACCGCGAGAGATGTGGTGCGGGGTCTCCCTGGTTTCATATTAGTTTTTTCCTGTCCCAAATGGGGCATGTGTCCGAGCTATCTAGCCACTGCTCCGGGGAGCGACCCCGTAGTGTACCACTGCACCATCCGACCTGATATTACTGTTTATTTCTAACACTAATCCTTTGACCTATCTCAGTCAACTCCTTGTGTAACGTAGGTTCTAAACGACCTAAGTGCTGTAGTGGAAATGGAGCATAACTGTGTGCATGATTTAATAACATGTGTACAGCTATCCTTGGACTTCACTATCAATCTGCATCAGTCAACTGAGTTGAGTAAATGAAATTCATTTCCACGGTTAGTGAACTTTAAACCTTCAAGGCTTGCTTGAATAGGTTCAGCGGAGATGGCTCTGTATTTAACATTTCATTTTAACCGTGATTCTGTCAAAGGCTACGAGGCACACACTTGACGAGTTGAGAAAATCAGGGGCATTCGTAAGACTTCGTGAACTATTGGATCTGGTGAGGCAGCAAGGACCAAGGGTTCAGTTATGGCGACTAGGACTGGGAAATCTGAGGATAAATTCTTGAATTAAAGCGGAAATAGACAAAAGAGGCAAAGACCATGGATGTAGACTCTTTCCTCACATTGAACTTAGATATATACATTTTGAATTGGCCCAGCAGAGATGACAATGAATCTGAAAATTTTGCCCATGACCAGATACGCATTGATCCAAGCAGAGTACGAACGTAGAACTCTTGATTGTTGTAAGGCACGGGGTAACAACCTTAACACCAAATGCCGAGCGCGAGCATTCTAATAATAACTATAATACTAAGTCCAAGCGTGTGATATGCACAGGTCCTAGTGACCCCATCGGCTCCATGGACTCGATCACGAGTTCGATGAGAACTAAAGCGAAAAGAGCGGAGAGAGGCTGGAAATATTACAGAATCTGACGTCAATTTTACATCAGTAAGTATCAGATCGAGTATGATCAAACTTTTGATCTCTTCGTTTTCCCTTGATCAGCAGGATTCTAGGTATTCCGATGTCCTATTTACTGACGCAATACAAACAGCACTGTGATCGATTGCTGCCTCCCCCCTGAAGATTCTGCATTCGTCACTTTCGTTATAAAAGGTTTAGTCGTCTCGATGTTCTTCAAGAATTCGTCTGCAAACTTCTGCCTCAGAGTTTTCTCATCGTGATGGGTAGTTACCATTGGAGATCTGCGGTGGCTCGGTCTCAAATCGCCTGATGCCCTGGCTTCGAAACAGATACTACATCCCAACACTTGTGCCAGAAAAATACACTTACAAACTATATTGTTTGTAGTCGTGAACGGAAATGGGCACTGGAATATTCGCTGTCGCTCATAGAGACGATGCAGTAAAACTTGTTCGGAGGACCGGACTGAAATTTCTGCAGATTGCTCACCTGCTTGAAAGGCAGTCGAATATCGTAAGTAACTCTTAACAACACTAGCTGCAATGGAGTCACATAGATCTTCCTACTCCTTCTCCGTCACAGATAGCCGCCTTGTCTCCAAACCATTTATGACCAGCGTAACCTTCAATCTTGTGTCCAAAAATATTGGTCCAATATTCTCTGGACTAAGAAATTGGTCGGCTGTTTTCTCGGGCGCTCAAATTCTACCCGGCTTATAACAGAATGAAATGGCATAGTTCAACGTGACTACATGATTGATTGTCAAGTCACTCCAAGAACTTCTACTCATTCTCAAACTCGTAGATATCATTTGAAGCTCTTTCACTATGACTCTCTTTCTGAATGAATCGGATATTGTTGCGGCGAAAGTCATTCTCCTCTGAATGATTTAATTATCCCAGGAATTAGGGGATAGAATAGATTCATGCAGATACTTCAAACCGTGATCAACGTCCCTCGCCCCCGTCTTGGCCCTCTAAGAGAGCCCCACTACCTCAATCACCCCTTGAGTTGAAACTTCGTGATTCCAACTGTTAGAATCCAGGGAAGTTACTAGCGTCAGATTTTAAGCTGGGTAATCACTTAACACTTGGATATTCACGCAGAAGTTTCAGGAAGAAAGTTGAGTGAGTCTATAAACCTGAGTGTTCTGAAGTTGTTAATTACTCCCACTCGATACAGAGGTGCTCCTTATACAAGTTCTCTAAGGTAATAAACTATTGATACAATCAAATTTATGTTATCATATTTGGTTGCTGTGGTTAAAATCCTACAAACAGTCGCTATCAATTCCGAAGTAATGCTGTTTCCCGAGAAGTTCTGGTCCCCGAGGCATGCTATTTCCCGAGAAGTAATTTGGAGTTTCACGAATAGCGTTTACCTAGCAACACCAAATTCCAACACCAACAATCTTCAATCCACTGTCTGAGGAAATTGTGACAGTATTACTTTGATCATAATGCCACAATTGAAGGGAAATAAAGTACAGTGAGCTCTTGAAGCCCTCGCAAATGGCCAGGGCCCTAAAAAAGTTTCATCTGAATGCAGCGTACCATTATCAAAACTAGGATCGTACGAAGGGTGCTGAGACTTGCGATGCAGCATTTTTGACCTTCAAAAACTCTCACCTACCCAGGAAAGTTATTTACCTGATTGGATTTGAGTTCAGAGCTACCTAGGCTTACCCCCAACCCATCAACAGTAAAATACCGTGGCTGAACAGATTCCCAGAGTTGACGGCAACTTCTAGTCGCTCGAAAAACATTGGGTTCAGTCTTTCACTAAAAGATTCTAATCGATGAAGTTCTAAAGAAGTAGGGCAATCAATTCCCAACGTGTCAATGGAGCCTCTGAAAATATTACCTGGTCATAGTATTATGGTTTTGAGCTAGTGAAGGACAGGATATTGGGTGCTAGATATATCGTTGGAGTACTCAAGGGATAGCATACCGTTGGTGGGAACAAACACTGGAATATGAATTCTGAATAATTATTGTTGATGATAATATATCTATCTACCTATTTGGAGGAAAAGGAGGAGGCATCTTATTTATAAGATGTGAGAATGTGTAATTCTTGTCTGAATCCAACGGTGTCAGTCGATAATTAGCATGCATGTTGACGACCAGGGCTAGGCGTTGATGGATCTCATTATCAGCCACCGGGCACAAAACTGGTGACTGGCATGCTAACATATATCTCGATCTGTACCAGGCATTGAGATACTAAGAGTCATAGTATTAAAGAATTCCCTCTGACTTGATATTGAATAGGGAACTTGGGCTAAAAGAGAAGTGCTTTTTCAGTCACAGCAAGGCAGAGAGCTCAAGTGAGAAGCACTGATAGTACCCCAATTAATCGCTAGATTTGATATCTTTGATGATAACTCAACAAAAAATGCTTGGAAATAAATAATTCTTGTTTGCTACAATTATTTAATCATTTTTCTGTAGGTTTAACATGTATTTTTGAAAAAATAATATAATGAGTATAAAATATATCGCTCTTGGCATTTTCGAAAAGTGTGCCACTTTTCTGTGCATCTGTGAGAATTACATCTCAGACTCTATCATGCCTCATTACATCGCCAAGTCTGAGGGAGGAGTGTGAGAAATAAGTTTCACCTCTAAACATACGCTAGAGTGGAATTAGGGCGTTAATATTAGTTTCATCGGTTGTTATGTGGTCCGTGTTATCTCAGTCGCGATTTCTCAACGTCGCGCTCATCATCCCATCACGTCTCAGGTACGCGACATCTTGTGTTAATAACTTTTGTTTCAGCTCTGGTTTATCAACAGAGGTTTCAGTCAGCGACTCATATGCCAATTTCGAGTCGGACATATTACAGTTTGTTCTAATGCTGGAATGCTCATGAAACTAGAAGAATATAGATATATGTACCTTAGAAGGCTTTATGGGGGGACAGAGAAGAAGGAATACCAGATTTGACATCACCGAATTCATCATCGTTGAACTCGTTTTTATTGTTATAATTTATCTCTTTACAATTTCTTGAAAAGGCAGGAACTTTTCTAATCTTTATTTAACTTTTATCCTTATCCTATTCTCACTTTCCACCTCACAATTTCTGATAGCATCACTTTAATATTTCGTATAGCCTCCTCTTGCTTTCAACATTGCTTCAACCCTCGATTCCTGTCAGGAATGCCTCTGCTGTATAGTATACATATATATATATATATATATATGTGGAGGCAACGTTTAAATAGCGATCTATGGGTTTGGTCTGGCCTTTTAGCCAGTTAGTGCTGTATCTACTTCGTGTATCAGATAGGATGGCAATCTTTAGCCTGACATCCACCTCTATCCCCTCCCACCCCCCACTGTCCATATGTCGCTTTTGACGATTCCACACTTCTAACAAATGAACGGCATAAATTCGCATCAATTCTGGACCAAACTGCAGCTAGTCACTCCCATAATTCATGCATAACATTGGGTGTCTCTTGGTACTGGCCTAGTTGTCGCTTGATCACCTTCCAGAGATGCTCGATTAGATTGAGGTCAGGAGATTGAGATGGCCAACTCTTGCTAGTAACGGCTCTAGTAGAAAGCCAGTTCTTGGTGACAGCGGCTGTATGCTTCGGGTCATTATCCAGCTGGTAAATGACGCTGCTGCTGGTGGTTAAACCAAATTGAGCGTCAACTTGACCCATAGTTGGCACCAAACACACGTCCAATGTGCTTAATAACTGTTGTGCATCCATCCTACCGACGATACGATACATACCACCGACGCCATACCAAGACATACATCCCCAGATCAAAATATTTTCACCCCCAAATTTGATGGGTTCGTCGATGAAACCCGGACAGAGGCTCTTAGGATCTGCCGCCCAGGTGTATTTAATCCAGTCGCTGTTGATTCTGTTAATTTTGGGTTCATCTGACTATATAGCCCTATGCCAGTTGTCTAGGGTCCAATCTTTATGAGCCAATGCAAAATTTAGACGAGTTCTTCGATGAGCCAAAGAGTGTAGCGAGATCAATTGGCGTTGTTGATGTTGCAACGAGTTGCTTAGGTGTATTATTACGGGGCCACGCACAATAACATTCGTGATATGCATGATCAGAGTTTGTGACTTATTGACAAGCTAATGCCTTGACCCCAACTACCTTAAATCCTACACGTTTTAATCTTAATCATAGAACTAGGCTATATTACATTAGAAAGCACACTTTGTGTCTGATGAGAAGTAATCAACAACTTCCCATTACGATTCAGGTTCTTATTGTCCCTCTCGCACACTTCCATCTCAAGTAATTATCATGAAGTCTAACAACATGAAGCTTGTTCCACATTCCTATTTTATAACAGTTGACAACAGAGCAAATCCGTGATAAAATCAGTCTATCGCAAAAGTCTTACAGACGAAGCTCTATCTTGACAACTGCCAATAAATATACACATACTTTTCCAAGTGTTCAAAAATCTTCTTCATTCTGTGGTCTAGAGATAAAAACTTACTTTTCAACTCGTTGATTGACCGTACTCGTTTTGATCAGGGAAAGATTAAAGTGAGAAAATAAGTTGCGTAAATCAAAAGACAACTCATGTGGATCACAGTCCAATCTCACCTCATAGTTATATTGGAAATTGAGCTTCTATTCCACCTAATTCTATGGAGTGCCACGGCTGCTACCGTGTGGTATCAAACTTTGTGTCTTTTGGCCCTATGATTTTCGAGTTTCATTTCACCAATAAGCAGTTATCACTTCATCGCCGTGACTAGCTTTTGCCACGAATCAAGATAATAGCTGGGAAATCCGGTGGATTTGTTTTTCTATTGCGATTCATTGATAGTCAAAAGACCATATTCGTAAATCTAATGAAAAATATTTGCGGTGAAGAGATGCTATTTGAATGGAAGCCAAAGGAGTAGACTTTAAAATGATGCACAGAAAAGTGGTACATCGTTCGGAAATGCCAAGAGCGATATATTTTACACTCATAACATTATTTTTTCAAATAAAATATATTAGTTCTACAGAAAAATACTAAAATAATTGTAGCAAACATGAATTATTTATTTCAAGGCATATTTTTTTGAGTTATCGTTAAATATATCAGATGAAGCGATTAATTGGGGTACTTGAGTTACTTCTAGTCCTCGCTTCAGGTACATATTGTACCATTCATATTGGTGTCGTAGCCTAAGGCTGCACACTGAAGAATGACTTAAAGACTCTTGCTTTGACACATCATCTATCACAAATTGTCCTATCATCTCACTCAATCATGTGCCAGCACAACTCCTAAATTAACGGCTTTCGCTTGATGTGCACCCCTGCTATTCAATTTTATCTCTTTCGCAACCCATCACAGCAAGATGTATCCTTAAAAATAATCCCTTACCAACCCAATGCCTTCCCTACCCAGGTAAAGGTAGAAACTTTTCCGGCTAGCAAACGAGCACGAGATAAGCTTCGATCCGGCCAAGTCAGACCTACTAGTCACATGAGAAGGGCCCAGGAAGAAATTGGACACAACTGGACTTGCTACTAGGATCCAAGGCCACAATATATCTCCATCCATGCACATAACATGGCTTGAAGTGTAGTTCGACTCACAATTCAGTTTCAAGCAGCACGTGCAGGAATGCCGCGGAAAAGCGCAACGCATAACACAGTTTATATGCCGAGTAAATACCATACAGCGAGGCGCAGGACAAGGGCCAATGGTCAAGGCAGCACAGGTGTGCGTGCTCAGCATACCGCTCTACGGGGCAGAGGCTTGGTGGCCAGGGCTCATTCGAATCACAACTCTATGGAAAAATAAAGTAGGCACTTGAGTTGAGTAACACCCAGATCTGCTCGACACCACAATAATGAAGGTAATCCGCACAACGCCACCAGAATACCGCCCTACTCCCCATAACGCATTTCATGGAGAGTCGGTATTCCACCAGCGGCTATTATTCTCCAGCAGAAGCAACTAAGGGCTGCCGTGTGCATCCAATGACTAGATGTATAGTACCATCTGACCAATAGACCTCGAGAGGGAACAAGAGAAACTATAAATCTTCTAGAGCTCCGCACTGGCCAGAAGGGACGAACTTTCAGGAATCTAGAACAGTATCTCACACGACTCCAGATAGGTGTCCGAGGTGTGCCGGCCTCTAAAGAATCCCCTATACTCTACATTCCAAGAGGCGAAGACAATAGTGAATCAGCGAGACTTGGCAAGCTGCTCGAAGCTCTTTACGCCAAACAATTGTTAAGGAATTTGCCAGTGAGTACGGTTTGTGCGTACTCAGACAGCTAATCCTGCGAATCTGCATAGGGGTATACCCCGTTCAGAGGAGGATGGATGATGGGAAGTGGTGCAGGCCTGACGAGGAGCGAGTGGATTGTTCAGGAGTACAGATTTAAGCTTTCAGGGTTATTAAGGCACTAGCAGTCTAGCGGCGACACACTAGCCAACTGTAAAAAGATGTAAGCTTCCGCGTAACCCTTAATCTAAGGAGACAAGTTATTACGCATTTAGTCTCAAGCTCTACCAGCAGAATTATCGCCTTAGTCGAGCCACGATACACCACGTGATACCCCTAAGTGATCATCTATCCTAAGCCGATACCGAACTTACTACCCCAACGATGCCGGAGGCAGAGGCAAATGACGCCGAGCTCGCAGGAGCCCAGAAAGCCCTGGAAGCAGCAATACTGAAGGCAGGAAACGATCCAATCAAGGTTTACCCCAGAAAATTCAGAAGCTGTGCGATCACTGAGCAGGGGCAAGATAGAAGTTTCCTAGGGAATAGTGGACTAGTCCGTGACAGTTAACCAAAGACACCCATCAGTAGAAGCTCGGTGGATATCAGGTCACTTAGGTATCTATGGAAACGAGAAGGTACATAGACATGCGAAATCAGCCCTTGAGGACTTCCCGGACGACATGGTTAACGCGTCCTACCAACCAGAAATTAGACGAGGAATAGAATACACGTTTGACGCCGTAAGTAGGTCCGTCAGGGAATGTGCTGACAAGTTAGTATCATGATACAGTGAAACGAAGAGACAGAGATACGGCTTCTCAGTGCAAAAAATGAGATTCGAATCCATCTAAAAAACAAATGTAGACATAGGCACATAGTTACATAACTACTTAGCGTATTAAGCTGGCCTGGGCGCATGTCACATGAGACGTGACCTCGTACGAGCCATGCAACACGCCGTACTATCATTGCTAATAACATTATGATGGCAGGATCATAGGCCTAGTCGATTCGTGGATCTTAGCCTCATAATGACCAGGAAGCAGCCTCCCGAACTCGCCTTGCCTAGGTGGGCGTACCATAGACTGATAGCAGCTCGGACAGGTCACGGTGACTTTGCCAACTACCATAAAGAGTTCAAAAATATCGACATCGACGGGAAGAACGAGTGCAGTCGGGAAAGATGCCTATGGCATTTTGCAGAATGTTTACCAGCATTACAACTCTGGAGAACAGCGAAAGATAAACCTTACCCAAGGGCTAGCGAGATTTGGCAGAAAAAAAGGTGGGAGAAATTCCTTGAAGTCGTGCCTAAACTGGGATGTTTGACTCGGCAACCCATAGACCTAGAGATTTAGGATCACTTATGGTTGGAATGTCTCTTTCATTAGTTATTTGCTGGGAGGAGCAGGTTAGAGCACAGGGCGATTAGTCTGGACATGATATTTATTTTATTTTTATCACTTTTCTGTTTTACTGGGTTCTTTGGTAATTGAAGCCATGCATGTAGGTTGTAGTGAGTCCTTTTGGACCATACACCCGCATCACGCCTCCTGAGTTTAGGGCATAAGCCTGATACGAATTGCATTCAAATCAAGTATCATCAAATAAACGTCTCCCCTAAATCACCAATCAATTACTTCCGCAAACCCCTCTATGTAGAAACAAATTCATATTCTATTGGTTGTCTCTTAATCCTGCTAATCTTTCTAACATATAAATATATAACTGTTTATCATCTGTAGGCTCACCATGTCAGATGCCATGAACAGATTTCTTCCACTAGATACTTGCAAGAGTATTACTTTCTTTGTTAACGTGACCAAGGCTCAATTCGAAGCTGTCGCAAGTGAAGTCGACACTCTAATCGCTCACCAAAAAACCGACAAAAATGTACTTTATCATGCCGAACGTTAATCTGCTTTGCAAGCACAATTGAACGGGCAGCTCGAGGGGAACCATCAACAGTCACAGGAAACTAAGCGACTTTTTACTCAACGTCTGTTTTCAACTTGAAACGGAGAATAACGATCTCTGAGCCTAAGTATCTGCCCCTGCGAGCTTGCAAGAAGCTCCTTCTTTCATAAATAATAGGACAATGGACTATGACAGAGTTAATGTAAGACAAAATATTTTAGGAGCCTTAAGTTCACAGAGCCTTCCCCCCTGGCCCCGGTGCCCTTACAGGAGAATAGCAAGTACTCCTTCCAAGTTTCTTACAGCAACTGAAATAAAAACTGCGATAAAATGGTGACTGGTGGCCCACAGAACAGAAGCGAATGGGCTACGTCTTATTCAAGCTCAGCGGCCTGGCTCTCGCACAACTTGACGACCAGAAGGACGACGGAGAAATTAACTTTATTGGCGTAGACACCATGATCGTACGTCTCAGGATTGCCTTGAGAATTCAAGATCATCAAGAGGCAACTCAGAAAAAATAACGTGTCTTGAAGCAAGGACAGACATCCCTTGCTGAATTTTTGCCCGAACTGGTTGTGACGATGTCGAATTTATTTCAGCATTAAAATTAGCTCTTCATTAGTCGATAGTTTTTCGCCTTTGCTTCACTAGTAGCCGCCAGATTCCTACGTCCTTCAATGATTATCTAAGTCTTGCTCGCCAGACCTATGGTATCTTGTTCCAACTCGAAACAAGTAATACCAGGGTTATTTTGGCCATCTCGCACATAGTCTTAGACTCATAAAGGATGTAGATAGGAAAAAAAATACCAGGGTTGTGCCTAATAAAACTCCTCTCTAAACAACATCAGAGGGTGGGGATGCGATGGACTTGAGTATTTTGTGGATAGCAGCCGAAAATTAAAACAGACGACGTCCGGAAAATGTCTCTGAATGGGAGATACGTCGTAGGTAAATTCAAATAAACAGCTTCTGCCAATGGTACAGATCAAAGTGTCATGCAGCTCAGCTTTGTCCAACTGCTCCACGGAACAAAAGTAAACCCGTGGAAAAACACACAAGCCTTAGGAAAAGCGTAGTCTCTGGCATCAGTCGCAGCTCGGGACAGGAAAGTTGTAAAATAGAAATCTCTTCTTTGAGCCAAGCAGAAAATTTTTGACAATCTTATAGTACCATGTTTAATATCTCATCAAAATGGACTAATCTCTTCGACTTTTTTATTTACTGACTTGGGCTGCTATACAAAAGCTTTCTATGATACAACTCAAGCGCGCCACAGAAATCTGATCATCTATTCCCTCAAATATCCTAAAAGTCTCTGTCTCAATGATGGTACCGCTGGCTCAGTGGGCAAAATAACTTACATATTCATAACCACGAGGAGTATCAATGGTTACATGAAATAATAAACCTGATTTCTAACAAATTTCGGAGGCAAACCTGAATTCCCACTGTAGAAGCTGTGGCTCAACGCCCACGACCCTGACATAAAATGGATCATCGACACGCGAATATTAATTGTAATATTGGTTATGAACAAGTCTGAAGGACATACCACTAGGTGTAGCATGGTTTTAACATTGATTACAATTGTGGTTGACTTGGTGACAATGGAAGTCTTGAGCATACCCAAATAGTTCAAGATATCTATATTAAGTTAAAGCTACTATGTATAGAGGTAATACTCTGGCTACTTATACACAGATGTACTGACGTCCCTTTTATGATGGTTTGTTCTACAACCTTCTTTACATTACTACACATTACCAACTAGAGTAAAGCGAAGTATTAAATGTATGATTATCAGTCATACAGTCCATTCAGCAAAGCTGCTAGAATCATCTAGCTAGTGGGGAAGTAGCTTAGTAATGATGAGTAATAATTATCTCGGTTAATTATACTCCTTAACAGTGCATAAGACACTATGCTGTTTTGGGTAAGAATAGCAGTGCCATCATGTTACTATTCTATTTACGACAATAATTACCTCTCAATCCTGCCGTAAATATTGTGTACCACAACATCTTTTTCCTGTGCGAACGACTGGATCTAAGCCTCTTCGTACTAAATCTGAAAAGCACAACAAAGTACTTACTCGACTCTATCCTGGGCGCCCACGACAAGAAGCTCCCTAGTCGCTCAATCCACCTTCGCAACAAAATGGCGTACAAATTCTCACTGTTACGATAAATGAGACGGATAATAGTGTGGCCGAAAAAGCATCAGATTCTGAGATAGGACACGGAAACAGTATAGAGATTGCTCAGTTTTCCGTTGAAGATATCAAAAAAGCCCTTGAACATATCGAAGATATCAGCCCCGCCGTGAAATGACCTTAACATAATCATCAGTACATGCAAACCTGTGACGCGCGAGTAGCTGAGATACTCCTACCTCACCGATCCTGCCACCATCAGGCTCACTCTATAATGTATCCGTTGATGAGCTACGAGTTTTACATACAAGGATCGGTGATAATCTTTTGAAAAGGCTCCATACGTCCAAGTAATTCTCCTGCTGCTTCACCGGTACTTTTCGCCTAGAAGCCGGGAGGTGGTTTACGATTTTGTGTTAACGATTAGGGATGAAACGCCGTCATAACGAAGAATCGTTACCCCTTACCACTGTTACATGAACATTCAGGTAGGCTTGGTATAGCAAATTACTTCACGAAACGAGATGTGATAGAAGTATTCAATTAGATCCATATGGCCGAAGAACACTAATATTTGACCACATAATGTTGTGCTGGCTCGACTGAGATGCTGGGAATGATCAGATGAGCCAAGGAAACTGTCGTATTTGGCAATGGTGGAGCACTGGAGAACCCGATAGAAGTTTTGGTCCTAAATATATAAGACGATACGAGATAGTTCCATGATCTATGTATGGAAACAAGGGACCAGTGTGCTGATGCACACCTCATATCTATATATGATGCCTTTTCCTTCCATTTTATCTCGAGATAGATGATTCATTAAAATAATACGCATCAATTATTTATCTTATATCTATTCTCATCATCAGTATACACCATCCTGTGTGTATACTGCTGGAGCTAGAGCCTATAACTAGTAGCAACGAACTGTTGAGGATAGTACTAGGAATTTAAATCAGTTAGTCATTATACACCTATGGATCTACATTCCTAGCACCATCCTCAACAGTTCGCTGCTTCTAGTTCTAGGCTCTAGTTCCAACTCCCCTTCTCACTTTGTAAAGAAGATGTAGGTGCACAAGTGATTTAATCTCGGCTTTGGGAGACTCGTAGTACAAATGTTAGCCAGGTTTTTGTCCGAGGGAATATGAAGTAGAGTTAGTTAGCCGTGCTCGACTTTTTCCCTTATGAAGTGGAAAGCCATATCAATGTATTTTGTAGTATCATTTAACCTATGGTTATGTGTCAGGTCAATCGTGGAATTGTTATCAGTTAGCAAGACGGTGGGTAGATCTTTTCCCACAAGCTAATGAAGTCCACGGACAATCCATATAAATTGTTTTGTTGCTGTAGACAGAGCCATGTACTCAGCTTCACACGTTGAATGAGCATCAGTGCGTTGTTTGAGAGCTCACCAACAGATAGTTGATTCACCTAGTTGGTATACATAGCCGGCGAAACTTCGTCGTGTATCTAGGCAATTTCCGTATGATGCATCACAGTAACCATTGAGTTGGAGGGGGGATGTAGACTTGTAAGTAAGTTTTAGATTTCTTGTCCCTTTCAGGTATCGCAATACTCTTTTGGCAGCACTCATGTGAGTGGTTGAAGGGTTCGAGGTATACTGTGATAGATGGGTGATTGTGTATGCAAGGTCTGGGCGAGTGCCAGTGGACAAGTACATGATCGACCCAACTATCCGCTGGTACATTTTTACATTGACCCTTGATTCTCCATCTTTAGCAGCGAGAAGACGCTGGTTGTTTTCAAGAGGAGTCGAGACAGGGTTGCAGTCGAGCATGGAGAACCGACTAAGAATGCTATCAATGTATGAGGTTGGCGAGAGGGAGAGAGAGATTTCCTTTGAAGAATAATTTATTTGTATCCCTAGGAGCCAGTTTAATGTTTCCATATCATTAACCTTGAATTCTGCTTTGAATAGGTCAATGGTATTTTTCATCTGTAATCCTCGTTCGCCAAAGAGAACTATGTCGTCCACATGAATTGCAACTGTTAAGTCACCGGAGTTATGGATTAGGATACAGGGGTCAAATTCTGAGGACATGAAACCTAAAGGCATAATGAATTCAATCAGTCTAAAGTACCATTGACGGGGAGACTGTTTTAATCCATAGATACATCAATGGAGGCGTGCAAATTTACTATCTCATTTGTATCCTTCAGGAAGTTCCAGGTGAATTTCTTCACCAAGGTTTCCATACAGGAAAGCACTTTTTTATCTCAAGTAATCTAGGTTACCATTCTTTGCTTGCAGCAATGGCCAGTAATATTCCCAGGGAGTCAAATCGAACGACGGGAGCAAATGTTTCATCGTAGTCAATGCCCTGAGTTTGAGTGGATCCTTTTGCAACATATGTTGTACTGACACAGTAATCACTCAAGGATATCTGGAGTTTGAAGTTTATGGATAACATGCCAAGTGACAGAGCTGCTGAAACTAATGAGTCATGTATAACATCTTCTTTTTTATAAAATAATAGAACTCGCGTTGTAGTTTCATAGTTGGCATCGGATATTTGATATTGGAGGAAAGATGTATATAGATACTGCCATAGTCAGAGCAGCAAGAATAATAGTCTCCATTGTGACCATCAAAGCCATATTTCATCCACTATACGCATTCAGCATAACCACTTATATCGTACTTATCATTCATTCACACCATTGACTATTCTATCGAAGGACAGCACCATCACCAGACAAGTCGCCAATCACTTCCATATCCCCATTAACCCCATACCATCTTCTCACTGCTGGCTTTCTAGTTGACTGCCCTCAGCAACAGACCATCACTCAGCACTCCTGATTGGAGGACTTGGGCTTTCTCAGCTTCTGAGCTCCTGAGCTTCTGAGCTAACTGTCATGACTATAGAGCCATGTTCAGTCTTAGGTGGCTCAGCAAGCCATCTTGACTTGCCTTGAACAGAAATTTTTGGATTGAAAGAAGAAATTTCTTGAGGAATATCATCGATGGATAGGTACGAAAAAACCCCATTAATGACTACGTTAGGTCAGGTCTCGACTTTCTGAGCCTTACTTACAGGCCAGTCAGCAAAAAATTTTCCCACTTAGGTTGGTTTTCTAGGAGCTCCTCTGGGGCGGATTGGAAACAAGTCAGAACTGTATTGTTTCTTGGGGAAGCATGAACCCGAGAAATAGCTATCTTACCCATAATTTGACTTATCTTATCCCTCACTTGTGTTGATTGATAGGCTGGGATAGATCTACCCTTAGTTAGAAGCAGGATGATAACATGAATTTCATTTTTCGTTGTGCTTTTATTGGGCAGAGTTTGAACTTGATGGTTGGTCTTCGGTTGTTGACAGGACTGGTTTAACTGGCTAGCCTTGGCTGAAGGCATAGGCCTGATGTTTGGTGCTAGTGGCTTTTGAATTGCCTGAGCATAGCTTGTTGGAAGGACTTTAAGGCGCCTGACCTTCAGTTATGTCTTCGAATGATATTCGGGTGTGAGTGACCTTCATCTCAAGTTGTGTCATCGCTCTATGTACCGTACCAGTGTCATTTTTGTCATAGCCTAGCGGTTGCATACACAAGAATGATCTAAAAAAAAGCTAATCAAGAGCTGACTTCAGTTAATCACATGCTAGTCCCCCGCCTACCGGGCTGGGGATTTTGTTTTCATTCCCACAAGAAACATCGATTGAGCAAGACCATGTAAAAAGCTCGATGGGAAAATTGTAGGTGAGTGTCAAGTTGTTAAAGTTGTAAATCCACACTCTGACCGCATTGAACTACCTCTCGAAAACGTCCTTATTCATGACATTTGCGACACAAGCCAACTCCTTCGGTCTGCCTACAACCCACTGCTCGATCAAGTCAACAAACCACCACCACTAACAATTGCAGTTGATACGAGGGGAGCCCATGTATGGACAAGGGAAAACACTCGCAGCCTCACACGAGACAAAATGAAAGGCTCCAATACGGGGTACGATAACGCGACTATCCCATTGAACACTCTGCACAGTAACCCTCATCACAGGCTGTGAACGCGTGCACGGCTACAAAAGAATTCCACTGCTGCGATCCGCCTGAATTCAACCCATCCCAGAACGAACTCGCTATAGCGAAGACGATAGCGAACTCAAACGTTGATACCGCCAACGAAGCCAAACAATCACTCTCTGAACTTTCAATAACGGAAATCACTGTACCTCAGAAGGGGATTGATGGCGACTTGATGTGGGGGTATTGATCCAGTAAAATAGCCAAGGGCGGACTAATCATCGTCGGGAATTCATAATAGACCCATGGTTTTAAGGGCTGTATTCGGCAAGATAGCTAGTCATTGCGAATAGCCTGATCGGAAATTAACGAATGTTACCACTAGATGACTAATCAGCCCACAACAACGGTTGGTACACGTTTAGGCGAGCGATTAAACATCACTAATTATTTTCATATAACCAATCGAAGATGTTCAATGTACTCACCTAACAATTAAAATTACCAACATTCATCATGTCCACTTTCAATGACGCCTCAATTGATACTCGTGACGAAGCCGATGGCTGACCCCAAGATTAAGAGCTCGAATCACCCTATGACCAGATGGGAGACTTAGAGTTTCCATGGATAGACGACGTGAATCAGTACCGGAAACACGTTGATCAAACTGATGACTTTCATACTGGAGCTGAAAACTCCGTTACCCCATCTCTCTCTTTTATTTAATATTTCAATGACTGTAATGTCGCTACCTACAGACTATTTTATTTTTCCCTTGATCACTCCCTGCAACAGGTCCTCTCCGTAGCCTACAGCTTTTCCCAGAATTGTCTGTTTACATCCAACGATTCCCAATGTGAAAGATGATCAGGGCGACAGTGAAGAACGTTTTGATCCAACTCTGAACCCTCCGAATTGTACCCAAGACTGATATCATGCGGCGGAGAGCGCCCTGCACCACTTAAGGCGGAAGAAAGTCTTTCAGATTACTCTTGGTGGGGATATTGAGGATGGAGAGCGAAATAATTTTCACTTGTCAGGTGCTTTACAGCTATATGTAAGACGTGACTTGTGGTAAATTATACGAATGAGTAGCTACTCCAGAACTTTCAACAATTGACTCACTATCTCAAGCTTTTCTTGCATAAATTTTACCGACTACATGTAAATGAAAGCTTCCAGCTTACACTTTCCTGTTTAATGTATGAGTATTCTCATTATGATGATACTTCTTTAACTTACATGCACTATTTCATGTCATAGAAAAGGATTGGTCGAACCCACTGAACATACACATTCTAGTAGATGTAGTGCTAGTAAAATTTATTAGTCATCCAGTGGTAACATTCGTTTAGCGTTCTGGTACCTTTCGTTTAGAATTTCCACAGCCTGATATCAGAATACGAGAAGACTGACGCGGATCGGCTATAGATTAGAAGTACACGGACACTCGTTCGTTAGCCGATCGTCCCTCCGCGGAGTTCAGCGAAAATACTCCGGAGTTTGGGGGAGCCGAGCGGGGTATCTGCAAAGACAAAAGGGGAAAGAGGAAAGTGTAGTAAACAATGTTGTACGAGGAAATATCGTACATCTAAGTAGGGAGACGCTGACCCTGGTCGGGCTCCCGGTAAAAATTGGTAGAGTTATGGGCCCCGAAAACAAAACTCAAGGGACCAACTCTACATGCAACGGTGGTGACTAGCTAGGTCACTTATGCTTGTGTTCAGGTTGATGACACCAAGGTCTTTGCCATTTCTCATACATGAATCGGGTGTTTGGTCAAAGAATTCAGGATAAGAAAGATATTTGTATTTATATGCCTCATGATGGGCTCTTATTCAAGCACTTAACACACACAAGATCTAAATCCCATCAACCTTCTTTGAATCTTTCAACCAAAAATACCAATTCTTTGTTGCTCTTGATGATCGAGAGCATCTGATTTACCCTAAACCCTTTTCACATGTAGGTTGTAAGTTTGTATATAGTATTCAAGAGCCCACGCTCTCTCACGATCTTGAAGTCAATTTACATTCTCACTTGAGGGCAAAGTTCTGATGGCCCCTTGCAGCTCCCCTGATTTGTATTGGCGATTAAGTGAGGACGACTATTCAATGATCACGGGTGGGCTGAAGCATCATTTATCGATGCCTGTATACATGTATCCGAGTACGAGCGCGCGCGAGATCAAGTTGATTTAACCGATGGCAAGTAGTATCATCATTAAGACGTTGTTTAAAGCTACATAAATGACAGAAAATTAAAAAGGAGCCTGGTAAAGATTTGCGGCGCTTATCCATTCCGACATCTGTTGTTCTTGTCGAGCTAGTGGTGAAGAAAGATCCGTGGGCTACACGTATTCACACATGTCCTAGAGTTCATGGGAAAAGTCGGTGACATACTTAGTCATGATAATTTTGACCGACATGGGTATGCCCACCAGTAACGGTACGTGTGTTTAGTAGAGGCCTTATGCCATCGATTGCCGGCATCCTCCGCTCTCATCGACCATAAGGGTGTGGCTGAAGCCAGCGATGATGATTCTCGCTGATAATGATGTGAAGCCTGTCCCATGAAATTCTTCAAGCATATCCACACGAAAATTGACAGGTAGTTTATTTCTAGTTGCACGAAATAATTTGCGTCTGATTTTATCGGCCGTGATATTCAATGGCTGCCATGGCTTAGAGAAAAATTAGAGTCCCAGACGATAAACATGATAACAAAGAAAGCATTCTTCCAGATTAAGGCTGACAGATTTGTGACGTTCTCAAATTAAATATTGTTAGTTTGAAATTCACCGTTTCCCCAATCCATGAACCAAAATATTCTGCAACACATGAAACTGCAGCACCTTAGACGTTGAGGAGGGAAGATGATTAGGTGAATTTGTCTGTGATAAAAAATCTTTGTAGATTACCGAAAGCTTTTTTTTCAGTGAACATATGTACGAGTATTGTGTTGGAAGTTATAAAGTCTGTCCTTTGCCTGCCCCTAGGGTCATTCTTACATTTCTCATTAAAACGAATATCCCTGTTGGGAACCACGAGCACGGCCTCCGCCAGGCATACCACTTGTAGTGAAGCTGAATCCTCCAGGAACGTTTCGTCCACCACCCATCTGACTACCAAACATCTGCATCAATATTTCGGGATCGATTCCATGCATTCCCGCACCGTGCATACCACCTCCGAACCCTTCCATTGGATCCACTAAATCATCACCATTATCATAGCGGGCACGTTTCCTGAGAAAGTTTAGCAGGAGAAAACGAAATACAAGGAGACATCTTACTCGGGATCACTCAGAGTCTCGTAGGCCTCACCAATATCCTTGAAACGTTCAGCAGCGCTCTCGTCGTCCGGATTCTTGTCGGGGTGATGAACGATAGCAGCCTTTCGATAGGCTTTCTTGATTTGACTAGCATCTGCATCTTTTTCGACACCAAGAATCTTATAATAGTCCTTACGCTTGCTTTTCTTTAGTTCCAACTCTGCTGATCGAAGTTCTTTTGCTATCACTGAATCATGGGGATCTATTCCCTGTAATTCTTTCCACTCGCGAACAGCAGCCTCCCAGTTCCCAGACTGCCCAATAGCTGTAGCCTTAGTCTTCCGAGCTTTTATGTACGATGGATCCAAGGCGATCGCACGTTCACAGTCATCGATGGCCTCCGAAAATTTTTTCTCCCGCATATGGCAAAGAGCTCGGTTTTGTAACAACTTCGAATTTGTCCCCTTATTTAAGGGATCAACTAAAAGTGCCTCGGTATATTTCTCTCTAGCTGTCTTGTATCTACCAGCTTTATATTCTATATTTCCTTCACTTTTTATCCGTTCAAGTTTTTGTATCATCCGTAAATATGTAAGAGCATCACGATAGTCAGGATCACAGCTCAGAGCTTGTCTTAAATGTTGAACTGCTTTCTCATTCTCACCCTGTGCGTATAACGCTCTCCCACGTAGTGCTAGAGCTTCTGGATCTGCATTATTGTTACGAAGCAAGCTCATAGCAATATTTTGTGCCTCCCCGAGAGAGTTAGCACTTCCTATCTTTAAAAGTGCATCTGCTCGCATTATTTGCCATTTGCGCGGCCTGGGCGCGTTGCTACCTAGTAATTTTTCGGCTTGATCAAGTGCATGTAAGGCCATTGAGCCAGTTGTCCCATTTCTTAGAGCCTCATCAGCACCCTTAATATACTGTAGCATTAGCTTGGCAGAAGATGTATCCTTAGCAGAGGGTGGTGGTTGAAGACGTGCATATGTATTTAGAGCATCTTGGGGTTGTCCAAGATTTGTATAAACGCGCGCTAGCCGCAATAAAATTTTTGGATTCTGAGGGTCTAGAGCATCGGCCCGGACGCAATCTTCAAGAGCGTTTAAATATTGCCCATTGGAAATATATGCTGCAGCTCTGTTGTTAAGAAGAGTTGCTGATGTCGGCTGTGCTTCAACGGCTTAAGAAGTTGGACCGTCAGCTACAAACATTGAGATCCATGATGATTATTTACCTTTAGTATACTCTTCGATTGCTTTTTGATACTCCTTGGCTTTATAAAATTTGTTCCCGGCAGCCTTGAAGTTCTCTGCTTCTTCTGTCAATGCCGTGTTTGTAGATGGGCTAGAAGGATTTGATTTATGTGGTGGAGGCGCAGGCCTTTCCTCTGGAACGATTATTGTAGGCCCATTTATTTTTTTTGAAATCGTTGGAGATCGTTCGCTAGGTGATATTGAGTTTGACTTTGAATCCAAACTTGGAACTTCAGTCTCATCTTCCTGACGTTCTGGATCCGACATCTTTAATAAATCAGAAATTTTTGACCTCTGGTCAGGCGGCAGATTTAGAGGATGAGATGTAGGACTGGAGGAATGTCGAGATGAAATAGAATATCTCTGGCTAGACTTTTGGGGATCGCTTTTGGTCTTACTAACTTTAATTTTAGAACTATCTTTCACTTGAGGAACTGATTGGGAACTGGTTGACTTCTCGTTTTTTGACTTCTTTGGCCTTCTGGTAGACTTGTTAGGTGACTTGGAGAAGAAGTTCATTTCAATCTCTCAAAATCCTGATATTTGGGATTCAAGTGCTCAGTTGTAGCTGCCTTGCTTAATGATTGAAGCAATTAGCTAGGTACAACTTGAAGTTTTTGCAAAAGCAAATCTCGAGTTCGAGATCAAACTTTGGAGGGAGCGAAAGCTGGATTAAGGTTGCGTCTTCTAACGTGAAGTTATGGAGAATTCTTCCACCCGAAAGCGATATCTACCGCAATCAACACCTCAATTGGCATAGAAATTGATCTGAAATCTGGAGAGACCTTAGCTTATGCATTGTTCTAAAAGATTGTTCCAAATTTTCGATGAGCACGTGCATAATCATTGGTAATACACATACAGTCGTCCCTCTCTAACTCGATAGTGGGTCCCGGTATAAGTGTTGAAAATATTCATTGAAATTCAACCATTTACATTTGCAATACTTACCCCTGCACGCAAAATGACCTGTAAGGGTAAGTGTTGAAAATATAAAAGTCCAAATTACAATGAATATTTTCAACACTTATACTGGGACCCACTATCGAGTTAGAGAGGGAAGACTGTACGTATGTATTGGGATATTTCTGGAACCTTCCCCCATATTACCAAGTACCCCCTTGACAACTCGATAACAATTACAGTTTCCAATTATATCACTGCAGTTCAGGATTACCAGGCTACCGGCTGGCCGGCAAACGCTTTTTTGACATATTAAGATTCTCCAGCTCAAGGGCGCTTTTCCAATCGTCTTATCCTACTCCTTGAGGTAATCTGAGGTCTCTCACAGAGACGCTGTTACTCACACCTACGCCAGCAAATACGGAAGCCGGAGGGGCAACTTCAATGTCCAGTAATGTAGTACCTGTCGTCAATAAAGCAACGCATGGAGCCTCTACACCCAATTCCCCAAAGCACCTTGTGAAGATTTAGCAAGATTTTTCGAACGCTTACTATGAGTAGCACAGGAGTTCTTCGTAAGCCATCATAGAGGCAACACTCGTCACTTACCTTCACAACCGAGGAAAAACTAGAGCGCTGCCTCCCAACTGGATCAGTCTACTTTCCTCAATTCAGCGCCACTTTTATCAAAAAGTTTCCTTTAACATAGTATCACTCCAATCCCAAATGGTCTTTTTCCTCAACAAAATCAAGTTCTTACAACCTGCATCAGGAGATGTTGATAATCAGTCGCGCTACCTCATATTTTAGTGACGAATTATATTTGCATCCATTTGTTTCACCCTCCAAATCATGGGATGGAAATCATTAAGGTTTTGACAAGGCGCCTATGTGGCACAGACAGTTCTAGATCAAGAGTTCAATATGGAGAACAATAAACTATGATAATAACCGCTTCGGCAAGATGCACTCTGTGATAGACACAATCAATACTTCGGTGACCGTTTCGCTCAAACCCCGATGAGAAAAAGATACAGAAACGAAATCTAGGTAATTGAGGATGAGCTTTAACAACAATCATTTTGCCTTAAGTGGGCTACCTCTTAGCACGTTTCAAAATTTCGAAGCTCACCTTCACTATGTTAGTGAATGTACAAAGAAGAGCAATTACGATTGCTAATCCATCACACTGGATACTACATAACATACTGGTTGGCAGAAATACCCGAATTAGGCTCAGTAGCTTGAAAGAAGTTAAAGAGCGTAAAATTAACTTGAAAACTATAACTAGATAATGAATTGACACCATGGTTAATAAGCTGCCCCTTTCATAGAAGTACACGTGTAGTGACAGACACTTGAATCTAATAATTTACCACAGTAAGGCCCCTTAGAATTTCTCAAAATAACAATAAAACCTTGTTCATCTATGTTTATCGATAGATTAGTACCTAGATGTTAGAGATAAATAATAAAGTCTGCTTTAAATAAATCTTGTGATGAGCCTCGTAGATATGGTGGATGAAATAAATTGTTGGATTAGGACGTCCGATAACAGTCTGTCATTTTAGTTCTATTGCTCTAAAAATTCGATTTTCCGCATGGCAATTAAGCTTGCGAATAGAAGCACAAAGTTGAAGCTGATACTTGTTCGTGGCATTTTCCTTTACGAACTCAAGGTCAGTCCTTACGGCCAAAGGAATACGTCCAAAGACAGCCAAAAGACTTTTTGAAATGCACGAGTTACCCGATTAACGCTTGGACACATGCCCCACTTGAGACGGGAGAAGGTCGGTTTGATTCCAGGCAGGCTCTTTCACTACATCTCCCGCGGTGATATTTTATTCGCGGGATGACGAAAGCATACTCAGATAACCACGGGATTTTCTCGCTTTTCCCCGAGATGGGCATTCACAGAAGAGGGTACATGCCGTGAGGCGTTATTCTCGAAGTGATATCTGCAAACGAAATCTGAGTATGAGTGTTCCAAGGGTCAAGTCGAGTCATTCTGTGAGACATACAGTAGCTTACAAAAGTGGTCGAATAAATCACCAAATCTAATACATTTGACCACAACTTTACAACATGATCTTGGAATGAAAATATTACAGCACTATATTAAAATTTAATTACTTTCCTATCGCTGAGACAATTTTGAAGCAAAAAAAAGAGAATTGATTATTCTATTGTGGTCTTGGCGTTCTCAATTACTCGACCAGTTTTGGAAGCATCATTTTGATACAAGAACTCAAAGATCTTTTCCCAACTAGCCATCCAATCCACAACATATTTTCTCTTGCATTCTATAATTTCTTATTATCTGTACCTTTAAACAACCATGGAAAATGAATCAACCGATTTCTGAGCTAATATATATAGATGAATCGTGAAGATACGACCTGTCAATTAAGTAAAAGCTACAGAAGTAAGCTCGGCTATATAGTTCTCGCGCACCCCACCAAAATGTCCCCACGTAGAAAAATCTATTTTATTTCTAAAACTTCTACTCTAATTGCCATTCATTATACATTGAACTGAAGCTGGGAATCGCCTCTACCCTCGGGATGATTTTTACGGCTCGCTCTATAGTAGATGAGGAGCGCCGAGCTTCTACAGCAGCAGTTTCGTTTATCGCACTCTTGATACTATCTATGTTGGCAAACCTTTCATTTAGGTCTACTTGTATTCTTTTACGCTTCCTCGTGGAGTTAGTGGTCTGAAGTTGATGTCTGAGCTGAAATAATTCTTCCTCTTGTCGTGCTGCTCGAGCATTTGCCGTTGAGATCGCCTTACCTGCTTTTTGTAGTACGAGCCGAGTAGATCTCGATAAATTTTCAGATTTTTGCAGCGATCTCCGAGACAAATATACATCCTGTGCTCTCTGTGGTGTTCGATGAATGATATTCAGGGACTCTTGGGCCTGAGACTGCACTGGAGGGGTCATAGGGCGGCATAAAATCTGTGAAGACTTTATCACACCATCTATATTGAACGGACAGATACCAGCGGCGCGCCAGCCGGTTCAAATTACCTTCTCAAAAAGGCCTTCTTCTCTAGCTTTATGGTAGTATATAATAAATCGTTCCTTCTTGACAGGCGCAGAGTCGTCGAGGCGGGCAAGCTCACGGATCTGATTCCTGTATCTTGACTTTACGACAGAGAATACCGATAAATCTAGAGGCTGCAAGATGTGAGTTGCATGTGGAGGCAAGAATAGAAGCTCAACTTTATTCTGTTTGCATAGCCACAGAAATTCAACATCAACATGGCTGCCATGGCCGTCAAGGAGAAGGAGAAGATGTTGATTGAGCTGAGGTGCTGTTTCAGGTAAAAAGATGCGACGTAACCACTCCGTTCCAATAACTTTTGATGTCCAGCCATTCTCTGAAGTGGTATAGAGCCAGTCCGGTACAGATTTCGAAGAAAACCAAGATGTTTGTAGACTTTGACCCTTAAAAATCACACCACATCGTAGCTTTCGACCTGCCGCTGATACACACTCAATTACTGAGACCCATTCGCAATTTTCTGGGGACTTGATGTAGGTCTTTTTTTTCTTGCTACTTGCGATCACTCTAGTGTTAGTACAAACACCTAGTGCGACTCCCGTCTCGTCCATATTCCAAATATTCGCCGTCTGCACATTGAGCCGTCTTCTAGTCGACTCAAACAGCTCTAGGAAAGCCCGTATCCGTTCTGGTGTAGCTACATTTGCACGTGACACTTCAATTTTCCTCCCAACAACTGAGGTTATACTTGGATTCCTCTGAATGAAGTGTGGTAACCAGAGCTTGCCGGCCGGATTTTGATCACCGTTCATCAACATAATTTGACTGGCAATTTCTCGAGCTCGAGGGAAGGAGGGGGGATAACCGCGCGCACAAAGGTCAAGTATCCACTCTACTAACATTTTCTCCTGTTCTTTAGTCAATCTTTGCTGGAATTGATGACTGAGCTGAGAATTTGTGCGGCCTTTCATTCGATCTCGAAGTGTAGATTCAGGGATTTTATATGCCTTTGCAGCAGCGCGTTAGCTCAAAAAAATCCCTGCACTGAGATCATTGATGGCAGAGTTAATAGCTGTCTCACGGGCATTCATTTTGAAGAAGAGTGTGGATAGTTAGGGAGATTTTTCTAGAGTGGGGGGATTTTGGTGGGGTGCGCGAGAACTATATAGCCGAGCTTAGCGTTATTTGAAATAAAATCGAATCGATCGGTGAGGTGATAAGTGCATAGATAAATAATTGAGGGAATAAGATATAAAATTGACCAGGCACTCTAGGCCCTAAAGATAATGATATGAACGTACTAAACTGACGGTAACTGAATAACAAAACTGGACCCTCCGGTCAACACCCCATGTCCCCAACTCTGAGATACCAGATCTCAATATATAGTTCCTCCATGAGCGTCTGTCAGACTCCAGACTTCTGCTAACCCTTTGCCGTTTCATGGTCCGTCTCTGGTCAGTTCTATGCAACCTACTCTAACCCCCCCCTTTGTTTACCGGTACCTGACCGAGACTCATATCTACTTCTTGTTACGCTCTGTTTCATCCTACACTCAGCCCTCCGGTATCAGCTTCGAAATAACTCAAACGCGCTAGTCTCGTTTGGGCATTTAACTTGCATCTGTAGCGTAATTATCCGAGGAACAAGGATTTCTTACTTACGGAACTTTTAGCGTGAAACTAGTGAACTCTAATAATGATTGGCTGTGAACCCCTGGAACAAAAAGGCCGGTGGGTCCGCTTAGTAAGCGACCCCTTTCTTCTTCTTCAACATCACACAGCACCAAGCGCTTCGACCCACGACCCACGAACATGAGCAAGTTATGTTAACGGTGCGAAGTCGAACGTGATCTTTCTGAATTTGACCAGTTCAAGAATGGAAAATACAAGACGCTCATCAACCAGACGTGGCCCAGCCCCAAGAGGCTCATCAACCGTCGCACGACGACATAGAGTTCGACGAAGAAGAACAATGGGCGGAGTTTGGCGCGGTGCCATTCACCCGGCCAGAGCAAGAGGAGCGTGAGGCGCTTCGACAAGGTCGGTCTAAACATCTCATTCCTCCGTACTATGCGCTCTTCTAGCACATGCTAACATTCGTTCTCTTAGCTCTTACGCATGGCGCCGCTGCGAATCGCGATCATACATTGCCTACGCTAGAGTGGTCAGATATCGAGCCTTTCCGGTACTCCCAACAACGGTTCGGATTGCGAATATGGTCTCTAGCCTTCCCAACGCTATTTCCAACTGGCAAGGCAGATTGGTGCACACCTCGACCCCGTAGCCTCACGTTCATCGAATGGGCCCGACACCTCTTACGTTTCCACGACGGTCGCTTCGCTCGCCACGCGCGTTTTCGATACGCCGTGTTCAATCAATGGATGCGAGACAAGGCCGGTAGTCGAGCACGCTGGACAACACGCAAGGCCGAGGCTAGCGCGGTAGGCCCAACGAAGGATGACCTCCTAGATGCGTTTAGCAATGATACAGAACAGGCCCAGGCGCTATTGAACAGCTGCATCCGTACCGCTGGCGCTATACTTGGAAGCAGGCCATTCTGGAGTCGCAAATGCCGGGAGCTTACTGCGTTCGTTCACTCCCTTGGGACGCCGACATTCTTTTTCACGTTCAGCGCCGCAGATACGCAATGGTATAGCGTGAACCGCCTCTTTCCACGGTTCGACGAATGGCAGGCCGGAGACGACAAGGCTAGGTACAACCTCAACCGCGATAATTTGCGCGACAATCCTCACATCGCAACCTGGCACTCTCATGACCGCTTTCGATGGTTTCTCCAGGAGGTCCTTATACCAAAGTTCGGCGTGGAGGACTACTGGTTCCGATACGAATTCCAAGGCCGGGGAAGTACACATGTGCATGGATTCGTTTGGGCCCGCGGCAATGGGGTTCCCAACGTAGACGACTTGAATTTCGAACTGCAGCCTCATAGGGACCTGTTTGTCGCCTATTGGTCGCGGCATATCCATGCTGTTAACCCTGAGCCTGATAGAAGGGCGCCGCCTCCAGGATCTAGAAGCACCATCAACCTCGGACCGACCGAAGTACAGAACACTGTGTCACCTCTCGGATGTCATCAACCGTGTACAGCGCCATCATTGCACGAATGCGTCGTACTGCCAACGTCGACCTCGGGGGAGGAAAACTGGGCCTACCCAATGTCGATTCCACTACCCACGCGAAGTTGGCGAGGCTAAGATGTACAAACGAGTTGGGAACCCCTATTGGAACTTCGACGGCAAACGCAATGATGCCTATATGAACAACTACATCCCAACGACGTCCTTCTGGCTAGCGAACAGCGACATTCAGCCATGTACATCGGCGCACGCAGTCGTTAGCTATATCGCTAAGTACGCAACCAAGGGCGAGGTCGACACACAGTCCTATAAGGACATGGCAAAGGCGATCGTACCATGGGTCCACGACAAGCACCCGTTGTTGTCTTACAACGGAAAGATGATGAACAGGCTTATTGGTGAGCGCGACTGGTCCGCACAAGAGGTCTGCCACATCCTGTTCGAACGCCCACTTTCGGTCGCTAGCCGTTCTGTCGTGCAGGTCGACTGTCGCGAGGATGCCGAACTTCGCCATACCATTGCACTAGATGACGAGGACGCGGTTGAGGGACGGTCATTACTACAGAAGTACCAAAGCCGACCAGATACTGCAGAGGATACAACGTACTTCGACTTCCTCACCTCCTGGACTCACAACAAGGCCAGCGGCAACTGTGCGCGCTCACGGGCTAAAGACCGCGTTCTCCTTTACTTTCCTGTGTACAAGTCGTCGCCAGATCATCCCCAGTACGAGTCATACTGCCGGGTTCGATGGACTCTGCACCACCCCTTCCGAGATTCGCCAAAGCTCGCCCAGGGCATACTTGCAGATTACGATAGCTGGCAAGCGGCGTTCGCTGCATGCTGCTCAGGCTCATGCCCAGTCATAGGTGGTCCCCACACGCTGAAGAGAGACTACTATAGCGTCCAACTCCCAACCCCCCCGGAAGATGACTTCGAGGGCCTATCTGCGTCTCAGCTAGAAGAGATCGTGAACGACGACGACTGGATGGGTCTCGCAGCCGAGACCTCCCGGCACAATCCAGCCGCACGCGACGAGAATCCGGACGGCCTAGGGGATCGTGAAATTGATCGGACATACGACTGGTCCCGCCATGTCGGCACATACGAGGGTACGTGGTTTACGTTGGCAGTGACGCCCCCTACTAACGAAATCCATCTAGGCTCTGAGCTCTGGACGATCGGAACTCAATGGTGGAAGCTCATCGAACACGATCGCATCGACCCATCTACGCAGCCACTCGATCTAGTTGACGCCTTATCGCCAGAGCAGCGCATTATCCACGATGAGGTTATGGGGCATTGCCGCAGTCGTCTCGCTGGAGGCGACCCTTCGCCTATCCTTATGAACGTCGACGGCCGCGCTGGCACAGGCAAGTCTTTTCTTATTAGTGTCCTTTCGTCGCATCTCCAGCAGTTGATGGGCAGCACACGCCCTATCCTCGAACGCTGCGCCCCTACTGGTGC